>JAWNOA010000047.1:217500-1417500 GCA_035046345.1 Drosophila birchii
ATAAAATAAATAAAATAAATAAAATAAATAAAATAAATAAAATAAATAAAATAAATAAAATAAATAAAATAAATAAAATAAATAAAATAAATAAAATAAATAAAATAAATAAAATAAATAAAATAAATAAAATAAATAAAATAAATAAAATAAATAAAATAAATAAAATAAATAAAATAAATAAAATAAATAAAATAAATAAAATAAATAAAATAAATAAAATAAATAAAATAAATAAAATAAATAAAATAAATAAAATAAATAAAATAAATAAAATAAATAAAATAAATAAAATAAATAAAATAAATAAAATAAATAAAATAAATAAAATAAATAAAATAAATAAAATAAATAAAATAAATAAAATAAATAAAATAAATAAAATAAATAAAATAAATAAAATAAATAAAATAAATAAAATAAATAAAATAAATAAAATAAATAAAATAAATAAAATAAATAAAATAAATAAAATAAATAAAATAAATAAAATAAATAAAATAAATAAAATAAATAAAATAAATAAAATAAATAAAATAAATAAAATAAATAAAATAAATAAAATAAATAAAATAAATAAAATAAATAAAATAAATAAAATAAATAAAATAAATAAAATAAATAAAATAAATAAAATAAATAAAATAAATAAAATAAATAAAATAAATAAAATAAATAAAATAAATAAAATAAATAAAATAAATAAAATAAATAAAATAAATAAAATAAATAAAATAAATAAAATAAATAAAATAAATAAAATAAATAAAATAAATAAAATAAATAAAATAAATAAAATAAATAAAATAAATAAAATAAATAAAATAAATAAAATAAATAAAATAAATAAAATAAATAAAATAAATAAAATAAATAAAATAAATAAAATAAATAAAATAAATAAAATAAATAAAATAAATAAAATAAATAAAATAAATAAAATAAATAAAATAAATAAAATAAATAAAATAAATAAAATAAATAAAATAAATAAAATAAATAAAATAAATAAAATAAATAAAATAAATAAAATAAATAAAATAAATAAAATAAATAAAATAAATAAAATAAATAAAATAAATAAAATAAATAAAATAAATAAAATAAATAAAATAAATAAAATAAATAAAATAAATAAAATAAATAAAATAAATAAAATAAATAAAATAAATAAAATAAATAAAATAAATAAAATAAATAAAATAAATAAAATAAATAAAATAAATAAAATAAATAAAATAAATAAAATAAATAAAATAAATAAAATAAATAAAATAAATAAAATAAATAAAATAAATAAAATAAATAAAATAAATAAAATAAATAAAATAAATAAAATAAATAAAATAAATAAAATAAATAAAATAAATAAAATAAATAAAATAAATAAAATAAATAAAATAAATAAAATAAATAAAATAAATAAAATAAATAAAATAAATAAAATAAATAAAATAAATAAAATAAATAAAATAAATAAAATAAATAAAATAAATAAAATAAATAAAATAAATAAAATAAATAAAATAAATAAAATAAATAAAATAAATAAAATAAATAAAATAAATAAAATAAATAAAATAAATAAAATAAATAAAATAAATAAAATAAATAAAATAAATAAAATAAATAAAATAAATAAAATAAATAAAATAAATAAAATAAATAAAATAAATAAAATAAATAAAATAAATAAAATAAATAAAATAAATAAAATAAATAAAATAAATAAAATAAATAAAATAAATAAAATAAATAAAATAAATAAAATAAATAAAATAAATAAAATAAATAAAATAAATAAAATAAATAAAATAAATAAAATAAATAAAATAAATAAAATAAATAAAATAAATAAAATAAATAAAATAAATAAAATAAATAAAATAAATAAAATAAATAAAATAAATAAAATAAATAAAATAAATAAAATAAATAAAATAAATAAAATAAATAAAATAAATAAAATAAATAAAATAAATAAAATAAATAAAATAAATAAAATAAATAAAATAAATAAAATAAATAAAATAAATAAAATAAATAAAATAAATAAAATAAATAAAATAAATAAAATAAATAAAATAAATAAAATAAATAAAATAAATAAAATAAATAAAATAAATAAAATAAATAAAATAAATAAAATAAATAAAATAAATAAAATAAATAAAATAAATAAAATAAATAAAATAAATAAAATAAATAAAATAAATAAAATAAATAAAATAAATAAAATAAATAAAATAAATAAAATAAATAAAATAAATAAAATAAATAAAATAAATAAAATAAATAAAATAAATAAAATAAATAAAATAAATAAAATAAATAAAATAAATAAAATAAATAAAATAAATAAAATAAATAAAATAAATAAAATAAATAAAATAAATAAAATAAATAAAATAAATAAAATAAATAAAATAAATAAAATAAATAAAATAAATAAAATAAATAAAATAAATAAAATAAATAAAATAAATAAAAAAATAAAATAAATAAAATAAATAAAATAAATTAAATCAAATAAAAAAAAATAAATCAAATAAAGGGAAATAAATTAAATAATAAAATAAAACAAATAAAATTTAAATAAAATAAAATAAGGGCAAATAAATAAAATAAAATAAACGGAACAGGGAATTAAATAAAAGGAACCAACGGAATAAATTAAATTAAACAAATACACTGGGAGAATCGAGACCGTGGAAAATAAAGGAAACAGACGGTGTGAATAAATAATTAAATTGAGCGAGCGGAATAAAATAACAAGATAACAAAACAAAGCGAGGCGATAAATTAATCGGATTACACTGGAAAAAGAAAAGGGAATAATAAATAATAAAATGAAATAAATAATAATAACAAAATAAATATATAAATAATAATAATAAAATAAAGGAAACATTAATAAACTAATAAACTCGGGTTACACTGAGAAAAATAAATAAAATAAAAAGGCTGGTTACACCCTAAAATAAACAATAAAATAAAATAAAAATACAGAGCGAAGGAATTACATTAGATGGGTACACTGAGAAAAAAGAGAAAAGGATGGGAAAATAATTACACAAACGAAAGGGAAGAGATAAGAAAGTAATAAAGCGCGATAAAAACGCGGAACAGCGGCTAGGCTGAAGGAACGAAAATACACTGAGGAAAGTAAATAAAATAAAAATAATTAAATAATAAATAAAATAAAACACACGATAAGGAATAAAATACAGCAAGATAAGGAATAAAGCGGAATAAATAGGAGAAGAATAAGAGAAAATTTAAGGAATTAATTAAGATTAAGGAAAGGAATCGGGAGAAGAATTTAGTTAATTGGACTGGATTAATTAAGAAAGATCAAGGAAGGAAATTAGGAAAGAATTTAATTAATTGGGTTGGATTAATTAATTAAGATTAAGGCAGGAGGGTTAAGCCGGACAAAAGCGAAGGAGCCAGACAAAAGAATTTAATTAATCGGATTGGATTAATTAATTCAGACTAAGGAAGGAAATTTAAGCCGGGAAAGGCGGAAGGGAAAAGAGAAGAAAAGAAAGGAAATTAAATAAGAAAACAAAAGGCTAGAAATTAAATAGCGGTAAAGGAAAAAATTTAAATAAGGACAGTAGGTCATAGCGAAAATATAAATAAGAAATAATAAATAATAAAATATAAATATTAAAACAACGGAAAGAAGAAGAAGACCATGGGCTTCACGTGGATCAGTTATCGCAAGAAGTTGGAGTTGGAGACCATCCTTCTCGAGTTTAATTTGGAGCGCGGAGGCACAGTGGAGGAAATGCGAACGCGACTGATTGCCTTTGCGCGTCAGCCGGACCATTCAGAGGCGGTACAGATCCGTCTGGAGGAGTTAGAAAGGAATTTTGGGAACGCTCCCACCGGGGACGCAAAGTTGCTGTCGCCCATGTATTTAGATCCGGAGGCAAACTCGCCCGGAGCTGCGGCACCGACGGCGCCTCTTACACTTTTACTACCTAGGAGTACTTCTCCGGCTGCAGGAAGACGCATGCCGACGAAGACGGAGAAACCCTCGCGTGCGACGAACCACCATGGGGACCCGGGAGCCGCACTTTTGGTCAGGATGACCAAGTGGGGACTCTCGTTTGATGGAACAACGGATACGCTCTGTTTTATCGAACACATCGAAGAACGGGCCGATACTTGCCGGATCGATCAGAAGTATCTCGCCCCGGATTTGATAGTGTTGCTGACTGGCCGAGCCGAGAGCTGGTACAGGACCAGTGGCCTACGGAACGCCACTTGGACGGAGGTTCGTAGGGAGTTTTTAGATTATTTTTTGCCGCCGCGCTATTATCAGCGGTTGGAAGACGAAATCAGGACGCATTTTCAGCGGCCCAATGAGCCGTTTAAGGAGTATTTAGTGGACCTGCGCCTACAGATGCGGCGGACAGGAATCACGGGAGAACGGGAATTGGAGCGAGTCTACGACAATATGCTGCCAGAGTATCAACTGTTTGTCAGGAGACAGGATTTCCGCACGTTGGCGGAACTGACTCACTTAGTGGTCGACCACGAGGCGACTCGCCTCAGGAGCGGACGAGCTGGAAATCAGCAGGACCCGAACCCTAGGGCACCACCGATTTCTCGCGTCACCACGGATGCGGACCGCGGGAGGCATGCAGAAACTGCAGGCAACCGGGACACTTTTCGGCGGACTGCCGGAGTCAGGCATTAATCCACTGCTGGGATTGTGGACGACGAGGAGTACGGCATCGGAATGTTGCCGAAGACAGGCTCCGGGAAATGGAAACGGGCCTCGTGTGACCGGGAATCGCCCGAGGGACCCGCACAACCCAGGGAATTAACAGGAGGAACCCTCCACCAACATCAGGGACGCATCCGAGCCGCCATAGAGATGGAAGGGCGACGATTTATGGCCACCCTGGACACGGGAGCTACGCATAGCTTCATAAGTGAAGATTTGGCCAAGGAATTAGACAACAAACGGAACATGAGGGACATAAGGACACAGGTTAAGCTCGCCGACGGGACATGCCGGGAGCTGACGAGGGCGCTAGCAGCAGTCATCCACTGCGGGGATCGCAGTACGCCGACCATCCTGCTGGTAATGACGGACGTTTTGGACGATGTGCTGCTGGGCATGGATTTTTTGTGCGGGATCGGAGCCACCATCCAGTGCGGGGGACAGGCCCTCCACTTGATGCCGGATGAGCACACCAAGCCGCCATGGGCGCGGACACGGGGAACAATGGGAGCTACAGGGCTACAGGTGACGGAAAGGTCGCGGGAAGGCGTGACGGAAAGGTCGCGGGAAGGCGTGACGGAAAGGTCACGGGAAAAGGTGAGGGAAAGGTCACCGGAAAAAAGGAACGTGGGGGAAAGTTCACAACGAAGCGTGACGGGAAGGTCGCGGGAAAGCGTGATGGAAAGGTCACGGGAAAACGGGAGGGACAGGTCCCGGGAAAGCGTGACGGAAAGGTCGCGGGAAAGCGTGATGGAAAGGTCACGGGAAAAGGTGATGGAAGGGTCATCAAGGAATCATGAAGGAGAAGTAGTCGAAGGAACGGATCAGGGATAATTTGGCACGGTTACTCAGGAGAGGCCGGTGGCCACAACAGGACCGGTACCCAAGCCGCGTACTGTTGGAAGACAGTTGCCGATCCCTGCCTAGATACGGAGGTACCCACGGCTAGTCGAGCTAGCAGTTGGAGCCATGTTTTGCCTGTGGCTGACGCCACCGCCGTGTCCACTTCCAGGATCACGCCGAGGAAACGCCGGAGCAGAACGCGCCCCTCTGCGGAATTGTTGACACGGTGAGCCATGCACAGGAGGAGCAGGACCCGAAGGAGTCGGGACAGAGATACCCAGAGCCCTGGGTGGAGAAATTCCTGGAGCAGGAATTGAGGAAATTTGAGAAAATTTGGGAAGAAAGCGGACCGCTTTATCACCGCATAGGGTTACGGCCACCACCCGACCGGTGGAAATCACTCCACGCTCGGCGGACGGTTGCACCGTCGGATACTCTGACAGGGTCAGAGTTCACGGAGTCACTTGTTGACGGGTGCGCCCGTCCAACACTCCGGCCCTGCTAGGGGAAAAGTAGGCATCTCGAAAATAGAAACGCGAGATGGGTTAGGTGGATAGGAAAGGCAGGTCCGGGATAGGGCCGGGTTAAGGGAAATACACTGTTAGGTAGGGACTCCTGATAAATTAAGTATTAATCCCATTTCCTCCACAGAACAACGAAGACAGCAATCATGGCAGGACGGGGACTGCCAACCTTTTTGTGGCCTGAAGGACGCCCGCTGACAAGTGTGGCAGTCCTGGTCGCGACGCCGGGAGCGACGACGACCAAGCAGCCTAGGAGCGACGGAAGATACCGCGTCGGCTTAGATACAGCCCAACGAGGGAGGACTGGAGGCCTCGGTCCCCATGCTCGCCGACCCCGGACGAGTATGCGGGCATTTTCGGCCCGGGGCCGTACAAGGCTGGGCCGGCGCCGACAAGGTGCGCAACCAGCCGCACGGATGCGGAGACACGTCGCGGGAGGCGACGGGCAGCGCCGTGGGACGATTCCCCGTCCGCCTCGTCGGAGGAGGACGAGTCAGGGCCCCCAGAGCCCAGGAGCGACCAGGGCGAGCGCTGGGGGATGGCGCCCACCGAGTGGTCCACACCGGAGGGGCGACTGCCGGCGCGCCTGATCAACAGGATCCACGCACGGCTACAGACGCGAGGGCGCCGGACGAGGTGCTACCTGGAGGAGGAAGACTGCGAGCGCTTCCGGGTACAGATTGGAGCGACCGGGAAGGTCCGAGTCTTCGTCCGCCCCCCGAAGTAGGGAGGGGGTGTGACGAAGTCACTTGTATATACATATATATAGTAGGTTTAAGCTGTACATATTAGTTTAAGATAGGATAAGGAATAGGTTAGGTTATAATTAGGTAGGGAATAGGGAATAGGGACGTAGGCGTTGGCCGCCCACCGGCCACGCCCATACCGGTCATACACACCGGCCACACACCGGCAACGCTCGCCGGCGACATCGGCCAGCAGCATCGCCGGCAACATCGGCTAGCAACAACTGGCTAGCCGGGAGCAGCAACATTGTTGCGGGACAACGGCCCGGGAGCGGGACGGAACAGTCCGCATCCCGGAGGGCAAACGGAAGCCGCGGAACGAGAGCGGCGGAGGGAGAGAGAGAGCGCGTCGGGGGCAGAGGCCTACGACGCGGGCAGCGGCAGCGGAATGCAGCCAGCGGAATGCGGACAGCGGAATGCAGATCCGCCACCTGCCCGCTCAAGCTAGAGCGAGAGGCAGATAGTGTCAGCGGGAGAGAACGGGTGGAACCCGTTGCCGCCACAGGAGCGACAGATTTAGGTCAGGGCGAGTTTCGCAATTAAATTAGCAATTACTCGCGTCTTGGCCTTAACAAGGAGCAGCAGCAAAACGTAAAATATTTTCAAGTGCGACCTAGCGCGGTATAAAGTACAGTAGTGAAAACCATTAAGAAGGAGACGGAAGACCAGCAACAGTAACTGACACCTGGCTGGCGGATTTATTTCGGAGAGCGAAAAACATTATAGCAAATATATTTGCGAGGATAATCGGTAGTAGATTATAGCAAAGGAAACGAATTAGCTTATAAGAAGTTATAGAAGTGTAAAATAAAATAAGATGAATCTACTGGTTACTGAATATTTTCTCATTCCATTCGCTGCCACTCCTAACACCCTCTGCTCCCCTCTTTCCCATGTCGGCGGCCGTTAGGCAATCCCAGGCGTCGAATTGTGCAAGACGGGAACAGGAGCGCCCCGCTGCTGAGATTAATTCCAGGCGCGGGCGGCGGCTGTTGGGTTTCCCCAAGCCGCTTGCCCAATCTCAGGGAGCGTCATAGGGATTAGCCCGGGCGCCCTCAGGCAAATCGCGAGTCACGGCGGAATCTTAGGGGAAAAAGGGGCGACGGCCGCCGGGAATTAATTCCAGGCGGGACCGGCGCATCGAGCTGTTGGGTTCGGATCAGGCCGCGGGGTTGGATTTGGGTTATTGTGGGCGCTGGAGCAGGCTGCTGGGCGATCCCGAGCCGGTTCCAGTCTCTAGCGGAGGGTTCAGGCCGCAAAAAATTCCCGGCCGGTAGCAATTTTGTCCCGCCCAGCGTGGGCAATTGGAAGTCGCAGTTTCTAAGCCGAAAAACCCACCCCTAAAAGTTCTTGCAAAATCTCGGCCTCGCTCATGTTTTGGCGTTTCCAAAATATAAATTATTCTAGAAGGGACTCTGGGCCGCTGAGTTCATATCTCGGCCTTTGCATCCTTACAATTTATATGTGTGCATAGCACACTAGAAGATTCTGGCAGATTTTTTTTCGTATCGCGTTTGGCCGGTGAGGCTTCAATTCCGCCGTTCCGCATTACTGACATTATTTTGGTTGATCTCGCCATCTCGCTCTTTCCCAGGCGGTTGGTGGGCCGTTGCGAATTCCGTCGTCCCTGGTAGCGGCTGGGCAGTTATACGTAGCCTGTTGGCGTGTGGGAAAGCCGTCATCATCATTTGCACTGGATAACAAAACAAAAAATATTGCTTATCACATCGCTCTCCACTGATTTCAGGTCCAATAAATTGTTGTGAAATTTGAATTACCAGTGTTCTATTATTAATCTGGAGTTGTATAAAGTCGTGAAATTGAGGCGAGACAAAGTTCGCCGGGTCCGCTAGTATATTATATATTTTGCTGCCGCAAAAAGATTTCAGAAGGGGAAATAGGGCCCAGTAGAAACAATCCCACGTCGCACTCGCAAATAACCGGTAGGCTCGAAGTTAAAGAGTTGGGGTCGTCGCACAGTGGCGCCTTTTGAACATTTCGCGCATTTCATGCGAAAATCAAAAAAATCATAGTCGCAAAAACAATTTAAACTATACTAAATCGATAGAGAATTTCACAAAGATTGAAAATCCGTTGAGAAAACAATTTTTGGTGAAGTTATAAGCATTCAAAGTTGAAAAATATTTCCGTTTTGGCAACACACAAAATAAAAAGAGCAATTGGTTGACTTTCAGGTAATATTACACAAAAACTAGACAACCAATCGCACTAATTTTGGTTTTAAATTATAGATACATTCAAAACTGTAAATTAAACCAAAAAAACGCAGTTTGGGTTTGGCTTGTACAATCGTTACCTGCCAGGTGTTCACTTTTTTTCTGTTTAATGTGGTCTAGAATTTTTGAAGCACTACAGACCATAGGGTCTTGCTTTATTCTGCTCTAAAAAAAACAACAGCATCTAAATTTTTCAAAGAAAAATTCTAAAGCACAAAATTTCTCCTGAAAAATTTTCAAACAGGAAAAATAAATAATAATAATAATTTGTTTCGTGAAACAGCATTTTCAAGTGTCAGTGGCTTGGCTTTCTGCTATGCAGAAGCCACCCACAGGTTGCTCCTCTATTCAAAAGGAGACAAAAGGACCGAGGTCTCGTCGCTCCTTTCACGATCAAAAAATTAAGGAAATTCATGAAATGGGGTTATCTAGTGATAGTTCCAGATCGTCGACTACAGCTCCAGCTCCGAGCGGCAGTGAACGACCACTATCTCCCAGCCAGTTGAGAGAGCGCATTGATAAACTACTGAATGCTGTTGATAAAGTTAAGAGTAAGTCTATCCTGAGCAATAGTTACTCGCTCCGCAGCATGGAGGTAATCAAACTAAGCACGGTACAAAACATGGATGCTGAAAAATCTGCGGCACTTCCCCAATGGGCGCCGACGGTTTAAATTGATTCGGAGCAACCTTCAACCTCCCGACAAGCAAGGGAACGGCAATTTCAGCTCGTTCAGGCCAACAAGGGACTGGCGGGTAAGACGAACTCTGACAGAAAAAACCTCCTCTCCAGCAAAGCGTTAAGCAAGTTAAGCTCGGCACAAATTGTGGACGCCATTGAGTCCACAACACTTCCACAATGGAGAGGAGCCGCTCCTGGGGAACTCTTTTAAAATCCTCAGCCGAGATGGCAGACCGTCCAGAAGAGGTCGTCTAGTAAGAGGCGTGCCCCTGTTGTGGACGCAATGTGTACAAAGGCCAAAACCAGCAAACCGTATAATACAAATAGGTCTGCTGCCCTTGATATGGATGTTCTGCCGCAAAATATTGATGTTGTGGAAGATGTTGAGGAGAGGGTTGCTATTATAGGTCTGCCTATAATGGGCAGTCTACGGTGCCCTCGGCTATGCTGCAGTCTGGGGTTTTTTATGGCAGTAGGACAAGAGCGCAGCAGTTCCAGCCTACTTCAAATCTGGGAGTAAGAAACAATCAACCAGCCGCACGGATGCGGAGACACGTCGCGGGAGGCGACGGGCAGCGCCGTGGGACGATTCCCCGTCCGCCTCGTCGGAGGAGGACGAGTCAGGGCCCCCAGAGCCCAGGAGCGACCAGGGCGAGCGCTGGGGGATGGCGCCCACCGAGTGGTCCACACCGGAGGGGCGACTGCCGGCGCGCCTGATCAACAGGATCCACGCACGGCTACAGACGCGAGGGCGCCGGACGAGGTGCTACCTGGAGGAGGAAGACTGCGAGCGCTTCCGGGTACAGATTGGAGCGACCGGGAAGGTCCGAGTCTTCGTCCGCCCCCCGAAGTAGGGAGGGGGTGTGACGAAGTCACTTGTATATACATATATATAGTAGGTTTAAGCTGTACATATTAGTTTAAGATAGGATAAGGAATAGGTTAGGTTATAATTAGGTAGGGAATAGGGAATAGGGACGTAGGCGTTGGCCGCCCACCGGCCACGCCCATACCGGTCATACACACCGGCCACACACCGGCAACGCTCGCCGGCGACATCGGCCAGCAGCATCGCCGGCAACATCGGCTACCAACAACTGGCTAGCCGGGAGCAGCAACATTGTTGCGGGACAACGGCCCGGGAGCGGGACGGAACAGTCCGCATCCCGGAGGGCAAACGGAAGCCGCGGAACGAGAGCGGCGGAGGGAGAGAGAGAGCGCGTCGGGGGCAGAGGCCTACGACGCGGGCAGCGGCAGCGGAATGCAGCCAGCGGAATGCGGACAGCGGAATGCAGATCCGCCACCTGCCCGCTCAAGCTAGAGCGAGAGGCAGATAGTGTCAGCGGGAGAGAACGGGTGGAACCCGTTGCCGCCACAGGAGCGACAGATTTAGGTCAGGGCGAGTTTCGCAATTAAATTAGCAATTACTCGCGTCTTGGCCTTAACAAGGAGCAGCAGCAAAACGTAAAATATTTTCAAGTGCGAACTAGCGCGGTATAAAGTACAGTAGTGAAAACCATTAATAAGGAGACGGAAGACCAGCAACAGTAACTGACACCTGGCTGGCGGATTTATTTCGGAGAGCGAAAAAACATTATAGCAAATATATTTGCGGGCGAGGATAATCGGTAGTAGATTATAGCAAAGGAAACGAATTAGCTTATAAGAAGTTATAGAAGTGTAAAATAAAATAAGATGAATCTACTGGTTACTGAATATTTTCTCATTCCATTCGCTGCCACTCCTAACACCCTCTGCTCCCCTCTTTCCCATGTCGGCGGCCGTTGGGCAATCCCAGGCGTCGAATTGTGCAAGACGGGAACAGGAGCGCCCCGCTGCTGAGATTAATTCCGGGCGCGGGCGCGGGCGGCGGCTGTTGGGTTTCCCCAAGCCGCTTGCCCAATCTCAGGGAGCGTCATAGGGATTAGCCCGGGCGCCCTCAGGCAAATCGCGAGTCACGGGGGAATCTTAGGGGAAAAAGGGGCGACGGCCGCCGGGAATTAATTCCAGGCGGGACCGGCGCATCGAGCTGTTGGGTTCGGATCAGGCCGCGGGGTTGGATTTGGGTTATTGTGGGCGCGGGAGCAGGCTGCTGGGCGATCCCGAGCCGGTTCCAGTCTCTAGCGGAGGGTTCAGGCCGCAAAAAATTCCCGGCCGGTAGCAATTTTGTCCCGCCCAGCGTGGGCAATTGGAAGTCGAAGTTTCTAAGCCGAAAAACCCACCCCTAAAAGTTCTTGCAAAATCTCGGCCTCGCTCATGTTTTGGCGTTTCCAAAATATAAATTATTTTAGAAGGGACTCTGGGCCGCTGAGTTCATATCTCGGCCTTTGCATCCTTACAATTTATATGTGTACATAGCACACTAGAAGATTCTGGCAGATTTTTTTTCGTATCGCGTTTGGCCGGTGAGGCTTCAATTCCGCCGTTCCGCATTACTGACATTATTTTGGTTGATCTCGCCATCTCGCTCTTTCCCAGGCGGTTGGTGGGCCGTTGCGAATTCCGTCGTCCCTGGTAGCGGCTGGGCAGTTATACGTAGCCTGTTGGCGTGTGGGAAAGCCGTCATCATCATTTGCACTGGATAACAAAACAAAAAATATTGCTTATCACATCGCTCTCCACTGATTTCAGGTCCAATAAATTGTTGTGAAATTTGAATTACCAGTGTTCTATTATTAATCTGGAGTTGTATAAAGTCGTGAAATTGAGGCGAGACAAAGTTCGCCGGGTCCGCTAGTATATTATATATTTTGCTGCCGCAAAAAGATTTCAGAAGGGGAAATAGGGCCCAGTAGAAACAATCCCACGTCGCACTCGCAAATAACCGGTAGGCTCGAAGTTAAAGAGTTGGGGTCGTCGCACAGTGGCGCTTTTTGAACATTTCGCGCATTTCATGCGAAAATCAAAAAAATCATAGTCGCAAAAACAATTTAAACTATACTAAATCGATAGAGAATTTCACAAAGATTGAAAATCCGTTGAGAAAACAATTTTTGGTGAAGTTATAAGCATTCAAAGTTGAAAAATATTTCCGTTTTGGCAACACACAAAATAAAAAGAGCAATTTTTTGACTTTCAGGTAATATTACACAAAAACTAGACAACCAATCGCACTGATTTTGGTTTTAAATTATAGATACATTCAAAACTGTAAATTAAACCAAAAAAACGCAGTTTGGGTTTGGCTTGTACAATCGTTACCTGCCAGGTGTTCACTTTTTTTCTGTTTAATGTGGTCTAGAATTTTTGAAGCACTACAGACCATAGGGTCTCGCTTTATTCTGCTCTAAAAAAAACAACAGCATCTAAATTTTTCAAAGAAAAATTCTAAAGCACAAAATTTCTCCTGAAAAATTTTCAAACAGGAAAAATAAATAATAATAATAATTTGTTTCGTGAAACAGCATTTTCAAGTGTCAGTGGCTTGGCTTTCTGCTATGCAGAAGCCACCCACAGGTTGCTCCTCTATTCAAAAGGAGACAAAAGGACCGAGGTCTCGTCGTTCCTTTCACGATCAAAAAATTAAGGAAATTCATGAAATGGGGTTATCTAGTGATAGTTCCAGATCGTCGACTACAGCTCCAGCTCCGAGCGGCAGTGAACGACCACTATCTCCCAGCCAGTTGAGAGAGCGCATTGATAAACTACTGAATGCTGGTGATAAAGTTAAGAGTAAGTCTATCCTGAGCAATAGTTACTCGCTCCGCAGCATGGAGGTAATCAAACCAAGCACGGTACAAAACATGGATGCTGAAAAATCTGCGGCACTTCCCCAATGGGCGCCGAAGGTTTAAATTGATTCGGAGCAACCTTCAACCTCCCGACAAGCAAGGGAACGGCAATTTCAGCTCGTTCAGGCCAACAAGGGACTGGCGGGTAAGACGAACTCTGACAAGTTAAGCTCGGCACAAATTGTGGACGCCATTGAGTCCACAACACTTCCACAATGGAGAGGAGCCGCTCCTGGGGAACTCTTTTAAAATCCTCAGCCGAGATGGCAGACCGTCCAGAAGAGGTCGTCTAGTAAGAGGCGTGCCCCTGTTGTGGACGCAATGTGTACAAAGGCCAAAACCAGCAAACCGTATAATACAAATAGGTCTGCTGCCCTTGATATGGATGTTCTGCCGCAAAATATTGATGATGTGGAAGATGTTGAGGAGAGGGTTGCTATTATAGGTCTGCCTATAATGGGCAGTCTACGGTGCCCTCGGCTATGCTGCAGTCTGGGGTTTTTTATGGCAGTAGGACAAGAGCGCAGCAGTTCCAGCCTACTTCAAATCTGGGAGTAAGAAACAATCAACCAGCCGCACGGATGCGGAGACACGTCGCGGGAGGCGACGGGCAGCGCCGTGGGACGATTCCCCGTCCGCCTCGTCGGAGGAGGACGAGTCAGGGCCCCCAGAGCCCAGGAGCGACCAGGGCGAGCGCTGGGGGATGGCGCCCACCGAGTGGTCCACACCGGAGGGGCGACTGCCGACGCGCCTGATCAACAGGATCCACGCACGGCTACAGACGCGAGGGCGCCGGACGAGGTGCTACCTGGAGGAGGAAGACTGCGAGCGCTTCCGGGTACAGATTGGAGCGACCGGGAAGGTCCGAGTCTTCGTCCGCCCCCCGAAGTAGGGAGGGGGTGTGACGAAGTCACTTGTATATACATATATATAGTAGGTTTAAGCTGTACATATTAGTTTAAGATAGGATAAGGAATAGGTTAGGTTATAATTAGGTAGGGAATAGGGAATAGGGACGTAGGCGTTGGCCGCCCACCGGCCACGCCTATACCGGTCATACACACCGGCCACACACCGGCAACGCTCGCCGGCGACATCGGCCAGCAGCATCGCCGGCAACATCGGCTACCAACAACTGGCTAGCCGGGAGCAGCAACATTGTTGCGGGACAACGGCCCGGGAGCGGGACGGAACAGTCCGCATCCCGGAGGGCAAACGGAAGCCGCGGAACGAGAGCGGCGGAGGGAGAGAGAGAGCGCGTCGGGGGCAGAGGCCTACGACGCGGGCAGCGGCAGCGGAATGCAGCCAGCGGAATGCGGACAGCGGAATGCAGATCCGCCACCTGCCCGCTCAAGCTAGAGCGAGAGGCAGATAGTGTCAGCGGGAGAGAACGGGTGGAACCCGGAACGGCGCGTGCCAGCGATCGCGGCAGCGATGCCGCCACAGGAGCGACAGATTTAGGTCAGGGCGAGTTTCGCAATTAAATTAGCAATTACTCGCGTCTTGGCCTTAACAAGGAGCAGCAGCAAAACGTAAAATATTTTCAAGTGCGAACTAGCGCGGTATAAAGTACAGTAGTGAAAACCATTAATAAGGAGACGGAAGACCAGCAACAGTAACTGACACCTGGCTGGCGGATTTATTTCGGAGAGCGAAAAACATTATAGCAAATATATTTGCGGGCGAGGATAATCGGTAGTAGATTATAGCAAAGGAAACGAATTAGCTTATAAGAAGTTATAGAAGTGTAAAATAAAATAAGATGAATCTACTGGTTACTGAATATTTTCTCATTCCATTCGCTGCCACTCCTAACACCCTCTGCTCCCCTCTTTCCCATGTCGGCGGCCGTTGGGCAATCCCAGGCGTCGAATTGTGCAAGACGGGAACAGGAGCGCCCCGCTGCTGAGATTAATTGCAGGCGCGGGCGCGGGCGGCGGCTGTTGGGTTTCCCCAAGCCGCTTGCCCAATCTCAGGGAGCGTCATAGGGATTAGCCCGGGCGCCCTCAGGCAAATCGCGAGTCACGGGGGAATCTTAGGGGAAAAAGGGGCGACGGCCGCCGGGAATTAATTCCAGGCGGGACCGGCGCATCGAGCTGTTGGGTTCGGATCAGGCCGCGGGGTTGGATTTGGGTTATTGTGGGCGCGGGAGCAGGCTGCTGGGCGATCCCGAGCCGGTTCCAGTCTCTAGCGGAGGGTTCAGGCCGCAATAAAATTCCCGGCCGGTAGCAATTTTGTCCCGCCCAGCGTGGGCAATTGGAAGTCGCAGTTTCTAAGCCGAAAAACCCACCCCTAAAAGTTCTTGCAAAATCTCGGCCTCGCTCATGTTTTGGCGTTTCCAAAATATAAATTATTCTAGAAGGGACTCTGCGCCGCTGAGTTCATATCTCGGCCTTTGCATCCTTACAATTTATATGTGTGCATAGCACACTAGAAGATTCTGGCAGATTTTTTTTTGTATCGCGTTTGGCCGGTGAGGCTTCAATTCCGCCGTTCCGCATTACTGACATTATTTTGGTTGATCTCGCCATCTCGCTCTTTCCCAGGCGGTTGGTGGGCCGTTGCGAATTCCGTCGTCCCTGGTAGCAACTGGGCAGTTATACGTAGCCTGTTGGCGTGTGAGAAAGCCGTCATCATCATTTGCACTGGATAACAAAACAAAAAATATTGCTTATCACATCGCTCTCCACTGATTTCAGGTCCAATAAATTGTTGTGAAATTTGAATTACCAGTGTTCTATTATTAATCTGGAGTTGTATAAAGTCGTGAAATTGAGGCGAGACAAAGTTCGCCGGGTCCGCTAGTATATTATATATTTTGCTGCCGCAAAAAGATTTCAGAAGGGGAAATAGGGCCCAGTAGAAACAATCCCACGTCGCACTCGCAAATAACCGGAAGGCTCGAAGTTAAAGAGTTGGGGTCGTCGCACAGTGGCGCCTTTTGAACATTTCGCGCATTTCATGCGAAAATCAAAAAAATCATAGTCGCAAAAACAATTTAAACTATACTTAATCGATAGAGAATTTCACAAAGATTGAAAATCCGTTGAGAAAACAATTTTTGGTGAAGTTATAAGCATTCAAAGTTGAAAAATATTTCCGTTTTGGCAACACACAAAATAAAAAGAGCAATTGGTTGACTTTCAGGTAATATTACACAAAAACTAGACAACCAATCGCACTGATTTTGGTTTTAAATTATAGATACATTCAAAACTGTAAATTAAACCAAAAAAACGCAGTTTGGGTTTGGCTTGTACAATCGTTACCTGCCAGGTGTTCACTTTTTTCTGTTTAATGTGGTCTAGAATTTTTGAAGCACTACAGACCATAGGGTCTCGCTTTATTCTGCTCTAAAAAAAACAACAGCATCTAAATTTTTCAAAGAAAAATTCTAAAGCACAAAATTTCTCCTGAAAAATTTTCAAACAGGAAAAATAAATAATAATAATAATTTGTTTCGTGAAACAGCATTTTCAAGTGTCAGTGGCTTGGCTTTCTGCTATGCAGAAGCCACCCACAGGTTGCTCCTCTATTCAAAAGGAGACAAAAGGACCGAGGTCTCGTCGCTCCTTTCACGATCAAAAAATTAAGGAAATTCATGAAATGGGGTTATCTAGTGATAGTTCCAGATCGTCGACTACAGCTCCAGCTCCGAGCGGCAGTGAACGACCACTATCTCCCAGCCAGTTGAGAGAGCGCATTGATAAACTACTGAATGCTGGTGATAAAGTTAAGAGTAAGTCTATCCTGAGCAATAGTTACTCGCTCCGCAGAATGGAGGTAATCAAACCAAGCACGGTACAAAACATGGATGCTGAAAAATCTGCGGCACTTCCCCAATGGGCGCCGACGGTTTAAATTGATTCGGAGCAACCTTCAACCTCCCGACAAGCAAGGGAACGGCAATTTCAGCTCGTTCAGGCCAACAAGGGACTGGCGGGTAAGACGAACTCTGACAGAAAAAACCTCCTCTCCAGCAAAGCGTTAAGCAAGTTAAGCTCGGCACAAATTGTGGACGCCATTGAGTCCACAACACTTCCACAATGGAGAGGAGCCGCTCCTGGGGAACTCTTTTAAAATCCTCAGCCGAGATGGCAGACCGTCCAGAAGAGGTCGTCTAGTAAGAGGCGTGCCCCATGTTGTGGACGCAATGTGTACAAAGGCCAAAACCAGCAAACCGTATAATACAAATAGGTCTGCTGCCCTTGATATGGATGTTCTGCCGCAAAATATTGATGTTGTGGAAGATGTTGAGGAGAGGGTTGCTATTATAGGTCTGCCTATAATGGGCAGTCTACGGTGCCCTCGGCTATGCTGCAGTCTGGGGTTTTTTATGGCAGTAGGACAAGAGCGCAGCAGTTCCAGCCTACTTCAAATCTGGGAGTAAGAAACAATCAACCAGCCGCACGGATGCGGAGACACGTCGCGGGAGGCGACGGGCAGGCGATTCCCCGTCCGCCTCGTCGGAGGAGGACGAGTCAGGGCCCCTAGAGCCCAGGAGCGACCAGGGCCGCCCACCGGCCACGCCCATACCGGTCATACACACCGGCCACACACCGGCAACGCTCGCCGGCGACATCGGCCAGCAGCATCGCCGGCAACATCGGCTAGCAACAACTGGCTAGCCGGGAGCAGCAACATTGTTGCGGGACAACGGCCCGGGAGCGGGACGGAACAGTCCGCATCCCGGAGGGCAAACGGAAGCCGCGGAACGAGAGCGGCGGAGGGAGAGAGAGAGCGCGTCGGGGGCAGAGGCCTACGACGCGGGCAGCGGCAGCGGAATGCAGCCAGCGGAATGCGGACAGCGGAATGCAGATCCGCCACCTGCCCGCTCAAGCTAGAGCGAGAGGCAGATAGTGTCAGCGGGAGAGAACGGGTGGAACCCGGAACGGCGCGTGCCAGCGATCGCGGCAGCGTTGCCGCCACAGGAGCGACAGATTTAGGTCAGGGCGAGTTTCGCAATTAAATTAGCAATTACTCGCGTCTTGGCCTTAACAAGGAGCAGCAGCAAAACGTAAAATATTTTCAAGTGCGACCTAGCGCGGTATAAAGTACAGTAGTGAAAACCATTAAGAAGGAGACGGAAGACCAGCAACAGTAACTGACACCTGGCTGGCGGATTTATTTCGGAGAGCGAAAAACATTATAGCAAATATATTTGCGGGCGAGGATAATCGGTAGTAGATTATAGCAAAGGAAACGAATTAGCTTATAAGAAGTTATAGAAGTGTAAAATAAAATAAGATGAATCTACTGGTTACTGAATATTTTCTCATTCCATTCGCTGCCACTCCTAACACCCTCTGCTCCCCTCTTTCCCATGTCGGCGGCCGTTGGGCAATCCCAGGCGTCGAATTGTGCAAGACGGGAACAGGAGCGCCCCGCTGCTGAGATTAATTGCAGGCGCGGGCGGCGGCTGTTGGGTTTCCCCAAGCCGCTTGCCCAATCTCAGGGAGCGTCATAGGGATTAGCCCGGGCGCCCTCAGGCAAATCGCGAGTCACGGGGGAATCTTAGGGGAAAAAGGGGCGACGGCCGCCGGGAATTAATTCCAGGCGGGACCGGCGCATCGAGCTGTTGGGTTCGGATCAGGCCGCGGGGTTGGATTTGGGTTATTGTGGGCGCGGGAGCAGGCTGCTGGGCGATCCCGAGCCGGTTCCAGTCTCTAGCGGAGGGTTCAGGCCGCAAAAAATTCCCGGCCGGTAGCAATTTTGTCCCGCCCAGCGTGGGCAATTGGAAGTCGCAGTTTCTAAGCCGAAAAACCCACCCCTAAAAGTTCTTGCAAAATCTCGGCCTCGCTCATGTTTTGGCGTTTCCAAAATATAAATTATTCTAGAAGGGACTCTGGGCCGCTGAGTTCATATCTCGGCCTTTGCATCCTTACAATTTATATGTGTGCATAGCACACTAGAAGATTCTGGCAGATTTTTTTTCGTATCGCGTTTGGCCGGTGAGGCTTCAATTCCGCCGTTCCGCATTACTGACATTATTTTGGTTGATCTCGCCATCTCGCTCTTTCCCAGGCGGTTGGTGGGCCGTTGCGAATTCCGTCGTCCCTGGTAGCGGCTGGGCAGTTATACGTAGCCTGTTGGCGTGTGGGAAAGCCGTCATCATCATTTGCACTGGATAACAAAACAAAAAATATTGCTTATCACATCGCTCTCCACTGATTTCAGGTCCAATAAATTGTTGTGAAATTTGAATTACCAGTGTTCTATTATTAATCTGGAGTTGTATAAAGTCGTGAAATTGAGGCGAGACAAAGTTCGCCGGGTCCGCTAGTATATTATATATTTTGCTGCCGCAAAAAGATTTCAGAAGGGGAAATAGGGCCCAGTAGAAACAATCCCACGTCGCACTCGCAAATAACCGGAAGGCTCGAAGTTAAAGAGTTGGGGTCGTCGCACAGTGGCGCCTTTTGAACATTTCGCGCATTTCATGCGAAAATCAAAAAAATCATAGTCGCAAAAACAATTTAAACTATACTTAATCGATAGAGAATTTCACAAAGATTGAAAATCCGTTGAGAAAACAATTTTTGGTGAAGTTATAAGCATTCAAAGTTGAAAAATATTTCCGTTTTGGCAACACACAAAATAAAAAGAGCAATTGGTTGACTTTCAGGTAATATTACACAAAAACTAGACAACCAATCGCACTGATTTTGGTTTTAAATTATAGATACATTCAAAACTGTAAATTAAACCAAAAAAACGCAGTTTGGGTTTGGCTTGTACAATCGTTACCTGCCAGGTGTTCACTTTTTTCTGTTTAATGTGGTCTAGAATTTTTGAAGCACTACAGACCATAGGGTCTCGCTTTATTCTGCTCTAAAAAAAACAACAGCATCTAAATTTTTCAAAGAAAAATTCTAAAGCACAAAATTTCTCCTGAAAAATTTTCAAACAGGAAAAATAAATAATAATAATAATTTGTTTCGTGAAACAGCATTTTCAAGTGTCAGTGGCTTGGCTTTCTGCTATGCAGAAGCCACCCACAGGTTGCTCCTCTATTCAAAAGGAGACAAAAGGACCGAGGTCTCGTCGCTCCTTTCACGATCAAAAAATTAAGGAAATTCATGAAATGGGGTTATCTAGTGATAGTTCCAGATCGTCGACTACAGCTCCAGCTCCGAGCGGCAGTGAACGACCACTATCTCCCAGCCAGTTGAGAGAGCGCATTGATAAACTACTGAATGCTGGTGATAAAGTTAAGAGTAAGTCTATCCTGAGCAATAGTTACTCGCTCCGCAGAATGGAGGTAATCAAACCAAGCACGGTACAAAACATGGATGCTGAAAAATCTGCGGCACTTCCCCAATGGGCGCCGACGGTTTAAATTGATTCGGAGCAACCTTCAACCTCCCGACAAGCAAGGGAACGGCAATTTCAGCTCGTTCAGGCCAACAAGGGACTGGCGGGTAAGACGAACTCTGACAGAAAAAACCTCCTCTCCAGCAAAGCGTTAAGCAAGTTAAGCTCGGCACAAATTGTGGACGCCATTGAGTCCACAACACTTCCACAATGGAGAGGAGCCGCTCCTGGGGAACTCTTTTAAAATCCTCAGCCGAGATGGCAGACCGTCCAGAAGAGGTCGTCTAGTAAGAGGCGTGCCCCATGTTGTGGACGCAATGTGTACAAAGGCCAAAACCAGCAAACCGTATAATACAAATAGGTCTGCTGCCCTTGATATGGATGTTCTGCCGCAAAATATTGATGTTGTGGAAGATGTTGAGGAGAGGGTTGCTATTATAGGTCTGCCTATAATGGGCAGTCTACGGTGCCCTCGGCTATGCTGCAGTCTGGGGTTTTTTATGGCAGTAGGACAAGAGCGCAGCAGTTCCAGCCTACTTCAAATCTGGGAGTAAGAAACAATCAACCAGCCGCACGGATGCGGAGACACGTCGCGGGAGGCGACGGGCAGGCGATTCCCCGTCCGCCTCGTCGGAGGAGGACGAGTCAGGGCCCCCAGAGCCCAGGAGCGACCAGGGCCGCCCACCGGCCACGCCCATACCGGTCATACACACCGGCCACACACCGGCAACGCTCGCCGGCGACATCGGCCAGCAGCATCGCCGGCAACATCGGCTAGCAACAACTGGCTAGCCGGGAGCAGCAACATTGTTGCGGGACAACGGCCCGGGAGCGGGACGGAACAGTCCGCATCCCGGAGGGCAAACGGAAGCCGCGGAACGAGAGCGGCGGAGGGAGAGAGAGAGCGCGTCGGGGGCAGAGGCCTACGACGCGGGCAGCGGCAGCGGAATGCAGCCAGCGGAATGCGGACAGCGGAATGCAGATCCGCCACCTGCCCGCTCAAGCTAGAGCGAGAGGCAGATAGTGTCAGCGGGAGAGAACGGGTGGAACCCGGAACGGCGCGTGCCAGCGATCGCGGCAGCGTTGCCGCCACAGGAGCGACAGATTTAGGTCAGGGCGAGTTTCGCAATTAAATTAGCAATTACTCGCGTCTTGGCCTTAACAAGGAGCAGCAGCAAAACGTAAAATATTTTCAAGTGCGACCTAGCGCGGTATAAAGTACAGTAGTGAAAACCATTAAGAAGGAGACGGAAGACCAGCAACAGTAACTGACACCTGGCTGGCGGATTTATTTCGGAGAGCGAAAAACATTATAGCAAATATATTTGCGGGCGAGGATAATCGGTAGTAGATTATAGCAAAGGAAACGAATTAGCTTATAAGAAGTTATAGAAGTGTAAAATAAAATAAGATGAATCTACTGGTTACTGAATATTTTCTCATTCCATTCGCTGCCACTCCTAACACCCTCTGCTCCCCTCTTTCCCATGTCGGCGGCCGTTGGGCAATCCCAGGCGTCGAATTGTGCAAGACGGGAACAGGAGCGCCCCGCTGCTGAGATTAATTGCAGGCGCGGGCGCGGGCGGCGGCTGTTGGGTTTCCCCAAGCCGCTTGCCCAATCTCAGGGAGCGTCATAGGGATTAGCCCGGGCGCCCTCAGGCAAATCGCGAGTCACGGGGGAATCTTAGGGGAAAAAGGGGCGACGGCCGCCGGGAATTAATTCCAGGCGGGACCGGCGCATCGAGCTGTTGGGTTCGGATCAGGCCGCGGGGTTGGATTTGGGTTATTGTGGGCGCGGGAGCAGGCTGCTGGGCGATCCCGAGCCGGTTCCAGTCTCTAGCGGAGGGTTCAGGCCGCAAAAAATTCCCGGCCGGTAGCAATTTTGTCCCGCCCAGCGTGGGCAATTGGAAGTCGCAGTTTCTAAGCCGAAAAACCCACCCCTAAAAGTTCTTGCAAAATCTCGGCCTCGCTCATGTTTTGGCGTTTCCAAAATATAAATTATTCTAGAAGGGACTCTGGGCCGCTGAGTTCATATCTCGGCCTTTGCATCCTTACAATTTATATGTGTGCATAGCACACTAGAAGATTCTGGCAGATTTTTTTTCGTATCGCGTTTGGCCGGTGAGGCTTCAATTCCGCCGTTCCGCATTACTGACATTATTTTGGTTGATCTCGCCATCTCGCTCTTTCCCAGGCGGTTGGTGGGCCGTTGCGAATTCCGTCGTCCCTGGTAGCGGCTGGGCAGTTATACGTAGCCTGTTGGCGTGTGGGAAAGCCGTCATCATCATTTGCACTGGATAACAAAACAAAAAATATTGCTTATCACATCGCTCTCCACTGATTTCAGGTCCAATAAATTGTTGTGAAATTTGAATTACCAGTGTTCTATTATTAATCTGGAGTTGTATAAAGTCGTGAAATTGAGGCGAGACAAAGTTCGCCGGGTCCGCTAGTATATTATATATTTTGCTGCCGCAAAAAGATTTCAGAAGGGGAAATAGGGCCCAGTAGAAACAATCCCACGTCGCACTCGCAAATAACCGGAAGGCTCGAAGTTAAAGAGTTGGGGTCGTCGCACAGTGGCGCCTTTTGAACATTTCGCGCATTTCATGCGAAAATCAAAAAAATCATAGTCGCAAAAACAATTTAAACTATACTTAATCGATAGAGAATTTCACAAAGATTGAAAATCCGTTGAGAAAACAATTTTTGGTGAAGTTATAAGCATTCAAAGTTGAAAAATATTTCCGTTTTGGCAACACACAAAATAAAAAGAGCAATTGGTTGACTTTCAGGTAATATTACACAAAAACTAGACAACCAATCGCACTGATTTTGGTTTTAAATTATAGATACATTCAAAACTGTAAATTAAACCAAAAAAACGCAGTTTGGGTTTGGCTTGTACAATCGTTACCTGCCAGGTGTTCACTTTTTTTCTGTTTAATGTGGTCTAGAATTTTTGAAGCACTACAGACCATAGGGTCTCGCTTTATTCTGCTCTAAAAAAAACAACAGCATCTAAATTTTTCAAAGAAAAATTCTAAAGCACAAAATTTCTCCTGAAAAATTTTCAAACAGGAAAAATAAATAATAATAATAATTTGTTTCGTGAAACAGCATTTTCAAGTGTCAGTGGCTTGGCTTTCTGCTATGCAGAAGCCACCCACAGGTTGCTCCTCTATTCAAAAGGAGACAAAAGGACCGAGGTCTCGTCGCTCCTTTCACGATCAAAAAATTAAGGAAATTCATGAAATGGGGTTATCTAGTGATAGTTCCAGATCGTCGACTACAGCTCCAGCTCCGAGCGGCAGTGAACGACCACTATCTCCCAGCCAGTTGAGAGAGCGCATTGATAAACTACTGAATGCTGGTGATAAAGTTAAGAGTAAGTCTATCCTGAGCAATAGTTACTCGCTCCGCAGAATGGAGGTAATCAAACCAAGCACGGTACAAAACATGGATGCTGAAAAATCTGCGGCACTTCCCCAATGGGCGCCGACGGTTTAAATTGATTCGGAGCAACCTTCAACCTCCCGACAAGCAAGGGAACGGCAATTTCAGCTCGTTCAGGCCAACAAGGGACTGGCGGGTAAGACGAACTCTGACAGAAAAAACCTCCTCTCCAGCAAAGCGTTAAGCAAGTTAAGCTCGGCACAAATTGTGGACGCCATTGAGTCCACAACACTTCCACAATGGAGAGGAGCCGCTCCTGGGGAACTCTTTTAAAATCCTCAGCCGAGATGGCAGACCGTCCAGAAGAGGTCGTCTAGTAAGAGGCGTGCCCCATGTTGTGGACGCAATGTGTACAAAGGCCAAAACCAGCAAACCGTATAATACAAATAGGTCTGCTGCCCTTGATATGGATGTTCTGCCGCAAAATATTGATGTTGTGGAAGATGTTGAGGAGAGGGTTGCTATTATAGGTCTGCCTATAATGGGCAGTCTACGGTGCCCTCGGCTATGCTGCAGTCTGGGGTTTTTTATGGCAGTAGGACAAGAGCGCAGCAGTTCCAGCCTACTTCAAATCTGGGAGTAAGAAACAATCAACCAGCCGCACGGATGCGGAGACACGTCGCGGGAGGCGACGGGCAGGCGATTCCCCGTCCGCCTCGTCGGAGGAGGACGAGTCAGGGCCCCCAGAGCCCAGGAGCGACCAGGGCCGCCCACCGGCCACGCCCATACCGGTCATACACACCGGCCACACACCGGCAACGCTCGCCGGCGACATCGGCCAGCAGCATCGCCGGCAACATCGGCTAGCAACAACTGGCTAGCCGGGAGCAGCAACATTGTTGCGGGACAACGGCCCGGGAGCGGGACGGAACAGTCCGCATCCCGGAGGGCAAACGGAAGCCGCGGAACGAGAGCGGCGGAGGGAGAGAGAGAGCGCGTCGGGGGCAGAGGCCTACGACGCGGGCAGCGGCAGCGGAATGCAGCCAGCGGAATGCGGACAGCGGAATGCAGATCCGCCACCTGCCCGCTCAAGCTAGAGCGAGAGGCAGATAGTGTCAGCGGGAGAGAACGGGTGGAACCCGGAACGGCGCGTGCCAGCGATCGCGGCAGCGTTGCCGCCACAGGAGCGACAGATTTAGGTCAGGGCGAGTTTCGCAATTAAATTAGCAATTACTCGCGTCTTGGCCTTAACAAGGAGCAGCAGCAAAACGTAAAATATTTTCAAGTGCGACCTAGCGCGGTATAAAGTACAGTAGTGAAAACCATTAAGAAGGAGACGGAAGACCAGCAACAGTAACTGACACCTGGCTGGCGGATTTATTTCGGAGAGCGAAAAACATTATAGCAAATATATTTGCGGGCGAGGATAATCGGTAGTAGATTATAGCAAAGGAAACGAATTAGCTTATAAGAAGTTATAGAAGTGTAAAATAAAATAAGATGAATCTACTGGTTACTGAATATTTTCTCATTCCATTCGCTGCCACTCCTAACACCCTCTGCTCCCCTCTTTCCCATGTCGGCGGCCGTTGGGCAATCCCAGGCGTCGAATTGTGCAAGACGGGAACAGGAGCGCCCCGCTGCTGAGATTAATTGCAGGCGCGGGCGCGGGCGGCGGCTGTTGGGTTTCCCCAAGCCGCTTGCCCAATCTCAGGGAGCGTCATAGGGATTAGCCCGGGCGCCCTCAGGCAAATCGCGAGTCACGGGGGAATCTTAGGGGAAAAAGGGGCGACGGCCGCCGGGAATTAATTCCAGGCGGGACCGGCGCATCGAGCTGTTGGGTTCGGATCAGGCCGCGGGGTTGGATTTGGGTTATTGTGGGCGCGGGAGCAGGCTGCTGGGCGATCCCGAGCCGGTTCCAGTCTCTAGCGGAGGGTTCAGGCCGCAAAAAATTCCCGGCCGGTAGCAATTTTGTCCCGCCCAGCGTGGGCAATTGGAAGTCGCAGTTTCTAAGCCGAAAAACCCACCCCTAAAAGTTCTTGCAAAATCTCGGCCTCGCTCATGTTTTGGCGTTTCCAAAATATAAATTATTCTAGAAGGGACTCTGGGCCGCTGAGTTCATATCTCGGCCTTTGCATCCTTACAATTTATATGTGTGCATAGCACACTAGAAGATTCTGGCAGATTTTTTTTCGTATCGCGTTTGGCCGGTGAGGCTTCAATTCCGCCGTTCCGCATTACTGACATTATTTTGGTTGATCTCGCCATCTCGCTCTTTCCCAGGCGGTTGGTGGGCCGTTGCGAATTCCGTCGTCCCTGGTAGCGGCTGGGCAGTTTTACGTAGCCTGTTGGCGTGTGGGAAAGCCGTCATCATCATTTGCACTGGATAACAAAACAAAAAATATTGCTTATCACATCGCTCTCCACTGATTTCAGGTCCAATAAATTGTTGTGAAATTTGAATTACCAGTGTTCTATTATTAATCTGGAGTTGTATAAAGTCGTGAAATTGAGGCGAGACAAAGTTCGCCGGGTCCGCTAGTATATTATATATTTTGCTGCCGCAAAAAGATTTCAGAAGGGGAAATAGGGCCCAGTAGAAACAATCCCACGTCGCACTCGCAAATAACCGGAAGGCTCGAAGTTAAAGAGTTGGGGTCGTCGCACAGTGGCGCCTTTTGAACATTTCGCGCATTTCATGCGAAAATCAAAAAAAACATAGTCGCAAAAACAATTTAAACTATACTTAATCGATAGAGAATTTCACAAAGATTGAAAATCCGTTGAGAAAACAATTTTTGGTGAAGTTATAAGCATTCAAAGTTGAAAAATATTTCCGTTTTGGCAACACACAAAATAAAAAGAGCAATTGGTTGACTTTCAGGTAATATTACACAAAAACTAGACAACCAATCGCACTGATTTTGGTTTTAAATTATAGATACATTCAAAACTGTAAATTAAACCAAAAAAACGCAGTTTGGGTTTGGCTTGTACAATCGTTACCTGCCAGGTGTTCACTTTTTTTCTGTTTAATGTGGTCTAGAATTTTTGAAGCACTACAGACCATAGGGTCTCGCTTTATTCTGCTCTAAAAAAAACAACAGCATCTAAATTTTTCAAAGAAAAATTCTAAAGCACAAAATTTCTCCTGAAAAATTTTCAAACAGGAAAAATAAATAATAATAATAATTTGTTTCGTGAAACAGCATTTTCAAGTGTCAGTGGCTTGGCTTTCTGCTATGCAGAAGCCACCCACAGGTTGCTCCTCTATTCAAAAGGAGACAAAAGGACCGAGGTCTCGTCGCTCCTTTCACGATCAAAAAATTAAGGAAATTCATGAAATGGGGTTATCTAGTGATAGTTCCAGATCGTCGACTACAGCTCCAGCTCCGAGCGGCAGTGAACGACCACTATCTCCCAGCCAGTTGAGAGAGCGCATTGATAAACTACTGAATGCTGGTGATAAAGTTAAGAGTAAGTCTATCCTGAGCAATAGTTACTCGCTCCGCAGAATGGAGGTAATCAAACCAAGCACGGTACAAAACATGGATGCTGAAAAATCTGCGGCACTTCCCCAATGGGCGCCGACGGTTTAAATTGATTCGGAGCAACCTTCAACCTCCCGACAAGCAAGGGAACGGCAATTTCAGCTCGTTCAGGCCAACAAGGGACTGGCGGGTAAGACGAACTCTGACAGAAAAAACCTCCTCTCCAGCAAAGCGTTAAGCAAGTTAAGCTCGGCACAAATTGTGGACGCCATTGAGTCCACAACACTTCCACAATGGAGAGGAGCCGCTCCTGGGGAACTCTTTTAAAATCCTCAGCCGAGATGGCAGACCGTCCAGAAGAGGTCGTCTAGTAAGAGGCGTGCCCCATGTTGTGGACGCAATGTGTACAAAGGCCAAAACCAGCAAACCGTATAATACAAATAGGTCTGCTGCCCTTGATATGGATGTTCTGCCGCAAAATATTGATGTTGTGGAAGATGTTGAGGAGAGGGTTGCTATTATAGGTCTGCCTATAATGGGCAGTCTACGGTGCCCTCGGCTATGCTGCAGTCTGGGGTTTTTTATGGCAGTAGGACAAGAGCGCAGCAGTTCCAGCCTACTTCAAATCTGGGAGTAAGAAACAATCAACCAGCGCACGGATGCGGAGACACGTCGCGGGAGGCGACGGGCAGGCGATTCCCCGTCCGCCTCGTCGGAGGAGGACGAGTCAGGGCCCCCAGAGCCCAGGAGCGACCAGGGCCGCCCACCGGCCACGCCCATACCGGTCATACACACCGGCCACACACCGGCAACGCTCGCCGGCGACATCGGCCAGCAGCATCGCCGGCAACATCGGCTAGCAACAACTGGCTAGCCGGGAGCAGCAACATTTTTGCGGGACAACGGCCCGGGAGCGGGACGGAACAGTCCGCATCCCGGAGGGCAAACGGAAGCCGCGGAACGAGAGCGGCGGAGGGAGAGAGAGAGCGCGTCGGGGGCAGAGGCCTACGACGCGGGCAGCGGCAGCGGAATGCAGCCAGCGGAATGCGGACAGCGGAATGCAGATCCGCCACCTGCCCGCTCAAGCTAGAGCGAGAGGCAGATAGTGTCAGCGGGAGAGAACGGGTGGAACCCGGAACGGCGCGTGCCAGCGATCGCGGCAGCGTTGCCGCCACAGGAGCGACAGATTTAGGTCAGGGCGAGTTTCGCAATTAAATTAGCAATTACTCGCGTCTTGGCCTTAACAAGGAGCAGCAGCAAAACGTAAAATATTTTCAAGTGCGAACTAGCGCGGTATAAAGTACAGTAGTGAAAACCATTAAGAAGGAGACGGAAGACCAGCAACAGTAACTGACACCTGGCTGGCGGATTTATTTCGGAGAGAGAAAAACATTATAGCAAATATATTTGCGGGCGAGGATAATCGGTAGTAGATTATAGCAAAGGAAACGAATTAGCTTATAAGAAGTTATAGAAGTGTAAAATAAAATAAGATGAATCTACTGGTTACTGAATATTTTCTCATTCCATTCGCTGCCACTCCTAACACCCTCTGCTCCCCTCTTTCCCATGTCGGCGGCCGTTGGGCAATCCCAGGCGTCGAATTGTGCAAGACGGGAACAGGAGCGCCCCGCTGCTGAGATTAATTGCAGGCGCGGGCGCGGGCGGCGGCTGTTGGGTTTCCCCAAGCCGCTTGCCCAATCTCAGGGAGCGTCATAGGGATTAGCCCGGGCGCCCTCAGGCAAATCGCGAGTCACGGGGGAATCTTAGGGGAAAAAGGGGCGACGGCCGCCGGGAATTAATTCCAGGCGGGACCGGCGCATCGAGCTGTTGGGTTCGGATCAGGCCGCGGGGTTGGATTTGGGTTATTGTGGGCGCGGGAGCAGGCTGCTGGGCGATCCCGAGCCGGTTCCAGTCTCTAGCGGAGGGTTCAGGCCGCAAAAAATTCCCGGCCGGTAGCAATTTTGTCCCGCCCAGCGTGGGCAATTGGAAGTCGCAGTTTCTAAGCCGAAAAACCCACCCCTAAAAGTTCTTGCAAAATCTCGGCCTCGCTCATGTTTTGGCGTTTCCAAAATATAAATTATTCTAGAAGGGACTCTGCGCCGCTGAGTTCATATCTCGGCCTTTGCATCCTTACAATTTATATGTGTGCATAGCACACTAGAAGATTCTGGCAGATTTTTTTTTGTATCGCGTTTGGCCGGTGAGGCTTCAATTCCGCCGTTCCGCATTACTGACATTATTTTGGTTGATCTCGCCATCTCGCTCTTTCCCAGGCGGTTGGTGGGCCGTTGCGAATTCCGTCGTCCCTGGTAGCGGCTGGGCAGTTATACGTAGCCTGTTGGCGTGTGAGAAAGCCGTCATCATCATTTGCACTGGATAACAAAACAAAAAATATTGCTTATCACATCGCTCTCCACTGATTTCAGGTCCAATAAATTGTTGTGAAATTTGAATTACCAGTGTTCTATTATTAATCTGGAGTTGTATAAAGTCGTGAAATTGAGGCGAGACAAAGTTCGCCGGGTCCGCTAGTATATTATATATTTTGCTGCCGCAAAAAGATTTCAGAAGGGGAAATAGGGCCCAGTAGAAACAATCCCACGTCGCACTCGCAAATAACCGGAAGGCTCGAAGTTAAAGAGTTGGGGTCGTCGCACAGTGGCGCCTTTTGAACATTTCGCGCATTTCATGCGAAAATCAAAAAAATCATAGTCGCAAAAACAATTTAAACTATACTTAATCGATAGAGAATTTCACAAAGATTGAAAATCCGTTGAGAAAACAATTTTTGGTGAAGTTATAAGCATTCAAAGTTGAAAAATATTTCCGTTTTGGCAACACACAAAATAAAAAGAGCAATTGGTTGACTTTCAGGTAATATTACACAAGAACTAGACAACCAATCGCACTGATTTTGGTTTTAAATTATAGATACATTCAAAACTGTAAATTAAACCAAAAAAACGCAGTTTGGGTTTGGCTTGTACAATCGTTACCTGCCAGGTGTTCACTTTTTTTCTGTTTAATGTGGTCTAGAATTTTTGAAGCACTACAGACCATAGGGTCTCGCTTTATTCTGCTCTAAAAAAAACAACAGCATCTAAATTTTTCAAAGAAAAATTCTAAAGCACAAAATTTCTCCTGAAAAATTTTCAAACAGGAAAAATAAATAATAATAATAATTTGTTTCGTGAAACAGCATTTTCAAGTGTCAGTGGCTTGGCTTTCTGCTATGCAGAAGCCACCCACAGGTTGCTCCTCTATTCAAAAGGAGACAAAAGGACCGAGGTCTCGTCGCTCCTTTCACGATCAAAAAATTAAGGAAATTCATGAAATGGGGTTATCTAGTGATAGTTCCAGATCGTCGACTACAGCTCCAGCTCCGAGCGGCAGTGAACGACCACTATCTCCCAGCCAGTTGAGAGAGCGCATTGATAAACTACTGAATGCTGGTGATAAAGTTAAGAGTAAGTCTATCCTGAGCAATAGTTACTCGCTCCGCAGAATGGAGGTAATCAAACCAAGCACGGTACAAAACATGGATGCTGAAAAATCTGCGGCACTTCCCCAATGGGCGCTGACGGTTTAAATTGATTCGGAGCAACCTTCAACCTCCCGACAAGCAAGGGAACGGCAATTTCAGCTCGTTCAGGCCAACAAGGGACTGGCGGGTAAGACGAACTCTGACAGAAAAAACCTCCTCTCCAGCAAAGCGTTAAGCAAGTTAAGCTCGGCACAAATTGTGGACGCCATTGAGTCCACAACACTTCCACAATGGAGAGGAGCCGCTCCTGGGGAACTCTTTTAAAATCCTCAGCCGAGATGGCAGACCGTCCAGAAGAGGTCGTCTAGTAAGAGGCGTGCCCCATGTTGTGGACGCAATGTGTACAAAGGCCAAAACCAGCAAACCGTATAATACAAATAGGTCTGCTGCCCTTGATATGGATGTTCTGCCGCAAAATATTGATGTTGTGGAAGATGTTGAGGAGAGGGTTGCTATTATAGGTCTGCCTATAATGGGCAGTCTACGGTGCCCTCGGCTATGCTGCAGTCTGGGGTTTTTTATGGCAGTAGGACAAGAGCGCAGCAGTTCCAGCCTACTTCAAATCTGGGAGTAAGAAACAATCAACCAGCCGCACGGATGCGGAGACACGTCGCGGGAGGCGACGGGCAGGCGATTCCCCGTCCGCCTCGTCGGAGGAGGACGAGTCAGGGCCCCCAGAGCCCAGGAGCGACCAGGGCCGCCCACCGGCCACGCCCATACCGGTCATACACACCGGCCACACACCGGCAACGCTCGCCGGCGACATCGGCCAGCAGCATCGCCGGCAACATCGGCTAGCAACAACTGGCTAGCCGGGAGCAGCAACATTGTTGCGGGACAACGGCCCGGGAGCGGGACGGAACAGTCCGCATCCCGGAGGGCAAACGGAAGCCGCGGAACGAGAGCGGCGGAGGGAGAGAGAGAGCGCGTCGGGGGCAGAGGCCTACGACGCGGGCAGCGGCAGCGGAATGCAGCCAGCGGAATGCGGACAGCGGAATGCAGATCCGCCACCTGCCCGCTCAAGCTAGAGCGAGAGGCAGATAGTGTCAGCGGGAGAGAACGGGTGGAACCCGTTGCCGCCACAGGAGCGACAGATTTAGGTCAGGGCGAGTTTCGCAATTAAATTAGCAATTACTCGCGTCTTGGCCTTAACAAGGAGCAGCAGCAAAACGTAAAATATTTTCAAGTGCGACCTAGCGCGGTATAAAGTACAGTAGTGAAAACCATTAAGAAGGAGACGGAAGACCAGCAACAGTAACTGACACCTGGCTGGCGGATTTATTTCGGAGAGCGAATAACATTATAGCAAATATATTTGCGGGCGAGGATAATCGGTAGTAGATTATAGCAAAGGAAACGAATTAGCTTATAAGAAGTTATAGAAGTGTAAAATAAAATAAGATGAATCTACTGGTTACTGAATATTTTCTCATTCCATTCGCTGCCACTCCTAACACCCTCTGCTCCCCTCTTTCCCATGTCGGCGGCCGTTGGGCAATCCCAGGCGTCGAATTGTGCAAGACGGGAACAGGAGCGCCCCGCTGCTGAGATTAATTGCAGGCGCGGGCGCGGGCGGCGGCTGTTGGGTTTCCCCAAGCCGCTTGCCCAATCTCAGGGAGCGTCATAGGGATTAGCCCGGGCGCCCTCAGGCAAATCGCGAGTCACGGGGGAATCTTAGGGGAAAAAGGGGCGACGGCCGCCGGGAATTAATTCCAGGCGGGACCGGCGCATCGAGCTGTTGGGTTCGGATCAGGCCGCGGGGTTGGATTTGGGTTATTGTGGGCGCGGGAGCAGGCTGCTGGGCGATCCCGAGCCGGTTCCAGTCTCTAGCGGAGGGTTCAGGCCGCAAAAAATTCCCGGCCGGTAGCAATTTTGTCCCGCCCAGCGTGGGCAATTGGAAGTCGCAGTTTCTAAGCCGAAAAACCCACCCCTAAAAGTTCTTGCAAAATCTCGGCCTCGCTCATGTTTTGGCGTTTCCAAAATATAAATTATTCTAGAAGGGACTCTGGGCCGCTGAGTTCATATCTCGGCCTTTGCATCCTTACAATTTATATGTGTGCATAGCACACTAGAAGATTCTGGCAGATTTTTTTTCGTATCGCGTTTGGCCGGTGAGGCTTCAATTCCGCCGTTCCGCATTACTGACATTATTTTGGTTGATCTCGCCATCTCGCTCTTTCCCAGGCGGTTGGTGGGCCGTTGCGAATTCCGTCGTCCCTGGTAGCGGCTGGGCAGTTATACGTAGCCTGTTGGCGTGTGGGAAAGCCGTCATCATCATTTGCACTGGATAACAAAACAAAAAATATTGCTTATCACATCGCTCTCCACTGATTTCAGGTCCAATAAATTGTTGTGAAATTTGAATTACCAGTGTTCTATTATTAATCTGGAGTTGTATAAAGTCGTGAAATTGAGGCGAGACAAAGTTCGCCGGGTCCGCTAGTATATTATATATTTTGCTGCCGCAAAAAGATTTCAGAAGGGAATATAGGGCCCAGTAGAAACAATCCCACGTCGCACTCGCAAATAACCGGAAGGCTCGAAGTTAAAGAGTTGGGGTCGTCGCACAGTGGCGCCTTTTGAACATTTCGCGCATTTCATGCGAAAATCAAAAAAAACATAGTCGCAAAAACAATTTAAACTATACTTAATCGATAGAGAATTTCACAAAGATTGAAAATCCGTTGAGAAAACAATTTTTGGTGAAGTTATAAGCATTCAAAGTTGAAAAATATTTCCGTTTTGGCAACACACAAAATAAAAAGAGCAATTGGTTGACTTTCAGGTAATATTACACAAAAACTAGACAACCAATCGCACTGATTTTGGTTTTAAATTATAGATACATTCAAAACTGTAAATTAAACCAAAAAAACGCAGTTTGGGTTTGGCTTGTACAATCGTTACCTGCCAGGTGTTCACTTTTTTTCTGTTTAATGTGGTCTAGAATTTTTGAAGCACTACAGACCATAGGGTCTCGCTTTATTCTGCTCTAAAAAAAACAACAGCATCTAAATTTTTCAAAGAAAAATTCTAAAGCACAAAATTTCTCCTGAAAAATTTTCAAACAGGAAAAATAAATAATAATAATAATTTGTTTCGTGAAACAGCATTTTCAAGTGTCAGTGGCTTGGCTTTCTGCTATGCAGAAGCCACCCACAGGTTGCTCCTCTATTCAAAAGGAGACAAAAGGACCGAGGTCTCGTCGCTCCTTTCACGATCAAAAAATTAAGGAAATTCATGAAATGGGGTTATCTAGTGATAGTTCCAGATCGTCGACTACAGCTCCAGCTCCGAGCGGCAGTGAACGACCACTATCTCCCAGCCAGTTGAGAGAGCGCATTGATAAACTACTGAATGCTGGTGATAAAGTTAAGAGTAAGTCTATCCTGAGCAATAGTTACTCGCTCCGCAGAATGGAGGTAATCAAACCAAGCACGGTACAAAACATGGATGCTGAAAAATCTGCGGCACTTCCCCAATGGGCGCCGACGGTTTAAATTGATTCGGAGCAACCTTCAACCTCCCGACAAGCAAGGGAACGGCAATTTCAGCTCGTTCAGGCCAACAAGGGACTGGCGGGTAAGACGAACTCTGACAGAAAAAACCTCCTCTCCAGCAAAGCGTTAAGCAAGTTAAGCTCGGCACAAATTGTGGACGCCATTGAGTCCACAACACTTCCACAATGGAGAGGAGCCGCTCCTGGGGAACTCTTTTAAAATCCTCAGCCGAGATGGCAGACCGTCCAGAAGAGGTCGTCTAGTAAGAGGCGTGCCCCTGTTGTGGACGCAATGTGTACAAAGGCCAAAACCAGCAAACCGTATAATACAAATAGGTCTGCTGCCCTTGATATGGATGTTCTGCCGCAAAATATTGATGTTGTGGAAGATGTTGAGGAGAGGGTTGCTATTATAGGTCTGCCTATAATGGGCAGTCTACGGTGCCCTCGGCTATGCTGCAGTCTGGGGTTTTTTATGGCAGTAGGACAAGAGCGCAGCAGTTCCAGCCTACTTCAAATCTGGGAGTAAGAAACAATCAACCAGCGCACGGATGCGGAGACACGTCGCGGGAGGCGACGGGCAGGCGATTCCCCGTCCGCCTCGTCGGAGGAGGACGAGTCAGGGCCCCCAGAGCCCAGGAGCGACCAGGGCCGCCCACCGGCTACGCCCATACCGGTCATACACACCGGCCACACACCGGCAACGCTCGCCGGCGACATCGGCCAGCAGCATCGCCGGCAACATCGGCTAGCAACAACTGGCTAGCCGGGAGCAGCAACATTGTTGCGGGACAACGGCCCGGGAGCGGGACGGAACAGTCCGCATCCCGGAGGGCAAACGGAAGCCGCGGAACGAGAGCGGCGGAGGGAGAGAGAGAGCGCGTCGGGGGCAGAGGCCTACGACGCGGGCAGCGGCAGCGGAATGCAGCCAGCGGAATGCGGACAGCGGAATGCAGATCCGCCACCTGCCCGCTCAAGCTAGAGCGAGAGGCAGATAGTGTCAGCGGGAGAGAACGGGTGGAACCCGGAACGGCGCGTGCCAGCGATCGCGGCAGCGTTGCCGCCACAGGAGCGACAGATTTAGGTCAGGGCGAGTTTCGCAATTAAATTAGCAATTACTCGCGTCTTGGCCTTAACAAGGAGCAGCAGCAAAACGTAAAATATTTTCAAGTGCGACCTAGCGCGGTATAAAGTACAGTAGTGAAAACCATTAAGAAGGAGACGGAAGACCAGCAACAGTAACTGACACCTGGCTGGCGGATTTATTTCGGAGAGCGAAAAACATTATAGCAAATATATTTGCGGGCGAGGATAATCGGTAGTAGATTATAGCAAAGGAAACGAATTAGCTTATAAGAAGTTATAGAAGTGTAAAATAAAATAAGATGAATCTACTGGTTACTGAATATTTTCTCATTCCATTCGCTGCCACTCCTAACACCCTCTGCTCCCCTCTTTCCCATGTCGGCGGCCGTTGGGCAATCCCAGGCGTCGAATTGTGCAAGACGGGAACAGGAGCGCCCCGCTGCTGAGATTAATTGCAGGCGCGGGCGCGGGCGGCGGCTGTTGGGTTTCCCCAAGCCGCTTGCCCAATCTCAGGGAGCGTCATAGGGATTAGCCCGGGCGCCCTCAGGCAAATCGCGAGTCACGGGGGAATCTTAGGGGAAAAAGGGGCGACGGCCGCCGGGAATTAATTCCAGGCGGGACCGGCGCATCGAGCTGTTGGGTTCGGATCAGGCCGCGGGGTTGGATTTGGGTTATTGTGGGCGCGGGAGCAGGCTGCTGGGCGATCCCGAGCCGGTTCCAGTCTCTAGCGGAGGGTTCAGGCCGCAAAAAATTCCCGGCCGGTAGCAATTTTGTCCCGCCCAGCGTGGGCAATTGGAAGTCGCAGTTTCTAAGCCGAAAAACCCACCCCTAAAAGTTCTTGCAAAATCTCGGCCTCGCTCATGTTTTGGCGTTTCCAAAATATAAATTATTCTAGAAGGGACTCTGGGCCGCTGAGTTCATATCTCGGCCTTTGCATCCTTACAATTTATATGTGTGCATAGCACACTAGAAGATTCTGGCAGATTTTTTTTCGTATCGCGTTTGGCCGGTGAGGCTTCAATTCCGCCGTTCCGCATTACTGACATTATTTTGGTTGATCTCGCCATCTCGCTCTTTCCCAGGCGGTTGGTGGGCCGTTGCGCATTCCGTCGTCCCTGGTAGCGGCTGGGCAGTTATACGTAGCCTGTTGGCGTGTGGGAAAGCCGTCATCATCATTTGCACTGGATAACAAAACAAAAAATATTGCTTATCACATCGCTCTCCACTGATTTCAGGTCCAATAAATTGTTGTGAAATTTGAATTACCAGTGTTCTATTATTAATCTGGAGTTGTATAAAGTCGTGAAATTGAGGCGAGACAAAGTTCGCCGGGTCCGCTAGTATATTATATATTTTGCTGCCGCAAAAAGATTTCAGAAGGGGAAATAGGGCCCAGTAGAAACAATCCCACGTCGCACTCGCAAATAACCGGAAGGCTCGAAGTTAAAGAGTTGGGGTCGTCGCACAGTGGCGCCTTTTGAACATTTCGCGCATTTCATGCGAAAATCAAAAAAATCATAGTCGCAAAAACAATTTAAACTATACTTAATCGATAGAGAAATTCACAAAGATTGAAAATCCGTTGAGAAAACAATTTTTGGTGAAGTTATAAGCATTCAAAGTTGAAAAATATTTCCGTTTTGGCAACACACAAAATAAAAAGAGCAATTGGTTGACTTTCAGGTAATATTACACAAAAACTAGACAACCAATCGCACTGATTTTGGTTTTAAATTATAGATACATTCAAAACTGTAAATTAAACCAAAAAAACGCAGTTTGGGTTTGGCTTGTACAATCGTTACCTGCCAGGTGTTCACTTTTTTTCTGTTTAATGTGGTCTAGAATTTTTGAAGCACTACAGACCATAGGGTCTCGCTTTATTCTGCTCTAAAAAAAACAACAGCATCTAAATTTTTCAAAGAAAAATTCTAAAGCACAAAATTTCTCCTGAAAAATTTTCAAACAGGAAAAATAAATAATAATAATAATTTGTTTCGTGAAACAGCATTTTCAAGTGTCAGTGGCTTGGCTTTCTGCTATGCAGAAGCCACCCACAGGTTGCTCCTCTATTCAAAAGGAGACAAAAGGACCGAGGTCTCGTCGCTCCTTTCACGATCAAAAAATTAAGGAAATTCATGAAATGGGGTTATCTAGTGATAGTTCCAGATCGTCGACTACAGCTCCAGCTCCGAGCGGCAGTGAACGACCACTATCTCCCAGCCAGTTGAGAGAGCGCATTGATAAACTACTGAATGCTGGTGATAAAGTTAAGAGTAAGTCTATCCTGAGCAATAGTTACTCGCTCCGCAGAATGGAGGTAATCAAACCAAGCACGGTACAAAACATGGATGCTGAAAAATCTGCGGCACTTCCCCAATGGGCGCCGACGGTTTAAATTGATTCGGAGCAACCTTCAACCTCCCGACAAGCAAGGGAACGGCAATTTCAGCTCGTTCAGGCCAACAAGGGACTGGCGGGTAAGACGAACTCTGACAGAAAAAACCTCCTCTCCAGCAAAGCGTTAAGCAAGTTAAGCTCGGCACAAATTGTGGACGCCATTGAGTCCACAACACTTCCACAATGGAGAGGAGCCGCTCCTGGGGAACTCTTTTAAAATCCTCAGCCGAGATGGCAGACCGTCCAGAAGAGGTCGTCTAGTAAGAGGCGTGCCCCTGTTGTGGACGCAATGTGTACAAAGGCCAAAACCAGCAAACCGTATAATACAAATAGGTCTGCTGCCCTTGATATGGATGTTCTGCCGCAAAATATTGATGTTGTGGAAGATGTTGAGGAGAGGGTTGCTATTATAGGTCTGCCTATAATGGGCAGTCTACGGTGCCCTCGGCTATGCTGCAGCCTGGGGTTTTTTATGGCAGTAGGACAAGAGCGCAGCAGTTCCAGCCTACTTCAAATCTGGGAGTAAGAAACAATCAACCAGCCGCACGGATGCGGAGACACGTCGCGGGAGGCGACGGGCAGCGCCGTGGGACGATTCCCCGTCCGCCTCGTCGGAGGAGGACGAGTCAGGGCCCCCAGAGCCCAGGAGCGACCAGGGCGAGCGCTGGGGGATGGCGCCCACCGAGTGGTCCACACAGGAGGGGCGACTGCCGGCGCGCCTGATCAACAGGATCCACGCACGGCTACAGACGCGAGGGCGCCGGACGAGGTGCTACCTGGAGGAGGAAGACTGCGAGCGCTTCCGGGTACAGATTGGAGCGACCGGGAAGGTCCGAGTCTTCGTCCGCCCCCCGAAGTAGGGAGGGGGTGTGACGAAGTCACTTGTATATACATATATATAGTAGGTTTAAGCTGTACATATTAGTTTAAGATAGGATAAGGAATAGGTTAGGTTATAATTAGGTAGGGAATAGGGAATAGGGACGTAGGCGTTGGCCGCCCACCGGCCACGCCTATACCGGTCATACACACCGGCCACACACCGGCAACGCTCGCCGGCGACATCGGCCAGCAGCATCGCCGGCAACATCGGCTACCAACAACTGGCTAGCCGGGAGCAGCAACATTGTTGCGGGACAACGGCCCGGGAGCGGGACGGAACAGTCCGCATCCCGGAGGGCAAACGGAAGCCGCGGAACGAGAGCGGCGGAGGGAGAGAGAGAGCGCGTCGGGGGCAGAGGCCTACGACGCGGGCAGCGGCAGCGGAATGCAGCCAGCGGAATGCGGACAGCGGAATGCAGCCAGCGGAATGCGGACAGCGGAATGCAGATCCGCCACCTGCCCGCTCAAGCTAGAGCGAGAGGCAGATAGTGTCAGCGGGAGAGAACGGGTGGAACCCGGAACGGCGCGTGCCAGCGGTCGCGGCAGCGTTGCCGCCACAGGAGCGACAGATTTAGGTCAGGGCGAGTTTCGCAATTAAATTAGCAATTACTCGCGTCTTGGCCTTAACAAGGAGCAGCAGCAAAACGTAAAATATTTTCAAGTGCGAACTAGCGCGGTATAAAGTACAGTAGTGAAAACCATTAAGAAGGAGACGGAAGACCAGCAACAGTAACTGACACCTGGCTGGCGGATTTATTTCGGAGAGCGAAAAACATTATAGCAAATATATTTTCGGGCGAGGATAATCGGTAGTAGATTATAGCAAAGGAAACGAATTAGCTTATAAGAAGTTATAGAAGTGTAAAATAAAATAAGATGAATCTACTGGTTACTGAATATTTTCTCATTCCATTCGCTGCCACTCCTAACACCCTCTGCTCCCCTCTTTCCCATGTCGGCGGCCGTTGGGCAATCCCAGGCGTCGAATTGTGCAAGACGGGAACAGGAGCGCCCCGCTGCTGAGATTAATTGCAGGCGCGGGCGCGGGCGGCGGCTGTTGGGTTTCCCCAAGCCGCTTGCCCAATCTCACGGAGCGTCATAGGGATTAGCCCGGGCGCCCTCAGGCAAATCGCGAGTCACGGGGGAATCTTAGGGGAAAAAGGGGCGACGGCCGCCGGGAATTAATTCCAGGCGGCACCGGCGCATCGAGCTGTTGGGTTCGGATCAGGCCGCGGGGTTGGATTTGGGTTATTGTGGGCGCGGGAGCAGGCTGCTGGGCGATCCCGAGCCGGTTCCAGTCTCTAGCGGAGGGTTCAGGCCGCAAAAAATTCCCGGCCGGTAGCAATTTTGTCCCGCCCAGCGTGGGCAATTGGAAGTCGCAGTTTCTAAGCCGAAAAACCCACCCCTAAAAGTTCTTGCAAAATCTCGGCCTCGCTCATGTTTTGGCGTTTCCAAAATATAAATTATTCTAGAAGGGACTCTGGGCCGCTGAGTTCATATCTCGGCCTTTGCATCCTTACAATTTATATGTGTGCATAGCACACTAGAAGATTCTGGCAGATTTTTTTTTCGTATCGCGTTTGGCCGGTGAGGCTTCAATTCCGCCGTTCCGCATTACTGACATTATTTTGGTTGATCTCGCCATCTCGCTCTTTCCCAGGCGGTTGGTGGGCCGTTGCGAATTCCGTCGTCCCTGGTAGCGGCTGGGCAGTTATACGTAGCCTGTTGGCGTGTGGGAAAGCCGTCATCATCATTTGCACTGGATAACAAAACAAAAAATATTGCTTATCACATCGCTCTCCACTGATTTCAGGTCCAATAAATTGTTGTGAAATTTGAATTACCAGTGTTCTATTATTAATCTGGAGTTGTATAAAGTCGTGAAATTGAGGCGAGACAAAGTTCGCCGGGTCCGCTAGTATATTATATATTTTGCTGCCGCAAAAAGATTTCAGAAGGGGAAATAGGGCCCAGTAGAAACAATCCCACGTCGCACTCGCAAATAACCGGTAGGCTCGAAGTTAAGGAGTTGGGGTCGTCGCACAGTGGCGCCTTTTGAACATTTCGCGCATTTCATGCGAAAATCAAAAAAATCATAGTCACAAAAACAATTTAAACTATACTTAATCGATAGAGAATTTCACAAAGATTGAAAATCCGTTGAGAAAACAATTTTTGGTGAAGTTATAAGCATTCAAAGTTGAAAAATATTTCCGTTTTGGCAACACACAAAATAAAAAGAGCAATTGGTTGACTTTCAGGTAATATTACACAAAAACTAGACAACCAATCGCACTGATTTTGGTTATAAATTATAGATACATTCAAAACTGTAAATTAAACCAAAAAAACGCAGTTTGGGTTTGGCTTGTACAATCGTTACCTGCCAGGTGTTCACTTTTTTTCTGTTTAATGTGGTCTAGAATTTTTGAAGCACTACAGACCATAGGGTCTCGCTTTATTCTGCTCTAAAAAAAACAACAGCATCTAAATTTTTCAAAGAAAAATTCTAAAGCACAAAATTTCTCCTGAAAAATTTTCAAACAGGAAAAATAAATAATAATAATAATTTGTTTCGTGAAACAGCATTTTCAAGTGTCAGTGGCTTGGCTTTCTGCTATGCAGAAGCCACCCACAGGTTGCTCCTCTATTCAAAAGGAGACAAAAGGACCGAGGTCTCGTCGCTCCTTTCACGATCAAAAAATTAAGGAAATTCATGAAATGGGGTTATCTAGTGATAGTTCCAGATCGTCGACTACAGCTCCAGCTCCGAGCGGCAGTGAACGACCACTATCTCCCAGCCAGTTGAGAGAGCGCATTGATAAACTACTGAATGCTGGTGATAAAGTTAAGAGTAAGTCTATCCTGAGCAATAGTTACTCGCTCCGCAGAATGGAGGTAATCAAACCAAGCACGGTACAAAACATGGATGCTGAAAAATCTGCGGCACTTCCCCAATGGGCGCCGACGGTTTAAATTGATTCGGAGCAACCTTCAACCTCCCGACAAGCAAGGGAACGGCAATTTCAGCTCGTTCAGGCCAACAAGGGACTGGCGGGTAAGACGAACTCTGACAGAAAAAACCTCCTCTCCAGCAAAGCGTTAAGCAAGTTAAGCTCGGCACAAATTGTGGACGCCATTGAGTCCACAACACTTCCACAATGGAGAGGAGCCGCTCCTGGGGAACTCTTTTAAAATCCTCAGCCGAGATGGCAGACCGTCCAGAAGAGGTCGTCTAGTAAGAGGCGTGCCCCTGTTGTGGACGCAATGTGTACAAAGGCCAAAACCAGCAAACCGTATAATACAAATAGGTCTGCTGCCCTTGATATGGATGTTCTGCCGCAAAATATTGATGTTGTGGAAGATGTTGAGGAGAGGGTTGCTATTATAGGTCTCCCTATAATGGGCAGTCTACGGTGCCCTCGGCTATGCTGCAGTCTGGGGTTTTTTATGGCAGTAGGACAAGAGCGCAGCAGTTCCAGCCTACTTCAAATCTGGGAGTAAGAAACAATCCTCCTGGATTTAAGCAGGCAGCCTATGACTTGCACGATGATTTCCCGTTGCTAGGAAGCCGTGGTAGGGCGAGCAATGCCCAGCAGCCTCCCAACGCTGTCTCTTATTGGGATATGACAAGGGAAGTGACTATGCTTCTTTCCCTAAAGAACTCTGTGGAATAGTTGGCCGCCTCCTTAGCCACGATTTCGCTGGTGGTGCGAGATTTACAAGCTGGAAAGAATATCGCTCATGGAAATCATTCAGGTGGGCATATGGAATGCCAGAAGTCTCCTTGCCAATCGGGATGATCTTCTGGTGTACCTCTCTTGGCACAGCATTGATATAATGCTGGTTTCTGAGACCCACCTTAAGCACGGAGAGTACATAAGCTTATGCCAGCAAAGCCCGATATGATAGGGACTGCTACAGATGGCCAGGATTGTGCTCAGCACTGACATGGGTGAACTGGATGATGACTCCATTCACCTCCATATACAGGTATGCACGGCGGAGGATCTGGATGATGCTGCACTTCTGCTAGAGGCTAAAATCTGGGAAGCATCAGAGCAAGCGGCGCCTCCCTCAGGTATTCACCCCAGGAGAGCCTGCTCGCCACTACCACCGGCAGTTAGTGCTCTTCTGGCGATGAAACACCAACTTAGGAGGGAGTATGAGAGAACCCACGACCCAAGGACTTTGCGTGTCTACCGCAGGCTGGGAAATCGAGTCCGGAAGTTGCTTAACCAACTGAGGGAGGAGTTGTTGGACAAGAAGCTGGAGGAGGCTACTCCAGATAAGGACTCGACTTTGCGCTGTGGAAAATCGCGGGCAGAAGTAAGAGGCAGAACACCCCCAAATACCATGCAATATCATAACAATAGCATGCAAATGTTGTAATGATACACAAAAAGGGCAAGGGCTCGAAGGATGTGGGCAATTATAGGCCGATTAGCCTTTGCTAAGGTCTATGAACGGTGCATTCTGGAAAGATTGCAAAGGATACCAGAAGTCATACAAGCGATCCCCAGGCACCAATTCGGCTTTCTCAAAGGACATGGCACCCCCGAGCAACTTCACCGTGTACTGGACTTCGTCGTGGATGGATTCCAAAGAAGGCAATATACGGTGGCTGCCTTCCTGGACATCCAGCAGGCCTTTGATAGGGTCTGGCACCAAGGGCTCCTATCAAAGGTCAAGGAACTTCTGCCTCCTCAACTGTTCGAGTTAGTCAGGAGCTACCTCAGCGATCGAACCTTCCAAGTGGTGCAGGATAGAGTAGCCTTAACTACCAGGAATATTGCTGCCGGAGTTCCACAAGGTAGTGTACTGGGCCCTACACTATATAACTTGTTTTGCGCACGATGCCCCACTTCATCTGAGCTCAAGATGCGTGTGTGTAGCGACATATGCAGATGACACTGCAATCTTCGCAAGGTCCAGCTGCGTCTACAGTGCCACGGACAAACTTCAGATACTTATGAAGAGGTTTAAGAACTGGGCCTGTAGATGGAATATGGCCATCAACACAGACAAGTGTGCGGTGGTCACATTCGCCTTGAGGAGAGACACATGTCCAGGGGTCTTTCTTCATGGTCAGCTGTTGCCGCAACGCGAGGAGCACACATACCTGGGACTGGTCCTGGACAAAAGGCGTTCGCTTCGCCCATCAAAAAGACAAGGGCCAAGTTGGAAAACACTGCCAGGCGTCTAAACTGGCTAACTTGCCTGAAGTCGAAGCTGAGTCTTAGGTGCAAGACTCGCTTCTACCAGTCCCTGCTAGCCCCGATTTGACATTATGAAGTGGCAATCTACGGCACTGCGGCCAGGACGCACTTAAAAAAGATCCAAGTCTTTCAGGCTAAATTCCTTAGGCGAATCATTGGAGCGCAGTGGTATCTAAGGAATGCTTACGAAGAGAATTAAAAGTCCCTGCAATAGAAGATTATATGAACACCCTAGCTGCCAGACACAGAAATAGACTCTGGAGTCACCCAAACCTGCTGGCCAGGAGGATGGGCAGGACTAGGACCAGGAGACGCCTGAAGAAGGTCATAATCCGGGAGCTGCCAACCCGGCGTATAAACAAATTTTTAATTAATATTCTTATATATTCGCTACATAAAATTGTTAAATAATAATAGATATGTCGTCAAATAAGTTTAGCAGCAAACTTGCTGCTTACAACCAAATGTTGCAATTCAAAAAAAAATAAAAAGAAAAAATAAAAACCGTTGGTCTCTAATAAACCACCTTGATTCAACAAAGATCTGATACGCTTAAATATTTTTTAAAATTAACTCTTAAAATAAATATAAACTCACCGGTTAGAAACAGCTTTTCATATTATCTAAGAGCTCGGTCTAACTTTACCGTGCGTAACGCTCAGTGTTATAAGAAATATTTAGGTATTATTCCGAGGCGCTGTGTTAAAATCCTCCGAATTTCTCCTTATTGGGAAGGAATCATTTATTATTCCTCTAAACAAAAAAAGATATCAAATCGGATGCCAGTAACTATAGGAGTATTTTTAAATTATCGGCAATCCCCAAACTTTTCGAGAATGTAATCACTTCAGACTTGCAACATCTATGCAAATCCGTCATCTTTCCATGTCAGCATGGTTTTATGAGGCGAAGATTAACCACGACCAATCTTTTGAAACTTACTTATTTTGTTAATTATGCTTACAATGCTTACAACAAAACCTTCAAACCTATGTTATTTAAACGTACTTTAGTAAAACTCTCGACTCGGTTAATCATTCTCTTCTGGTTAGGAAAATTGATTTAATGGGGTTTCCTAGTGATCTTCTTAAGTGCATTTCGAGTTATCTAAATGACAGGACCTGTAGCGTGTAACCTTAATGTACGTTGGGGTCTCGAGGATCTGAGCTGCTGGGGCACGCTTTAGTTTCCGGCTCTAGCTCGTCGGCTTTGGGGGTAGAGGTCTTGCTCACCCAGATCTCAAACATACATTACACATGATTACTAATATATTAGCGGTAAAAATAGGAGTCTTAGAAATTCATGCTTTCTTCAAATACTTAAATTTAATTCAAATAAAATGGATAATACTAACAATAGGTACAAGCTAATTATAACTATAATAAATGTGCATATTTTTGTATGTTTAAAATTTCAATGAAAATTAGCAAGTGTTTATCTTTCTTCTAAATAGTTATTTAATTGATTTAAATTCTTTTTAAATATCTCCAAAATTCAAATATCAATGTTGTGCGACTGGAAGTCGATTTTTTCTTTAAATATTCCAATTGTTGCGAGCGTTTCCAAAAATTTAAGTCATTTTGTATTCGCATTATTCTTTGTTTTATTTTTTTATTCTTCTCAGTTCATTCTTTTAAACCAATTAAATTTTTCCATAAACTCACTTAGCTTATCCATCGGTTAAAGATCCCTCGACGTTTTGAGAATTGCCTTTGATTACACAGTGCAACACGATTTCTGTATCTGGAGTGAGACAAACCTTTTCTTATAGATTTTTGGACGCTGAATCCGAATCTGTAATCAGAATTTGTCTATCACGTAACATTTTTGCAAAAAAAAGTTGCCAAAACGCTGTTTTTGCCCTACTTTACAGTAATATATCTCGGTTTCAAGATGTGCTAGAAACTTCGTTCTTTTCGCAAAATATAGCTAAATACTTCTATAATAATGATCAAGTAGTCATTCATCGGATACATTTTTAATAGAAAAATGATATGCAATTGAAAAACGCGCGCGCGCGCGCCTTGTCCAGGATGTTACCGCAGCAATATGGGGCGCGCGCGGGTTTTTTGCAAAAATGTTACGTGATAGACAAATTCTGATTACAGATTCGGAATCAGCGTCCAAAAATCTATAAGAAAAGGTTTGTCTCATTCCAGATACAGACAAAAAGTTGAATTTTGTCGCACTGTGTTATTAATGTTTTACCCTATCATCATTCGCACTGCGCAACAAAGGAACTAATATTAACTATAGTTATGGTGACTTTAATCTCCCTCCCAAATCCTGGATACCCTTACCTGACTCTAATGTTCTCATTCCCAATGTCCCCCATGACTTCATTCACGGACTTATTGGCTTTTCATTAGTTCAATTAAACCATATTAAAAACCGATTCTTTCCCTAAAGAACTCTGTGGAATAGTTGGCCGCCTCCTTAGCCACGATTTCGCTGGTGGTGCGAGATTTACAAGCTGGAAAGAATATCGCTCATGGAAATCATTCAGGTGGGCATATGGAATGCCAGAAGTCTCCTTGCCAATCGGGATGATCTTCTGGTGTACCTCTCTTGGCACAGCATTGATATAATGCTGGTTTCTGAGACCCACCTTAAGCACGGAGAGTACATAAGCTTATGCCAGCAAAGCCCGATATGATAGGGACTGCTACAGATGGCCAGGATTGTGCTCAGCACTGACATGGGTGAACTGGATGATGACTCCATTCACCTCCATATACAGGTATGCACGGCGGAGGATCTGGATGATGCTGCACTTCTGCTAGAGGCTAAAATCTGGGAAGCATCAGAGCAAGCGGCGCCTCCCTCAGGTATTCACCCCAGGAGAGCCTGCTCGCCACTACCACCGGCAGTTAGTGCTCTTCTGGCGATGAAACACCAACTTAGGAGGGAGTATGAGAGAACCCACGACCCAAGGACTTTGCGTGTCTACCGCAGGCTGGGAAATCGAGTCCGGAAGTTGCTTAACCAACTGAGGGAGGAGTTGTTGGACAAGAAGCTGGAGGAGGCTACTCCAGATAAGGACTCGACTTTGCGCTGTGGAAAATCGCGGGCAGAAGTAAGAGGCAGAACACCCCCAAATACCATGCAATATCATAACAATAGCATGCAAATGTTGTAATGATACACAAAAAGGGCAAGGGCTCGAAGGATGTGGGCAATTATAGGCCGATTAGCCTTTGCTAAGGTCTATGAACGGTGCATTCTGGAAAGATTGCAAAGGATACCAGAAGTCATACAAGCGATCCCCAGGCACCAATTCGGCTTTCTCAAAGGACATGGCACCCCCGAGCAACTTCACCGTGTACTGGACTTCGTCGTGGATGGATTCCAAAGAAGGCAATATACGGTGGCTGCCTTCCTGGACATCCAGCAGGCCTTTGATAGGGTCTGGCACCAAGGGCTCCTATCAAAGGTCAAGGAACTTCTGCCTCCTCAACTGTTCGAGTTAGTCAGGAGCTACCTCAGCGATCGAACCTTCCAAGTGGTGCAGGATAGAGTAGCCTTAACTACCAGGAATATTGCTGCCGGAGTTCCACAAGGTAGTGTACTGGGCCCTACACTATATAACTTGTTTTGCGCACGATGCCCCACTTCATCTGAGCTCAAGATGCGTGTGTGTAGCGACATATGCAGATGACACTGCAATCTTCGCAAGGTCCAGCTGCGTCTACAGTGCCACGGACAAACTTCAGATACTTATGAAGAGGTTTAAGAACTGGGCCTGTAGATGGAATATGGCCATCAACACAGACAAGTGTGCGGTGGTCACATTCGCCTTGAGGAGAGACACATGTCCAGGGGTCTTTCTTCATGGTCAGCTGTTGCCGCAACGCGAGGAGCACACATACCTGGGACTGGTCCTGGACAAAAGGCGTTCGCTTCGCCCATCAAAAAGACAAGGGCCAAGTTGGAAAACACTGCCAGGCGTCTAAACTGGCTAACTTGCCTGAAGTCGAAGCTGAGTCTTAGGTGCAAGACTCGCTTCTACCAGTCCCTGCTAGCCCCGATTTGACATTATGAAGTGGCAATCTACGGCACTGCGGCCAGGACGCACTTAAAAAAGATCCAAGTCTTTCAGGCTAAATTCCTTAGGCGAATCATTGGAGCGCAGTGGTATCTAAGGAATGCTTACGAAGAGAATTAAAAGTCCCTGCAATAGAAGATTATATGAACACCCTAGCTGCCAGACACAGAAATAGACTCTGGAGTCACCCAAACCTGCTGGCCAGGAGGATGGGCAGGACTAGGACCAGGAGACGCCTGAAGAAGGTCATAATCCGGGAGCTGCCAACCCGGCGTATAAACAAATTTTTAATTAATATTCTTATATATTCGCTACATAAAATTGTTAAATAATAATAGATATGTCGTCAAATAAGTTTAGCAGCAAACTTGCTGCTTACAACCAAATGTTGCAATTCAAAAAAAAATAAAAAGAAAAAATAAAAACCGTTGGTCTCTAATAAACCACCTTGATTCAACAAAGATCTGATACGCTTAAATATTTTTTAAAATTAACTCTTAAAATAAATATAAACTCACCGGTTAGAAACAGCTTTTCATATTATCTAAGAGCTCGGTCTAACTTTACCGTGCGTAACGCTCAGTGTTATAAGAAATATTTAGGTATTATTCCGAGGCGCTGTGTTAAAATCCTCCGAATTTCTCCTTATTGGGAAGGAATCATTTATTATTCCTCTAAACAAAAAAAGATATCAAATCGGATGCCAGTAACTATAGGAGTATTTTTAAATTATCGGCAATCCCCAAACTTTTCGAGAATGTAATCACTTCAGACTTGCAACATCTATGCAAATCCGTCATCTTTCCATGTCAGCATGGTTTTATGAGGCGAAGATTAACCACGACCAATCTTTTGAAACTTACTTATTTTGTTAATTATGCTTACAATGCTTACAACAAAACCTTCAAACCTATGTTATTTAAACGTACTTTAGTAAAACTCTCGACTCGGTTAATCATTCTCTTCTGGTTAGGAAAATTGATTTAATGGGGTTTCCTAGTGATCTTCTTAAGTGCATTTCGAGTTATCTAAATGACAGGACCTGTAGCGTGTAACCTTAATGTACGTTGGGGTCTCGAGGATCTGAGCTGCTGGGGCACGCTTTAGTTTCCGGCTCTAGCTCGTCGGCTTTGGGGGTAGAGGTCTTGCTCACCCAGATCTCAAACATACATTACACATGATTACTAATATATTAGCGGTAAAAATAGGAGTCTTAGAAATTCATGCTTTCTTCAAATACTTAAATTTAATTCAAATAAAATGGATAATACTAACAATAGGTACAAGCTAATTATAACTATAATAAATGTGCATATTTTTGTATGTTTAAAATTTCAATGAAAATTAGCAAGTGTTTATCTTTCTTCTAAATAGTTATTTAATTGATTTAAATTCTTTTTAAATATCTCCAAAATTCAAATATCAATGTTGTGCGACTGGAAGTCGATTTTTTCTTTAAATATTCCAATTGTTGCGAGCGTTTCCAAAAATTTAAGTCATTTTGTATTCGCATTATTCTTTGTTTTATTTTTTTATTCTTCTCAGTTCATTCTTTTAAACCAATTAAATTTTTCCATAAACTCACTTAGCTTATCCATCGGTTAAAGATCCCTCGACGTTTTGAGAATTGCCTTTGATTACACAGTGCAACACGATTTCTGTATCTGGAGTGAGACAAACCTTTTCTTATAGATTTTTGGACGCTGAATCCGAATCTGTAATCAGAATTTGTCTATCACGTAACATTTTTGCAAAAAAAAGTTGCCAAAACGCTGTTTTTGCCCTACTTTACAGTAATATATCTCGGTTTCAAGATGTGCTAGAAACTTCGTTCTTTTCGCAAAATATAGCTAAATACTTCTATAATAATGATCAAGTAGTCATTCATCGGATACATTTTTAATAGAAAAATGATATGCAATTGAAAAACGCGCGCGCGCGCGCCTTGTCCAGGATGTTACCGCAGCAATATGGGGCGCGCGCGGGTTTTTTGCAAAAATGTTACGTGATAGACAAATTCTGATTACAGATTCGGAATCAGCGTCCAAAAATCTATAAGAAAAGGTTTGTCTCATTCCAGATACAGACAAAAAGTTGAATTTTGTCGCACTGTGTTATTAATGTTTTACCCTATCATCATTCGCACTGCGCAACAAAGGAACTAATATTAACTATAGTTATGGTGACTTTAATCTCCCTCCCAAATCCTGGATACCCTTACCTGACTCTAATGTTCTCATTCCCAATGTCCCCCATGACTTCATTCACGGACTTATTGGCTTTTCATTAGTTCAATTAAACCATATTAAAAACCGATTCGACGAAATCTTAGACCTAATTATACCCGCTACCGATAGGGTAGAAGGGAATTATAACTTTGTGCCGGCAGGAAATGTATGTAACAGGTAGAAGGAGGCATCTCCAACCCTATAAAGTATATAAATTCTTGATCAACGTCAACAGCCGAGACGATCTAGCCATGTCCGTCTGTCTGTGTGTCTGTCCGTCTGTCCGTATGAAACACTGGATCTCAGAGACTATAAGGGATAGAGCTCTAATTTTTTTTAACAGTATTTGTTATGCTTGCACGCAGATCAAGTTTGTTACAAATTTTTACCACGCTTACTTCCGCCCCCGCAAATCATCAAAATTTATCTATCATCAATCTTATATATATGGACGTTGATGCACTACGGTCAGTACACTCAAGTGGCCCTTATGAAACCAGGCACGTGCCTGTTAGGGTTAGGTATTAGTAGACGCGATGGAAAGTAAAGAAAAGAATGCGAGGAAATAAACTACCGGCGAGCAGCCTGAGTGTTTGCATGCATGCGATCTAAGTGGGTAAGGATTAAAGTTTTTAGTTTAGGAAGACTATCGACATGTGAGATCACCGAATACAAATCATTATAACTTGCACACAGTACTCTAAAGGGATCATGCAGTTCATAGGAGGTTCTACAATGGCGCAAAACTAAGGGAATGTACGATCTAGTATTTCTACTGGGAACATGGAAATTTAGCTGACCTAACAAGTCAGTACTTTCCACATCGCCGTGAATTAGGTTATAAATAAAGGTAATACCAAGCATAGTTCTACTATTAGCCAAGGAGGGTAAGTTAATTAGGAGAAGTCTACTATAATAGGAGAGTAATCTCTGTTCAGCATCCCAGTTTAAGCCGCGTAAAGCGAAAAGCAAAAAGTTCTTTTGAACCGATTCGATGCGTTACTGTGGACCCCATACTGGGGGCTCCAAACGCAAGATCCATATTCTAAGATAGGACGAACTAGTGAAATATATAAAGTTTTTGTTACATAGGGGTCATCAAATTCTTTCGACCACCGTTTAATAAATCCCAGCATACCTCTGGCTTTATTCACCATGCACGAAATATGATCGATAAAGTCAAGTTTGGGATCCAAGCGGACACCCAAGTCATCAACTGAGTTAATTCTTTCCAAAGAGCAGCAGTTAAGTGTGTAAGTTGCAAGCTTGGAATGTTGTGTTGAGGATTGAAGTGTGTTAGAGGAGCTATTTAGGGACCAAATAGCCCCAGGGATATTAAAATCACCCAAGACTACTAAATGATCTCTATCAGAAAGCATATTGGAAACCATCCGAATGGCGGAAAGGTGGTTCCAAAAAATAGGTAGTTCCGACAATGGAGGAATGTAGGAACATGTAATAAAAACAAAGCGACCATGAAATGATAGCTTCACACATAGGACTTCAACTTCGTTGTTTTCCTCGAAAGTTACTAATTCTGACGTGAGAGTGGAGTTGACCGCTATGAGGACCCCACCCCCGCGCCTGACAGGCCGATCTAGCCGATAAATCGTGAACGCAGCTGGGAAAACTTCGGAGCTAAGAATCTCTGGCTTTAACCAGGTTTCTGTGAACACAATAACAGATCGGGTTTAGGAAGAGTTATCCCGACAGGCCGTTTCTTTTTCTTAGCTTCATATTCTTTGACGACAGACGACATACTCAGGCCAGAATTTGGTTGAGCATATCGTGCCAAAGAATTCATTTGGGACATTTATTTTGAAAGATGAAATATCCCTAGCGTAAGAAAATTTAAATTTTTCCACCTTTAATTTTAAATTTTCAGCTCTAACTTTGCCTCGTATAAAGGCAATTACATCTTCAGATGTTTGACCAGGGGAGAGCCGCGAAACAAATATATGTTTCGTAGGTGGGATAGCGATGAGGGCTTGAGGGGGGACAGACAGAGTGCCTGAAGTGCCCATATTGGCCGGTAGTTCCTGCGGGGATAAATTTAAATTTACGGGACTATGGGGGGTCAAAATTTGTGCTCCCGTAGGAGACGAAATTGAAATAGGCGGTGGAACGTTTAGTCCCACTGCCCCTTCAGATACCGCCTCTTTCCTAACGCTTGACCTCAGAATTCTGGGATTCGATTCTGAGGTCGTAGGCAGTGTCAACGGCGGCTGCTGTTGAGCGCCCGCCGCAGGTTGTAGGGATCCGTCGCCCTGCTGCACTCCAGTTGCAGTTTTTTTGCGCCTTGGAGACTCATTTAATAGCGTAAGGCTATTAAATTGTTTATCAAGCGCTAAGAAGATGTTATGAGTTTTGTTGAAACTCGATAACAACTCCTTAAAACTGCCCTTGGTTTGCCGCATGAAAGACATCATTTCCCTTTCAACGTTACGACAGGCATCGCAACAGTAGCGCAAGCCGATGTTTTTTCTTACATCATCAACAGTCCGGCCGTTAACACCAATGCACTTAGCATGCAAAATGTTGTCGCACAGCCAGCAGCCGATAGTAAGATCACTTGACAAAACTGCCTTTTTGCAGGTTTTGGAGAAGCAGACGATATTATTTTGGACTTACCACTGTACTTGTAGCAATAGATGAGGGGGCGAAAGATATGAAAAGAAAAGTGCAGCTGCACCAAGAGAGTTGAAGCGCTAGAGAGCAGGGGAGTGTGAGAGTAAGCGAGCTTAGAGAAACGTTTAGCTGTCGCGATAGAGCAACAACGGCTAAACGAGAGAGGTGTAAAGAAGAAATGCAAAAAAACACAAGAACAACAAACACTGGCAGCTCACTTAAGTTGTGAAATAAAGGTTTTAAATAAGTTAATAAAGTTAATAAAGTTGCATGCACACGCGAAGTGAACGGGAGCTATGTATATAGAACACAAAGTAGAAGTTTTAAACAAACCCCGGTTGTTTTTACGTAAATAATTTTACAAAAACGAGAGCGCAAGAAAAAAACACGACCGTTCACTTTGAAGCGAGAAAGATTTTCGAATTTTGGTATGTACATTAAGAACTATAATCTGTGTTATTCGATTTGATTTGGTTGCGATTAGATACAAATTGTTGAAGTTATTAAAGAAATTATTTTGTACGGCCACAAACGGCTGCTGCTCATGTGGTTGACCAACTAGACCAACTAAATATTCTTACCAGTTCTTGATTGTGATCGGAAAAGAATCTTATAAGATATTCAAGATGCAATTTTGATAAATGGTAATAATTATTAGTCGCTTCTATGCAATAAGAACGCATAGATACATGTGTATGTATTTTTGTATGCATATTATACTTTAATTTGCATTTGTTCGTTATGTTCAAAAATGTATTAACTATTTACTATGGGTAGCGGGTATCTCACTAGCTTTCTTACTTGTTTTTGTTTCGGACTTCGCCTGTCTCTCGAATCGACCCTCTCTCTTGCCCCAAAGAAGTTTCGCTGCTTTCGTCAAGCCATCGACCGTAATCGACTGGACCTTTTTGAACAATACCGACGATCCCTCTAACTTGGTTGAATGTTTTTATGACATTTTATATTCGTATTTTGATATGTATGTTCCATCATTTCCTTCTACGTCATTTCACAAAAACCTCCTTGGTTTTCTCGTCGTCTTTTGTATCTAATAAGCTTGAAGTCCAGACTCTTTAAAAAAATTCAACCGAACCGGTAGCTCGCTCTCATTTCCTGACTCACAATTTCGAATGCTACAAGAATCACTTAAATCGATGCAGAAGTGAGTTTCAGACTAATCCGAATCAATTTTATGCTTTCGTAAATACTAAGCGAAAATTAGAGAATTTTCCTTGTCGTCTCGTCTTTATCTCTAAACTGAGTCTGCTTCCTCCGAGCTTGATATAACGAACTTATTTGCCAAATTGTTACAGTCTACATAGTCTTCTACAAGTTTCGATTAAACGCTTTTGTACATATATACAGATGTTCTTCGGAACCTGAAATCCCTCAAGCCATCATGTACCTAGTTGTGAATGAGAAACTGTGTCAATGCGTTGTGTAATCCTTTGTCAAAGCTTAGTGCGATTCCTAAGCATTTAGAACTTTTAATTATAGCTGTTCACTTATGTCTTACAAAGATTTACCTCAACCAACCTTCTGGAGTTCTGTGCTTTCATTAGAAATTTTTTTGAAGACAATATCCAGACTGACGTTATCTTTACTGATTTTAGCAAAGCGTTTGACTCTGAAAATCCAGTTATTACTAAAAAAAACTTTCATTATTGGATATCCCTTTGCAGACCAGCTGGATTGGAACATATCTATCTAACCGTACTCAGAGAGTTGCTTTTAAGGGTTCGTTCTCTGACATTGTTCACGTTACTTCAGGTGTTCCGCAAGGAAGCCATCTCGGACATTCCCAGGTGATGACGTACGCTAATAATGTAAAATTATGATTGCCTCTAACAAACTCTGCGTGTCATACGCTTCAACAAACTGATCTGAACAACATGCAATCTTGGTGCACCAACAATTTGTTGGTTCTCAACAACTCAAAATGCAAATGATCTTAGAGTTTTGTTTACCCACTTGTAAATAGTAGGAAAAAAGTTAGGATAGGGATCTAGATTTAGGGAATATTAGGCTAGGCCCACTGGTCACATCAACGCTAGCAGCACCGGCCACATCTACCGGCAACACACGCCAGCAACACGCCGAAGGCTAGCAACACAAAGCTAGCAACATCAAATTCATAGCCGTCTTTCCGCTCCGCTGTTGGCAGCGCAGCTACAAGACTTAGACCCCCTTTGCCTCTAAGTAAATTTGTCAAACTCAGATCTTCCTACGCACTCAGAGCAGCAACAACAGCTGCTCTGACTATTTAAATACACTTATTGTTCAAACCAACTAATGAATATACAATATATTAAATAAATAACTGATGACAAAATTACAACTGAACCACAAGTCTTTGGATACTCATCGGGCAGATCTTCGAATGAATCTACTCGGATCTAAATGGAACATATATCTTACTACATGGATTGAACTTCGGATCTTGGAGATATAAATTACGGATATTATTGGAAATTTGGAAAGAAGAGAGAACCGAAAAACCAAGGAGAATCAACGGCAAAAATTACCGCAGTGAGTAGTGTGAGATGTGCGCTAAAAGAAGTGGCTTAGTAAAAAAATTAAAAGCCATAAAGACTGAATTGTTAAAAGAGCTCAATAAAGACTCATTAAATTGGAACAACTCGGTAAAATTACATGCCGAAGTTGAATATATAAAGGATATTCTGCAAAACAGAAGAAATAAAAGCAAAGTAACAGCCACGTTCACATCCACCTACCCTGCAATCAAAGGAGCAGCAGCAAGCCAGCCGCCAACAACGAGAAAAAGAAAACCGAAAGCGCTTTATAGAGCTCATATTTTTTTTACCATAATTGCATAATTTTTTTATATTGCACTGCGATGTATGCAGTTTTTTTCATATAGACTGTAAAAATTGATGTAAAATTGAGCGACGTTAAAGTTGCCCAATTAGCGTGTAGCCTGAAAACCATACAAAAAACTAAGCAGGCTTCCTTATGTTAGAAAACAAAAATTTTCACGCAATTAGACAGACAATTTAAAATCACATTTATAAATCTATGGTCCAATTAGACAAATTTTCTTTTTTTAATATATGAGCCAAACTGAATGGCAAATCAGGAGAACCCAAAATGGGGTTAGTAAACAAAATAGAAACTAAGAATATCAACTCAGACTTCACGAACATTTTATTAGCAATTATTGTTTTTATTATGACCATATTCATTTTATATAAGGCCTACAGATATCATAACAAATGCATATCCAAGAGCGACATAAATAGAACCAGGCTAATGATCTGGATATAATATAAAAAAAAAGTTTTTTAAAAGAGCGCACAAACAATAATTATAACAAGAAAGGAAGATAACTTCGGCTCACCGAAGTTTATATACCCTTGCAGAACTTTAACAAAAAATTAAAACCGAAAATCTGGAATAATAATTAGTTGCCAAATCTCAAGTTTGATGAAAATGGTTTGAAAATCGGCTAAGTTATGGTTTTTTTTCCTGATTGTTCCTTTGGAAGCCATAGGATATAGGATATAATATTAAAACCATAATTCTTAAATAATATAAGATGGTCAAATATCAAGTTTGGTGAAAAAATATCTTGAAAACTTGAAAAAGTTATAATTTTTTTCGAAAATTTTTCCGATATTGTATTTTTTTCTTTTAATATGCTGTTATAGCTACTTCGACTTTAAAATTCGTTTCGCATTTAATTACAATATTTTTTTTTTTTAATTTTTATAATTTTGAGAATGTTTTAATTTTTTTATTAGTATTGATTTCCTACTTACGATGACGAACGTTAAAAAATTCAAATCGCCAAAAAACAGACCAACATCTAAAAAATTGTTTTTAATTTTTAATTTCCAATAATAAATATTATTTAGGAACACATTTTCATACGTTTCTTCTGACTGCTTATTCAGTAATTACAAAAAAAAACAGTTTGTTCTTGCTACATAAAACTTAGGGCAGGACATTCCTGCCTATACATATACAAAAACGAAGCCGAAATATATTATAATGAAAACCAAAGACAGCACTTAAAGTCCCGAACAGAGGAATAACCATACCTCCAAGTTTCGATTCAAATATTTAAAAACAAATAATAAAAATTTCATAATTTGATAACATTTTTTAAATTTACATATTTCTTTAACAATATAAATTTAGCATAGTGGTACACCTTTTTCTGGAAATGCCCAAATGTATATGTAAAAAAAGAACCTCATCTGATCGTGACAGTTTCTGACTTTTATAGATATGACCGTTATAAACAAAATAAAATATAAGCTTTGTTGTAAGATTTTTTAACTTTAATGATGCATGCATGCATATTTTACGATGTAAAATTTGTCTTAAATGCAAACATTAATCTAAACTCTACTTAGTGCTTTTGTTTGTTTCGGATTGCACATCCAGAGAATAAATCGATAACATTAATTATATGAATCTTATATTGTTTTTTGCTTAACCCTAATAATTGATACACAGTTTTATTAGTATACCAATGGCACGCTGAAGTTTTCTTCTTTCCCTTGCTTAATTAATTTAAAAAAAATATTTATTTTTTTAGCTTACCCTCCAGCTGGCGTTAGCATATCTATGTGAACATGCTTTGAATTTAACACGTCTCAATCCAGATATGATGTATCTTCACCAAGACTCCGGACATTTTGATTTAGTTCTGTACCATTTCGATTAACTCTTAACGTAGGTCAATTTATTACAAGCATTGGCATTATCGGACCTCTGTCGGCGGCAATTGTGGCGACTGCTCGATGTTGTATTCAACCAAATTATAAGTTATGTTCAATACTACAGACCATATTAAGAGATGAAATAATTGGTTTGCAAAAAAGGGATTTAGAGATTGCAAATTAACAAAAGGAGTTGGTGACCGTTACCCAGAAGGAAACTCTATGGAGCATACAGTTAATGTGGTTAACTCAGTGGTAGAAATTATAATGTCGCGTTTTAACAAAATGTCCTATTTTGATAGCATTGAAAATAAAAGAAATTCTGTACTTATACAATCTGCAACGAATACAGATAATCTGTGTCGCATGGACCCTGCCTGTCATCCTTGGCTATAAATTCGTTAGTGTGTTATAAAGTAATGTTTTTATATTGTAAGGATGGTAATCACGGTCCAGGATATGAACTCAGCGGACCAGGGCCCTCCACAGAAATATTTTTAATTTGCGGGGACAGGCAGGATCGTTGGCCGGGATAGCCAAATTTAGATAGGAAGGGGCAGAAAAAGTGGGAAAACGCTGATCTACTTCGTCTGTTTTCCTCTAGCTGCTGCACACTACTCTCTCCGGCCGGCACAGGGGCTATCGGCTACCCGCCTCTGCCGCCAATCTCCCTTTCGTCGTTCTCTTTTTCGGCATCATCGCGGCGGCGCGATGGCTATGGATTTTGTCTCTCGTGCTTGTCACGAGTACTTTTACGTCGCTGGTGTTCATTTTCGTCAGTGGCCGACTGCACTGGCAGCGACGTCTTTTTTTTTTTTTTTACGCGCGGGTCCCACGCCCACCTTCCAGCCGTACGGCACGTTACGCTTGCCAGTAAGACGCGAGAGAAGAAAAAAAAATAGAATAGAACGAGGAAAAATATAGGATACACTACGGGATAGTAAAAATAAATAGAATAGAACGAGGAAAAATATAGGATACACTACGGGATAGTAAAAAAAATAGAATAGAACGAGGAAAAATATAGGATACACTACGGGATAGTAAAAAAAATAGAATAGAACGAGGAAAAATATAGGATACACTACGGGATAGTACTACAGGCAATACAGTTTTTAGTTTTTGAAGGCTTTCAATGCCTTCAGTACTACTAAAAAGACGATTGTAATCAGTACATAAAACCCTAAAGGGCTCATGTACTTCAAACTCACGCCTACAGTGGTTAACTACTAGTGTTATAAAAGTTCTAGATGAAAGACGGGGAACATGGAAATTGAGCTGGCCTAGAAGGTAGGGCTCTTCGCATCACCGTGAATAAGCTTATGTAAAAAGACGACGCCAAGCATCGTCCTACGGTTAGCTAAATAAGGTAGATTAAGTAGGAGAAGTCTACTAGCGTAAGACGGTAATCTAAGGTTGGCATCCCAGGGTAGGCCACGGAGGGCAAAAAGCAAAAAGTTCTTTTGGACAGATTCAATGCAGCTACTGTAGACTCCAATTTGAGGACTCCAGACGCACGAACCATACTCCAATATAGGGCGAACTAACGAAGTAAAGAGAATCTTCGTTACATAAGGAGAATCGAATTCCTTCGCCCACCTTTTAATGAATCCCAGCATGCCTCTGGCTTTGTTAACAATACAAGAAATGTGTTCAGAGCACGAATGTTTAGGATCTAGGCGAACACCCAGATCATCAACGATAGTAATTCTTTCCAAAGAGCAATCGGTAAGCATATAGGTGGCAAGCAGGGGAGTGACACGTGAAAATGTCATCAGTTTGCATTTTGAGCTGTTGAGATGTAAATCGTTAACATGACACCATGCTTGGAAGTAATCAAGATCCGATTGTTGGTCTGATTGGCACGAACTGTCCCTATACTGCAAGCAAAGTTTAACATCATCAGTGTACATGAGTACTCTGGATTTGGTTAAAACCTGCGGCAAATCATTGATAAACAATGTGAAAAGCATCGAAAGCTTTACTAAAGTCCGTGTAAATAACATCGGTTTGAAATCCGATTTGCTACCTTTTTTGTGGAGAGGAATAACAAATGATTCCCTCCAAATAAGGGGAAATTCTGAGGATTCTAAAGATAAGGTAAACAATTTAAGAAGGGGGTTACACAGCGCCTCGGAGCAATACCTAAGCACAGAGCCAGGTATACCATCGGGACCTGGCGAATAAACTGACTTAACACGTTAAAGATCAAGAATAAGTGAGCTTTCGTTTAAAATAGGACTGAAGATTAAGGACGAACTGGTCATAGCTGTAGAAAATGTATGTTCTGAAGATGTTGAGGGCGAATAAGTCGTTTTGAAAAACTCAGCAAAGAGATTAGCAATTGCTTGATCAGAATTTACTGTAGTATTCTTAAATGACAGCGAGGGAGGGTATAACGTGGGTTTACGTTTAGAGTTAACAAAGTTATAAAACTGTTTAGGGTTCTGCGTGAACTGGACCTTACAAGGAGTCAAATAATTTTTATAACACTGAGCGTTAAGCACGGTAAAGTTAGATCGAGCACTAAGATAAGATGAGAAAGCCGTTTTTGAACCAGTGAGTTTATATTTATTTTAAAGCCTAGAGTGTACTTTTTTTAGACGCGTCAGCTCCTTGTTAAACGAAAGTGGCTTATTAGAGACCGACGGGTAGCTCTTAAGAACACATAAGGAGAAAAATTAGATCATGGCATTGTAAAAAATATCAACGGCGGATGCCATGTCAGAGCTCGTGTAAAGATTGGACCAATCAAATTCTACTATTAAAGTGTTTAGCCTCTGATAGTCAGCCTTTCGGAAACAGCGGATTTTGTTTAAACTGCTATCAGGTGTAGTAGCTAAGACTGTCCCAGTGTCGATAGTCACATCGAAAGTTGGATGATAAGGAACTTCAGGTTGCGTCATTGGAGACAAAGCATAGATCCAGTAAGCGGTTTAAAGAATTAAAGATATGGTTAATTTGAGATAATGATAAATCAAGCAAGCCATTTATGAGGTCATGCTGTGCCGCAGTATGAAGGACGTTAGACACACCATCAGGAGACCAGTGAGCTCCGGGTATGTTAAAGTCACCCAAAGTCACTAATTGGTCCCTATCAGAAAGCCTATTGGAAACTGCCCGAATTGCCGAAAGGTGTTTCCAATAAATTGGATCTTCCGAAGATGGAGGGATGTAAGAGCAGGTTACATAAATGCAACTACCTGTGAATGATAGTTTAACGCAGATAAATTCGATGTCCAAAAAGTCATTAGATACCACCCGATCCAAGATTAGGCAGGAGTCAACGGTAATTAAAACTCCGTCACCACGCTGGAGAAGACGGTCTAATCTGTAAATAGTGTACTTACATGGAAGAATTTCGGAGCAGAGGATCTCCGGCTTCAACCAGGTTTCTGTAAATACAATCACCTGGGATGCGAAAGAAAGGGTATCTGAATATAATCTAGAGAGCTTACTGCGTAAGTCCCTAGTATTCTGATCGGAAAGTAGTAGGGAAGAGGCTAGTTTTTTGGGACAGAAGGTGCTGCAGTGGACACTGAGGGTTGTGACGGCTTGGGCAGTTGAACTCCCGTAGGCCGATTTCTCTTCTTCCGTGCCTCGTACTCCTTGACTACAACGTACTCGGGCCAGAAGTAACCTGAGCAAATAGTGTCAAAGAGCTGGAATGACACATTTATCTTAAATGACGAAATGTCTCTGGCATACGAAAATTTGAATTTTTCCACCTTGATATTGCCAGCTTGGGTTTTGCCTTGGATATAGGCTAGAACATCTTCCGATGCGAGATCAGGGGCAAGCCTCGAAACAAATATAGTTTTCGAAGGTGGGACTGCTGTTAGGGTCTTATGTAACGAATTGTTACCAACAACGGCCGGTATTCCGGGCAATGTTGGACCCTGGGTAGATTTTTCTACGGGGATTTGCGGAGCCAAAGAATTGGGCTGCGCATCGGACACAACGGACGACGCAGAAATTGCTGGCTGAGCGGCTTTCGAAACCTCAACAACCGATTCGGTTACCGAATCTTTGATCGTTCCTGACTCAACGATTGGAACGGGGACCAAGAGCTGTGGCGACGGAGAGTGGCAGAATATCGGTTGCTGTGTCTCACACAGTTGCAGCCGACTAGCAGCGGATTTTTTGCGTTTCGGCGACTCATTTAATAGCTTCATACTATTCATTTCAGCGTCCAGCGCGGAGAACAGGTCATTCGCCTTGCGAAAAGTGGCCATCATCTCAGAAAATCCACTCCTGGTCTGACGCATGAAGGATGATAATTCCTTCTCAACTGGTCGACAGGCCTCACAGCAATAACGCAGGCCCTTTTTGCTGGACACTGCGTTAGCCATTCGACCTGTCATCTCAATGCACTTAGCGTGCACAACTGCCTCGCAAAGCCAGCAATGGTATCTAGGCTGGTCTGCCAAAACATTTTTTTGGCAATTCTTAATAACACAGACAATAAGCTGGGACATGTTCACTAACCCTAGAGCCACTGTGCACACTATCAATACTAATTTTCACAAAGATGCTTAGGTTAAGGTTGATGGTTTTTATCGAGCTAGTTGTTGGCTCTAAACATCTGAAGGGTTCTGTTGTTTTCCCGAATTACCTTGGGCTACTCGGACATTGTTGTTATTGTAGTTATTATTGGTGTTTGCCCCGCGGTTGTTTACTCCACGGTTGTTTACACCACGGTTATTTCCTCTATAATGGTTGTTGTTGCTCTGATTAATAATTGTTGTTCCGGTAGTAACCGTTATTTTGGTTATAGTCATTGTTTTGGTTGTTACCTCGGCCATTACCTTTACCGCGATAATTTTTGTAATTGTTACCGCGATAATTAATCCCTTTGTTGGCGTACAATATTGTATTAGCATTGCCCGTCATTTCAGTACTACATTATATGTACTTAGTGACGGCTTCATTCATGTTAGAGAAGTTACCTGCTTCTAATATTGTTTTAAGTCGGCCATGCTCACAATTTTTAACCATTGTGATGATGACTTCCTTTGTGCTGAATTTATCAGCGTGTTCGGCCGAAAGGCCTTTGTCAATATACGAAGCTTCAAGGAGCTTTCGTAAGTTGTCTACTTCCGTCGTGAATTTTTCGGCTGTTTTGCCTTTCTGGACGGTTTTCGCCATCTTTGCTTTGACTACGTCGAATGTTTCGCCGACTATAGTGTCTTGCAATTTCTTTATTATTTTGTATATTGTGGTTTCATTCTGCACTTTGTACAGTGTTGATCCCACAATTTTGGATTTGATCACTTCTACAGCTAGGTATTCATATGTACCCTTTGTTAGGTTGACTAACCTCAAGGCTGTTGTGAATCTTTGTAAGTGCAACTTTTATCCGTTAAATTCCGGAATAGCACACGAAATTTCTTTAATGTATGCCCTTTGGGCAATTGTTTCGTCAGCCATTGTGATTGGTTTAACTTCTACAATGCTGTCGTTATTGTGTGAGTCTGAGAGGTCCTGATCTGACGTTTCAGATTGAATGAGGACCGCAGGGATAGTGAGGTTATTTATATCTTTTTCCTCTATTTCTGGATCTGTTGAGACCGGGTTATCTATCGCATCTGGCTTGAGAGCTGGCGAATCTGATGATTCCGGCTTGTCTCCAGTTTCTACTGTCAATGGTGTGTTTAATATAGTTAGCACTAAAATGGCCAAATTATATCTTTGCTTTATGTAATTAAATTCTCTCGTAGTTTTAGCAAGAATTTAGATACTCGAGACCAATTGGCTTTGTCTAGCCGATCTCTCTGATCATGTATTAATATACGCGCTGTGTTGAAGCGGTCTACTAATATTTCGGCATGCTTAGTATTTTGCTGTGCTAAATGTGCTAATGACTTATAGGATCTATCAAAATCAAGCTTTAGGTTATTTATCTTATTTTGTCCAGGTCGTTAGCCTGGCCTTTATTTATAGCCTTCTTTGATATGTATTTATTGTGGAAAATATAGGCTTTATACAAAATATCAGCGCACATTATGGCAACAATAATTGACAATAAACTATTCGTTAAATTCGAGTCATTATTGCTCGATTCAATTTTGTTGATTACATTCGCAGTGGAATCCACTGACTTTGTCTCGACAATTGCCATATCTGAATATTCTTCTTTTAATTTTATGCCATTAACATATGGCGTAGCTCTTGGTTTGTAATTTATTAACCAATGGCTCATAGGACATATATGAAAACAAGAAAGGAAGCTAACTTCGGCTCACCGAAGTTTATATACCCTTGCAGAACTTTAACAAAAAATTAAAACCGAAAATCTGGAATAATTATTAGTTGCCAAATCTCAAGTTTGATGAAAATGGTTTGAAAAACGGCTAAGTTATGGTTTTTTTTATTTTCTTGATTGTTCCTATGGAAGCTATAGGATATAGTCGACCGATTCTAACGAAATTAAAACCAAAATTCTGAAATAATATAATATCAAGTTTGGTGAAAATATCTTGAAAACTGACAAAGTTATGATTTTTTTAATTGCAAAGTAGGTGGATGTGGTGGGTGTGTCTGTGGTTTTATTATGGTTAATTATTCTTCCGTTTAGTACTGTTTTTATGTATATTATCTCCGCTGTTCAACAGTTTTAGCAATTCGGCCTTTCTGGCCTTTAATCTTTTTACCACTCCACTTCTTTTCCCACACATCGCACTCTACTTACTGCGGTTGCCTCTTTTGCCATGTTTTCCACGTAATGCCATGTAAAATGTTTTCCATCGAAGATCCCCGAAAGTATTTCCACGTTTTTCTTGGGATTTGTTCAATCTGTATAGTTACTATGTCCATCGATGTCACGGTCGCCATGTAATATGTTTCGCCGGCAGCTTGTCCCAAATGAGTAGTCAGGATTATTTAGTTGAAGTTTTAAGTTCTTTATTGTTTCAATTTATTTGGATATGCATCAGATCTTTAAAGCAACCATTGCTGTCGCTCAAAAGTCACATTTGATTCTCTTCTTATCGATATGTATTTAAAACTAAAGAAGTCAAAGTCTTATAGCTGCGCTGCCAACAGCGGCAGCAGAGAGACGTATATATAATATTCTTAAATAGATAACTATGCTCGCTTAGGCTGAGCGCGGAGGTATATACACATATATACATGTAGTCCGCTCGTGTTGCAATTATGCTGACACTTGCACTCTTTATGTGCGGGTTTATGATCGAGAATTGTATTGCGTAAACACTGCAACAAAGTGTCAATATATGTGCATACTACAAGGCAATTTCACGGCAATGAATAAAGCCGTCACAAAGTACATACAATGTAGTACTGAAATGACAGACAACGCCAATTATATATTGTATACACAGAGAGGAAATAATAACTATCACGGTATATATATATATATATATTATATTATATATATAAATCTACTCCAGAACGCACGAACCGATTTCCGCGGTTTTGCATTCGTTGGAAAGGTCTCGGGCTCCGTGAGGTTTATAGCAAAGAAAATTCAGGAAAAATTCAACAGAAAAGTGGGGAAATCGTTTTTCTCTGATACATAGCATGTACTAGAAACCAATATCCAATACTTCAAGTAGGCGCCGGTGCGTGATAAAGTGTTTGACAGCTACTCATTGTTCTCTGCTCAGTTAATTTCATTTAAGCTCAGTGTAAATTATGTGGATCGTGTACGTTGAATTGCCCAAGTATTACACTTGGAATCAATCAACAAAGAAATTCCAACGTCGCAAACAAGGAACCCCAGTTCCAGACTGGCCACAGGTGTTTTCAACTGATGCACTAGGTCGTATGTACACTGTTCATCCTAGAAACGATGAATGTTTTTATTTGCGACTGCTGTTAGTAAATGTACGTGGACCAAAATCATTTGCGCATTTGAAAACTGTGAGTGGCCACCAATGCCAAACATATCGAGAAGCATGTCAACTATTCGGTTTGCTGGAGAACGATTCTCATTGGGATTTAACACTTGCAGATTCAGTTGTTTCATCAAATGCGTACCAAATACGAACGCTGTTTGCAATTATCATCACCACATGTTTTCCTTCACAACCAATTCAGTTATGGAACAAATACAAAGACGCCATATGTGAAGATATCTTGCATCGCTTGCGCATTCAAACGAATAATCCTGACATCCAAATAACCGATGAAATCTACAATGAAGGATTGATTTTGATTGAGGATCAATGCTTGACTATTGCAAACAAGCTACTGATTGAAATAGGAATGATTGCGCCAAATCGATCGATGCACGATGCATTCAACCAAGAATTAAATCGAGAGCTGCAATACAATGTTGATACATTGCAGGAATTCGTTAGAAATAATGTTCCGTTGCTGAATGAACAGCAAAAACAAGTATACGAAACATTAATGCAAGCGGTGGACAATATTACTGGTGGTCTATTCTTCCTGGATGCACCTGGAGGAACAGGGCAAACATTTGTCATTTCATTGATTTTGGCCACTATTCGATCAAGATGTGACATAGCTTTGGCGTTAGCATCATCTGGAATTGCGGCGACTCTTCTAGATGGCGGTCGTACTGCACATTCTGCGCTTAAGTTGCCACTTAATTTAAACACAATTGATACTCCAACATGCAATATTTCCCGATCCAGTGCAATGGGAAAATTGTTAATGCAATGCAAGCTCATTGTTTGGGATGAGTGCACAATGGCACATAAGAAATCACTTGAAGCACTTAACTTCACACTGAAGGATCTTCGGCGATATAACAACATCTTTGGCGGCTTGATGATATTGTTGGCAGGCGATTTCAGGCAGACGTTGCCAGTAGTTCCCCGTGGAACGCCTGCAGATGAATTGAATGCTTGCCTAAAGGCATCACCTTTATGGAATAACGTAAAAATATTATCGCTAACCACTAATATGACAGTTCAACTTCAAAATGATCAAAGTGCTGCACAATTTTCCAAACAATTGTTAGACGTTGGAAATGGAAAAGTCCCAGTTGATGCGACATCTGGATTAATTACTCTTACCAACGACTTTTGCCGATTTGTAGACACTCAATTAGTTCTTATTGAAAAAATTTTCCCAAAACTTTAGTGAGAATTATAAGAGTTATGCTTCGTTAAGTCAACGAGCAATTCTTGCCGCAAAGAATAATGATGTCCACGCACGGAATTTCACCATTCAATCAAAAATTGCTGGCGATTTGGTGACATACAAATCCGTTGATTCAATAACAGATCCCGATGATGTAGTAAATTATCCAACGGAGTTTTTGAACGCTCTGGAGATACCAGGATTTCCACCACATAACTTGCAACTCAAAGTTGGTACAGTTATTATGATACTGCGTAATTTGAATCCACCGCGACTTTGCAACGGTACTCGACTTTCGGTAAAGAGACTTATGCCGAATTTAATTGAGGCAACCATTATTAACGGAAAGTACGCAGGTGAAAATGTATGTATTCCTCGAATACCAATGATTCCGACGGATCTTCCGTTTGATTTCAAACGATTGCAATTCCCAGTTCGCCTTGCGTTCGCAATGACAATTAATAAGTCGCAAGGCCAATCGCTTAGTGTTTGCGGATAAATTTAGAAAATCACTGTTTTTCACATGGGCAGTTATACGTTGCGTGTTCACGAGTTGGGAAACCATCCGCTTTGTTTGTGTTAACGTCAGACCAAAAAAAAAAAAAAAAAAAAAAAAAAGTGGTTTACCAAAGAGCACTACAATAAAACGGAAAATTTGCGGACACGTATAACGCTTCTATTCAGTATTTACTTTGGATTTGTAGCGACGTCAAAGAATAACTTTCATTTACTTAGGGAAGTTCAACTATAACTATTTTAGTAGGTAATCGAAATGAATTTTTTACTGTTGTGAAATGAAATAAATATTTGCCTTTTCAAATAGAAAAAAAAAAATTGTTTTTCTTCATCTTTTAATCACCAAACGAAATGTTACATAAAACGAATCTGGTGGCGAAACGGAGTTTGCCGGGTCTGCTAGTTATATATATTATATTATAAAAACAATTATCGCGGTAGGAAGAACAACAGAGGTAATTATCACAGCACAACGGATATTACCAGAACAACGCATATAACCAAAACAATGGTTATAATCGTAATAATAGCAATAATAATCAAAATAAGAACTATTATAGAGGCAACCGCGGCGGAAACAGCCGTAGGGGAAACAACAACGGTAATGGCAACAATAATAATAAACACAACAATAACGTTAGAGTAGCCCAAACACATTCGGGAAACACCTTTAGATACACGACAGTTAGCAACAACATCAAAATTCACACAATAAATCTCAGCTAAAAGACATTTTTCACCTATATTAACGTAGCAACAGGAAAAGAATTAGTTTTCTATTAGATACAGGCGCGGAAATATCCATATTAAAGGGAAATTCCGATCATTTTCAAAACATCCAAGATAATCATATCATAAACATACAGGGTATAAGTCAGGAAGTTACCAAATCAAAAGGCTTAACTTCCATTGAAAATCAAACTTCTAAGTATACAATTCCACATGATTTCCTTATCGTAATTTTGCAATTTACTATTCCATCTGATGGAATACTAGGAATCGATTTCATAAAAAGATATAAATGTCAACTAAATTTCAAGCCGTCTGAAGACTGGCTTATAATTAGACCGAACAACCTTAAATATCCGATTTATGTTCCAATAGCATACAGTTCTGGCAACAACTCCCTAATTCTGCCAGCAAGATCCCAAGTTGTCCGAAAAATTAAAATAAACTCCGAAGAAGACAATGTATTAATTCCGAATCAATAAATTCAGCATGGTATATATAGAGCAAATACCATAGCAACAATTGTAACCGCGTATATAAGATTGCTAAGATTAATTTGTATTAATAAACAACTTTTAGTTTGTTCTTATCTTATTTCCCCTATTGGTTCTTATTCCGTTTTTATTTTTCTCTCCCCCACTCGAGTGTCGTTTGCTGTTAGCTGCATCTAAGCGGTTCATAGTTCTCATCGCTCTTGTGATTTCTGCTACTCAAATTTTAACCCTTTTGCTCTGTCTCTCCGTTTTTAATTTATTTTTTTTGAACTTTAGTACACCGTGGTTCTAGGGTTTGTGAAAATGGCTCAAAATATTGTCTGTGTTTTGAAGAACTGTCAGCCGAGTCTCCATTGCTGGCAATGCAGTAGTGCATGCTAGATGCATCGAGATGACAGATCGAATGGCTGACGCAGTGTCCAGCAAAAAGAACCGGCGTTATTGTTGAAAGGCCTGTCGACCGGTTGAGAAGAAGATATCCTTTATGCGTCAGACCAGAAGTGGATTTACTGAGATTATGGCCACTTTTCGAAAAATGAATGACCTGTTCTCCGCGCTTGATGCTCAATTTAATAATATGAAACTATTAAATGAGTCGCCGAAACGCAAAAAATGTGTGAGCCACAACAACCGATTTCCTGTCACTCTCCGTCGCCACATCTCCTGGTCCCTGTTCCAATGGTTCTGAGATCAGGAACGATCAAAGTTTCGGTAACCGAATGGGCCGTTGGGGAATCGGAAGCCGCTCAATCACACTGCGGCATAGCATGACCTCATGAATGGCTTGTTTGATTAATCTTTATCTCAAGTTAACCATATCTTTTATTCTTTAAACCACTTACTGGATCTTTGCTCTGTCTCCGATCCTGGAGGCGTAAACCTAATAAGAGTTCCTCCAATGACGCAACCTAAAGATCCTTATCATCCAACTTTCGATGTGATTATCGACACTGGCACAGTTTTAGCAACGACATCTGATAGTAGTTTAAACAGAGTCCGCTGTTTCCGAAAGGCTGACTATCAGAGGCTAAACACTTTAATAACAGAATTTGATTGGTCAAATCTTTACACGAACTCTGACATGGCATCCGCCGTTGATATCTTTTATAGTGCAATGAACTCATTTTTCTCCTTGTGTGTTCCTGAAACCTACCTGGTTTAACAAAGAGCTGACCACGTTTCAAAAACGTAAAATCTAGGCTTTGTAATAAATATTAAGTTACTGGTTCAAGAACGGCTTTCTCGTCTTATCTTAATGCTCGATCTAACTTTAACGTGCTTAACGCTCAGTGGTATACAAATTATTTGGCTCGTTGCAAGGTTCACGCAGGACCCTAAACAGTTTTATAACCCTCCCTTTCTGTCATTTAAGAATACTACAGTAAATTCTGATCAAGCAATAGCCAATCTCTTTGCTGAGTTTTTTAAAACTACATATTCGCCCTCAACATCTTTAGATCATACATTATATCCAGCTATGCCCAGTTCGTTCTTAATCTTCAGTCCTGTATTAAATGAAAGCTCACTTATTTTCGATCTTCAACGAGTTAAGACAGTATATTCACCAGGTCCCGATGGAATACCGGGCTCAGTGCTTAGGTATTGCTCCGAGGCGCTGTGTAACCCCCTTCTCAAATTGTTTACCTTATCTTTAGAGACCTCAGAATTTCCCCTTATTTGGAGGGAATCATTTGTTATTCCTCTCCACAAAAAAGGTAGCAAATCGGATGCCAGTAACTATAGAGGTATCTCTAAGTTATCGGCAATCCCCAAACTTTTCGAGAATGTAATCACTCCTCACTTGCAACATCTATGCAGATCCGTCATCTCTCCATGTCAGCATGGTTTTATGAGGCGATGATCAACCACGACCATTCTGGAACTTACCTCTTTCGTTTTTAGGGGCTTCCAACAAAACTTTCAAACCGATGTTATTTACACGGACTTTTGTAAAGCTTTCGACTCGGTCAATCATCCTCTTCTGGTTAGGAAACTTGATTCAATGGGGTTTCCTAGTGATCTTCGTAAGTGGATTTCGAGTTATCTAAGTGACAGGACCCAAAAGGTTCTGTTCAGAAACGTTCTATCCAATAGCCTCAGGGTCACATCTGGAGTCCCACAGGGTAGCCACCTTGGACCACTGCTATTCACATTGTTTATCAATGATTTGCCGCAGGTTCTAACCAAATCCAGAGTACTCATATACGCTGATGACGTTAAACTTTGCTTGCAGTATAGGGACAGTTCATGCCAGACCTACAATCGGATCTTGATAACTTCCAAGCATGGTATCACGATTTAACATCTCAACGATTTACATCTCAACAGCTCAAAATGCAAACTGATGACATTTTCACGTGTCACTCCCGTCCTTGCCACTTATATGCTTAACGATTGCTTTTTGGAAACAATTACTATTGTTGATGATCTGGGTGTCCGCCTGGATCCTAAACTTTCGTTCTCAGAACATATGTCCTGTATGGTTAACCAAGCCAGAGGCATGCTGGGATTCATTAAAAGGTGGGCGAAGGAGTTCGATTCTCTTTATGTAACGAAAACTCTCTCCACTTCGATAGTTCGCCCTATATTAGAGTACGGTTCGTGAGTCTGGAGTCATCAATCCGGAGTCCATAGTAGCCGCATTGACTCTGTCCAAAAGAACTTTTTGCTTTTCGCCCTCCGTGGCCTGCCAACCTTAGATTACCGTCTTATTCTAGTAGACTTCTTCTTAATCTACCTTCTTTAGCTAACCGTAGGACGATGCTTGGCGTCATCTTTTTACATAAACTTATTCACGGTGATGTGGAGAGCCCTTACCTGCTAGGCCAGCTTAATTTCCATGTTTCCCGTCTTTCATCTAGAACTTTCATTCCTTTAGTAGTTAACCACTATAGGCGTGAGTTTGAAGTACATGAACCCTTTAGGGTTTTATGTACTGATTACAATCGCCTTTTTAGTAGCATTGAAGGCATTGAAAGCCTTAAAAAACTAAAAACGGTATTGCTTCTAGTACTAGCCCGTTGTGTATCCTAATTTTTCCTCGTCCTATTCTATTTTTTTTCTCTCGTACGCGTTTCGTGCCGTACGTTACACGGCTGCGCCCCTCAGTCGGATGGGCGGGAGGTGGTCGTGGGACTCGCGCGAAAAAAAACAATGGAAGTTATAGGATATAGTAGGCCGATTTTCATTAAATTAAAACCGAAATTCAAGAATAATAAAAAACAGCTAAATCTCAACTGAGATGAAAATATGTTAAAAACTGACAAAGCTAAAAATTTTTCTAAAAATGTTTGATTGTTCCTATGGCAGCTATATAATATTGTCGTCCGATCCGGCTCGTTCCGACATATGTACGCGTGAGAGTATATAGAAGACTAACTGCAAAGTTTCATTCAGATAGCTTTAAAACTGAGGGACTAGTTTGCGTAGAAACGGACAGACGGATATGGCTAGATCGACTCGGCTGTTGATCTTGATCAAAAATATACATGACGATCTGCCCCGGACATACTCCCTCGTTGGAATCGATGGGCAGAACGGCTAGTTTGGCGACGGCTCTCTTCATCAGACCCGTAGCTGTACGGTCCATAGCTTCTCTGATGACTCCGTCCCCGCCGGGGACTTCCTGGATGCACACAAGCTGCCATCTCAAGGGTGGAACGTTGTCCTCCTTCAGCAAAACTATGCTTTCAACTTTGATGTTAGATGTTTCGACGCGCCACTTGCTTCTCGCTTGAAGTAGGGACAAATACTCGCTGCTCCACTTTTTCAGAAATGTTGCTGTCAGGCTCAGGAAACTTAGTGTAACTGGAACCCTTCAGGAAATGCGCCGGCGTTAGCACCTCAAGGAGTTAAGGATGGCCGAAATCTCATATGCAACAGTTCTTAATTCATCGATGGCTAAGATGGATGTACCGACGACTCTGTAAAAGTAAAATTTATCTGACTTCACTGCAGCCTCCCATAAACAACCAAAGTGCGGGGCACGCGGAGGGATAAACTTCCAGTCGATTCCATCAGCTAAACAGACGGAAGATATAGATGCCGTGTGCTGCTCGCTCAAAAAGAGCTCTTTCAGCTCGGCAAAGTTTGTAGCATTGTCGCTTCAAATGGTACGCGGACTTCCTCTATGGCTGATGAATCTCCTTAGCGCTGCGATGAAAGAATCCGTCGTAAGATCCTGGACCACTTCCAAATGAAAACCTTCGTAGAAAAACAAGCAAAGACGGCGATATAGCAATTGTGGGCTGCCTTATTTCTGGCCTCTGCCTTATGATAGAATGGCCCACAATAGTTCACTCCTGTGGTGTGCAAAGCCGGATTAGGCTGCACTTTATTCGCTGGCAGGCTTGCAAATACTTCTCATGATAATAAACGATGATCGCCATGGTGACTGGATGATCCTTGGGCAACAGTATCGGATGCCTCGTATCGTAGTCCAAGTTTGCGTTCTGAAGCCTTCCACCAACGCGAAGTAACCCATCGGAGCCGAGTATCGGACTAAACGAGACCAACCTGCTTTACTGTGGAAACGGCTAAGAGATCCATACTCCTTGCTCCTCTAAAGGACGACGAGCCTTGGAGAAGGAATGGAGGCTCAAAGGGAATGTTTCAACAATTCTCTCTCTCTCAGTGGCGGCATTCAAACATTTAGCGTTGCGAAAATCAAAAAGATCATAGTCGCAAGAACGATTTAAACTATACTTAACAGAGAATTTCACAACGATTCCAAATCAAACAAAACAATTTTCAGAGCATTTTTGTAGAAGTTATGAGCATTCAAAGTTGAAAAATTTCCGTTTTTCCTACACACAAAAGAAAAAGAGAATTTGGTTGCCTTTCAGGTAATATTACACAAAAACTAGACAACAAATCGGACTGATATTGGTTTTAAATTATAGATACATTCAAATACTGTAAATTAAAGCAAAAAAAAAAAAAAAAAAATGGCAGTTTGGGTTTGGCTTGTACAGGTAAATCGTTACCTGCCAGGTGTCCAATTTTAACAACTTTTTCTGCCTAAAGTAGCCTAGAACTTTTAAAGCAGTAAAGAGCACTCAACTACACTATATAGGTCCGTTCCGTGTATCTTTCCTGAACCAGAATGCGTTTAGAAAGTCTGCGTTGAGCTGCGACTCCACCTTTGGCAGCGATTTTAGTAAAAAACTCAGGGTCAAAAAACACGAAATATGGGGGAAAACGCTTCAGGGGTACCCGTAGCGCGCAAGGTCATTTGCAATGTTAAAATCCTGATTTTTTTGTTTTGAATGAATTTAATACGCGAAAGGAGGAGGAATCAAATGTTTATATTCCAGAAATGCTTCAGCTATTAGAAATTCCCTCAATATAGGTTTATTGTTGGTCAAAATGTTAAAAAAAACATCAAAAAATCGAATTAATAAAAAAACCTTAAATTATTTTTTACATTTTTGAAAATAATTTTTTTAAAGCAAATCAATAAAATTAAAGCTAAACAATTAAATAATTTTTTTTAATCGTTTTCTATGAGAAAATTCGATTTTTTCAATTTGACGCCCTATAAATGGGCGAATGGGTGGGCGTGGCATATTGTTCACTAGATATATACATTTTACAGTAATTCACTGTCAAATGCCGTTTAAATTATTCGATTATCTTATTTGGCTCAAAAGTTATGATTTTCGCAACGCTAAATAACAGAAAGGCGCCACTGTGCGACGTCTGCCGCATTCAAGTTTTAAGGAACGTGATGCCAAGCCATGTATTTCGTCGTCTCCTGAATTTTCACGATTCTTTTTGATACGAAAACGTTAAACTCCCTCGGAGGTTGCCGAATCCACGCCAACACAATAGACGAGTCCGACCAGCAATGAAAGGTGCAATCGAAATCTATGGCTTCCTTGACGTTTACGATTAGCTCAGCCAAGAAAAGCGCTGCGAAATGTTCTAATCTTGAAATTGTTAGGGCCTTAAATGGAGCTGCTCTTGATTTGACACAGACCAGATGAATTTTCGATTCTTCATTGGTCTCCGATCGCAAGTATAGACACACTCCATAAGCTGACATGATGGCATCGCAGAATCCATGCAACTTAACGGAAGCCCTTGGTTGCAGTACAAATCGTGGAAACTTTAAGTTCTGCACAACCGATAACTGTGAGGTCAACTCCCCCCATGACGAAAGAATGGGCTCTCTCTCTCCCAATCCACGTTCGTACTCCATAGAGATTGCAAAAAAATCGTAGATTTTGTGATAATTGGAGTGGGTCATAAAATTTGACAATCGTTGACAATGCAACCCGCTTAGTGGGACGTTGATTGGTTGGAAACTGAGGAAAATAAATAGGAGTTGATCAGAAGATGGATTCCAAACTAGTCCCAATGCCTTGGCGTTATCCGATCCATCGACAAATTTGATTAACTGCTCCTTGTCGCATTCAGACTCTCCTTCCAGGGCTGCTGCCCATTCGAACACCATTTGCGGTAGTAGTTCCTTCACCTGACGACGAATTTCTCTCACCTCCTCAACTAAGTCCCCACCAGATATTAAATCATCCACATAGAAATCGCTGCATACAATTTTTGCTCCAATAGGAAATGATTCCTCCTCATCGTAAGAGAGTTGGTGCATGGCCCTTACAGCTAAGAAGGCAGCTGGCTTGGTTCCATAAGTCACCGTGTTCAATTTAACAACACTTAACTCCGTGGAGTTCTCTCTCCAAACGATGCACTGCAAAAAGTCATCCGTGTACAAAAAACGCAGGCAACGGTACATCTTGCAGATGTAGGGCAACTTTAAAAAATCAAGAGCGAAGCAGTATATTAAAGATTTTTTTGTTGAATTGTTGGTCCTGCCAGAAGCCAGTCGTTCAGAGAACTACTGAAGCTGTTTTAGCAGATCCATCAAAAACGAAACGAAGCTTCGTACTCGTGTTCTCCTGCTTATATACGCAATGGTGGGGCAAAAAGAACTGTGTTTCTGATGGTTCCTTTGTTACAAGGGACATGTTACCTAGATCGATATACTTCAAAAAAGCTGAATACTGAGGTTTCAAGACCGGGTTTCTATATAGTTAAGCTTCCAAACTCTTGAAACGACGACGAGCCAGGCAATAAGAATCGCCTTGAGATTCAAATCCGGAAGTGAACAAAAGACGAACAGAGTATTGGCCGTTTCCAAGTCTAGTGCAATTTTTATTGAAAAGTTACTCACATCGCATGTCTTCCGGCAATATAGATGGCATAGACGAAGTGAAGTCCTCAATTTGCCAGTATCGTTTTACTATTGCGGCATGATCAGCTGGGTCCTTAATGCTGGCTTGTAAACCCGATTTATGAGTTGGCATGCTCGATGATAACCCTCCAGAGACTATCCAACCAAGTTTGGTGTTCCGCAGAGTTGGCAAAATCCTTTCCATTAAAATTATTTGAAAAACAACCCAGCCCCAAGTAAAAGGTAAACTCGTTGTGATTGATTGAAATGAGGGTCAGGGAGCGACCTATGCCAGAAACTGTCAGCAGGAACGCCAACACGAGTCGAGCCACGACATCGCTCTCGGAACAAACACCGCTTAACATACGGGAAGCATGCAGGAGTTGCGCACGAGTTACCGACCAGTCGGTAGGCAACGAGCCGCCGCCTAAACCACCGAGAGCTACCCTAGAAATGGTTCGCTGACTTGGCAGCCACATACATATGGATGCAAGTATGTTGCAATCCCAAACAATGTCCAAGCCGGGCAACGACCACTTGAGTCGCTGCCCTACAGAGGAATTGCTGACACTGCAACAGGATACCCCCAGCCTTCCATACAGGAAATCTGACACAAGTAATCGCTGGTACGGCTTCTTGGCCATCGCTGAAGAATATATTTGCCAGTCTTATTCTGAACGTAATTAGAAACAGTCTACATTCAATTCGTAGTTCTAAAACCCTTTGGAGAAAACTACCAAAACCAAGCCTAGGAGGAACCATAACTGGCGCAGCCGACTGACGAACCAGGATGGACCTTATCCTTATTGTATCACTGTAAGACACACACACACACACAAATAGGTGATGTATTCTTGTGAAACAACAAAAAAGATTAATTATGAAATACAAGCCGTAAAATATAAAGAATAAATTAGCAAAGAAATTTTAAAAAATGAGTAAAAGTCTAGAAAGAAATTTTTTTTTAGGCCCGGTGCCGTCGGCTAAACAAAAAATACTTAGTTAATTAAAAGAGAATATACAATCCGTGAATTATAAAAGGTGAAGACAAGCAAAGAAAATTAAATAAAAATTAGTATAAATTTAAAAAAAAATTTTCTTGGTCCAATGTTGGCAGTAATGCACTTAAAGAAATAGTGAAATATTTACAAAGAATACATAAGTTACGGGAGGCAGTTCTACAATCCCATCGCGTGTTTTGTATGAACGTCAGTTACGGATTTATCGCAAAGACGTAAACTGGTCTCTCGTGTAAAAAAAAAAACAAAAAAAAAGAAGAGAAAAGGAATAACAAATATATAAAAAAAAAAAAAGATTTATGAAACAAAAATTATTGAAATATACTGTGAGATAGTTCTACAATCCAATCGCGTGTCTTGTTAGAACGTCGGTTACGGATTTATCGCAAAGACGTACCCTGGTCTCGCATAAAAAACGAACAAAATATAGTAAAAAAAAAAGAGAGAGGATATAATAAAAATTTGGTAAAATAAAGAGCCAATAGTAAAAAATAATTCCTGCAATCCCATCGCTTGTTTTGTAAGGGTGTTTTCAGCTACGGGTTGACTCAAAAGAATTTTCCTTGTAGTCTTCCTATGGGTTGTATATAAATTTTTGCTCTCACGGATAAAATGTTTTTGCCTAATTTTTTTATATATATAATACAAAAACCTTATTCCGACGACCACCATTTACAAGGGGAAGTCATTTTTTTAGAAAAATCTATTGAAACAAATATTATCTTACAGGTAATGCCACAAGAGTAAAACACCTGGAAACACAAATACTACACTACAAGCTAAGAAACAACATCAAATAATTTAAGTACACAAATAATAGTTCTAACACTCTTAAACACGAAACAAGAAGCGAATTCATTTTGTCCTAAAGTCACACTAAATAAACTTAAAGCCGAACATTTCCAAAGTCAAAAGCCTATTACCAATTAGCAGAGTCAGTACTAGAGGCAGTACTAAAAAAAACAGACCAATTACACTCAATTACCCCAAGAAACATCTCTGTCCCTAAGACCGATTATAACACCCACACGTCGAGCCATGGACTCTAGCACCAATTCTTCACCATCTCATCTTAGTTCCGCGGTTGTCAATCATGCGGATCTGTTTGCATCTATGAAAATTCCTGATGTTATTCGATTCTTACCCCCGTACGGGTCTCCGTTTACATTAAACGAGTTCATTAATAATGTCGAAGAAATAATTCTAATGATTAGGGGTATAGACCAGACGCCGTATGGACAGATGCTCCTTAGAGAAATTAGGCACAAGATAGAAGAAAAAGCTAACGAAGCGGTGATTGCCTCGGGAGCAAACCTTATATGGGACGAAATTAAAGACGCGTTGATAAGACACTGCAGGGACAAGAGGGACGAAGAGACCTTGTAAGGATGCAACGGCCGAGATATGAACTCAGCGGCCCAGAGTCCCTTCCAGAATAATTTATATTTTGGAAACGCCAGAACATGAACGAGGCCGAGATTTTGCAAGAAGGTTTTCGGCTTTGAAACTGCGACTTCCAATTGCCCACGATGGGCGGGATGGGCCGGGAATTTCCAGCGGCCTGAACCCTCCGCTAGAGACTGGAACCGGCTCGGGATCGCCCAGCGGCCTGCTCCCGCGCCCACAACAACCCAAACCTAACCCCGCGGCCTGGTCGAAGAATCTGGTTCCGCCTGGAATTAATTCCCGGCGGCCGTCGCCCCTTTCCCCTAAGATTCCCCCGTGACTCGCGATTTACATGAGGGCGCCCGGGCTAATCCCTATGTCGCTCCCTGAGATTGGACAAGCGGCTTGGGGAAACCCAACAGCCGCCGCCCGCGCCCGGAATTAATCTCAGCAGCGGGGCGCTCCTGTTCCCGTCTTTCCCAATTCGGCGCCTGGGATTGCCCAACGGCCGCCGACATGAGAAAGAGGGGAACAGAGGGTGGTAGGAGTGGCAGCGAATGAATTGAGAAAATATTTAATGCCGCGATCGCTGGCACGCGACGTTCCGGGTTCCTCCCGTTCTTTTTTGACATTATCTGCCTCTCGCTCTAGCTTGAGCGGGCAGGTGGCGGATCTGCATTCCGCTGCTCTGTCGCTGCCTGCGTCGTAGGCTTTTGCCCCCGACGCTCTCTCTCTCTCTCCGCCGCTCTTATCCCGCGGCTTCCATCGGTCCTCTGGGATGCGGACCGTTCCGTCCCGCTCCCGGGCCGTTGCTCCGCAACAATGTTGCTGCTCCCGGCTTGCCAATTGTTGCTAGCCAATGTTGCCGGCTATGCTGCCGGCTGATGTTGCCGGGAAGCGTTGCCGGTTTGTGGCCGGTGTGTGTGGCCAATGTGTGTGGCTGGTATGTGTGGCCGGTGTGGGCGTGACCGGTGGGCGGCCAAAGCCTACGTCCCTACTCCCCTATTCCCTACCTAATTGTAACCTAACCTATCCGTAACCTATCTTAAACTAATATATACAACTTAATCCTACTATTTACATGGCGAACTAAAGTGATGGCACAGTTGGCATGCCTGACTTTCGCTCACCTTTTCAAAATGAAAAATGATGATATTTAAATAAATTAAAATTTTCTTATATAAATTAAACAATTTAAAACTAAATTAAATTTGTTTCACAACTGAATCTTTTTTATTTAATTTAACAAAATTAAAAAACTAAAAAAAAGCAAGATTTTTTCGGAACAAAAGTGATGGCACACCTAAACAAATATATTAAATATTATGAAAATTTAACGGGTTTTAATGAAAATTAATATATAGTGGCTAAGCATTTTAGTTTTAAAACATATTGGCATCGAAGAAACCAAATTTTGGGTGGTTTCTGTTTGAATATGACGCCATTCCTCTATAAAGGCCACCTTCAGATCGGCTTTTGTGGATATGGCGTGTTTTTTTACCCGTCTGTCCAATTCTTCCCAATTTTTTGATGGGGTTTAGATCTGAAGATTGGGGAAATGATAAATCGAAGCCGAAAAATCACGCAATTTGGGTTCGAAGGACACTGCAAAGGCTACATAAAAGAGTTCTGTGGCAAGACGTAAACCACTCATTTCAAAAAACAACCAAAAAATACGTACAAAGATTTTATGAGCAAATCACAAAAATCAAGATTGCATTGTTTAGAATAATCGAGACGGAAGAAACGGAACAACTTGCAATTAAAGTCAGGCAGAGGGGAGTGTCGCAAACCTGCATGACGGTATTTCTTTTGACAGATAATTCTACTTATGGAGCACAAAATAGGCAGATAAATAGGCGGAATGACCGTTTTCGCCCCAATGGGTACCAGAATAGAAACGGTTATCAATATCAGAACAGGGATTATAACCAGTCTCAAAATAGAGACTATAACCGTTACAACCGGACCAACAGGTTGACCTATGACAGAACAAATTACGAGAGTACTTGTAACAATAGACTCCCCGCAATAACAGCAGGCGACGACGTACCGAGCACATCTAGCGCTGCGACCAAAAGAAACACGCCTAGCAATAACAAGTTTCAATCAAACGGACAAAGATTGTTCAACGTCGAGACAAAAAATAAAGTAGAGGAGGCAGGTTCAGCTCACAACTTTGACGAGGAGCAAAATTTTCAATCAAAAGCCTCAAGTCACAGACAGGATTCCTGAGTAAATTTCGTCTAGACGCAAATTTACCGTACATCGAATTGTCATTCCAAAACAGACACAAATTAAAATTCCTGATAGATACCGGCGCAGAGGGTTCGTTTATCAACCCAATATTTGTATCAGAGGAGGAAAAGGTTAGGTTAGATAAACCAGTTACAATTACTATAGTCCTACAGGAGTATCCTATCCAACAGATGGCCATATTAACCATCTTTGAAAAAGTTAACGACCCAAGGAAATTCTCTTTTCTATTATTCGACTTTCACCAATTTTTCGACGGAATAATTGGTATGAACATTCTACCCAACTCCCGGCAAAAATCGATATCGCGCAGCTAAATTTCACCACATCAACTGTGGAAATACTCCTATATATTGAAGCAAATCGTTCCTCACAGTTATACGAAATTGACGAAGAATCTAAATCATTAATCACAATTCCGGTGAACGTTAAGGAAGGGCCATTCTTGTGCGATCACATTCAATTTGAGCATTTATACAGCACGTAACAATTTCGCGCTGATTGAAATTAATAACTTCCCAACTACACCAAAAAAAATTCTGTTTAGACTCAAGACTAGAAGTAAACAAATTCAATGAAGAGGATTTTACTTTTGTGAACGTGTTACCGAATGATGGGGTACACGAAGAGGAACATTGCTTTGCAGAATTTAATAATAGAACCGACCACTTAAACGAAGAAGAACAAGATGGACATACAGTCGGGTGTCCCGACAGTAGAATACCCTGTACCATTACAAGTCGCCGCTCGATTTGGTTCCCGAGAATAAGAAGCCAAAAACTAAGAAACGGAGACAAATTGACATATAATGTAAATGTCAGCTGAATCAAAAGTACAGTCGGTAGCTCAGAGGATAAAGCCGCGCGTGCATTTTTGTATGCAATTGGCCTGGGTTCGATTCTGCCACCAAATCATAGTATTTTATTTTTTTTTTTAATAAAATATAGGTTTTTAGTTGCATTTTTTTTTTATTTTTTAGTATAAAATACTATAATAATTTTGATTTACAGTTAAAAATTACAAAAAAAAAAAAAAAATTTTCACTTGTCGCCGGCAGGAATGGAACCCGCGAGTACTTCACTTCTACACTTCGCGTAGACCTCATTTTAGTCAGCTGCACCATCAACCAATTCGAATTCGTTAATCTTAATTTCATAAAAATGTGAAATGAACATTTTGATTTGGATATTTGGAGCCCTCTGCCTGCGCTGCCTCTGGTATACATAATATGTATGAAGTAAAAAGGCCATATCTCCGCTATGGCACGGTCGCAATGAAATTTGGGCAATCTGTGTATTTTGATAAAATACATCAAGGTTCTGAATATGGTTTACATAGCTTTATAAATTTGGGAGATATATGGCTTTCTTCAAATAGCTCCACCAAAAAGGAGAGCAGCAAAAATTCAAAACAAACCTGATCTGCGTGCAGATATAAGAAGTCTAAATCCCAAGTTTCGTGTCTCTAGCTCTTATAGTCTCTGAGATCTATGCGTTCATACAGACGGACAGACAGACAGACAGACAGACAGACAGACAGAAAGACAGACGGACAGACGGACATGGCTATATCGACTCCTTTAGTGGTCCTGATCAATATTTAGGTAATTTTTGGGGGTCTGCCACGCCTCCTTCTGCCTGTTACAGAATATCGCACTCGCACAAAACTATAATACCTGTGTACCTTTAGTACAGGGTATAAAAACACCTGTTTGAGATCCTTAGGAAATTTTCGGGCTTAGTGTACCGCGAAGGCGACAAACTGTCTTTCACAATCCTAGTAAAACATAAGGTTAAACACACAGATAACAGACCTGTATTTTGCAGACCATTTAGATTCAGTCCGACAGAGTCAATAGAAATCCGAAACCAAATAAACAAACTCCTAGATCAAAATATAATCAGACATAGCCATTCGCCTTGGAGCGCTCCAGTATTTTTAGTATCAAAAAGAATGGATGCGTCTCAAGTAAAGAAATGGAGAATGGTGGTAGATTTTAGGAAGCTCAACGAAAAGACGGAAAAGGACAGATACCCCATGCCAAACATCAACGATGTACTGGATAGAATCGGCAGGGCTAAATATTTCACAGCTATAGATCTGGCTAGCGGGTATCATCAAATCAAAATGGAACCAAGAGACATTTCAAAGACGGCCTTCACGGCACAGGGAGGACATTACGAATTTGTTCGTATGCCTTTCGGTCTGACAAACGCCCCAGCTACTTTCCAGAGAGTTATGGACAATGTACTGGCGGATCTCAATGGGGACTGTTGTTTGGTATATCTGGACGACATCATAGTATTTTAACCCTCACTACACAAACACATGAGCGATCTAGACGCAGTATTTTCCAGACTTAGACAAGCTAACTTAAAGATTCAACCGGACAAATCCGAGTTTTTGCGCAAGGAAATCGAATACCTAGGACATATTGTCACAGAAGGCATCAAACCAAACCAAAAAAAAAAATGAAGCCATTAAGGTTTTTCCAATTCCTACCACAAAGAAAGAAATAAAATCTTTTCTCGGTCTTTTAGGGTATTATAAGAAATTCATCCGAGACTTCGCAAAGATTTCTAAACCTATGACCAAGCAATTAAAAGGGAAAGCCTCAGTGCTACAAACCGAGGAATATAAGGAAGCCTTCAAGATCTGCAAAACCTTGCTTTGCTATGACCCTTTATTGAAATATCCCGATTTTAATAAACCCTTCATTCTGACTACTGACGCCAGTAATGTGGCGATAGGTGCGGTCCTGTCACAAGGAACTTTGGGTTCCGACAGACCAGTGTCATTCGCGAGCAGAACTATTAACGATCGGGAAACGACCGTCGAGAAAGAAATGCTAGCCATTATTTGGGCAACAAAATAGTCACTGATCACAAGCCCTTAACCTGGCTGATGAACTTCAAAGAGCCAAATTCCAAATTGGTCAGGTGGAAGTTACAACTGCTAGAATATGACTATGAAGTAGTATACAAGAAGGGATCTCAAAACGTCGTGGCCGATGCTTTAAGTCATGTAGAAATACAGACGAACTGCATTACAAATCCTCATAAAAACAACTTAACCGTAATCATAACGGATAGACCCTTAAACTAATTTAAAACACAGTATATTTTTGAGATAGGAAACGAAGACAGGACAAAGAACCACATTTGATTCAAAAACAAATTTAGACGCACAAAATCCAGAACTAATTTCGACCTTAACGGAGTTACAGAAATTCTGCGAGAAATTTTAGCACCAAACAGATTGCACGCCATACTCGCCTCAGAAGAAATCTTTAAGTTAATAGAGGAAGCCTACCTCAAACACTTTAGAACTTACAAGATAATTAGGTGCAAAGACCTTTTAACAGATATCACTACTCCACAGGAACAGGATTAAGTAATTAAAGACTACCATACAAATCATAACCATCGCGGAATTGACGAAACACTAAACCACTTAAAAAGAACACTTTTTTCCCACAAATAAAACCAAAAATTACCCAAATAATCAGTCGATGTGATACTTGTCAAAAACTCAAGTATGACAGAAGACCCCCTAAACCAGTATATCAAAAAACTGAAATCCCTGAAACACCATTACAAATAGTACATATGGATATTTATACTATTCAAGGCCAAACAATTCTCACCTTGATTGATAAATTTTCGAAGTTTGCAAGCGCTTATACAATTCCGGCTAGAAGCTGTATAAACGTGGTCAAGTCTTTAAGACACTACTTTTAAGTCGAGGGCGTGCCAGCAAAACTGGTATTTGACCAAGGTGCTGAATTTTCTGGAAAGATTTTTACCGATTTTTGTAAGCAATATAATATTATCACTCATGTCACTTCATTCCAGCAATCCACGAGCAATTCGCCCGAAGAAAGATTGCATTCCTATTTAACAGAAATTTACAGAATTATCTACGAGACCAGGAAAGCTAATAAGCTGGAACGGGATCACGAAGAAATTCTTTTTGAAACTCTAACCACCTACAACAATAGCATACATTCGGCGACTAAACATACACCACTTGAATTACTCTCGGCAAGAACACACATATTCAATAAGGAATTTGACTTTAATTCTGAACACGACTACCTACAAAAACTAAATGAATTTCTAAAGACCCTATGTCCAAAAATTAAAGCGCAGCTAGAAGAAAAAATGAACAGTAGAATCGAAAGACTAAACGAACATAGAACACAACCAGTCTCAGTCAGGGCAGATGATATAATTTTCCGAAAAGAAAACAGAAGGAATAAACTTACCCCCCGCTCTTCTGAACATAAAGTGTTAAAAGATAACAAAATGACACTAATATCGGCTAGAAAACAAAAACTACACAAGGCAAAAATTAAAAACAGAAATAAAACAAACCCAACTCCTATCGATCTTACAGATTCGCGTTCGTCGCAGCCCAGGACTTAAAGATCCAACAGTTAGGAAACGATACCCTCTTACTAAAGATAAACCTAGGACAAGCAAAAATCATACAATCTCACAAATACCTTACACATGTAATAAACTTAAAGGATTTCATTGATGGCGTTGTCAGTTTCGAAAGTGCTATAGATAAATTAAGATTGAACACTAATTCAAACGACGAAATAGACAGCTTATTGACAAAACTTCAACAACTAAAAGGCAGGGTAGATAGATTATTACCTAAAAAGAGACCTAGACGAGGACTAATTAATGGACTAGGAAAAGTTGTTAAAATAGTCACGGGAAATCTAGACGACGCTGATGGACAGAGAATCGATAGTAGTCTGAGAACAATCACAGAAAATCAGAGGGAACTAACAGCATACGCCAACAAACAAGAAATAGTTAATAAGGACATCAAAGAGAGGTTCGACAATATTACCGGACATATAAACAAAGAACAACAAATAATTAATCAATATTTAAACTACTACAAAAATTCCATTTCTAAAACCGTTAACTCCGAACACCAACTCCTACACACACTACAGTACATTTCTCGAATAAATATGAATATCGATGTAGTATCTAACCATTTAACCAATATAGAAGAATGCATGTTACTAGCTAAATTAAATATTGTACCAAATTTTATAGTTTCCGACCAAGAATTACTCCTAATCAGACACGAAATAAACGACTCGCAAGTACAAGATATGTCAAACGAACACGTTTTCGATTTGTTAGAACAAGATATTTTTATGAGCGGAATCAAGATAAATTTCAAAATTAAGATACCTATTTTTAGACAAGAAACTTACCAATTCACGCATATTATTCCTCTACCTATAAATGAAACTAAATTTTTAATCTTACCCAATTACATGGCATACCATAATGTAAAAAGTATATTCTATTTCACGAACAAATGTAACAAGGTTGATAAACACTACATCTGTAAAAATCTACTGTCACTCAAAAACAATCCCGAGGTGGAATGCCTTAACAACATTTTTACGTTAGACACCGCTAATTGTAAAGTCAAAAATTTAGAAAAACAAGAACTAATAACGGTAATAGAACCAGCACACATTTTAATATTAAGCACAGTTAATACTACCATTATATCAAATTGTTCGACCAAAATCTCCGTAAAAGGGTCTGCCTTAGTCACTGACAAAAACTGCGAATTATTTATAAACCAAATCCCCTACAACAAGGAATTGACACAATTCGAAGAAAAAATAGAAGCCACAATTCCATTCATAACAAACATTAACGTCACCGACCATATCGAAGACATTTATTTACACAAACCTAATCTAAGGTCCATCAATGCTTCCAACTCAATCATTTATTGGAAAAATTTTAAAACTACCAATTTTAGAGCAGTATACCTACTATTGTTAATTGGAACCATATTATCAATCTTGTTGATCTACACGAAGAAAAAATGGTCTTCGCCACCATACCAGAGCCGAGTTTCGTGACACCCACTCCTTCGTTCTGGCCGTCACTTCAATCCAGGAGGGGAGGAGTTACCGACCAGTCGGTAGGCAACGAGCCGCCGCCTAAACCTCCCAGAGCTACCCTGGAAATGGTTCGCTGACTGAGCAGCCACATACATATGGATGCAAGTATGTTGCAATCCCAAACAATGTCCAAGCCGGGCAACGACCACTTGAGTCGCTGCCCTACAGAGGAATTGCTGACACTGCAACAGGACACCCCCACCCTTCCATACAGGAAATCTGACACAAGCAATCGCTGGTACGGAGTCTTGTAAACATTCTTTTTATTTCATTTTCATTTCTTTTTCATTTTCATTTGTACACTTGGCAGCGGCGGCTTCTTGGCCACCGCTGAAGAATATATTTGCCAGTCTTATTCTGAACGCAATAAGAAACAGTCTACATTCAATTCGTAGTTCTAAAACCCTTTGGAGAAAACTACCAAAACCAAGCCTAGGAGGAACCATAACTCACGCGGATAATATTCTGGTGGGACTGCGGACGGCGAGGACTACGGACCATCGATTGCTACCGACGCCAGGCTTTGGGAAACGGCAATGGGCCTCGTGTGACCGGGAATCACCCGAGAAACCTAGCCAACCCGCACCGCCAATAGGAGAGACACTTCATCAGCATCAGGGACGCATCCGCGCCGCCATTAGAATGGAGGGACGAGGGTTCGTGGCTTCCCGGAGCGACGCACAGCTTCATAAGTCAAACATAAGTGAACTTGCTGAACAACCAACTGAACTCGCGTGAGATAAGGACCAAAGTCAAACTGGCTGACGGGACCTGCAGGGAACTCTCTCGAGCCCTGGCAGCCAACATTTACCTGGGCAACAAGCAGGTGCCTAACATTCTACTGGTGATGTACGATGCCCTAGAGGATGTACTCCTCGGGATGGATTTCCTGTGTGGAATTGGAGCCACTCTCCAATGTGGAGGACAGCCTGGCTCTCAGCCTAGAACCGGATAGATATGCCAAGCCACCGTGGACACAAGCTCAGACCACCCCAGCCACAGGGAGGGACCCTGCCATGAACCCCCAACGACCTACGCAGCGGGAACAACTTGGTACGGATACCCAGGAGGGGCCGCAGGCTGACCGACAAGGGCAACATAGGGAACCCTGCCACGAACATAGGGGTGCACCAGCGCTCCGGAGCCCAGACGACTGCCGATCCCGCGCCGCGGACACAGGTCCCGGACACCAGCAGGGGATGACTGCGAGCGGGAATTTTAACCCGTCCACAGCGACGGCACGGCCGTCTGGAGCCGCGTTTTGCCCATGGCCAGCGCCACAGCCGTGCAACGGAATCCATTCCGTGGTCCCGTCAAGCGGGTCCGCTTCCAAGGCCTCGGCAGGGCGTCGTCGAAGCAAAACCCATCTCTATGCAGTTCGGTCAACTCGGTGAGCCATTCCGCAGAAGAGCCAGGACCATCACCGCAGGAACCGGAATCCCAGGAATTTACTCGATTCGATACTCTGACCGGCGTGTCTCACATCGCGGAACATCGCATCATTATGCGGAACGATCGACCTCTGAAGCAGCGCTACTTTCCCAGGAATCCGGCCATGAGGGTCATCATTGACAAACAGATCGACGAACTCCTTCAAGAAGGACGCCTTGAGCCCTCGAAGAGCCCGCACAGCGTGCCCATAGTTATCACCGGCAAAAACAACGGAGACGTTCGCATGTGCGTGGATTATCCCCAGTTGAACAAAAATTCGGTGATGGATGCATATCCGCTCCCAAGAATCCATCAGTTCCTGAAGAGGCTCCGGAACGCCAAGTATATATCGACGCTGGATTTCAAGAACGGGTACTGGCAGATCCCGATGGTACCGAGCGCTGGACACGGTCATCGGATCAGATATGGAGCCCCACGCGTTTGCATATTTGCACGTCGCCAACTTAAGGGAAGTATTTCGGCGCCTGCGCAACGCGAACCTGCGCCTGAACAAAGGGAAGTGTCACTTCTTCCAACGCCACATCGGATACCTGGGGCACGTCATTAGTGAAGCCGGGATTCACACGGACCCAGACAAAGTCGCCGCTATCCGGGAGCTCAAGCCCCCGACGTGCCTGAAGGAACTCCGGATGTGCCTGATACCGCCGTTTCGTTCCTAACTTCGCGGACGTTGTGGAACTTATGACAACGCTACAGAAGAAGGGTCACAAGTGGGAGTGAACCCAGCGACAAGACCACGCCTTTCAGAAGTTGAAGACTCTGCAGACTAACGCAGGCTCCAGTCTTGGCATGCCCGGACTTCGGCGAGAAGTTCGTCTAGCAGACAGACGCCAGCGAATACGACATCGGAGCAGTGTTAACACAAACCATCAAGGGTCAGGAAAGAGTAGTGGCGTACGCGAGTCGAATGCTCAATCCAGCCGAGAGTAAATACTCAGTAACGGAGAAAGAGTGCCTCGCCCTCGTGTGGGCGATTCGAAAAATGCGATGCTACATTGAGGGATACCGCTTTGACGTCGTCACGATCATCATTTACTGAAATGGCTGAACTCGATAGACAACCCAACTGGAAGGATCGCTCGTTGGGCTCTGAAGTTACAACAGTATCAGTATGATGTCCACTACCGGAAAGGGGCGCAGAACCTGGTAGCCGATTATAAGAAAATTCAAATTTTATACTTTTCTAAATAAATGTCCCTAATGAACTCTTTGACACGATATGCTGGCCAGAATATGTTCTTCTCATAGCGGTTGACTCCACACTCACGTCAGAATTATAAACTTTCGAGGAATGAAACGATGTGAATTCCTTTGTGTGAAGCTATCAGTCAATGGCAGACGGTCAATGTTCATATATTCCACCATTGTCGAAACTTTCTAATTTTTGAACCATCTTTCCGTTGGTTTTCCGGTTGGTTTTCAACAGATTTTCTGACAGGGACCATTTAGTAGTCCTGGGTGTTTTTTATATTCCTGGGGCTAATTGGTCCCCAACTAACTCCTCTAATACACTTCAATCTTCAACACAACATGATTTTATTACTGGCTTGTTGGACATTTTACTGTAACAAGTCATCCATATGAGAATATACCATGTAATTCCGTAGAGCGCTTGCCTGATCCCTGTTTTGTCTCTGATCCGGCGAGACTTAGTTTAGAGAGGGTGGCGCCGCTAATGCAACGCGAAGATCCCTATTATCCCTATGTGCTTAGGTATTGTGCCGGTGCCCTGTGTACTCCCCTTCTGAAATTGTCCCTAAACCCTAAACTCTAATGTCATTACTCCACATTTGCAACACCTTTGTAGATCATTAATTTCTCAATTTCAGCATGGATTTATTAAGCTAAGCTCAATAACAACTACTGGCCTTATGATACATTAATGCAGTTTTCATTAATTAGAGACTTCATTAGAACCGAGAAAGAGTCAACTATATGTGATATTTTGCTCGGATCTCTTTTATAATGGGACTTGGGGCACACTGATTTTAAAAATTAAATAGTAACAAATGTTATTAACTTCTGGAGTCAGCGGTGAGGACAATGTGGAAGCCATACAATTTATTTTTCTGAGCCATACAAATTTTAGTAATACCCAAAAAATTAATTTCAATTAAAGTTGCAACTTAAGAATCTTTTCAACTAAAACATATTATTGTTCTACATTTTTAATTTGAATTTTAGTTTCAACAAATATTCTAAAAAAGGCCAAAACTCAATTTGTATTGTGTGTCCATTTTGACTTATGACGTCTAATAAGCTGCCTAATATACTTTTGGAGCTCACTTCCTTCATTATAAGGGGCTTTAATAATATATGTAATCTATTCATTCGATTCTGTTAATCATTCTCTTCTCGTCAGGAAACCAAATAAATTATTCTTGCCACCAAAGTTTTCGGTTTTGGAATTGAATAAGCTTATAAAAACTTCAATAGAAAATAAATGAACGCGAGTTAATATTAAAAGTAATTGTTTTTTAAGAGAAAATGTTCAACGATCTGCCCGAAGTTCTGACTAACTCTAGAGTCCTTATGTATGCGAACGACGTCAAGCTTTGTGTGCAATATAAGGACGTTGCTTGCCAAACACGATGCCAAGTAAACCTATTAAACTTGAATGGCTCTAAATGCAAGCTAATGACATTCTCCCGTGTCATTCCCAAGCTCGATCATATTTCGAGCATGGTAAATAAAGGCAAGAGTATGCTGGGATTTATTAAAGGGGTGGTGGAAAGAATTCGATAACCCATATGTTTCCAAAATTTTATATACTTCATTAGTTCGTCCTATCCTAAATGGATCTTGCGTTTGGAGTCCCCAGTATGGGGTCCACAGTAAACGTATTGAATCGGTTCAAAAGAACTTTTTGCTATTCGCTTTACGCGGCTTAAACTGGGATGCTTAACAGAGATTGCCCTCCTATTATAGCAGACTTTTCCTAATTAATTTACCGTCCATGGCCAACCGTAGAACAATGCTAGGCATTACATTTATATATAACCTAATACATGGGGACGTGGAAAGTGACTTGTTAGGACAACTTAATTTCAACGTATCGAATAGAAATACTAAATCCTGCGCCATTGTAGAACCTTCTTTAAATTGCATAAACCATTCAGGGGACTGTGTGCCAGTATTCCTAGGCTAAAAACTTGCATCCTGCACACACGCAAGCAAACACTCAGGCAGCATGCCGGTAACTTATTTCCTCATATTATACCCTGTACCAAAGGTACACAGGTATTATAGTTTTGTGCGAGTGCGATATTCTGTAACAGGCAGAAGGAGGCGTGGCAGACACCCAAAACGTTACCTAAATATTGGTCAGGACCACTAAAGGAGTCGATATAGCCATGTCCGTCTGTCTGTCTGTATGAACGCCAAGATCTCAGAGACTATAAGAGCTAGAGACACGATACTTGGGATTTAGAGTTCTTATATCTGCACGCAGATCAAGTTTGTTTTAAATATTTGCTGCTCCCCTTTTTGGTGGAGCTATATCTCCCAAATTTATAAAGCTTTACATAGCTACATACTATTAGGCCACCACCTCCATGTTCCATGGTTTTATATGAGTCCTTGGGATCAATTTTTTTGCCTTTTCTGTTGCTAAAAGGAACGTTCGTTGTCCGAGAGGCAAAAAATTTGATCCCAAGGACTCATATAAAACTGTGGAACATGGATGTGGTGGCCTTATAGTATGTAGCTGCTTTTCATGGTATGTTGTCCGTTTGACTCATCGAAAGGACGGACTAATGGACAGATTCGTCTACAAAGATCTATTGGAGACGGTGATGCTACCATATGCCGAGGATAATATGCCACTTTTTTTGAAGTTCCAGCAGGATAACGACCCAAAACACGCCTCTCAAGTAGGAAAGGATTGGTTCCGAACCCAAAATGTGGCTGTTATTGAGTGGCCAAGTCAATCTCCGGACCTCAATCCTATCCAGAATCTCTGGGGTGAACTCAAAGGACAGCTTGGCAAGACATTCTGCCAAAAAAAAACGGATATTGTCCAAAGGACATGGTATAACATTCCAATTGGAACTTGTCGGAAGCTAATATCCTCCAGGCCAAGACGAATAGAGAAAGTCTTGCCAAAAATGGCGGATATACCGTCTATTAGCTGATAGATACTTTGTTTAATATAAAACAAGACCAAAAATAGCGAAATATGGATTTTATTTAAACATTTCTCTTTATACACCTATTATTATCGCCAGCCGAAATTGTTTGATTTAAGGATATATTTAATTTTCTTGAATATTAAGGAGTTTGTTTTTTACTTTTGTTTTAAAGACAATATATATACGTTTTCAAAAAGACCTGATTTGTTGAGATTGGAGAAGAGATGGCTTAGAAAGAACAAGTTGAAAACGAAAAAAAAAACACACCTATTGTATTGTCCATGAGTGTATTTTTTTTTTCTGTAAATCAAAATAATTACAGTATTTAATAAGTAATAAAAAAATTAAAATTTTTTAATATTAAAAATATTTTCTTATGTCTTGCGCGGCAGGAATAGAAGCCAGGTCATTTACTTACACGCAAAACACGTGCAGCTTTACGCACTGAGCTTTCGACTCTGCTTTTAAACTTAAAGACATTTGCATTATATGTAAATTTTTCTCCGTTTTTAATTTTTTTTCTCCTTCTTTTATATAATTTTGGCACGCGCGTTGTAATGGTACAGGGTATTCTACTGTCGGGACAGCCGACTGTATGTCCATCTTGGGGTATTAAATTTCAGGCAGAAGTTTGCAACGCAATGAAGGAGACATCTCCTACCCTATAAAGAATATATATTCTTGATAAGGATAAACAGCCGAGTCGACCTAGCCATGTCTGTCTGTCCGATTATACGCGAACTAGTCCCTCAGTTTTAAAGCTAACTCAATGAAACGGGCAGGATCGGACGATTATATCATATAGCTGCCATAGGAATGATCGGAAAATATTTCGATAAAAAATTATAACTGTCAGTTTTCAAGATATTTTAACCAAATTTGATATTTGGCCATCTTATATTATTTCAGAATTTTGGTTTTAATTTTATGCAAATCAGCCACCTATATCCTAAAAAATCATATCTTCGCTGTTTCTTAACATATTTGCATCAAATTTGAGATTTGGCAACTAATTATTACTCTAGAATTTCGGTTTTAATTTGTGTGATATTTTGTGATATTTCTGCAAGGGTATATAAACTTCGGTGCGCCGAAGTTAGCTTCCTTTCTTGTTTCTATATTTGTCATCGCGACTAGTAAAACCTTACCCTATCAGGCACGTGCCTGGTTTCATAAAGGCCGCTTGAGTGTACTGACTGTAGTGCATCTAAGTCCATAAAATCCACTAACGCCTAGTTATTTTAATAAAACCAAAAAAACAGGAACTTTATTTTAAAATATTTACAACTATGTTATGATCTTCCACTTATGACTAGTTTCCAATTGCAATTCTTTATTTTCTGGACCAATAATACACTTTCCAAAATTTGTTGGTGGTTTCTTTAAATATTTCTCAACAGTGGCATGTAGCTCATCAACAGTTACAGAGAGCATTCGAGATCGATAGTTTTCAAACATATCCTGCGATACCGCATACAACAAATAATCAATACCAATATTGCCTGGTGCTATTGGAGAGTCCAACTGCTGCAGAACGCCCAGTTTGGCTTCAAACAATGCTTGTTGATCTATTACATTTTTTTCCAAGCGTGTCCAATCGTAGGTTTTGTCGAATGTCTCAAGTGTTTTGGTAGAATGTGGGTCCCGGTAACTATAGAAGCAAAAAATGCCGTCTGAACTTATCTTTGCTCCCGCTCCATAAGCTCCATTTTTTTCACGGACATTAGGCAGCAGGTACCTAGCCGAAAGTAGCTTCGCTAAGACACGCAATTTGGGATGGTCCTGATGCAAATATGGAACTGCAAAAAAGGCTTTAGCACAGTAATTAACCGGAATATTCATGATGTAGTGTTGACAGGTTGGGTCTAATAAAGTAATTGTATGGCTTTCTTTAGTCTTATCCAGACTTGGTAAAGTTTCCAAGAAATTTCTGTAGTGTTGTAAGGCAATCGCCAAATAAGATTCCGAAGTGTTAATAGCCACTTGCATATTGTTTTTCAAAAATATTTTTTTTCCTATTGATTTTAAAGTTTTACAGATGTCTACAGTATTATTGTCGTGTACCAGAGTTTTCATAAATTCTATATGGTCTATTCCAAATAAAAGGGACTTGAGATTACCGGCATCAGTAACCAATGCATTTGCTCCCAACATTGCATATACATGACCAGAACTCGCCACTCCTACTGATATACTCGATATATAATTTTCAATAAGCATTTTTAAACGGTCCGTATCAGTAAAGTCAAAGTTTACGAATAACTCTTGACAGAAGTAAAAAAGATCTGGGGCATTTTTATCAAGTGCATGTGTGTCCATCATCACGCTGATTTTATAACTCTTTGCATCTCTGACATTTTCGATAAAATTCAACTTAAAATCAAATCCAGAGGTTTTTGAAAGAACCAGCTTATCAAACTCACGAAAATCATACTTACAAGTGCCCATGTTGTTAATAACATTACAAAACAAAGGTAAAAGTAAGGTCTCGTCCTGACTTAAGTTTGTTGCATTAAATAAGCACTTTAAATAGGTAATCTCGTTTGTCGAAACTTTGCAGATCTGGGTTTGTACATTATGAATTGTTTCCACAATCAATTTTGGCCACTTTGGTGGCTCGCTTACATCTTTTAAGGTCAGACATGGTAATATGTCCGTGTTCGGTTTAACCTTTTGAAAAGCATCCAGCTCCAACCCAGTCTTAAAAATGTTTTCTAACTTTTCATTGTCGAGGGAATTTATCATTTGCCTCAGCATCTCTGACTCAGCTCGTTTAAAGTTTTCTTGGTATAACACATCAGGGGACATAGTTAGTGTAAGTCTATGGTTATTATTGACAAAATATTGTTGCATTTTTTCTTGAAAATATGACTTGTTTTGGGTTAAGCTGGTTCGCAGGCGTGATATCATTTCAGATACTCGAAGATTGCTCACTATATCGCCGTTATTGTTCCACAAGGCTGTGGAATTAAACAGTAAAGTATTTCCAAAATGAGGACTTTGGTGCTTTAGTGACAGCTCGAGACTATGCAAAATGCTTTCTACATGCTGGGACTCAAACCCTTTTTCTATGGAATGACATATGGTTCGGTCGAAAAGCTCGCTGACTTTTGTGAAATCTTCCACTCGTAAGTCTTGTAATCCCACGACGAAAGCTGTGTCCCTTGTATCTGAAGAGAATCCCGTACTTCTATTGTAGCCTCCGGAGAAATTTGGTTCAATAAGGCTCTTATAAAACGCAGAGTTGGGACCACGGATTAATATCTCTGAAAGAACGTTTAACTCGAAACTCTCCTGTAAGTTGGTCACATCGCACATCAGCAATGCTATGGCTATTTGGTTCTGTCGGTCAATAGTTGCGCCCATATTGTCCAATCTACTAGATATATGTACATTGCGCGGTTGTAGCCATCGCTGCTGCTGCGGTATCTGACTATATGAGTTATCAATACCACTTTTCTCTGATAAATACTCTTCATCGAGAAGACTGAGTGTTTTAGTCAAACCAAAAGAACCGTAAGAGTAAATACGAGCGTTACTTGGATGATAATACTTCTGATGGAACTCAATTAAATCCTCGTGCGTTAATTTGGGTATCTCCAATGGATTTCCTCCAGACACGTATCCATATGTGTGGTCAGGAAGCATATTGTTTAGCAGGTTCTGACTAAAAACCTGAGAGTTTTCAGAAAATGCACCTTTCATTTCATTATAAACTACTCCTTTTATAATAAGGTTGGAATTGCTATTATGTATGTCTTCATTCTCAAGTCTCCAGCCTTCTTGAAGGAAATCCAAATATAAAAGATTTGGTCTGTAAAAAAAAAACAAATTAAGCAAATTCAAATACAGTACTCACACCTTACCTGAATACAGCATCTAAATAAATTCGCTGCAAATTTCTAAAATCAGTTCCATTCATAGTCGAAAACGGATATATGGTATAATCTGGACCGGTCATGGCATTCATAAATGTAGCTACAGAGCGGTTAAGCATTTTAAAAAATGGATCCCGAACAGGATAGTTTTTAGAACCGCATAACACCAAATGCTCCAGTATATGGGGCAACCCAGTGGAATCAAATGGTGTAGTTCGAAAATTTATTGAAAATACGTTGTTTGCGTCTTTTCTATCGATATGCCATAGTTCCGTTCCTGTTCTCTGATGCCGAAAGGTATAAGAGGTCAGCTCGAAATCCGAAATGTACTCTACATGTTCGCATAGGAACCCATTATATACTTTTCCTTCTGTATACTTATGTTCACGTTGATGAATTAAATGTGGCACGTCACCTTGTGTATGGGAAGCTCCAAACATCTCCTTATATGTTGACATAGACATGAAATTTTGTTTTGCCACTTGAGCTCGCCAGATATTGGGATGCCCCAGTCCCAGCCATTTAAATCGCGATAACATAGTCGTGTCTATAAATGACAAACACACAAAAAAGATGATTCGTATATGGCATCAGGCTGCCTCCAGTTTTCTTTACTTAAATTGCTAAAATAAACTCACTTCATAAAAATTACATCAGCCGGGTAGCACTATATTTATGTTCGCATGAACGCAGTATAATAAATTAACATTTTTCAGTAGAACCAACTATGTACAATAAAAAAGAATACATACATATGTAGATTTTCGAAACTTACCAAATACACTTATTAAAAACTTAATTTCTATCCACTTCCATTTGATGCAACATACTAGGGATGTGAGAAATAAATGAAAATTTTAATATATTGATATATATTTTTATCATGATATTTTTGTAACCGAATATCGATATTTTTTAAATATATTTTTCACGAAAAGTGGGGCAAGAATTTACCGGAAAATACAGAGTAGTTTGTTAGTTGTAAAAGAAAGAGAGGAAGAAGTTGCACCAAAAACAATCGGCAGTGGATGCAGAACAAAAAAAGAAATTTCGGATCGGCAAAACCATATGGACCATCTGTTTGCAGTAGGGCAGATGTATCTCTACATCTCTACGATATGACACATAACGCCGTCTTATAAATATTTCTGCTGGAACTTATTGTTATCGTCCGACTTTCCGCCAACAGTAATTTGATTTTGCCTTTAGGATCTTACTACAATATGCACCTGCCTTCTTCCGTCCGTTGAAATGGTCCATAAAATTCGTCGCTCCGCAATTCTCTACTTGTTGTGCATCACGCGGCTATCATTGACCGTTGTAAATAAGCTAATCTTTTTAAACAAAAACAAACATGTAAATATTGTGTAAATATATATAGTAGAGTTCGGGATAGTAAGTAAGGATAGTAAAGTAGGTGAAGTAAGCAAGGATAGTACAGAAGGGGTAGTAGGTAAGAATAGTAAAATAAGCAATAGTATAGTAGGAATAGCACAATATCCTAAAAAACTATTATTTTCCTTGGACGATATAAATATTGAAATATTGATATTAATTTTGTTTTTATTTTTAGTTTTTATTTACAAACTAAAGATAGGATATATACCATACCAAAAAAGTGGAACATGAATATCATGAACAGTATTATTTTAATTTTTTCGTTTTCGTTTTGATTTAATAAGTAAATAATAAAATATATATTTTTTGTTGAAAATTTTACTTTTAATTTTTAAATATTACAAATTAAAATCAATTTCAAATACACTAAAATAACAGCTAATTTTATTTATTTAAAAACATCGATCTATCATTTATTTATTTAATCGATGTTTCATCGATGTTTTCGCCAAAAGCATCGATGCCCACTGGTTTACGTTATGTATGAGCTAAAGCTGTTTGATCAGCTATTATCTGATGGAGTATGAAGATGTAGCTTTGTGGAATCAGTGTTTCACGTCTGCGAAAAATCCCGAATGTTTCACACGGATGGACTGTGTGGGAAGACTATTATGCTATTATAACACTACCGCATTTAATTAGAGACAGCTCTATTGGGCTTTACACAAGTGCGAGCAAGTACGGCACTTCTAATGCATTGTCAATGCATAAGCCAATGCATTAGAGGCCAAAATAAATTTAAAATAAAATAAATTTAAGGGCTTACGCGTGCATAATAACGGGAGTTATTAAAAGTTGTTATTCTTTAACTTTTAAAATCGGTGTGACCCAAGTCGCACAACAAGGAGATCCGAGCAAAATAACAAAATATAGTAGACTATTTCTTGGTTTTAAAAATTCTACTAAATAAAAACCAAGCATTATAGGGTTTTCCCACAAAGCTCCATCTACCTTCTCCCATTCGCCAAACGGATGTTCTGTATGTTTTTCTCGTTCCGGAATTTCTCATTTCGTTCCACATCCGGTGAACATCAAAATTTGATGTACCCGTTTTGCCGATAGTTAAGCGATAGTTTCCCAGAGCAACTCTGAATTCTTGAACCTCTCGGTGGAAATTTTTCAAAATTGACAGTTGGAACAATAGAATTGGTACATTTGTAATATTGAAGGCATCAACAAGAGTCTTGTAAAAGAAAAACATTAACATAATCGTCGTCTTCTTTTGAGATAACTGAGTAGCCAAATCTTCCATATTTAAACATATTTTTTTAGGTGTTGTATATTGACAGCTATTCGATAAGATGACAAATCGGATGGAGGATGGAGATGTAGCACTCATTCTAGAAGTATTAATAAGTATAAGTAAGTAGGCTAAATTGCCTGCAGCTTTTAATGAGTACAGAAAAACGGGTATGACGTACACTGTACAGTACAGGTTTACAGTATACTACTGTACAGTGAGATACACTTCTCCGTTGGTATGGTATAAGTATAACGGCAGAGCCGGAGTTCGTTTCAGAGATCTTCGCTCACAAAAGCTCATGTATGACCGGATGCCCGTGGCAGACCGCTGAGCACCAATGGGACAAAGCCACGACCCGGAATGGCACAATATGCTGGCTCAGCTCTCGGGCCCATAAGGGTGGAACAATATTAAGGTGGACCACACATGAGTATAGAAGGTATAATAATAAATAATAATAAAAATGATTAATATTAAAAAGATGATGGATAATAAGAGATGATAAATATTAATAAATGATTGATAATAAAAATGATTAATATTAATAAAGGGAATATGAATTGGCCTGCTCAGCCTAAGCTGGGAGTTGGTTGTTAACTACCTCCCCCCTTAAATTGGACGCCGTCCTCGGTGACAGACAAGTCGTCGATAGACTTTCGTAATTGGGATGCCTCTCGTTTGCGCCTGCAGTGTTTTTGGAGCAGCACCAAGCCGCAGAGTGTGAGGCTGACGGCGACTCAGCGGCGAACCAAATTCTCGGCGAACCTCCAGCCGATACATCATCTCTGAGCTCCTGCATCAGACGCAGGTTATGCTCGTTCATCCGCTGTAGTAGTGGCAGACTTGGTATGTGATCGTGTTCCGTGATGTTAATTAAGGGAGATGTCGCAATTCCCGGGCTCTTTTTTACAGATAAGTTGAGGTTCAAATACACGGAGTCGTTAATTACCGCCTTCCTCTAGAAGGTGATATTATAGTTGTTGTGGGACCGTCATCAATAGTAATCCTCGTTAGTTTTCCTACAATGCACGGTTAATTCGTCCAGGATGTTCTGGGCATGGTTGTCGCCACCTTTTAGTAGCTTCCTCATGTGCGACTGTGGGAACAGCTCGAGCATTCTGACCGACAAATTAGTCGATTGCCTAACCAGGCCATATTGATCCCATACTATCACATTCCCGTCCAATACCGGAATATAATTTACGTGAGAGAAATCGGTGATTCGCGCGTTCGCGGTGGACCGTAGTACCGTTAATATCACGGCAAGCCTGTGGAAATTTTAGCAGTATAGAGTTTTGCATAACATAAGGGCGAGTATGGATGGTGGAGGTGTTTATTTGGTATTGTCTTTATGGACCACCCTCCCTTTAATGAGAAAAGCGTATTTAGGATTGCTTCTATGCGCTCTTCTGCATATTGCGGCGTCAGCTTATTTCCAATTCTTTTATTATTGCGCACCAGTACTTTTTCCTCCATTTTCCTTCCTTCCAACTACAAAGACTCTGTTATGTCTTGTCAATCTTGTCTCTAATAGTCGAGTTGACTTCGTCGCTACTGGCATGGATAACTTCACCTGGCCTACAATCCGTGACTAAGTGCAACGATCTATTGTATTCTGCTGTAGCCCGCAAAATTAGTTCCACAGTGTCGTAAATTTTTTTTTCGATTTTGAGGTACCCGGCTATTTCTGACAAGGTACTGTACCTTTCCACTTGGCAATTGGAGCTACTGTGTAGCAGTGGCGCGTTAATGACATCAATGCTGTATTGGTTCTTCAGCAAAGTCGTAATCGTTTTAGAATTGAAGGAAGCCTCATTGCACTGTAGTTGCGCCTATAGGCCAAAAGTAAAAAAAAATTCCAATTTCCGAAAATTAGCCAAATTACTTTAAAATTTCCAAATATATGCTGATTTATCTATATTCATTAATTACTGTTTTCAGGGCCGAATTTTCAGTGCAATCTGCTGCTCTTGCATTGTTTTTGTGGCGTTTCTTTTGTGCTTGCTGTCATTTGATCTCGCTAGCGCCTTGGTTTTTATTATGCCCATGTGAGATTCGTGGAGAGATTGCAAAATATTATTTCCTAATTTATTTGGAATTACGACTCGGTATCCCCATAACAAACAGTCATGATCCACTGTGAACTCACCATTTTTGTTTATATAAAATATAAAAAATTCTCCTTTCAAGTCTTTGATTGTTCCTTTCTAAACACAGTCGCAAATCTTGGAAAGAATGGGATCTCTTCTTGTTTCGGGTGTATATCCTTAAAATCAAGGCAAAATACATTATTTATTTGAATGTAATTAAGATAACTTTCTTCCCTAAAGTTATGATTCAAGTTTAATTGAGGTATTCTTGATAAATTATTTGCAACATTAGAATCTCCTTTTATATATTCAATTCTATAATTGAATCCGGTTAGAATGAAAGCCCATCTTTGCATTCGTGCTACTGCCAGCCATTAACGGCAATCCCTTATTTTCATTGAAAATAGATACATATAAGAGGCTAGTGATCTGTTCTTAATTTAAATAATTTCCAACTAAGTATTGTTTAAGCTTTGATACACAAAAATTATTGCACGCGCTTCTTTTTTAAGCGTGCTATACTTTTGCTCCGCTTATATTAAAACTCTTGATATTAAAGCAATCGGCCTTAAAACATTCTTTAAGAATTCATGTGATAAAATGCCAGCTACTGCACTATTTGAAGCATCTGTAGGGAGTGTTAATGGTATTTTAGGGTTAAAATGTACTAACAATTTATGCAAAGTTACATCCTTTTTAATTGTGTCATAAGCACCTTGACAGCTCTTTGACCATTCATATTAATCTATTTTTTGTAATAAATGATACAAAGGTACCTTGTCTATAAATTTTGATTAATAGTTTGCCATTCCAATAAATGCCCTCAACTCAGATATATTATTTGGAATTGGTGTTTTTAAAACAGACTCAGTTTTTTCCTTTTTTTTTACTTAGACCAAATTGGTTAATCGTGAATCCCAAATACGATATGTTTGATTTGAAAAATGCACATTTTTTTAGGTTTACTTTAAAACGGGATATTTTTAGTTTATGAAGTACTGCCTTTAAATTTTGTATATGTTCTGACAAATTTTTGCCAGATATTGTTATGTCACCTTGATATGCGACAACAAACGGAATATCACGCAATAAGATTTCCATTGCTTTCTGAAATAAAGCAGCAGCAGGTTTAACTCCAAAAGGTAACTGTTTCATTTTCAAAGTTCCTATATGTGTTGACCAAGTGCATAAAAGTTGAGATCCTTCATCAAGAACTAATTGATTACAAGCTAATGCTTGTAATGTAATTAGACAGGTCTAGTTTTGTAAATAATTCTCCACCCTGAAGTGAAGCAAAAATTTCGTCAATCATGGGAAGTGGTTGTTTTAAATCTGACAAATATTTATTAATGGTAGCTTTATAGTCATCACAGATTCTAAGATTCCCTTTTGGTTTTAATATTGGAGCTAGTGGTGTGCCCCACTCGGATTGATCAACTGGTTCTAGGACTCCCTTTGCAATCAAATCTCTCAAAATATCTTCAATTGTCTTTTTCCATGCTAACGGAAGTGATCGTGGCTTACAAAACAAAGGCTTTCACTTCTTTATCAATAGGTAATGATATTTTCACTAGTTTGTATTCACCTAGGCTATCATCAAATACTTCAGTAAATTCATTTTTTATATTATCAGTAATTACGCTTGATTGGTCTGGGTAAGTAACTGAATTTACTTGGACAAGTTCAAACCCAAACTTCCTTAGAAAGTTCCTACCAAATAAGGGAGTATTGTTTCTATACCCTGTACCAAAGGTACAGAGGTATTATAGTTTTGTGCGAGTGCGATATTCTGTAACAGGCAGAAGGAGGCGTGGCAGACCCCCTAAATATTGGTCAGGACAACTAAAGGAGTCGAATTAGTCATGTCCGTCTGTCCGTCCGTCTTTTCGTCCGTCTGTCCGCCTTTTCGTTCGTCTGTCCGTCCGTCTCTATGAACGCCTAGATCTCAGAGACTATAAAAGCTAGGGACACCAAACTTGGGATTTAGACTTCTTATATCTGCACGCAGATCAAGGTTGTTTTAAATTTTTGCTGCTCCCCTTTCTGGAGGAGCTATTTGAAATAAACCGTATATCTCCCAAATTTATAAAGTTATGTCAACCATATTCAAAACCTGTATTGTATTGTATGTATTTTAACAAAATACACAGATTGTCCAAATTTTATTGCGATCGTGCCATTAATAGCGGAGATATAGCCTTTTTACTGTATACATATTATGTATACCAGAGGAAGCGCAGGCGGAGGGCTCCAAATATCCAAATCAAAATGTTCATTTCACATTTTTATGAAATTAAGATTACTGATTTCGAATTAGTTGATGGTGCAGCTGACTAAAATGAAGTCTACGCGAAGTGTAGAAGTGAAGTACTCGCGGGTTCGATTCCTGCCGGCGACGAGTCAAAATATTTTTTGTTGTTTATTTTTTACTCTAAATCAAAATTATTAAAGTATTTTATACTAAGAAATAAAAAAAAAAATGCAATAAAAAAACTGTTCTATTTTATTTAAAATAAAAAAAATATGATTTGGCGGCAGAATCGAACCCAGGCCAATTGCTTACAAAAATGCACGCGCAGTTTTATCTACTGAGCTATCGACTGTGCTTTTGGTTTAGCTGACATTTGCATTATATGTCAATTTGTCTCCGTTTTTTAGTTTTTGGCTTCTTATTCTCGGGAACCAAATCGAGCGGCGACATGTAATGGTACAGGGTATTCTACTGTCGGGACACCCGACTGTAGTCCATCTTGTTATTAGTTGTTTCTCAGTTCCATTGCACTCAATCGACTCATAATATTCACTAATTATTTCAATTCTGTTTCCATTATAATCCAAAAACGGACCCAAACAAGGTTTAAGACTTACTTTTTCATTAAGTTTATTGCACAGTTGTTTTGATATCAAGCTACAAGGAGCACCAGAATCACAAACTATATCCATCGGGAAGCCATTAAGTTTAACAGAAATTGTATAAAGATCAGTTGACCCAACAAGTTGTCAGTTTTTAACACTGTAAATAGAATAAAGATATGAATTACTTTCATCTAAAAGTGAATGATTAGATTCTGATACATAGTTTACAACTTTTTGTTTTTGTTTACATATAGACGCCAAATGTCAAATTTTTCCACAATAATGGTAGTTGCTTTGTTTGTATCTGCACTGATCCACTGATCGGTGATTTCTCCATCCGCAGTGTAGACAGGGTCCAGGTTTATTTGCCATTGTATGTGGTTCCCTCTGCTTCTTTTTGTCATACTGCTTGCCTTTGGGTTTGCTGTCCTTGTTGTCGGTGATATTTCCATTATTACTCCAATTGCGCATATTGTTCTTCATTCACTTGAGTGTTTCCATTAGGCTTTGAAAGCTTCATCTCCACGATCAGAGCTTTTCAAAGAGCTTCGTCGATGCTGAGTTTTTCATCTTCTTCACATAGTCGTTTAAAAATATGGTTCTTTATGCCCATTAAAAATCTGTCGAGAAAAAAAGCGGACAAATTTTCTCCAAATCTGCACGACATTGCAAGTTTCTTTACTCTTGCATGCCATTCTGAAACAGTTTCACTCCCCTATTGTGTTGTTGAGGGAAGCTTTTTCGTTCACGGAATTCTAGTGTATAGTGTGAGTTGAGCTCACATATGTTTTTGATACTGTAGATTCTGGACTGCACAAATTATATTGGAGTTGGTCCAATAGATCTCAACATGGTACTTTTTTTATATTTTCACAGTACACTTAATCTCCTCAAAATGTATTTTTAGTTTTTCCTTCCACAGAAGCCATGATTAACTTTGAGGTGAAAATTGGGAAACATTATTGGGATAGTAAATAGTAACTGTTTTGTTACCTTTTCCCTCTTTGGGCATTTTTATTGTTTTTCGTTTTAACTGTTATTATTGAGTCACTTTAATTTGATTTTAATAGTATTTTACTATTTTTATTATTTGTAATATACAGTATTCTCCGATCTGCTTGTTATATGTAAATTTACAGTTTGAAATTCAACGTGTATCTCTTTTCTTTTAGTCGCCAATTTGTAGTGTCCGGAGAGTCAAAACGCAATGATCGGAGTTCTCTTAATGAGTAACTTTATGTCAATATTAGGTTTAAGATTGTTGCATTTCCAGTCGGAATGGGCTGAAAGAGGCAATCGATATATCGATTAGGTTCCGTAGAGTAGGGTCAGAGGGGGAAGTGAGGTAGGTCGGGAGCGAACCGGTGAAGATGGCGGGCAATTGAAGAGAAGTGAATTCCCCAGGAGGAAGAGTAATCCGGGGACCAAAGTGGAGTTTGAGGTGGTTGAAAAAGGCACGTGGCCACGGGTTGGCAGAATTTGTGAAAAAAAAAACTCCAGCAGCCGCCTCCTTTGAGAAGAGCTCCCACGGGCCGTTTCTACAAGATCTTTGTGAAGGCCGAGTGTTCTGCGAGTTTTCCGGAAAAATCCAAGTTTCTACCCCAATTTCACCGGTTCTTCAAGGCGGACAGGAAAAGCGAAGCCAGCGGTGGTGACCCAGACCCAGACGCCGAGACGCCACCTCCCGTCGCCGTCAATATCCGGGATTTGTGGTGAGTCCGTGCCAATCAAGAGCCGGCGTGATCCGGCCGAGTGTTTTCGTGGTGCAAACGGGGCCTCAGACCCCCGGTATATGCGGTCACCTACATTTACCGCCGTCGCGGGCCGCCTTCCAGGCCGCACACCGCACAGGAACCTGCAGTATTAGTTTTATTAGTTTGTTTATTAATTTTTTATTAGGTGTATATGAATTCTTGGTGTTAAAATTCTTGTTTGTTCAATTGCGTTTTTGTCCTCCGCGTCTCCCACTTGTGCCAGGGATTTGTGCAACGCGAGCGCTGCATTTGAAAGAATCGGCTTAGAAGAAGCTGGACGATTGATGATTATTAGAACTCACCCCCCTGTTATTTCTTTTGGAGCTCCAGTAGGGATAAGCAGTGAAATAAGGGAGTCATCAGTGCCCGGTTGGGGCGCGTTTGCTTTAGCGGAGAGCCGCTTCTTCTCCGCTGCCGCAGGCTAGGGTAGTGTTTCGCCGGGACAGATTGAATCAGGAAGTTATGTTATGTTATGTTAGACATAAGCCCCACTGAATTATTTATTTTGTATTAAAATATTGAACCATGAACGCTGATTAAAGTCTTTACCTGGGAGAAATGAGCCGGTCGTCAGGCCGCCTGGAGTAGGCCCCGGTCCGCCGGAAATGGGTGGTGCCCCTCGATGAACCGGTGGCACCACAGGATGGGTGGGTGCCACCAATTGTCGAAGTTGTCGTCCCATTTGTTTTGATTGTTAGTTGTTTACCTTTGTTTTGTAGTGATGCGTAAAGTTGTGTGTGAGACGTACGATATTTCAATATCGATTGTTCGGACTGTGGGCATCGGGTCGGACCCGCCCTGAGGACCTGAGCTAGCCCGGCGTTGCCCAGGAGATGCAGTTTCGTTACAATATGGCGCCCAAATTTAAAAAAAAAAAAAAAAGATAGCGAAATGACGACGTCTCGTCAGGCCACGTCCTGGGTCATCAGCCCCGCAATCGGTGGCTTGTGAGGCCTATTTTACGGCCTGCAATTGCACCGAGGACCTGTGGACTGGTAGCCAAGGCGTAGGCAGAGCGTTTTTGGTAGGACATTTGTTTTTTAGGCAGAACGGGAGGCTTGAGTCGCAGGAAGGCGTACAATTGCTCCCGGACACAGTTCGCAGTAATTCTGCGGTGGCAAGGAGGTGGCATCCGGGCGCGAAGGCGACGGATTTGCATCCCTTGCGCCTCAGAACCGTGCAGGAAGCGCGTGAAACACTGTGATAAAAAAACTGTGATATAGAAGATAGGGATTGTTTATTTATATTTATGTACAGTAGGTTTTTTCAATGTTAATTGTGTAGATGTGCAGGTCCAGGGGTTTTCCTGGTGTATGGGGGTTCCTGGAATCATCTTGGTGGTAAGGTCGTGACCCGCAGGTCTCGCTGCGCGTTGCACGGCTACCCCAAGGTGAGCCGCGAATCTCCAGGCGTCGAGGAAAATCCTACCGGATCCTGCGGAAGGCCGAGTCCTTTACTGGCGATCTTCAGCCCAGCTGAAGGTTAGACCAGTTGACGAACGGCCGAGTTGGGGACGACAAGTGGCAATTGTAGACGCAGGAATCTGGCTCGGAGGCCACCGGCGGTCGATCGGTCATCTCCCCTGAAATTGAGAAAAAGGAACGCATTAACGAAAGAATTAAATAATATTTATTTATGCGAATTTATTTATATATATATTTATTTATTTAGTTGTTCAATTATTTATTTATTTATTTGTTATATTTATTTATTTATTGATATATTGATATATTTATTTATTTATTGGTTTATTTATTTGCTCAATTATTTATTTATTTATTTATATATTTATTTATTTATTTATATATTTATCTATTTATTTGTTTATTTATTTGCTCAATTATTTATTTACGTATTTGTGGTTGAACATACACATATCGTTATAAATTTTCGCATAAATATTTATTGATTCAGCGTTGGTCGTTAATGGTTAGTGTTGGTTTCTAGTTTGGTTATTTTTGTTAGGTGTTTAGGAGTAAGCTCAATAAAATGGCAGAGGGAGAAGGGCACGGTTACGGGCTTAGGTCGAAGGGTCTCTCAGCCCAGGAAGAGGAGATGTGGACCACGGATGCGGAGGGGGCTATGGGATACGAGCCGCCACTGGTGTCAATGGGTTTGGCCAGGACACCGCCGTCGCGACCACAAGACCAGAAGACGGAGGAGCACAAGCAGCCAAAAGCGTTGGATTTTGAGGCGATCGGAGCCGCAGCTGACCAACTGTTGGAGATGGATTCCGTTCCGAAGTCGGTTCAGTTCCAGGATCCGCCCGTGGATTCCGCTGCAAAGTCAGCAGTGAACCTTGCCCTGGCGCAGGCAGTGGAAACGTACCGCGAGTCTCAGGAGGCTGGGATCAGCCAGAGTCTGCGGGACGAGATGCGGGCAGGTTTCCTGGAGATGATGCAGCTGATGAACGAGGTTTTGAGACCGGCTGTCCCTCAGAGGCCCGTTCCAGGCAGGATCCGGAGCCAACGTCCGCAGCAGCAGCCACCATTTCCAGCTGGACGACAGCAGCAGCAACCGCGACAGTCACCTCCAGTTGGGCGAGCGAGAGAACCCGGGCCGGATTCTCGCGGAGCGATACCCAGGCAGGGGCGGACAGCTGCCGCGCAGCCGGCAAGGATGCCACTGAGGTTGCCATCCACGCAGGCCAGGGGTGCACCGGAGCTGGGCGAGACCTACAGCAGCAGCCCAGTAGACTCGACAGAAGCGGAGCAGGGGCGGCAGGCCGACCGCGGTGACCGTAACTGGCGCGTGGAGGACCGTCGGGCTGGCGAGTTCCGTGACGAGCGGCTGTATGCCAACTGGGACGTGGGAGGCAATTCCCATGGCACCAGCGTAGACCGCTGGAACATCTCCTTCAGCGGCGAGGAGCGGAGTCATGTCGAGGGCTTCTTGTTTCGCCTGGAATACCTGCAGAGGCAGTCGCGCTGTCCGTGGGTGGAGGTACTGCGGAACTTCCATACGCTGCTGACGGGAAGGGCGTTGGAGTGGTTCTGGATCCACGTGCAGCAGCACCGGCTGGACAACTGGAACCAGCTGCGCCGGGCTCTGTTGGACAGGTTCCATGGCCACGAGACGGAGCATCAGCGGATGCATCGACTTCTGCAGCGGGAGCAGCAGCCCGGAGAGTCGGTGGACGACTACCTGCACGCCATGCAAACCCTTGCGTCTCGGCTGAGGAAGCCAATGGCGGAGCGGCACCTGGTGAAGGTAATGAAGAAGGGCTTGAGAGAGGGAATTGTGCGCTTCATCTACGCGATGGAGCTACTTACGGTGGATGAGCTGCGCCGGAGAGCCTCGAGGTGGAGCGTAGCTTCGGACGCCGTGCTCGGGCCCAATACCAGCCACCAGAGCGCTACCCAGGGCCAGAGCGGAACCGGGTCAGCGAAGCGTTTGCTGCAGAGCCGGACGAGGACGAGCAGGCCCCGCAGGTAGAGGAGGTGCGGGAGAGGCCCCGAAATCCTTTCAGGAGCGGATGCTGGAATTGCGGAGCCATGGATCACGGCTTCCGGGACTGCGACCAGGAGCTGCGGAAGGTGTTTTGCTTCCGATGCGGAAAGGCAGACACCGTCGCCCCCAAATGCCCAAGGTGTGCGGGAAACGGACGGCAGGACGAACGGCCGAGTTGGGGAGGAGCTCGTCCTGGGAGGAACCCCGCGAAGTAGGAGAGCCTACGGAAGAGACGTTTAAGCATAAGGATATAAATATATACCCTATGAGGAACGAATGCGCCGATATTTGGAGGCAAGGAGCCGGATTTTCGGGGCACACCAGCTGAGTGGCATGAGGAAGGTTTCCCGCACGGTCAGGAAGGCCCGAGAAGGCCCGGTTCCGGAAACGGCAGGAGAATCGAAGAGAGGTCGTCGCAGCGGTAAAACATGGTGGAATCCGAGATCCCAGGCCCTTCGCCAAGATAAAAGTCCTGGGTCAGCAGCTGACGGGCTTATTGGACACCGGAGCGAGTGTCAGTCTGCTGGGCAGAGGTGGCAGGGAGCTGGTGGAAACGTTGGGCGTGCCAGTATAGCCGTATTTCTCCATGGTGCGAACGGCCGCGGGGGAAGATCGGTCCATCATCGGCCGGATTAAGGTACCGGTGGAGTATGGCGGAAGAGTAGAAGACGTGCTTTTCTATCTTTGCCCGTACCTGGAGCAGTCGGCGTATCTTGGCATCGATTTCTGGCGGACGTTTGGCCAGGCGCCGGCGGTAGCGGGACCATGTGCCGGCCGCGAAGTGAAGAAGGCCGAAGAAGTCCACGCTAAGGAGATGGAACACTACGCGGACCAGGAGGACGACGACGAGGAGAAGCCAGACCCCGAATCCTGGACGTTATCCGGCGCCGAGTTCCGGGAGCTTGAGGAGATTAAGCGGCGGTTTCTCACTTTTGAGAAGGATGGCCTGGGAACCACCGGCCTCGAGAAGCACACCATTGAGCTGGTGGAAGGCGCTCGAATTTTCAAGGACCGGCCCTATCCGATGTCTCCGGCGAAGCAGAAGGTGGTCGAGGACGAAGTCGACAAGATGCTGGCCTTGGCAGTCATCGAGGAGAGCAAGAGCCCATGGAGCAACCGGACGACGGTGGTATCAAAGCCTGGAAAGGACAGGTTCTGTTTAGATGCCAGGAAGCTGAACGAGGTGACGGTGAAGGATGCTTACCCCTTGCCTAGTATCGATGGAATTCTGTCCAGAATCGATCAAACGCATTTCATCTCCAGCGTGGATTTGAAATTCGCGTTCTGGCAGATCGAGCTGGACGAGAAAAGCAAGGAGTTGCCTTTCGGACTCTGCAATGCGGCGCAGTGGTTGGTGAGACTCATGGATCGAGTAATCCCAGCCGAAATTCGATCCAATGTGTTCGTGTACCTGGATGATCTGCTCATACTGGCTCCGGACATCGAGACGCACTTCCGCTACCTACGACGAGTCGCCGAGTGCCTAAGAGAAGCGGGATAGACCATCGGCATGAGTAAATCGAAGTTCTGCTTCAAATCTTTAGCTTACCTTGGGTTCATCGTAGGTAGGGTGGCAGCGATCCGGAGGATGCCAGAGCCAAGAACGATGAAGGAGGTCCGCGCTTTTCTCGGCACCGCTGGCTGGTACCGGCGCTTTGTGAGGAACTTCGCGACGATGGCGGCGCCTCTAACCGAAGCGCTCAAGAAGGCAGGGAACCAAAAGTTTTCGTTGAGTCCGGAGGCGCAACTGGCTGTGGAAGCATTGAAGATGGCACTAACCACGGCGCCGGTCTTGGTGCATGCGGACTTCAAGCGGCATTCTTATATCCAGTGGGTGCCTTACTTTTCCAAAAGGATGCGGACAACCAGGAGCAGCAGGAGAATGGGAAAGACACTAGAGATCCTGCGACGGCAGTTCTACTGGCCTGGGATGGTGCTGCAGGTGCGCGAGTTCGTCCGGAGATGCCAGGTGTGCAAGGAGTCGAAGGCGCCGAACCACCGGATGATGGTCGGGATCGGAGAACGAGTACAGACGGAGCGACCATTCCAGAAGCTGTACATCGACTTTCTTGGCAAGTATCCGAGGTCGAGGAAGGGGCATGCCTGGATATTTATCGTAGTGGACCACTTCTCCAAGTATGCGTTTTTGAAGGCCATGAGAGACGCGACAGCCTCGAACGTGGTAGATTTCCTCTTCAGCGAGGTGTTCTACAAGTTCGGGGTCCCAGAAGTGGTGCATTCGGATAATGGACGGCAGTTCACATCAAGAATCTTCGGGCAGGCGATGGAGAGTTTCGGTATCCGACACCTTAAGACGCCCATATACTCTCCACAGAGCAATGCAGAGGAGCGGGTGAACCGGAGCGTGCTGGCAGCAATTCGAGGGTTCCTGGAGAACGACCATCGGGAGTGGGACGCTTATCTCCCGGAGATCGAGGTGGCCCTCCGCAACGCAGTCCACTCGGCGACGGGCGAAGCGCCGTTCTTCACGCTGTTCGGGCATCACATGTTCCTGCATGGTTCCAGCTACCGACTGGCAAGGAAGCTGCAGTCGCTGTGTGACCACGAACTGGCCGGGATGGCAACGGCCGACAAACTCCGAGTCGTGCAGGAAAAGGTGCGTAAGAGCCTGGAGACCACTTACGGTCGTAGTCACCAAAGGTATGACCAGAGAGCGAGGGTGTTCGCCGCAAAGCCAGGTCAGGAGGTGTACCGCCGGAACTTCGTCCTCTGTGACTTCGGGAAACAGTTCAACGCCAAGTTTGCCAAGAAGTGCCTGAAGGCCAGGGTGGTGAAGGCGGTCGGCAGCAACGCATACGAGTTGGAGGATTTGCAGGGCAGGAGTTTGGTCGTGTACCACGCCAAGGACATCCGCGTGTGTCCTGGAAAAGGAGAACACAAAGTACACAAGGACGGACGACCCGATTTGGAGTACTTCCCGTAAGGCGTGGGCCCCGCGTTGGGCACCGTTCGGAACTGCACTGTGGACGCCGATCCAAATGCTCCCAATGATCCACCCACCTAATGGTGTTGCATTTCCAGTCGGAATGGGCTGAAAGAGGCAATCGATATATCGATTAGGTTCCGTAGAGTAGGGTCAGAGGGGGAAGTGAGGTAGGTCGGGAGCGAACCGGTGAAGATGGCGGGCAATTGAAGAGAAGTGAATTCCCCAGGAGGAAGAGTAATCCGGGGACCAAAGTGGAGTTTGAGGTGGTTGAAAAAGGCACGTGGCCACGGGTTGGCAGAATTTGTGAAAAAAAAAACTCCAGCAGCCGCCTCCTTTGAGAAGAGCTCCCACGGGCCGTTTCTACAAGATCTTTGTGAAGGCCGAGTGTTCTGCGAGTTTTCCGGAAAAATCCAAGTTTCTACCCCAATTTCACCGGTTCTTCAAGGCGGACAGGAAAAACGAAGCCAGCGGTGGTGACCCAGACCCAGACGCCGAGACGCCACCTCCCGTCGCCGTCAATATCCGGGATTTGTGGTGAGTCCGTGCCAATCAAGAGCCGGCGTGATCCGGCCGAAAGTTTTCGTGGTGCAAACGGGGCCTCAGACCCCCGGTATATGCGGTCACCTACATTTACCGCCGTCGCGGGCCGCCTTCCAGGCCGCACACCGCACAGGAACCTGCAGTATTAGTTTTATTAGTTTGTTTATTAATTTGTTATTAGGTGTATATGAATTCTTGGTGTTAAAATTCTTGTTTGTTCAATTATTTGTTCTTCTCCGCTGCCGCAGTCTCGGTGCGAGCGCATCTCAGGCTAGGGTAGTGTTTCGCCGGGACAGATTGAATCAGGAAGTTATGTTATGTTATGTTAGACATAAGCCCCACTGAATTATTTATTTTGTATTAAAATATTGAACCATGAACGCTGATTAAAGTCTTTACCTGGGGGAGATGAGCCGGTAGTCAGGCCGCCTGGAGTAGGCCCCGGTCCGCCGGAAATGGGTGGTGCCCCTCGATGAACCGGTGGCACCACAGGATGGGTGGGTGCGTCGTTGCGATTCCATCTAAGCCACCAATTGTCGAAGTTGTCGTCCCATTTGTTTTGATTGTTAGTTGTTTACATTTGTTTTGTAGTGATGCGTAAAGTTGTGTGTGAGACGTACGATATTTCAATATCGATTGTTCGGACTGTGGGCATCGGGTCGGACCCGCCCTGAGGACCTGAGCTAGCCCGGCGTTGCCCAGGAGATGCAGTTCCGTTACAAGATGTAAGCTTAACATTAGGTATTTGTGTGTAACCTTTAATTGTAAGTATAAGTATAAGTAAAGGTATTAACATGAATATAAGTGTAAGTATCAGTATGTTAATTATTTTGCCATTATCTATTAGGTACATTAGCAATAATATATTGTGACGCGTTTCGCGCACATAAATGTAAAGGAAATTATAAATAAAGGAGAAAGAATGAAGCCGATGTAAATAAAATGAAGTTATACAATTGAATTGAATTGAATTTGAATCAAATGCGCGCGCGTGCCGAGAAAGGTCCATACTAGCGGCCACGGTCACACGGGAAAAGAAGAGGAAGCAGCCGATCGCGGCGGGCACACTAAAACTCGCTGCACGCTATATAAGGCGAGCTGCTGGCCGGAGGAAAACACTTAGCGGCCGACAGCGATCGGGAGCGGTAAGCCTCTAGTAGCACACTCCTTGTAGTCAGCAGCCAAAGTCACTTTTTGGGTAGGCGACCGGAATCCGAGGACTTGGGTTGCCAATACATTGTCGAAGGACTTGCGAGTCGCGACCTAGAATTGGGCCCGCCGAATTCTTTTCCCCCCTGAAGACTTACGAGACCGCCCGTCTCTCTCTCTCTCTGAAGACTTACGAGTCCGCCTGCTCTCTCTCTCGCAAACCGAAGACTTTCGAGTCCACCGCGAATTCTCTCTCCGCCGGCACTACTCTTTGACGATTTCCGAATCCGCCTCTGGGAAGACTTCCGAGTCCCCACCGTCTCTCTGCTCTTTTCTCCACAGGCCCATCCCCCTCCGAGCTGACCGGTCGGGCGTCCCATCGCCCCGAACTGACCTGTCGGGCGTCCCGAAGCGCCGACGTATACCAGGCCGAACTGACCGGAGGGCGCGTTCCGAAGCATAGAAGATCAGGCTGCAGCGGAACCGAGATCCAGATCGACAACTCTGTATCACGAGCATTGAATAAACCGAGAAACCTACTTAAGTCACCGAATTCTCTCCACTGTTCTTACAGGGAATCAGGGGAAAGATCTCTTACAGCTACCACTCGGACTACTAGGCGGACTCTGGCCGTCCCTAAGCTGTCTGGGAAACTGGGCGGCAGACCGTCACGTTGGCACCCGAGCAGGAAGAGTGGTAGTAGGAGAAACCCGAGACCAGGGGGACATGTCCAGCTGGGTGTACATGGCATCAAAAGCCGAGCTGGCCGAGTACGCGGAGGAATTCGGGTTAGACCTGACAGGGAAGTTGGAAGACTTAAGGAAGGAACTATCGGCATTCTGTAAGAAGACGGATCATACGGAAAGCTTAAGTCAGAGACTGGCAGCCTTGGCGGAGAGGTACAGGAGGGAAAAAAGCCCCACAAGAGCACCAACGATCCTGGTGGAGGGCGAGATGAGCAGCCCGAGGATGGAGAAACCGAGAAGGAAGGTGGAAATAGAAATTATCGACCGAGTGCGAGGATGGGGGATAAGGTACCAGGGAACATCAAACCCACTAGAGTTCTTGGAGAAGATAGAACAGTGGGCCGGAGGGTACGGAATGGCAATGGATCAGTTAATCCAAACCATACCATTCATCCTGGAGGGACTCGCGGCAGATTGGTGGAACACCACGCCAACGGAGATCAGGACATGGAATCAGTTAAGGGAGGAGTTACTGGAGTACTTTCTGCCACCGAGGTACGAGGAACAGTTGGAACAACAGATCGCCCAGATGAGACAACGGGAAAACGAGCCAGTGAGAGAATACGCAACCGAATTACGGAAGCTGATGCGATTCACGAAGCTATCCGAAGGCGAAATATTGGACAGGGTGAACAAAAATTGCTGGAGCAAAATAAAGGAGGAACGGATTTAGCACCTTAACGGAGTTCCTGAAATTAGCCGAGGAAGTGGAGGAAATAGAAGCAACGGAGGGCGCAATACGACCAACGCAGCAACAGATAAAGCAAGAGATGTGCTTTAGATGCGGTAGCTCAGGACATGCAGCACGCAGTTGGGGCAACCCACCGAAGCTGTTCTGTTGGGTATGCGGGAAGAACGGGGTGAGAACGACACAATGTTGCAGGGCGCCGACGGGAAACTCATAAGGCCTGAGCAACTAAAACTGGCAGCTCAGGCCACGCATCAAAGGCCAGACCCGAGGGACGACTTGACATGCGACGGATCCCAAATAGTAGCAAGGATCGGATTTGGGGAGAGAACAGTAAAGGGAGTCATAGACACCGGAGCAACACGGAGCGCGATCAGCAGGAACTCGTACCAGGATCTCCGAGAACACGGGAGATGGAGCGGAGTTCGGGCGGAAAAACCGCTGGCAAACGGGATGAAGCAGCAGGCGATAGGAGAATTTCACGCCGAGATCAGATTCGGAGGAGCACGAGTCGAGACAGCGTTTATGATCATGACAGAGGGGCAGGAGGCATCTTGTTGGGAATGGATTTCTTGGCAAAGGTGCGGAGCACTCTTCGTTGCGGGAATCTGGAGCTGGAGATAAAGGAGGCAGGGAGCAGCAACGACGAAGCAAGGGAAGTAGAGGACACACAGGGCCCGGAAAATACGCTATATGAGAGCATAAAGGACTTCCTGCAGGAGCAGAGGCAAGTATTCGAGAGGATGCAGGGGGTCAGTAACGCGGCAACGCACAAGATATACCTGACGGACGATAAGCAAATCAAACAGAGGTACTACCCAAGAAACCCGAAGCAGCAGGCAATTATCCGCCCGCTCTCTCTCTCTGAAGACTTACGAGTCCGCCCGCGAATTCTCTTTCTGAAGACTTACGAGTCGCAAACCGAAGACTTTCGAGTCCACCACGAATTCTCTCTCCTGCGACTGAAGACTTCCGAGTCCGCCGCACCCACTCTCTGAAGATTTCCGAATCCGCCCTCTGGGAAGACTTCCGAGTCCCCACCGCCTCTCTGCTTTTTTCTCCACGGGCTGCTGGGCCCATCCCCCTCCGAGCTGACCGGTCGGGCGTCCCCTCGCCCCGAGCTGACCTGTGTGGCGTCCCGAAGCGCCGACGTATTCCGCGCCGAACTGACCGGCGGCCGCGTTCCGAAGCATCGAAGACCAGGCTGCAGCGGAACCAAGATCCAGATAGTCAACTCTGTACCACGAGCATTAAATAAACAGAGAAACCTACTTAAGTTACCGAATTCTCTCCACTGTTCTTACTGGGAATCGGGGAAATATCTCTTACAGCTACCACTCGGACTACTAGTCGGACTCTGGCCGTCCCTAAGCTATCTGAGAAACTGGGCGGCAGACCGTCACAATATATATATATTATATTATTATATATATATTAGATGTATATATACATGGGCATGGCATGGAACTTTGTTTCTTGTGGGCGTCACACGACTCCTTTCTTTTTTTCAAACCGCTTACTCCATTTCCACTGACTTAAATCAGACGTATTCTTACAATTTCCCCAAATCAAACCTAATTTCAAGTCGAAGTTTAAACGAAAGGGGTCTCTTTTTAGATCTTCATCGTGTGAAGCCAGTTTTGCCGGGTCCCGACGGAATACCGGGCTGTGTGCTTAGGTATTGTGCCAATGTCCTATGCTTTCCCCTTCTAAAATTGTTAACCTTATCCTTGGAAACCTTTCTCCTTATTTGGAAGGAATCATTCATTATTCCTCTCCACAAAAACGGTAACAAATCGGATGCCAAAAACTATAGAGAAATCTCTAAGCTTTTGGCCATGTTATGACCACACAAGGTCCTGCGCGTGTAGCCAACGGCTTGGGCATTGTCTCGGCTAACTCAGGAGTCGCAGGTTCTCAACCTGGCCCACTACCACGCGTATCAGAAAACAAAATTTATTTTTTTCTTTGGAACATCTGCCACTATATGAGGACTACACACTTCCCTACACTAAAACTGCACAAACGTTTAAATTTAACGGGCACAGATTTAAAAAGACATACACATCCCTGTACAACATCGACTCCCTGGTGTTTTTTGAGCCCCTCTACTATCCCTCCCTGCCCTAGCAGTCTGTCCGTAGAGCTAAACTTTATTACAGCTGCCCCTATTCCTTTACACACACATATATTTACCTTAACGCCCAGGATCCCCTCCCCCCAATAAATTTTGACTACTCCAGGTTCATTCTTTCCGTTTCTTTATATTATTATTATTAACAATTGTTTCCCTTTTTCAAGGGTTTACTGTTTTGGACAACCCCAACCTTCCGCTTGTTCTAAACCAATTAAACATTCAGAATATCTTTTTCCCAAACAATTTACGAAATATTTTTTTTCCTACCCGTATGAGCGCTCAGAAGGGCGATATATTCGTCGGGAAGTTATCAAATCTTTCGGTTCAGAACCCGTTGTTTGAATTTCCGAAACGGACCAGGTTGACAACCCTTTAAGGCTAGCGCTGCGCAACACTCCTAATCCCATCCGGTTGATAGCCTGGTTACACACTCCTGATCCCCCTATAGGTATCCGCTATCGATAACTTGGAACTGTATCCTAACTGATATTTCGGACATAACAGCCATCCCTAAACTTTTTGAAAATATTACTCCACATTTGCTAGCACCTTTGTAGATCAGTAATTTCTCCATGTCAGCATAGATTTATTAAGCGAAGATCAACGACCACAAACCATTTGGAGTTAATTTTCTACATTAGAAGGGGCTTCCAGAATAACCTTTACACGGATGTAATTTACACTGACATCAGTAAAGCATATGATTCCGTTAATCATTCCCTTCTCCTCAGGAAACTCGACTTAGTGATTTCCAATTGATCTTCTTAGGTGGATCTCTAGTTATCTGACTGGCAGGACGCAATAAGTCCTCTTTGAAAATAATTTATCTAATGTTCTCCGGGTCACCTTAATTGTCCCGCAAATTACCTGGGTCCCTTATTGTTAACATTATTTATTAATGATCTGCCCGAAGTTTTAACAAATTCTAGAGTACTTATGTACGCTGATAATGTTTAGCTTTGTGTGCAATACAAGGACTTCGCTTACCAGTCTGATTTACAAACAAATCTTGATAGCTTCTAAACCTGGTGCTGCATAAACCTACTAAACTTAAACGTCTATAAATGCAAGCTAATGACATTCTTCCGTGTCGTTCCCAAGCTTACAACTTATACGCTAGACTGTTGCTCTTTGAAAAGAATTGCCTCAGTTGATGACTTGGGTGTCCGCCTGGATCCCAAACTTGACTTTATTGATCATATTTCGTGCAAGGTAAATAAAACCAGACGTATGCTAGGATTTATCAAACGGTGAACGAAAGAATTCGATGACTCCTATGTAACTAAAACTTTATACATTTCATTAGTTCGTCCTATCTTAAAATATGGATCTTGCGTTTGGAGTCCCCAGTATGGGGTCCACAGTAAACGTATTGAATCGGTTCAAAAGAACTTTTTGCTATTCGCTTTACGTGTTTTAAACTGGTATGCAAAACAGAGATTACCTTCCTATTATAGTAGACTTCTCATAATTAACTTACCCTCCTTGGCCAATCGTAGAACTATGCTAGGCATTACTTTTATTTATAACCTTATTCATTGTGACGTGAAAAGTACTGACTTGTTAGGTCAGCTCAACTTCCACGTTCCGAGTAGAAATACTAGATAGTATATTCCCCTAGTTTTGCGTCATTGTAGAACCTCCTTCGAACTGCACGAACCCTTTAGCGTACTGTGTGCAAATTATAATGATTTGTAATCCTACGTGTAATCCTTCCAAACTTTAATCTTTACACACTTAGCTCGCATGCAAGTAAACATTCAGGCAGCACGCCGGTAGTTTATTTCCCCGTATTCTTTTCTATATTTTCTATCGCGTCTATTAATAACTAACCCTAGCACGTGCCTGGTTAATATTTGGCCAACTTTTATATTTTTCAGAACTTCAGTTTTAATTTCATGAAAATCGGTTGACTATATCCTATAGCTTTCATAGGAAAAATCAGAAAAATAAAAAAAAACCATAACTTACCCGTTTTTCCAACCATTTTCATCAAATTTGAGATTTGGCAACTAATTATTACTCCAGAATTTCGGTTTTAATTTGTTTTTAATTTTGCAAGGGTATATAAACTTTGGGGGGCCGAAGTTAGCTTCCTTTCTTGTTTTCATTTTTTTATGAGCCTTGTTTTATTGACCTAATTTGATAACAAAAATCGCAAGTAGTTTCTTTACTTCAGTCAAGTCTTAATATTAAAGCTCCGTATCCAGACAGTAAAAAACCGTCTTTAAGCAGTGAGAGAGAGCGAGTGGCAAATAGTTGAAAACGGTTGTTCGTCAGCTGCCGTTTTATAGGTCGGTAACCTGACAAGAAAACAAACATACTAGAAAAGTGTGTGGCACTTTCTAGTATTTTTCGATCGGGCTGCGAAAAAGAATAAAAAATTTAATAAAGCTCCGTATCCAGACAAAAAAACGTTCGCAGCGAAACAAATGTTTTATCTTTTCAAGTGTGATTGCTGATTTTACTAGCTGTTCGGCATTTTTGGCCGGGAAATGATGCGGTTATACATGCATGTTTACAATATTTAAAAAATGTTGATAAAAAATTAAAAATAAGATAAAAACTACTATTGCTAAGGCAGCATTTATTGCCGTAATGGATGAGGAAGATTCAAAACCAAATAGGAAGCGATCAAAGTATTGGGAGAGCCCATACAGATAGATCAATTAAAGGGCGATATTCTTCCAATGTAAGCATTGTTTACATATTTTTATATCAATAATATACATTCTTACCATTATATTTTATTTGTTTTATATTTCGTAAATCTGCACCAAGCTCCTGTGATGTTTTTTGAAAATTTAACGGATTTACGGAACTGTAGACGGCAGAGCGAGGGGGAAGCGGTCGAGAACAGTCTGTTTTTTTTAAATTTGCCATTCTTTTTCGCAGCCCGCCCGAATAATACTAGAAAGTGACATACACTTTTCTAGTATATTTGTTTTCTTGTCAGGTTACCGACCTATAAAACGGCCGCTGACGAACATCCGTTTTCAAGTATTTGTCTCTCGCTCTCTCTCACTGCTTAAAGACGGTTTTTTACTGTCTGGATACGGAGCTTGAAAACAATGCTCTTCAATCAATGTATCGCCCTTTTACTATCGATGTTTTTGCATCTCTACAAATGTCAGTAATATGTAATAATTGTAATTGCCTTTGGGAAGTGCTGCAATAATTCTTTAGGTCATTGAAAGGTTCAATTGATTCATAAACGCTGTTTGTGGTGTGAGCAACGTCACTAAGCTAATCAAATTGTTAAAGACTTTCGCCTTTTGACACCTATGGCAGAAAGTCAGCAACTCGTGCTTCATCCAAAGCTAGAAAAAATGTCGGGAGATCAAAAAGTATTCCTGAAAGGACATTCCTCACAATATGTGAAACTAAATGTGGGTGGCAGCTTATATTACACCACCATTGGTACACTAACTAAACATAACGATACAATGTTAAGTGCAATGTTCAGTGGAAGAATGGAAGTGCTCACGGATTCTGAAGGTTTCTAGTACTACGAGTTGTACTCCTACATTTATTTCAATATTCAGAAAATAATAGATTTTAACTTACAGGATGGATTTTAATTGACCGCTGTGGAAATCACTTTGGAATCATTCTCAACTTTTTACGTGATGGTTCGGTTCCATTGCCTGAAACAAACAAAGAAATTGCCGAGCTACTTTCTGAAGCAAAATACTATTGCATTACAGAACTGGCATTATCTTGTGAACGCGCATTATTCGCACATCAGGAGCCAAAGCCAATTTGCCGAATTCCCTTAATAACTTCGCAAAAAGAGGAGCAGTTAATAATAAGTACATCTTCAAAGCCAGCTGTTATTTTAGTAGTTCAGCGGCAAAACAACAAATACTCTTACACAAGCACGTCAGATGATAACTTGCTTAAAAACATAGAACTCTTCGATAAGCTATCACTGCGGTTTAATGAACGAATTTTATTTATTAAGGATGTTATCGGTCCAAGTGAAATCTGTTGCTGGTCATTTTACGGACATGGCAAAAAGGTAGCTGAAGTGTGCTGCACATCAATAGTTTACGCAACTGATAGAAAGCATACCAAAGTAGAATTTCCAGAAGCGCGTATTTATGAAGAAACCCTGCAAGTATTGCTATATGAAAATCGCAATGCCCCAGACCAAGAGCTGATGCAAGCGACGTCTTCAGTACGAGTAGGTACTGTCAGTGGAACCAGCATACATCAATATACCAGCGATGAAGAGGAAGAACGTACTGGATTAGCGCGATTACGATCCAATAAACGAAACAACCCGTCCTGAGTTAATTACGTTTTCAAAGTGTATTATTTTAAGTGTATAAAAATATAATTACTTGATATCTAAAAATTTGGAAACTTAAAGAAAATTAGCTTTTTCGCTTTAATACAAATGCACTTGTAATTAATATTTGTTGTTAATGGTTTATTTTAAATCTTCACTAGCTTAATAATGTAATATATGTACAACAATACCAACAACATTTTAACAATAATTTTTGTTGCAGCCTACTCCTATAAAGATTATTTTTTTAACTGGCTAGTAAGATATTTTTATACCCTGTACCAAAGGTACACAGGTATTATAGTTTTGTGCGAGTGCGATATTCTGTAAAAGGCAGAAGGAGGCGTGGCAGACCCCCAAAAGTTACCTAAATATTGATCACGACCACTAAAGGAGTCGATATAGCCATGTCCGTCTGTCCGTCCGTCTGTCTGTCTGTCTGTATGAACGCCTAGATCTCAGAGACTATAAGAGCTAGAGACACGAAACTTGGGATTTAGACTTCTTATATCTGCACGCAGATCAAGTTTGTTTTAAATTTTTGCTCCTCCCCTTTTTGGTAATGCTATTTGAAAAAAACCATATATCTGCCAAATTTATAAAGCTATGTAAACCATATTCAGATGTATTTTATCAAAATACACAGATTACCCAAATTTCATTGCGATCGTGCCATAAATAGTGGAGATATAGCCTTTTTACTTCATATATATTATGTATACCAGAGGCAGCGCAGGCAGAGGGCTCCAAATATACAAATCAAAATGTTAATTTCACAGTTTTATGAAATTAAGATTACCGAATTGAATTGGTTGATGGGGCAGCTGACTAAAATGAGGTCTACGCGAAGTGTAGAAGTGAAGTACTCGCGGGCTCGATTCCTGCCGGCGACAAGTCAATTTTTTTTTTTTTTGTAATTTTTAACTGTAAATCAAAATTATTATAGTATTTTATACTAAGAAATAAAAAAAATGCAATTAAAAACCTATATTTTAATAAAAAAAATAAAATAAATACTATTATTTGGTGGCAGAATCGAACCCAGGCAAATTGCATACAAAAATGCACGCGCGGCTTTCTCCACTGAGCTCCCGACTGTACTTTTGATTCAGCTGACATTTGCATTATATGTCAATTTGTCTCCGTTTCTTAGTTTTTGGCTTCTTATTCTCGGGAACCAAATCGAGCGGCGACTTGTAATGGTACAGGGTATTCTACTGTCGGGACACCCGACTGTATGTCTATCTTGTTTAAAATGTATCGCTTCAAGCTTTCAAACCGATTGCTTGAAATTTATACGGCATACTAAGAAAGAGTGGGGCTAACACGAGCTCAGATCACTATGAATTCGTACGGCAATAATGTTTAGCAAAAAATATTGTCCATAACAGGCCAAGATGGCTTTGAATTTTGTGTATATCCCGTCAAGATTTGGAGATACATATATTATAGCATGTGAAACTTACTTTTAACAGAACGATAATTTTATTTTATTAACTTTGAAACATTAATTATCTTGTTGCTGTTGTTGAAGTACTCATCATTATTATACCACCATAGGTATTATAATTTCAGTCAGAAGCTTGCAACGCAGTGAAGGAGACATCTCCGACCCTATAAAGTACATATATTCTTGATTAGGATCAACAGATCAATTTTAAAGCTATCTGAATAAAACTTTGCAGTTAGTTTTCTATATACTCTCCCTCGTACATATGTCGGAACGAGCTTATTTTATTTAGGAATTTCGGTTTTAATTTCATGAAAATCGGTTGACTTATCCTATAGCTTCCATAGGAACAATCAGGAAAATAAAATAAAAACCATAACTTAGTTGTTTTTCAAACCATTTTCAGTGCACCTAGTAATTGGTTGTTTGTCTCATTCCAGATACAGAAAAAATGTTGCATTTTGTCGCACTGTGTTATTATTCAAGATTTTCGGTTTTAATTTTTTGTTTAAATTCTGCAAGGGTATACAAACTTCGGTGAGCCGAAGTTAGCTTTCTTTCTTGTTTTTGTTTTAAAGTTAAGAGAATAAAATGATCATTCTGTTAAAAATAAGTATGTAGGTACATACCTTCCCTTCAGTACCAAAATTCCCTACACGGCCTTTTCCTGGCGGCATGCCAAAAAAAAAAAACCAATTGTTTGGCATGTCCGAAAAACAAAAACAAAATTCGAACTGCATTCGGCTACCGCCGACGTCTTGCGAAGTTCGGACAACATATTTTTTGTTGTTTTCGAAGTCATTTGGTTTTGTATCGTTTCTCCAAATTCTCTTTTCATTTTCTTTATTATGTTGTTAAAGTTGTGTATAAATTTAAATAATTTAAGGTAAGTAAAGTTATTTTTTACTTAATGAATTCCTTTGCAAAATTGATCTTAGGCATTGATATGACTTCAACCTAGACTGTTCGAATGCTAAACTCTTTGCAGAGTTTCTTTTCAGTTAAAATTGGTACGTATCTTTGTACATATTTATGTGTACAAACTGGAATTTTTAATTTGAATCTAACATTTAATTTACAGATAACAAAAATTGCCGGAAGGATCTTCAGTCATCGAAAGAAGCCGGTGGCACTTAGAGTTAATAAAGAAATAATGCTTGAACAATTTTACATTAATAAAAATATGAAATTTAAATAAAAAAAAGAACAAATTAATCTGGGATTCTATAGATTTTCTTTTGTGTTTGGCATTCTTCCCTTCAGTACCGTTCAGACATATTCACATAAGTGACAGGAAGTCAAAATATCAAACCATCTTAAAAAATATATATATAATGAATAGTGATAAGGACCAGAGCGAATTAAGAGCTAGCCTGCGAGCTAGTATGATGGACCACTCAAATGCTCGCAACACAACCAGATAGGCTCCCACAAGCTGCATCACAACTTGTACCGTAACATCCCTGGTCTCATCTCCAACGACGTTCACAACAAGCTTGAATGGCAGTGTGTGTTGTGCGGCATCCAGTACGAGGCATATTCCTGCTCCTATCAGTACATCATCATGCAACTCCACCCCAGCATGGCAGCAATTCAGCAAAGCCAAATAAAGGAGCCGCAAAGAATAGAGTAGGCGTCGTTTTCTCTACCAAGATCAGCCAAAAGAAGACAAGCTATACTTATAATTCGCTTCTTATACTTAAGCGACGAGGAAGAAATGGACCCCGTGCCTTCTACTTCGCTTGCCGCGGCAAATCGCGCCGCAAGGAAATGTGACGCAACTTTACAGCCGGAAAAGTCTCACAGCCAGGTCCAGCACAAGTCCAAACAGCTGCTCCGCAAGATCTCCCAAGGTCCCAAGGATTATGGTTCCCGGTGTTGTCAGCTACTCAGCTTTCTGTAGTGAGCTGGATGCTCTTATTGGAAACAATTTCTCAATCAAAGCGCTGAACTCAGGTGATTGCGCCATTCAGTGCAACTTCCGCGACACTTCCGCGAAAAAGGAACTGTTTTTCACCACCACCAGCTACCTAAAGACCGACCCTTTCGCATGGTAATGAGAAACATACACCACGAAGTCACTTCGGAGGACATTATTGAGTGCCTGCAGGCAGAAGGTCGCTGCGTTATACGCATCTATACCCCTCGTAACAAGGCAACACAGCTTCCACTCATGAGGTTTGTGGACGTTAAGAAGGGCGACAGCAACAAGCTTCTTTAAAACATATCTGCTGTCTGCAGACACGGAGTGACCTGTGCGGTTCTGTAAAGTGCTATAGATGCCAGAACTTACTGTACACGGCATCATTTTTGCAGAGAATGCGGAGAAAACCACCCTACCTAGACGTGCAAACTTGGAAAAGGCGACCCAAGGTGCTGCTTTCACTGCGGCAAACTTCAGAGGATGCGCAAATACCTGAAAGTCGCATTTAAGCAGAACCACCATTCGAAGACCATTGCTGCCGCATAATCGAACAAAACTCCTCCAACCCAAAACTCAGCCACCCTCGCAAAGATATGGAAAATACCCCCTCTCCAACTCATTTCAGCGCAAATGCCTCTCTGGATGCTAAACTAGAACAGCTAATCATGAGGCTCGACAGACAAGCAATCCTGCAGACGCGTCCTTCTCCATCTCCTCTGCACAATGGGTGTGCTTGAAGTAGAAACATTTGGTTTTGCCGTTTCTTTGTATTTTCCTATATAAAACTCCTTTTCGCAGTTCATATGTTTTATCTAAGTGTTTCGGCAATTCGTTATTTTTAAGCTTAGCTAATATCACTGCCACCTCAGAATCACGCATCTGTTCAGAAACTAGCCAATTATCAGTTATCTTAGCCAATTCAACCCGCTTTTCCACTATTTTTCCCACACTTCTACTCTCTTTAACCAAGGGATTTCTTGACAAAAAATCGACGTGTGCCATTCGTTCTCCCTTCGTATATGTCAAAATCAAACGACTGTAAAAAGGCCCTCCATCGTTGTACCCTCGGCAATTTGGTACGACTAGCTGTCAACGAACTGTAATAAGTAAATACTACAAACTTTCGCCCGTGTAAATAATGACGAAAATGCTTAATTGCATTGAAAACTGCCAAAATCTCAAGCTCGTAAGAGTGGTAATTTGATTCAGCAGATGATGTGCATTTACTAAAATATTCAACAACATGGGGATTTTTATCTATTCTGTGTAGCAATACTCCTCCATAGCCAAATTTTTTTTTTGTATTCATAGTTTATTACCTTACTTCCTAATACATATACGCTTACAATACTAACAACAATAGGAACAAGAGAAGGAAGAGGAAAAAAGGGAGGAAAAAGGGGGTGCGTGAACGCGGTATCGCCGCCTGGCTTTGCTTCGCGTTCGCTGGGCCCCTTACTCCTGCTGCTCCTTTCGCCTACGCTCCAGGGCCCTCAGCTGCTTCATAACCCCCGCCGCGAAGGTGGCTGCTGCCTCCCACACTATCCGGTCGTCCAGCATTCTCGCGACGAGCGTTTCCACGCTGATAGCGCATGCAGCTCCTGTCGTTCGAGGCCGAACCTGCGGCACTCGAAATGCACGTGTCGCGCGTCTTCCACTATGTCGGTACCGCATTCTGGGCACTGGTCCTCCGTCTCGTGGTCGAACCTCTTCAGGTACTGGCGGAAGCATCCGTGGCCACTTAGCACCTGCGTTAGGTAGAAGTCCACCATTCCATGGGATCGTTGCACCCAGCGCGTAATGTCCGGTATGAGGACGTGTGTCCAGCGGCCCTTGGACGAGGAGACCCAGCTGGCCTGCCACCTCTCCATGCTTTTCCTCCTGGCGGCTGACTTACGCTCGGCCCTTGTTGGCTGCTCCGACCCACTGGTCGTCGAGGCAATAGCTGTCTCCTTCCGCTCCCTCACCAGTTCCGTAAGCGGGACTGGTCCCACGATGACTAGCCCCGCGTCCTCCGAGATGGTCCGGAACGCTGATGCTGTCCTGACAGCGCGTAGCCTGTAGGTCGCCTCCACCCCCCACATGTAGGTCTTAACCTTAGCGGCTTCCGACCACACCGGTGCAGCGTACAGGATCTGCGAGGTTACCACCGATGATAGCAGCAACCTCGACGCCTGCTTGGGCCCTCTCGTATTGGGAAGCATCCTGGATAGTGCTCCTGCTGTCCCACTCGCCTTCTTGTGCGCATACTCCATACTCGCCTTCAGGTGCTCCTTAAACGACAGGCGCGTGTCGATGAAGACTCCTAGGTATTTGATTGCCCGCTGGCCGTCTCCACGACCTACCGGCTCGAAAATAGCCAATTAAGCTGACATCTGTGTGTAGTTCTATGGAGTGTTGAGGGTCGAATATTTTTAGCACTGGGTCCTGGGTTAGCACAGATATTATTTTCATGCGAATTGTTTCGTGCTCTAACTGCCAAACGAAGTCAGAGTTTTTTTTTTGAGGTTAGGGAATACAAGGGCTTTAAAGTCTCTGAAAATTTTGGCACAAACTGCCGAAAGTAAGACGCTAGCCGTATAAATGTGTATAAGTGTGAACCAGATTACCCAATGCTTTATTTATTGCGCGCTGAAACACAGACGGAGCATTTTTTAAGCCAAAAGGCATAGTCAAAAATTCATATTGACCCTCAGGCGTGACAAATGCGGTACGCTCAATTGAATCGGGATGTACCGGTATTTGATAGAAGCCGCTTGCCATATCGAGACTTGAGAAATAGCTTGCTCCACGTAACCTAGCAATTTGGTCTGAAATTAGAGGTAATGGGTACTTATCTGCTACTGTGTTCTCATTCAAAGCACGGAAATCAACACAAAGCGGTTACTACCGTTTTTCTTCTTAACAAGCATCATCGGACTAGCGAAAGGTGAACAGCTGGGACGAATAATATTAGATTTTAGAAGCTCGTCGATTTTTTAACGAACGTGTTCTTTCTCATCTTCACTAAGCCTATATGGCCTGCGCTGCACTGTCTTTTGTGGATCTATCAACCTGATTTCCAAATTCCCTGTCGTAACACGAGTCTGTGGTATTCCGTCTATAAACCAATCAGAGTAACGTTTTAAAATATTTTTAAATGTCACCTTGTCTGAGTTACTCAGGTCGCCATCGGAATCTACAATATTATCATAAGTAGCAAAAGTTACGACATCAACTCTTTTTGTTTTGTCAATACTAAATTTTTCTGCGGCTACTGTTACTGTTATTATTGTTATTGTTATTGTCCTGGCTTAATATTTCGCGGCCAATTAAAAAACATTGTATTTCAAATATTTGTCCATTACAACATGCAATAAAATCTCTAGGCAATACTCTTCGACATTTATATTGGAAAGAATTTGCATTGTGCTACAGATGGAGTCGTTACCTATGCCATTTAGTTTTACAATATTATTAAGTCGCTTTCCTTTAAATTTCTCTGCAACACTTTCTTTAACTAATGAGCACTCTGCTCCGGAGTCAAAGCAAAATGGAATGAGCTCACCGGATACACTTATTTTTCCCATTGGCGGAGCCACCGTGCAAATGTCCACACGCCTCTCGTGCATCTTTTTCTTCTCGTTCTCGCTGGTTTGAAGTTTTGGACAGTGGAAACATCGTACGTTGATTCGATTCTTCACTCCAAAGTTACTGCTCCCGTTCTGATTGTTTCCCCTCGCGTTCTGTCCAATTCTTTCCAGTCGATTTCGGCATTCAGCGATTTTATGTCCAATTTCTCCACAGTGATGACATTTCACTTGGAACTTAATCTTCTTTCGCTCTGGGCCCGTAAACTTGCATCGTGTTCCGGATTACGCCTCTTGTAAGCATGAGCCTGCAGTTGTTGTTGTAGCTCATTGCGGCTTGTAACTTTAGTTGTATATATGCAACAAGCTGTTGTCGATTTGCGCCATATGTGCTAACGCTACCGACACTGCGATTTTCTCCATGTCTATGGCTTTCCACTTGGACATAAGTGACATAACAATCCGGCTGCCATACTCTGCGAATCCCTCTCCAGGTTTAGGACGACCATCCAAAACGTTCAGTAGAATCGCTGTAGTTGTCTCCACTCCCACGAAGCGTCGAATGAACAGTTCCTTGAACTGTGCCCAGGTTATGCCAGCGAAACATGCTTGCGATAACCATTGTGATGCGCTGCCTTCTAGCGCCTTGCTTAAAGTCATCACCAGACCACTGCCCACAAGGACGTGGTCTGCAAATACGAGATCGACTATTGTACACCAGGCTGAGGCGTCTACTCCTGCATCATCGTGGTTAAATTTGGGCAAGGTGACATGCGTAGCCCTATCGTCAGCTGCCGAAGTCCTTGGTGTCTGCATAGATTTTAGTAGCTCCATAAGGGTTCTGTTCTGAGCTTCCAACGCTGCCACATATTGTCCAGGAGTATTGTCTGTAGGCGAGGCGAATCCCACTTCGTCGTCTATATTTTCCATTTCTTTGTTGAATTAATTTCTCAGCAGCAAGTTCTGTTTGTCTTTCAAGCGCTTTCTGAACTAATTTTCCAAAACGTCAACTTTCTATTTTTATACTTTCTACTCAATTCTATTCTCAATTCGACTACATTGTTAGTCGTCTCTGTCTAACATGTATGTCAGCGCTTAGCGAACAGACCTCACCTGGCAGCAGTCTATATCTGTCCTGCCATGCTTTCACTCAATTCTAACTCTCTTTTTCAATAGCCCTGCCTCACATTAAAGAAGGCCCCGCTTCACATTCTCTGACCAAAAGGAACAAAGTAGGCCCCGTTTCATTTGATCCGACATAGACATATTTGTAGAATTTTTATATAACGTATAAGTAGGGCAATAAAACAAAAAAAAACCATCGGACTGATTTTGGTTTTAAATTATAGATGCATTCATAAACTGTAATGCGACAGTTTGGTTTTGGTTTGTACAGGTAAATCGTTACCTGCCAGGTGTCCATTTTTAACACCTTTCTCTGCCTAAAGTAGTCTAGAACTTTTGAAGCACTACGGAGCACTCAACTACACTATATAGGTCAGTTCCGTGTATCTTTCCTGAACTAGAATCCGTTTAGAAAGTCTGCGTTGATTCGCGACTCCACCTTTGGCAGCTATTTTAGTGAAGCAACTCAGGGCCAAAAAACACGAAATATGGGGGAAAACGCCGGCTGTCGCTGGGATGGTCGTCGGTGGCCTCTGGCTTGGGGTTGGTTATCGTTGTGGCTGCTGTAGTAGAAAATCTCAAATTCAAATTCACAAATATATTAAGGCTTTATTGGCACACTTCAATTTAAGACTGATTTTAAAACTAAGAGCTTAAGAGCCCGGGACCGCAGAGTGGTGGGTTTCGCTGGGAGCGGCAGCGCTCGCTCCCACACTGCCGCTCAGAACTAAGTGCCCTTGTGTCGCTCAGATCCCGTACGGGCGTCCGAATCTTAAGGCTGGAATCAAGCCTTAGGTCGGCTTCAAGCCGGAGGTCGCCCGTGCGGGATCGAAGGGTCGCCGTGCAGACTTCGTCCTCGCCTGCCTGCGTTATGGGCTCCCGATATGCCGCAGCCAACGACCGGTCTATGCTACTGACCGCCATGCACCGGTCGATCATGGCCCCCATCTCAAAGGTCCCGTTTCCGGTGTCGAGCAACACGCAGGCGGTCGGAAGTATATGGATCACCTTCTGCTGCAGATACGCAGCCACGGACGAAGATTTAATGGGAGCCGTCGGACGCACGGGCTCCTTGGCAGCCGGGAGAAGTATTGGAGTCCGGGAGGCGGGCTGATGCGGCGGACGTGCCGAGCGTCCAACGAGATGAAGTCGTAGGCGTTGAAGGACGAGGTGGCTGCTCCTCGTGCATGTGCAGCAGAGTGTTGTGGTCACCTCCACACGTTTTGCAGCCCTCGGTGCTGCAGCAGGTCCCTCCTGAGTGCTCATGAGCGAGGCATTTCGAGCAGTACTTATTAATAAGTACTTATTAATAAGTACTTATTAATAAGTACTGCCCGAAGGCGCTTTTCAGCGCTCAGTTTGTGGAACCTATTGCACTTCCGCGCGAAGTACAGACTTCAACTACTCGAACTCTGCCATCGGCTCTGGGGAAAACAGAAACGATTCTGCCGAGCCGCCATTCGTTTGAGGGCAAATTGTCAAGGGACTACCACCATATCGCCGATTTGGATGGTTCGGGTCGAAAAATCCCATTTGTTGCGTTTGTGGAGTTCTTTGAGATACTCCTCTTTCCACCGCGCACTAAACAGCTGGTGTTGGGCCTTTAAATGTTGCCATCGATTGAGTACCGATGGAGTTGAGGCAACGCAGTTGGAGCTGCTCACAATGGAAAACTGTCCGCAGCGGGTATAGCTTTATGTATGATCCCTAGTTCTATATGGCGGTTCATTTACCTGAAATTCCCCTTTGGGATATTTCATAAACGTGAAGTGCGCTGCCGTCGTATATCGCCCTACAAAGGGTTGCAAGTAGATCGCGCTGCGTTCTTACGTCATCCGTTGTGCCTCCCTTATGATTGTGAGTGAGTGCGAAATTAAGAAGAAAGAGGTATGTATTTAACTTTATTACATTTAATATTAGTTATATCCCTGACTAACTATATGCCTAAAATCTTATCTATCGCTAATTCTAATTATTTCAACAGTTTTTAATTTGTTTTCGTTTCCCATTAAAAACGGAAGATGACATCATTCATATCGACGCTAAGATTGCAGCGACACCATCGTCTGTTTGTAAATCAGACTGGTAAGCAACGTCCTTGTATTGCACGCAAAGCTTGACATCATCAGCGTACATTAGTACTCTAGAATTTGTCAAAACTTCGGGCAGATCATTAATAAATAATGTAAACAACAAAGGACCCAGGTGACTCCCTTGCGGGACACCTAAGGTGACTTGGAGAACATTAGATAAATTATTTATAAAGAGGACTTTTTGCGTCCTGCCAGTCAGATAACTAGAGATCCACCTAAGAAGATCAATTGGAAAACCCATTAAGTCGAGTTTCCTGAGGAGAAGGGAATGATTAACGGAATCAAATGCTTTACTGAAGTCAGTATAAATTACATCCGTTTGAAGGTTATTCTGGAAGCCCCTTATAATGAAGGAAGTGAGCTCCAGAAGATTTGTGGTTGTTGATCTTCGCTTAACAAATCCATGCTGACATTGAGAAATTACTGATCTACAAAGGTGCTGCAAATGAGGATTAATAATTTTCTCGAAAAGTTTAGGGATGGCCGAAAGCTTAGAGATTCCTCTATAGTTATTGGCCTCCGATTTGTTACCTTTTTTTTGGAGAGGAATAATGAATGATTCCTTGCAAATAAGGGGAAAGTGCGATGTTTCTAAGGATAAGGTAAACAATTTCAAAAGGGGCGAGCACAGGGCATCGCCACAATACCTAAGCACACAGCCCGGTATTCCGTCGGGACCTGGCAGATAAACAGGCTTTACACGATGAAGATCTAAAAGGAGGGAGCTTTCGTTTAAACATGGACTGAAAATTAAATTCGATCTGGGCAAGCTATAAGAATACGTCTGATTTAGGTCAGTGGAAGTGGAGTATGTTGTTTGAAAAAATTGGGCAAAAAGATCGGCAATTGCCTGATCGCCCTTCACAGTTGCGTTTGCAAAAGAAAGTGATGAAGGATGTGTTACCGCCTTACGTTTAGTATTAACAAAATTATAAAACTGTTTAGGATCCTGAGAAAATTGGACCCTGCAACGAGTCAAATAGTTTTTATAACACTGTGCGTTCAGTACGGTGAAGTTTGACCGAGCCGATAAATAGTTAGAGAGGTCAGAACGAGAACCGGTTTTTTTAAATTTCTTGTACCGCCTTGAATTTACATTTTTCAAGCGACTCAATTCTTTAGTAAACCAAGGAGGTTTATTTGAAATAGAGGGATAGTATAGAGGAACACATTCCGAGTAGAATGAATTCATCGCATTGTAAAAAATATCCACGGCATCAGCCATGTCAGTGCATTTGTACAAATCAGTCCAGTTAAAGTCCGAAATAAAATTATTCAGCCGGTCGAAATCAGACTTGCGAAAGCAGTACTGTTTTGTTTTTTCTTCAGTATATCAGCACCAATGTCGAGTGTCACATCGAAAGTAGGATGATAGGGATCTTCAGGTTGCGTCAGCGGCGCCACCCTCAGTAAACTGACACTCGCCGGATCAGAGACAAAGATCAAGCAAGCGCTCTAAGGAATTTCGTACATGGTTGACTTGAGACAGCGAAATGTCGAACAAGCCAGCAATAAAATCATGTTGTGTTGAGGATTGAAGTGTGTTAGAGGAGCTATTTAGGGACCAAATAGCCCCAGGGATATTAAAATCACCCAAGACTACTAAATGATCTCTATCAGAAAGCATATTGGAAACCATCCGAATGGCGGAAAGGTGGTTCCAAAAAATAGGTAGTTCCGACAATGGAGGAATGTAGGAACATGTAATAAAAACAAAGCGACCATGAAATGATAGCTTCACACAAAGGAATTCAACTTCGTTGTTTTTCTCGAAAGTTACTAATTCTGACGTGAGAGTGGAGTTGACCGCTATGACCGCTATGACAGGCGCCTGACAGGCCGATCTGGCCGATAAATCGTGAACGCAGCTGGGAAAACTTCGGAGCTAAGAATCTTCTCTTCGTGTCGCACATTTCTACCCTCTTTGCGGCGCACTCTTTGTTTGGTGGTATTCGCTGGATCAACTGGATATCACGAAGCGGATAATCTGCTGCATACCTTGCGGTGTCAGTTGCTTGTAGCAACTTCCACAGTATCGTTAGTTTAGATTTTCTTTGATTTTTAATTCAAATAAGCCTATTTTCTTATAATTATTTTCGATCCTAATTTAGCTTATTTTGTGGGGAAGCCTGACTATATATATATATATATATTTGCGATTTTCTTCAACTTAATTTTACAACAGCTACGTATCTCACCAGTCATCAGGACTGCTGACATCGAGGGATTTTGGCGTAAGTACGGCATAGCCGTTAAAACAAACAAAACAAAACATAAGTAAGCCCATATATATTTATATATTAAAAAAACAATAAAAGCAGAAATCCCACAAGGCTTAGTTAAATCTTATGATACATCATTTAATTAAGTTACATTCATATTAAAACATCTATTAGTAAGGAAAAGCTTAAATTTTGATGAGTTAATTTAAAACAGTAAATAACAACAAACAAATGTAAGTCTGCGTTGATTCGCGACTCCACCTTTGGCAGCTATTTTAGTGAAGCAACTCAGGGCCAAAAAACACGAAATATGGGGGAAAACGCTTCAGGGGTGCCGGCAGCGCGCAAGGGCATTTGCAGTGTTAAAATCGTGATTTTTTTGTTTTAAATAATATTACGACGCGAAAGGATGAGGAATCAAATGTTTATAGTCCAGAAATGCTTCAGCTATTAGAAATTCCCTTAATATAGGTTTATTGTTAGTCAAAATGTTAGAAAAATGTTTGAAATGGAGTGGGAGGATCCGTCCCAGAATAAAGGCCGGCTGTCGCTGGGATGGTCGTCGGTGGCCTCTGGCTTGGGGTTGGTTATCGTTGTGGCTGCTGTAGTAGAAAATCTCAAATTCAAATTCACAAATATATTAATGCTTTATTGGCACACTTCAATTTAAGACTGATTTTAAAACTAAGAGCTTAAGAGCCCGGGACCGCAGAGTGGTGGGTTTCGCTGGGAGCGGCAGCGCTCGCTCCCACACTGCCGCTCAGAACTAAGTGCCCTTGTGGCGCGAACATTATCCCCCACCCCCCCCCCCCCCCTGCGTCAGCAAAGCAGGACTACTCCCTGCATACTCCAGAGACGGTCCATCTGAAGACGGTGCTCTGCGCGACGGTCATCCCATCTTCCAATTTTAAGAACCCCAGTTGAATCAGCTTTGGAAACAAGTCAGATCCCAACGCGAGGGAAATAGTCGATGGGCAATGGAAAAGATCATCCGCGAACCGGATGTCGTTGAACTTGGACGGATGGTGTCGCTCAGATCCCGTACGGGCGTCCGAATCTTAAGGCTGGAATCAAGCCTTAGGTCGGCTTCAAGCCGGAGGTCGCCCGTGCGGGATCGAAGGGTCGCCGTGCAGACTTCGTCCTCGCCTGCCTGCGTTATGGGCTCCCGATATGCCGCAGCCAACGACCGGTCTATGCTACTGACCGCCATGCACCGGTCGATCATGGCCCCCATCTCAAAGGTCCCGTTTCCGGTGTCGAGCAACACGCAGGCGGTCGGAAGTATATGGATCACCTTCTGCTGCAGATACGCAGCCACGGACGAAGATTTAATGGGAGCCGTCGGACGCACGGGCTCCTTGGCAGCCGGGAGAGGTATTGGAGTCCGGGAGGCGGGCTGATGCGGCGGACGTGCCGAGCGTCCAACGAGATGAAGTCGTAGGCGTTGAAGGACGAGGTGGCTGCTCCTCGTGCATGTGCAGCAGAGTGTTGTGGTCACCTCCACACGTTTTGCAGCCCTCGGTGCTGCAGCAGGTCCCTCCTGAGTGCTCATGAGCGAGGCATTTCGAGCAGTATAAGTACTTATTAATAAGTACTGCCCGAAGGCGCTTTTCAGCGCTCAGTTTGTGGAACCTTTTGCACTTCCGCGCGAAGTACAGACTTCAACTACTCGAACTCTGCCATCGGCTCTGGGGAAAACAGAAACGATTCTGCCGAGCCGCCATTCGTTTGAGGGCAAATTGTCAAGGGACTACCACCATATCGCCGATTTGGATGGTTCGGGTCGAAAAATCCCATTTGTTGCGTTTGTGGAGTTCTTTGAGATACTCCTCTTTCCACCGCGCACTAAACAGCTGGTGTTGGGCCTTTAAATGTTGCCATCGATTGAGTACCGATGGAGTTGAGGCAACGCAGTTGGAGCTGCTCACAATGGAAAACTGTCCGCAGCGGGTATAGCTTTATGTATGATCCCTAGTTCTATATGGCGGTTCATTTACCTGAAATTCCCCTTTGGGATATTTCATAAACGTGAAGTGCGCTGCCGTCGTATATCGCCCTACAAAGGGTTGCAAGTAGATCGCGCTGCGTTCTTACGTCATCCGTTGTGCCTCCCTTATGATCGTGAGTGAGTGCGAAATTAAGAAGAAAGAGGTATGTATTTAACTTTATTACATTTAATATTAGTTATATCCCTGACTAACTATATGCCTAAAATCTTATCTATCGCTAATTCTAATTATTTCAACAGTTTTTAATTTGTTTTCGTTTCCCATTAAAAACGGAAGATGACATCATTCATATCGACGCTAAGATTGTAAATCAGACTGGTAAGCAACGTCCTTGTATTGCACGCAAAGCTTGACATCATCAGCGTACATTAGTACTCTAGAATTTGTCAAAACTTCGGGCAGATCATTAATAAATAATGTAAACAACAAAGGACCCAGGTGACTCCCTTGCGGGACACCTAAGGTGACTTGGAGAACATTAGATAAATTATTTATAAAGAGGACTTTTTGCGTCCTGCCAGTCAGATAACTAGAGATCCACCTAAGAAGATCAATTGGAAAACCCATTAAGTCGAGTTTCCTGAGGAGAAGGGAATGATTAACGGAATCAAATGCTTTACTGAAGTCAGTATAAATTACATCCGTTTGAAGGTTATTCTGGAAGCCCCTTATAATGAAGGAAGTGAGCTCCAGAAGATTTGTGGTTGTTGATCTTCGCTTAACAAATCCATGCTGACATTGAGAAATTACTGATCTACAAAGGTGCTGCAAATGAGGATTAATAATTTTCTCGAAAAGTTTAGGGATGGCCGAAAGCTTAGAGATTCCTCTATAGTTATTGGCCTCCGATTTGTTACCTTTTTTTTGGAGAGGAATAATGAATGATTCCTTGCAAATAAGGGGAAAGTGCGAGGTTTCTAAGGATAAGGTAAACAATTTCAGAAGGGGCGAGCACAGGGCATCGCCACAATACCTAAGCACACAGCCCGGTATTCCGTCGGGACCTGGCAGATAAACAGGCTTTACACGATGAAGATCTAAAAGGAGGGAGCTTTCGTTTAAACATGGACTGAAAATTAAATTCGATCTGGGCAAGCTATAAGAATACGTCTGATTTAGGTCAGTGGAAGTGGAGTATGTTGTTTGAAAAAATTGGGCAAAAAGATCGGCAATTGCCTGATCGCCCTTCACAGTTGCGTTTGCAAAAGAAAGTGATGAAGGATGTGTTACCGCCTTACGTTTAGTATTAACAAAATTATAAAACTGTTTAGGATTCTGAGAAAATTGGACCCTGCAACGAGTCAAATAGTTTTTATAACACTGTGCGTTCAGTACGGTGAAGTTTGACCGAGCCGATAAATAGTTAGAGAGGTCAGAACGAGAACCGGTTTTTTTAAATTTCTTGTACCGCCTTGAATTTACATTTTTCAAGCGACTCAATTCTTTAGTAAACCAAGGAGGTTTATTTGAAATAGAGGGATAGTATAGAGGAACACATTCCGAGTAGAATGAATTCATCGCATTGTAAAAAATATCCACGGCATCAGCCATGTCAGTGCATTTGTACAAATCAGTCCAGTTAAAGTCCGAAATAAAATTATTCAGCCGGTCGAAATCAGACTTGCGAAAGCAGTACTGTTTTGTTTTTTCTTCAGTATATCAGCACCAATGTCGAGTGTCACATCGAAAGTAGGATGATAGGGATCTTCAGGTTGCGTCAGCGGCGCCACCCTCAGTAAACTGACACTCGCCGGATCAGAGACAAAACAAAGATCAAGCAAGCGCTCTAAGGAATTTCGTACATGGTTGACTTGAGACAGCGAAATGTCGAACAAGCCAGCAATAAAATCATGTTGTGTTGAGGATTGAAGTGTGTTAGAGGAGCTATTTAGGGACCAAATAGCCCCAGGGATATTAAAATCACCCAAGACTACTAAATGATCTCTATCAGAAAGCATATTGGAAACCATCCGAATGGCGGAAAGGTGGTTCCAAAAAATAGGTAGTTCCGACAATGGAGGAATGTAGGAACATGTAATAAAAACAAAGCGACCATGAAATGATAGCTTCACACAAAGGAATTCAACTTCGTTGTTTTTCTCGAAAGTTACTAATTCTGACGTGAGAGTGGAGTTGACCGCTATGACCGCTATGACAGGCGCCTGACAGGCCGATCTAGCCGATAAATCGTGAACGCAGCTGGGAAAACTTCGGAGCTAAGAATCTTCTCTTCGTGTCGCACATTTCTACCCTCTTTGCGGCGCACTCTTTGTTTGGTGGTATTCGCTGGATCAACTGGATATCACGAAGCGGATAATCTGCTGCATACCTTGCGGTGTCAGTTGCTTGTAGCAACTTCCACAGTATCGTTAGTTTAGATTTTCTTTGATTTTTAATTCAAATAAGCCTATTTTCTTATAATTATTTTCGATCCTAATTTAGCTTATTTTGTGGGGAAGCCTGACTATATATATATATATATATTTGCGATTTTCTTCAACTTAATTTTACAACAGCTACGTATCTCACCAGTCATCAGGACTGCTGACATCGAGGGATTTTGGCGTAAGTACGGCATAGCCGTTAAAACAAACAAAACAAAACATAAGTAAGCCCATATATATTTATATATTAAAAAAACAATAAAAGCAGAAATCCCACAAGGCTTAGTTAAATCTTATGATACATCATTTAATTAAGTTACATTCATATTAAAACATCTATTAGTAAGGAAAAGCTTAAATTTTGATGAGTTAATTTAAAACAGTAAATAACAACAAACAAATGTAACGTAAATTTCACATACTTGCCTTATTAATTAATTCTGCATAAGCAGTCTCTCTAACGTAAATATATCTTCGTAGGTTAAGAATTAGATATAGGAAATGTATAGATTATCGTTTTGGTTGATTATATGGATTCGAACATGGACTAGATGACTTTTGGTTGGACACCTGAGGAAATGTAAAGCAGCGGTTGCAATTGGGTGGTGTTCTAATGGGACTTCACAGGTAGGGTGGGCATAGATTGAGGCCAATAACATCTGGGTCTCATTTTCAATAGGTACTTTGTTCAGTCTGTTTCCTTAACCGATGGGTTCTCCTATTTGCCGCTATATTCTCTGTCTACAATTATTATTTTTGTGACACATTTGTTTATCTTAACATCAAACCCACGCCCATTTTCCCTGAGCCTGCCGGTCATGAGTAGACAGAGGATGTTAAGGTGAACAACGCTCAATGAGTAAGCTTGTTACAACATACACCAGGACTCGCAGTTCTTTGTCCAGCTTAGAGAATCGTTCTGGAAATTCGTCGGAAGGGCCTTGGCAAAAATGCTCTTTCACCGCGCGCTGCTCGAGCTTTGTGTTTGGATGCACATCGTTTTGTGGCCCTTGCAACCACTCTGGCCCATGCCACCAAAGTTGACTATCCGCTAACTCGAGTAGGAACACGCCTCGACTGGCTAAATCGTCGGAATTTTGTTCGGATCGAACGTGTGCCCAGCAGTCGACTGGCACTGCCTGCGTGATCTTGGTCACTCTGTTGGCGACAAACGCACCGCGATTAGGAATAACACATCGCACTTTGTGAAGGAAGGTTCCACCACTATTTCTGGCGGCACAAAATAGAATTCGTCAGACTTAGCCCTCCATCGAATCCCGAGCGTTTTGACTGTGCTTGCGGTATCGATTTCGAGGAACTCGCTATGAAGGAGGTGGTTGGCTGGAATATTTTCGGACTTCGATGTTAGGGACTGTTCCCATAAGGAAAGGGTTAACTTTGGCAGTTTGCTTGCGCACAGGAAGACCATCAGACAATCCCAGTTGTCAGTGGATATATGGGAATGTGCTAGCGCTGTCAAACACCCCTGAATCGTGGACTGCAGCTATTTTAGAGCATGTCCAGATTCTTGGTTGTTGACTAAAAGACTTTTATTTTGGAAACGGTCTTGAAGCAGTTCCCACGCTGACGCGAAACCGTCATTTGTAAGCGGTGATTTGGACACTATGGCCTTGGCCTCGCCACTAGTTTTGGTGAGGAGATGGAAAAGCTTTTCGACCGGTTTCAGCCTGGGGTTGTTAACATAAACTGTAAACAGGTCCCGGAAAGTGGGCCATCGGAGTTAGTCCCCATTGAAAACTTCTGTATCGCAGGGCGGTAGCCGCCAACTGGACGAAATTTGCGGTTGCGAGGGAGGAGCTTGAACGGTTTGAAGCGTCATTCTTTCTAATCTGTGCTCCACATGTCTCGTATACGGAGTAGCATATTTTGCCTGTAAGAGAGGTAAGGTGCTGAGGGATCCTTCCTGGGCAATTAGGTCAGAGCATGCCTCATACTCTCTTTCGTCCTTATCCCATAAGGCTCGCTCTTGGTGCAAACGGACTTGCAATGTGCGTGGAGATTGCAGGAGTATTAATCTTGTCTTCGAAAACACTGACGCGATCGCTCACGGCGATGAACGCAGCGGTTGCGGTCATTGGCTGAACTGTTGCCTGATCTGTTGCCGACATTCTGCTACTAGCGCGTGTGACTCTCAGGAATTTAGTCCCGGATGCAGAGGGATTCTCTGGCTGTCCCACAAGTGAAGACTCGCTTGACGCTCTCACCGCCGGTTGGGAGACGACAATTCTCGGACTTGTCTTTGAGCTTGTCGACGGCGTGACACTCGAGTTTCTAGGTTTCAGGCTAGCGGACTTGGGCACTTGTTTGACGCGAGTAGGTAGCGGAGAGGAAGGGGTGGTTTTTGTTTCCTTTTTTTGGTGTAGGTGTAGGCTTCTTGCCACCCTCGACGGGCATACTCCGCTACGCCCTACTAAACGGACGTCCTGCCCGCCGCTAAGAAATGGAGGAAAACGAAAAACTGAAACGAAGACTCGGCTTGGAGCAAATTAGCTGATATAGCTAGAAAAAGTAGCTAGCTTATAGCTGATAATTAGGGAGAAAATAGCTGAACGCTCCTTTTAAATAATAGCTAAATATATCTAAAAGTTCAGAAAAAATAGCTGAATGCTCACTGGAAAAATAAATAAATATAGCTAAAGGTTCAGCTAATCGACACGATTTCTTATTCAGGAATAATCGTAGAACCGACCAAAAAAGAACGACAAATCAATCGCCAGAAATATACGAATATCAATGTCAACAAATTGAATAGCTAAAAAAAAAAATAAATGTCTTGAAACGATAGCCTAGGAGTCTAGCAGAATTCTTTAATTTCGATCTGAAATTCTTTGGCTAGATTTTTAGTAATTTAGGAACACAAAAAAAAGCTAAGCACTTGTATGACACAAAAAAAGAAGTCAAAAACTAGCTGAAAACGACTCTTAAATAGCTATCGAATTTGGAAATATTCTTTGACGATGATATCACAATTATTTGAAAAAATATTAATTTTTTGTTTCTGGGATCGATATTGTATTCAGGTATAGATAGAAGATTTTGTATGACCGGCACTGTATATTGCTTGGTACTAACGAATCGAGTGCAGGTGCTTGTATATAAACAAAACGGAGATGAAATAAAATTCCCCAAAAATATGAGTCCGATGCTTAGCACAGAATAGCGCTAAGGTCTGCCCATGTACATATGTATGTATATAGTTGTTGGAAAAATTTGGCTACTCGCAGAATAGCGGGAAGCTTATGTATGCAGATATATATGTATGTCAGGATAGCAATTAAAACCAATTATTTTGTGGATATATGTATATAAAAAACGATAAATATTTATTTATTGCTGGAACGAAGTTTTTTAGGTTTGGATGTATATTTGATATTTTGTCTATTTTTTTTTATTCCTTATTGGAATTGGCCAGTAATTATATTATAAATTCCGTATATTAAATATTATCGTATATAAATTGGAATATGTTTTAACAAATAATAAATACTATAAGTTTCGGATGTAAATTTATATTTAATGTGGGATATGTGTGACTATAATTTTATTAAAAAGGTATGTGCGGATGAATATTTTTGGTATATGTTTGTATGTGTATATTTGTAAAAAAAAATTTTTTGGGTTAATTTAAGTTTTTATATTTATTAATATATGTATGTATCTTTGGATTAATATCCCTTCAGTACCAAAATTTATTTCACGGCCTTTTCCTCAAGCATGTCCGAAAAACAAAAACAAACTGTATGGGCTTCGCGGACCGAAGTCCGAAACGAAGTAGGCAAACAAAATTCGAACTGCATTCGGCTACCGCCGACGGCTCGCGAAGTTCGGGCCACGTATTTTTTGTTGTTTTCGAAGTCATTCCGTTTTGTCTCGTTCTCCTAATTCTCTTTTCATTTTATTCTTCTGTTGTATTCACACGTGATCGTGCATTGTGTAGTAAAAGTTGCGAAATAGTTTTTATAACATATAAGGTAAGTAAAGTTTTTTATACTTAATAAATGAATTCCTTTGCAGAATTGATCTTAAGCATGGATATGACTTCAACCTAGACTGTTTAGGTTTGGGGACTTTCTTTTCAGTTAAAACTGGAATATATCTTTGTACATATGTATGTATTTATGTGCAAAAAAAAAATTTTTTAATTTGATTCTAACGTTTAATTTAGAGATAACAAAAATTTTCGGAGGGATCTTTAGTAGTCGGAGGAAATAATGATTCAAATATTTTACATAAATAAGAATATGCAAAAAGAGACATTTTTAATTTGATTCTAACGTTTAATTTAGAGATAACAAAAATTTTCGGAGCGATCTTTAGTAGTCGGAGGAAATAATGATTCAAATATTTTACATAAATAAGAAAATGCAAAAAGAGACATTTTTAATTTGATTCTAACGTTTAATTTAGAGATAAAAAAATTTCCGGAGGGATCTTTAGTAGTCGGAGGAAATAATGATAACAAAAATGGTACATAAATAAGAATATGAAATATAAATAAAAAAAGGGAATAAATTTATTTGTGATTCCAGGGATTTTCTATAGGTTTTCTTTTGTGATTCCTCTGGGATTCATTGCTAAATTTCCAGCAGATTTTCCGCTGATTCCGCTTATAAATTCCCTGTCGATTCCGGCGTGAATTTACTTTGAAATTCAGGACAAATTCCTGGCATGATTCAGGCCGGATCTTTTCGATCTTTCTCTTTGTAGCGGACGGTTGTGTTTTTGTTTTGCGCTCCGACTTTTGTGTTAATTTTGTCTTCAAACCACCGGGGTTTCCTCTAAATTTATCACCTAAATATCTATAATTATATACCGTTTTCGTACAACGCGTGCATTCACTTTTCTGTGTAATTAATTGGCATTAATAATCACTTTTTAGTTTTGTGCTGAGGCGGTTACCTTATCTTATTTTTCCTGTTTGTTTCTTTTCTTGTTTTTATTTTTCTCTTTCCCGCTCGAATGTCGTTTGCTATAAGCTGCATCTAAGCTGTTCATAGCTCTCATCGCTCTTGTGATTTCTGCTGTTCAATTTCTAACTCTTGCGCTCTTTTGTTCTCTCTCCCTCTCTTTGCTTTTTTGGTATTGATAGGGTGCACAGTGGTTCTAGGGTTGGTGAAAATGTCTCAGAATATTGTCTGTGTTATAAAGAATTGCCAAAAAAATGTTTTGGCAGACCAGCCCAGTTTCCATTGGTGGCTTTGCGAGGCAGTTGTGCACGCTAAGTGAATCGAGATGACAGGTCGAATGGCTGACGCAGTGTCCAGCAAAAAGGGCATGCGTTATTGCTGTGATGCCTGTCGACCGATTGAGAAGGAAATATCATCCTTCATGCGTCAGACCAGGAGTGGATTTTCTGAGATCATGGCCACGATCAAAGATTCGGTAACCGAATCGGTCGTTGAGGTATCGGAAGGTATCGTTGAGGTATTGCGCAGCCCAACTCTGCCAACAATGCCCGGAATACCGGCCGTGGTTGGTAACAATTCGTTACGTAAGACCCTAACAGCAGTCCCACCTTCGAAAACTATATTTGTTTTAAGGCTTGCCCCTGATCTCGCATCGGAAGATGTTCTAGCCTATATACAAGGCAAAACCCATGCTGGCAATATCAAGGTGGAAAAATTAAAATTTTCGTATGCCAGAGACATTTCATCATTTACACTATTTGCTTGGGTGACTTCTGGCCCGAGTACGTTGTATGAGTCACGAAAGAAGAGAAATCGGCCTGCGGGAGTTTAACTGCCCAGGCCGTCACAATCCTCAGTGTCCACAGCTTAACCTTCTGTCCCAAAAAACTAACCTCTTCCCTACAACTTTCCTATCAGAATACTAGGGGCTTACGTAAGCTCTCTAGATTATATTCGGATAGCCTTTCCTTCGCATCCCAGGTGATTGTATTTAGTGAAACCTGGTTGAAGCCGGAGATCTTCTGCACCGAAATTCTTCCTTGTAAGTACACTATTTATAGATTGGACCAGCGTGGTGGCAAAGTTTAAATTGCCGTTGACTCCTGCCTCATCTCGAAACGGGTGGTATCTAATGACTTTTTGGACATCGAATTTATCTGGGTAAAACTATAATTTACAGGTAGTTGCATTTATGTAACCTGCTTTTACATCCCTACATCTTCGGAAGAGCCAATTTATTGGAAACACCTTTCGGCAATTCGGGCAGTTTCTAATAGGCTTTCTGATAGGGACCAATTAGTGGCTTTGGGTAACTTCAATATACCTGGAGCTCACTGGTCTTCTAATGGTGTGTCTAAAGTCCTCCATACTGTGACATAGCATGACCTCATAAATGGCTTGGTTGATTTATCATTATCTCAAGTTAACCATATCTCTAATTCTATAAATCGCTTACTGGATCTATGCTTTGCCTCCGATCCTGCAGGCGTAAACCTAATTAGAGTTCCTCCAATGCAGAGTGTAAATTTTGACAATATAGGGCGCCTTAATTCAATATCTTTCGTATTTTTATACCCTGTACCAAAGGTACACAGGTATTATAGTTTTGTGCGAGGAGGCGTGGCAGACTCCCAAAAGTTACCTAAATATTGATCAGGACCACTGAAGGAGTCGATATAGCCATGTCCGTCTGTCCGTCCGTCAGTCTGTCTGTCTGTCTGTCCGTCTGTATGAACGCCTAGATCTCAGAGACTATAAGAGCTAGAGACACGAAACTTGGGATTTAGACTTCTTATATCTGCACGCAGATCAAGTTTGTTTTAAATTTTTGCTGCTCCCGTTTTTGGTGGAGCTATTTAAAAAAAACCATATATCTCCCAAATTTATAAAGCTATGTAAACCATATTCAGAACCTTGATGTATTTTATCAAAATACACAGATTTTCATTGCGATCGTGCCATAAATAGCGGAGATATAGCCTTTTTACTTCATACATATTATGTATACCAGATGCAGCGCAGGCAGAGGGCTCCAAATATCCAAATCAAAATGTTCATTTCACATTTTTATGAAATTAAGATTACCGACTTCGAATTGGTTGATGGTGCAGCTGACTAAAATGAAGTCTACGCGAAGTGTAGAAGTGAAGTACTCGCGGGTTCGATTTCTGACGGCGACAAGTCGAATTTTTTTTTTTTTGTGTAATTTTTAACTGTAAATCAAAATTAGTATAGTATTTTATACTAAGAAATAAAAAAAAATTCAATTCAAAACCTATATTTTATAAAACAAAAAAAAAAAAAAAATACTATGATTTGGTGGCAGAATCGAACCCAGGCCAATTGCATACAAAAATGCACCCGCGGTTTTATCCACTGAGCTACCGACTGTACTTTTGATTCAGCTGACATTTACATTATATGTCAATTTGTCTCCGTTTCTTAGTTTTTGGCTTCTTATTCTCGGGAACCAAATCGAGCGGCGACTTGAAATTGTACAGGGTATCCTACTGTCAGGACACCCGACTGTATGTCCTTCTTGTTTGAGATATCAACTTAAAATTTAAAATGAACATTCCAAAGCGCAAATAATTGGATTTTCTGAAACCTCTTAGTGCCTAACTTACAGTGGTGTTAAAAGAATTTAAAGAAATGTATCGTTTGATATCTGTAGCACCTCCATAAGATCACCATTCGTATGTACACGCGAAGTTTTCATTATAAACTTGAATTTTTTCTAAACTTCTGGATTTATCTTTCCCAAATCTTCGAAATCTGTTTGGAAATTGAAAACATAGTTTGAAAATATGTTATTGCAATATAAAATTACAAAATGTCATGGCCATGGGATAGAATTATATAAGTTTTTTCCACCGAAAATAGGAAATATGATAAAAAACCCTTACTTTTTGGTAAGAAAATTATATTTTTTGTTATTGAAAATAGATAAAGAATCGATCAATTAATATGATAAAAATAATTTTAGGCTGCACCCACAGATTACGCAATGCAATTGAAAGGATAAAACATTGTCAACTGATGCTCGCTGCGCAATGCGAGTTTGCATGCATTTCTAACGTTCCACTTCAAAAATCGGTATCTTCAAAGCAAAAATTTTAAAATTTGTTTAGATTGTGATTTCCTCATAGTTGAACTTTTCTAAAAGTGCAGCTTAAAGTGCATCATCGTCAAAAATATATATTTTTTTTAATAAATAAACTCTAGATTGGCAAAATCTTACACTGTGCAATGACGCAACCTGAAGATCCTTATCATCCTTTCGATGTGACTATCGACACTGGGACAGTTTTAGCTACGACACCTGGTAGCAGTTTAAACAGGTCCACTGTTTCCGAAAGGCTGACTATCAGAGGCTAAACACTTTAATAACAGAATTTGATTGGTCTAATCGTTACACGAGCTCTGACATGGCATCCGCCGTTAATATCTTATACAAGGCCATGAACTAGTTTTTCACCTTATGGGTCCCTAAAATCTACCCGTTGGTATTTAATAAACCACGTTGGTTTAACAAAAAATTGACACGTTTAAAAAACGTGAAATCTAGGATTTATAATAAATATAAACTTACTGGTTCAAGAACGGCTTTCTCATCTTATTTTAGTGCCCGATCTAACTTTACCGTGCTTAACGCTCAGTGTTATATAAATTATTTTAATCGTTCAAAGGTCCAGTTTACGCAGGACCCAAAACAGTTTTATTACTTTTTTAACTCTAAACGTAAACCCACGTTATACCCTCCCTTGCTAAATACTACAGTATACAATACTACAAAATACTACCGTAAGTTCTGATCAAGCAATAGTCAATATCTTTGCTGAGTTTTTTAAAACGACATATTCGCTCTCAACAGCTTCAGATCATACATTTTCTCCAGCTATGCCCAGTTCGTCCTTAATCTTCAGTCCTATTTTAAACGTAAGCTCACTTATTCTTGATCTTTAACGTGTTAAGCCAGTTTATTCGCCAGGTCCCGATGGTATACCTGGCTCTGTGCTTAGGTATTGCTCCGAGGCGCTGTGTAACCCCCTTCTTAAATTGTTTACCTTATCTTTAGAATCCTCAGAATTTCCTCTTATTTGGAGGGAATCATTTGTTATTCCTCTCCACAAAAAAGGTAGCAAATCGGATGCCAGTAACTATTGGGGTATCTCTAAGTTATCAGCAATCCCCAAACTTTTCGAGAATGTAATCACTCCTCACTTGCAACACCTATGTAGATCCGTAATCTCTCTATGTCAGCATGGTTTTATGAGGCAAAGATCAACCACGACCAATCTTCTGGAACTTACCTTTTTCGTTATTAGGGGCTTCCAACAAAACTTTCAAACCGATGTTATTTACACGGACTTTAGTAAAGCTTTCGACTCGGTCAATCATCCTCTTGTGGTTAGGAAACTTGATTCAATGGGGTTTCCTAGTGATCTTCATAAGAGGATTTCGAGTTATCTAAGTGACAGGACCCAAAAAGGTTCTGTTCAGAAACGTTTTATTCAATAGCCTCAGGGTCACATCTGGCGTCCCACAGGGTAGCCACCTTGGACCACTGCTATTTACATAGTTTAGCAATGATTTGCCGCAGGTTCTAACCAAATCCAGAGTACTCATTTACGCTGATGACGTTAAACTTAGCTTGCAGTATAGGGACAGTTCATGCCAATCAGACCTACAATCGGATCTTGATAACTTCCAAGCATGGTGTCATGCTAACGATTTATATCTCAACAGCTCAAAATGCAAACTGATGACATTTTCACGTATTACTCCCCTGCTTGCAACCTATATGCTTAGCGACTGCTCTTTGAAAAGAATGACTTATGTTGATGATCTGGGTGTCCGCCTGGATCCTAAACTTTCGTTCTCTGAACATATTTTTGTGTATGGTTAACAAAGCCAGAGGCATGCTGGGATTCATTAAAAGGTGTGGAAAGGAGTTCGATTCTCCTTATGTAACGAAAACTCTCTTTACTTCGTTGGTTCGCCCTATATTGGAGTATGGTTCGTGCGTCTGGAGTCCTCAATTTGGAGTCCATAGTAGCCGCATTGAATCTGTCCAAAAGAACTTTTTGCTTTTCGCCCTCCGTGGCCTACCCTGGGATGCCAACTTTAGTTTACTGTCGTACTCTAGTAGACTTCTCCTACTTAATCTACCTTTTTTAGCTAACATTAGGACGATGCTTGGCGTCGTCTTGTTACATAAACTTATGCACAGTGATGTGGAGAGCCCGTACCTGCTAGGCCAGCTCAATTTCCATGTTCCCCGTCTTTCATCTAGAACTTTTATTCTATTAGTAGTTGTAGGTGTAAATTTGAAGTACATGAATCCTTCAGGGTTTTATGTACTGATTACAATCATCTTTTTAGTAGTATTGAAGGCATTGAAAGCCTTCAAAAACTAAAAACTATATTGCTTGTAGTTCTAGCCCGTAGTGTATCCTAATTTGTCCTCGTCCTGTTCTATTTCTTCTTCTCTCGCGTCTTACTAGTACGCGTTTCGTGCCATACGTTACACGGCTGCGCCCCTCGGTCGGTTGGGCGGGAGGTAGGCGTGGGACTCGCGCGAAAAAAAAGTCCAAATTCATGGCTGCAGCCCTATTTTAAAATTTTTTGTATAAAATTTCACGGAATATTCACCGGTTATTCACGAGGGATTCTGCAAGAATCATGTCTGAACGGTACTAAAGAGATATTTATCAATGTGCAGTTTATTGCCGGACGTGGATATGTGAAAGTGGATGTAATATATATATGCTGTTCGCGCCATAAGGGCGCTTAGTTATAAGCGACACTCTAAGAGCGAGCGCTGCACTGGCGCTTGCACTCCCGCTCTCCGTTGGCTCTCCCGCTCCGGCAAAATCCACCACTCCGCGGTCCCGGGCTCTTTACCTCTTAGTTATAAGTTAGTCTTAAAATTGAAGTTGTGCAAATAAAGCATTTATCATTTTGTGAAGTGGAAAACGCCTTCGCCTTGTTTGCAGCCACCAACAACCCAAAGCCCTTTTCTACGGCCACCGACGACCAACTCCATTTCATGGTCCTGCGATCTATCCTGATCAGCGCGCCTCTGCGGATTTTTTCGAAGATAAGTACGACTATTTTCCTAACCATTCGTCCGTGGTCGCCATATTCCTTTCCAACGGCGTTATTTCCATCCGAGTCCAAGTTCCAAGTGAAAAGTGAAAAGTGATATATATATGCCTATATACAAGAATATAGGAATAAAATACATACGCCTAGCCGCAATGAATTTTTTTACATCTGCCCATTAAATTAAATGTGTGACGAAGTCACCTTTGTATATATATACATAGTAGGTTAAGTTTGTACATATTAGTTTAAGATGATCTTTCTCGCTTCAAAGTGAACGGTCGTGTTTTTTTCTTGCGCTCTCGTTTTTGTAAAATTATTTACGTAAAAACCGCCGGGGTTTGTTTAAAACTTCTAATTTGTGTTCTATATACATAGCTCCCGTTCACTTCGCGTGTGCATGCATCTTTATGAACTATATTAACTTATTAAAAACCTTTTTTTCACAACTTAAGTGAGCTGCCAGTGTTTTGTTGTTCTTGTGTTTTTTTGCATTTCTTCTTTACACCTCTCTCGTTTAGCCGTTGTTGCTCTGTCGCGACAGCTAAACGTTTCTCTAAGCTCGCTTACTCTCACACTCCCCTGCTCTCTAGCGCTTCAACTCTCTTGGTGCAGCTGCACTTTTCTTTTCATATCTTTCGCCCCCTCATCTATTGCTACAAGTACAGTGGTAAGTCTAAAATAATGTCTTCCGATATCGTCTGCTTCTCCAAAACCTGTAAAAAGGCAGTTTTGTCTACGGATCTTACCATCGGCTGCTGGCTGTGCGACAACATTTTGCACGCCAAGTGCATTGGGGTTGCCGGTCGGACTGTTGATGATGTGAGAAAAAACATCGGCTTGCGCTACTTTTGCGATGCCTGTCGTGACGTTGAAAGGGAAATGATGTCTTTCATGCGGCAAACCAAGGGCAGTTTTAAGGAGTTGTTATCGAGTTTCAACAAAACTCATAACATCTTCTTAGCGCTTGATAAACAATTTAATAGCCTTACGCTATTAAATGAGTCTCCAAGGCGCAAAAAAACTGCAACTGGAGTGCAGCAGGGCGACGGATCCCTACAACCTGCGGCGGGCGCTCGACAGCAGCCGCCGTTGACACTGCCTACGACCTCAGAATCGAATCCCAGAATTCTGAGGTCAAGCGTTAGGAAAGAGGCGGTATCTGAAGGGGCAGTGGGACTAAACGTTCCACCGCCTATTACAATTTCGTCTCCTACGGGAGCACAAATTTTGACCCCCCATAGTCCCGTAAACTTAAATTTATCCCCGCAGGAACTACCGGCCAATATGGGCACTTCAGGCACTCCGTCTGTCCCCCCTCAAGCCCTCATCGCTATCCCACCTACGAAACAGATATTTGTTTCGCGGCTCTCCCCTGGTCAAACATCTGAAGATGTAATTGCCTTTATACGAGGCAAAGTTAGAGCTGAAAATTTAAAATTAAAGGTGGAAAAATTTAAATTTTCTTACGCTAGGGATATTTCATCTTTCAAAATAAATGTCCCAAATGAATTCTTTGGCACGATATGCTCAACCAAATTCTGGCCTGAGTATGTTGTCGTCAAAGAATATGAAGCTAAGAAAAAGAAACGGCCTGTCGGTATAACTCTTCCTAAACCCGATCTAACCACTGTGCCCTCTACATCCTCTGCGTCTGTTCAAAAAAACTAAATACTTCTCTGTTAATCTCCTATCAGAATGCAAGAGGCTTGCGTAGTAAGCTATCTAAGTTGTATTCTGATAGTTTTGCATTCTCATCCCATGTTATTGTGTTCACAGAAACCTGGTTAAAGCCGGAGATTCTTAGCTCCGAAGTTTTCCCAGCTGCGTTCACGATTTATCGGCTAGATCGGCCTGTCAGGCGCGGGGGTGGGGTCCTCATAGCGGTCAACTCCACTCTCACGTCAGAATTATTAACTTTCGAGGAAAACAACGAAGTTGAATTCCTTTGTGTGAAGCTATCATTTCATGGTCGCTTTGTTTTTATTACATGTTCCTACATTCCTCCATTGTCGGAACTACCTATTTTTTGGAACCACCATTTCCGCCATTCGGATGGTTTCCAATATGCTTTCTGATAGAGATCATTTAGTAGTCTTGGGTGATTTTAATATCCCTGGGGCTATTTGGTCCCTAAATAGCTCCTCTAACACACTTCAATCCTCAACACAACATGATTTTATTGCTGGCTTGTTCGACATTTCGCTGTCTCAAGTCAACCATGTACGAAATTCCTTAGAGCGCTTGCTTGATCTTTGTTTTGTCTCTGATCCGGCGAGTGTCAGTTTACTGAGGGTGGCGCCGCTGACGCAACCTGAAGATCCCTATCATCCTACTTTCGATGTGACACTCGACATTGGTGCTGATATACTGAAGAAATCTGATAGACCAGCCAAAAGAGTTTACTGCTTTCGCAAGTCTGATTTCGACCGGCTAAATAATCTTATTTCGGACTTTAACTGGTCTGATTTGTACAAATGCACTGACATGGCTGATGCCGTGGACATTTTTTACAATGCGATGAATTCATTCTTCTCGGAATGTGTTCCCTTATACTATCCCTCTATTTCAAATAAACCTCCTTGGTTTACTAAAGAATTGAGTCGCTTAAAAAATGTAAAGTCAAGGCGGTACACGAAATTTAAAAAAACCGGTTCTCGTTCTGACCTCTCTAACTATTTATCGGCTCGGTCAAACTTCACCGTACTGAACGCACAGTGTTATAAAAACTATTTGACTCGTTGCAGGGTCCAATTTTCTCAGGATCCTAAACAGTTTTATAATTTTGTTAATACTAAACGTAAGGCGGTAACACATCCTTCATCACTTTCGTTTGCAAACGCAACTGTGAAGGGCGATCAGGCAATTGCTGATCTTTTTGCCCAATTTTTTCAAACAACATATTCCACTTCCACTGACCTAAATCAGACGTATTCTTATAGCTTGCCCAGATCGAACTTAATTTTCAGTCCATGCTTAAACGAAAGCTCCCTCCTTTTAGATCTTCATCGTGTAAAGCCTGTTTATCTGCCAGGTCCCGACGGGATACCGGGCTGTGTGCTTAGGTATTGTGCCGATGCCCTGTGCTCGCCCCTTCTGAAATTGTTTACCTTATCCTTAGAAACCTCGCACTTTCCCCTTATTTGGAAGGAATCATTCATTATTCCTCTCCACAAAAAAGGTAACAAATCGGAGGCCAACAACTATAGAGGAATCTCTAAGCTTTCGGCCATCCCTAAACTTTTCGAGAACATTATTACTCCTCATTTGCAGCACCTTTCTAGATCAGTAATTTCTCCATGTCAGCATGGATTTGTTAAGCGAAGATCAACAACCACAAATCTTCTGGAGCTCACTTCCTTCATTATAAGGGGCTTCCAGAATAACCTTCAAACGGATGTAATTTATACTGACTTCAGTAAAGCATTTGATTCCGTTAATCATTCCCTTCTCCTCAGGAAACTCGACTTAATGGGTTTTCCAATTGATCTTCTTAGGTGGATCTCTTGTTATCTGACTGGCAGGACGCAAAAAGTCCTCTTTAAAAATTATTTATCTAATGTTCTCCAAGTCACCTCAGGTGTCCCGCAAGGAAGTCACCTGGGTCCTTTGTTGTTTACATTATTTATTAATGATCTGCCCGAAGTTTTGACTAATTCTAGAGTACTAATGTACGCTGATGATGTCAAGCTTTGCGTGCAATACAAGGACGTTGCTTACCAGTCTGATTTACAAACAGATCTTGATAGCTTCCAAACCTGGTGCTGCATAAACCTACTAAACTTAAATGGCTCTAAATGTAAGCTAATGACATTCTCTCGTGTCGTTCCCAAGCTTGCAACTTACACGCTTAACTGCTGCTCTTTGGAAAGAATTAACTCAGTTGATGACTTGAGTGTCCGCTTGGATCCCAAACTTGACTTTATCGATCATATTTCGTGCATGGTGAATAAAGCCAGAGGTATGCTGGGATTTATTAAACGGTGGTCGAAAGAATTTGATGACCCCTATTTAACAAAAACTTTATATATTTCACTAGTTCGTCCTATCTTAGAATATGGATCTTGCGTTTGGAGCCCCCAGTATGGGGTCCACAGTAAACGCATCGAATCGGTTCAAAAGAACTTTTTGCTTTTCGCTTTACGCGGCTTAAACTGGGATGCTGAACAGAGATTACCCTCCTATTATAGTAGACTTCTCCTAATTAACTTACCCTCCTTGGCTAATCGTAGAACTATGCTTGGTATTACCTTTATTTATAACCTAATTCACGGCGATGTGGAAAGTACTGACTTGTTAGGTCAGCTAAATTTCCATGTTCCCAGTAGAAATACTAGATCGTACATTCCCTTAGTTTTGCGCCATTGTAGAACCTCCTATGAACTGCATGATCCCTTTAGAGTACTGTGTGCAAGTTATAATGATTTGTATTCGGTGATCTCACATGTCGATAGTCTTCCTAAACTAAAAACTTTAATCCTTACCCACTTAGATCGCATGCATGCAAACACTCAGGCTGCTCGCCGGTAGTTTATTTCCTCGCATTCTTTTCTTTATTTTCCATCGCGTCTACTAATACCTAACCCTAACAGGCACGTGCCTGGTTTCATAAGGGCCACTTGAGTGTACTGACCGTAGTGCATCAACGTCCATATATAAAAAAAAAAAAAAAAAAAAAAAGATAGGATAAGGGATCGGTTAGGTTATAATTAGGTAGGGAATAGGGAGTAGGACGTAGGGACGTCGGCCGCCCACCGGCCACGCCCATACCGGCCACACACACCGGCCATACACACCGGCCACACACCGGCAACGCTCGCCGGCAACATCGGCCGGCAGCATCGCCGGCAATATCGGCCGGCAACATCGGCCGGCAGCATCGCCGGCAATATCGGCCGGCAACATCGCCGGCAACATCGCCGGCAACATCGGCTAGCAACAATTGGCTAGCCGGGAGCAGCAACATTGTTGCGGGACAACGGCCCGGGAGCGGGCCGGAACGGTCCGCATCCCGGAGGACCAACGGAAGCCGCGGAACGAGAGCGGCGGAGGGAGAGAAAGAGAGCGTCGGGGGCAGAGGCCTACGATGCGGGCAGCGGCAGCGGAATGCAGATCCTCCACCTGCCCGCTCGAGTTAGAACGAGGGGCAGATAGTGTCAGCGGGAGAGAACGGGTGGAACCCGGAACGGCGCGTGCCAGCGATCGCGGCAGCGCTGCCGCCACGGGAGCGACAGATTTAGGTCAGGGCGAGTTTCGCAATTAAATTAGCAATTACTCGCGGTTTGGCCTTTAGAAGGAGCAGCAGCAAAAGTAAACTACTCGCGGTTTGGCCTTAGAAAGGAGCAGCAGCAAAAAGTGGAAATATTTTCAAGTGCGGAAATAGCGCGGAGAAGTAAAGAGTGAACAATAAGAAGGATACAGAAGACCAGCAACGGCAACGAATAACTGGTTGGAGGATTAAATTTCGGTGAGCGAAACATTATAGCAAATATATTTGCGGGCGAGTGTACTCGGTAAAAATAAGGAATAATAACAAGGAAAGTGGGGAAAAATTATAGCGAAAGGAAACGAATTAGCGTATAAGAAATTATAGAGGTGTAAATAAAAATAAGATGAATCTACTGGTTATTGAATATTTTCTTATTTCATTCGCTCAGGCGCGTCGCGTATGTTGGGTTCGGACCAGGCTGCGGGGTCAGATTTGGGTTGTTGTTGGCGCGGGAGCAGGCTGCTGGGCGATCCCGAGGGACATGGGGAGAAGTAAGAATCCTTACTAAGGTGGATTAAAGCCCCGCCAGCCGATCAAGAGATTTTTAGCGGTGGAAAACATATACATACATACGTATATGCATGCATATGTACAGGCTAGAAATTGCCAGAAACTTCCAGATTTGCGACGCACATGCAGCCGCCACAACGGCGCCTCGTTTTTTCGGGCCGTCAACGAAAGACAAGGGGAAGAGGAGAAGGTGATAGAAAATTCCATTCAGGGGACAAATAGTACAGCTTCGGCAAAAACAGGGCACCAAAGTTGCATTTATTGTCAATAAGAAAGATTTTGCGTCGCTGCCTGCGCCGACGTCGGCAGAGCAGAGAGAACCGCCGCTGCACGTGCAGATCGGACGATCGGGTTGTACATACATATACATACACATGCTTATACACATGCTTATACATATTTTCCCTTATTAATAATTTTCGCTCTTGGTTGCGCCGCCATCAGGGCGGGAGCCAATTTATATACTGGCCCTTTTATTTGAATGAACACACTCAGATAATACTCGTCGTTGAATAATCATCGGAATTTTAGAAAATTAAATCGCCGCGGAATTAAGTTAAATCCTGTGAAAAAAGAAGGTCCTGCGCAAATTAAATAAATATATCGAAGGATAAAATAAACGGAAGGAAATTAATTAAATAAATAACAGAATTAAATAAAATAAATCAAAAAAAAAAAATAAAATAAATAAAATAAAACAACTAAAATAAAATAAAATGAAATAAAATAGGGCGATAAATTAATCGGATTACACTCGAAAAAAAAGAAAAGGGAACAATAAATAATAAAATAAATTAATAACAATAAATAAGTAAATAAATATAATAAATAATAAAATAAATGAATAATAATAAAATAAAGGGAACATTAATAAACTAATAAGCTCGGGTTACACTGAGAAAAATAAATAAAATAAAATAAAATAAAAATAAGGAAAATAAGAGGAGACAACGGGAAAATAATTACACAAACGAAAGGGAAGAGATAAGAAAGAAATAAAGCGCGATAAAAACACGCGGAACAGCGGCTAGGCTGAAGGAACGAAAATACACTGAGGAAAATAAATAAAATAAAAATAACTAAATAATAAATAAAATAAAAAAAATAATTAAATAGTAAATAATAAAATAAAATACAGCAAGATAAGGAGAATAAGAGAAAAGTTAAGGAAAGAAATTAGGAAAGGATTTAATTAATTGGACTGGATTAATTATTAAATGTTAAGGAAAGAGAAAAATTAATTGGATTGGATTAATTAATTCAGAATAAGAAAGGAAATTTAAGCCGGGAAAGGCGGAAAAGGAATAAGGAAAAGGAATAAGGGAAAGGAGAAGAAAAAGAAAAGAAATTAAATAAAAAAAAGGCTAAAAATTAAATAACGGTAAAGGAAAAAATTTAAATAAGGACAGTAGGTCATAGCGAAAATATAAATAATAATAATAAATAATAAAATATAAATATTAGAACAACGAGAACAAAGAAAAGACCATGGGCGTCACGTGGATCAGTTATCGCAAGAAGTTGGAGTTGGAGACCATCCTTCTCGAGTTTAATTTGGAACGCGACTGATTCGGACCATTCGGAGGCGGTACAGATCCGTCTGGAGGAGCTAGAAAGGAATTTTCGGAACGCTCCCACCGGGGACGCAAAGTTGCTGTCGCCCATGTATTTAGATTCGGAGGCAAACTCGCCCGGACCTGCGGCACCGACGGCGCCTCTTACGCTTTTACTACCTAGGAGTACTTCTTCGGCTGATGGAACAACGGATCCGCTCTGTTTTATCGAACACATCGAAGAACGGGCCGATACTTGCCGGATCGATCAGAAGTATCTCGCCCCAGCTTTGATAGTGTTGCTGACTGGCCGAGCCGAGAGCTGGTACAGGACCAATGGCGTACGGAACGCCACTTGGACAGAGGTTCGTAGGGAGTTTTTAGATTTATTTTTGCTGCCGCGCTATTATCAGCGGTTGGAAGACGAAATCCGGACGCATTTTCAGCGGCCTAATCAGCCATTTAAGGAGTATTTAGTGGACCTGCGCCTGCAGATGCAACGGGCAGGAATCATGGGAGAACGGGAATTGGAGCGAGTCTACGACAATATGCTGCCGGAGTATCAACTGTTTGTCAGGAGACAGGATTTCCGCACGTTGGCGGAACAGACTCATTTAGTGGTCGATCACGAGGAGACTCGCTGCAGGAGCGGACGAGCTGGAAATCAGCAGGACCCGAACCCTAGGGCACCACCGATTTCTCGCGTCACCACGGTTGCGGACCGCACGGCCCGCAGGCCACAGACGAACATAATGCAGGGAAGTTTCAGTAGGAACGCGAATACGGGTCGGTCGGGCATCGACACCGGAGCAGGCACCAGTGAGCGTGCGGGAGGCATGCAGGAACTGCGGACAACCGGGACACTTTTCGGCGGACTATCGGAGTCAGGCATTAATCCACTGCTGGGATTGTGGACGACGAGGAGTACGGGCATCGGAATGCTGCCGAAGACAGGCTCCGGGAAACGGAAACGTGCCTCGCGTGACCGGGAATCACCCGAGGGACCCGCACAACCCGGGCAATTAACAGGAGGAACCCTCCACCAACATCAGGGACGCATCCGAGCCGCCATAGAGATGGAAGGGCGACGATTTATGGCCACCCTGGACACGGGAGCTACGCATAGCTTCATAAGTGAAGATTTGGCCAAGGAGTTAGACAACAAACGGAACATGAGGAACATAAGGACACAGGTCAAGCTCGCCGACTGGACATGCCGGGAGCTGACTAGGGCGCTAGCAGCAGTCATCCACTGCGGGGATCGCAGTACGCCGACCATCCTGCTGGTGATGACGGACGTTTTGGACGATGTGCTGCTGGGCATGGATTTTTTGTGCGGGATCGGAGCCACCATCCAGTGCGGGGGACAGGCCCTCCACTTGATGCCGGATGAGCACACCAAGCCGCCAATGGGCGCGGACACGGGGAACGATAGGCGCTACAGGGCTACGCGCGGAGCAGCAGGCAGAGCCAAGCGCGGAAAGCGTGACGGAAAGCGTGATGAAAACGTCACGTCACGCTGCCCCGCGGGCAGCGAGTCGGAATTTGAGCATGGGAGCAGCCATGGATACGGACGTACCCACGGCTAGTCGAGCTAGCAGTTGGAGCCATGTTTTGTTTGTGGCTGACGCCACCGCCGCGCAGCGCAACCCTTTTCGCACCTCCAAAAAGCGTGTCCACTTCCAGGATCACGCCGAGGAAACGCCGGAGCAAAACGCGCCCCTCTGCGGAATTGTCGACACGATGAGCCATGCACCGGAGGAGCAGGACCCGAAGGAGTCGGGCCAGAGATACCCAGAGCCCTGGGTGGAGAAATTCCTGGAGCAGGAATTGAGGAAATTTGAGGAAATTTGGAAAGAAAGCGGACCGCTTTATCACCGCATAGGGTTACGGCCACCAACCGACCGGTGGAAATGACTCCACGCTCGGCGGACGGAACTAGACGGTAGCACCGTCGGATATTCTGACAAGGTCAGAGTTCACGGAGTCATTTGTTGACGGGTTGCGCCCGTCCAACACTCCGGCCCCGCTAGGGGAAAAGTAGGCATCGCGGAAAAGAAACGCGAGATGGGTTAGGTGGATAGAAAAGGCAGGTCCGGGATAGGGCCGGGTTAAGGGAAATACACTGTTAGGTAGGGATTTCTGGTAAACTGAGTATTAATCCCATTTCCTCCACAGACAACAAAGACGACAACCATGGCAGGACCAGGCTTGCCGAGCTTTTTGTGGCCTGAGGGGCGCCCTCTGACTAGAGTGGCAGTCGCGGCCCAGCTAATGCCGCCCCCACTCACCCAAGCACGACGGGCCGGCGACCCACCACTACGCCGGGAACTGTCGTTGATGACGAAGGCCGTGGAAGCGGGCTTCCAGGGTCTGCACCTGGACGGCAGACAAGAGGGCCGTTTCTCTTGACAACTATGCCAAAGACCGGAGAGCGCGGACCGGCGCCGCCGGAGGGCCCGGTCACGATCGTCACCTATGACGATGAGGACATCGACGACGACGACTACGAGGACGACAGCGACGTGGCGCCAGATGGGCGCTTCGGCGCTATGCGGCCGGACGCCACACCACCCGGCAGGGTGGCATCACCAACAATGGCATCACCCATGATGTCGACGCCTCCATCGCCGACCCGACCCAGGGTGGTATCCGAAGAACAGCAAGCAGAGCTGACAGCTTGCTTCGGGGTATGGACCCCGGAGTTGCTGGCGGAATTAGCGTCGATCCCTGGACCGTGGGGAGAGGCCCTACAAGGGCTTGGGCCACCACCTTTAGTGGCCAGGCCAGGCACCCCGCCAACACCCGACGTCGGCCACAACGCCGGTCACGACGCCGGGAACGACGACAACCGGGCAGCCCCGGAGCGACGGGAGGTACCGCGAAGACTCCGATACAGCCCAACGAGGGAGGACTGGAGGCCTCGGTCCCCATGCTCGCCGACCCCGGACGAGTATGCCGGCATTTTCGGCCCGGGGCCATACCAGGCTGGGCCGGCGCCGATAAGGTGCGCAACAAGCCGCACGGATGCGGAGACACGTCGCGGGAGGTGACGGGCAGCGCCGTGGGACGATTCCCCTTCCGCCTCGTCGGAGGAGGACGAGTCAGGGCCCCCAGAGCCCAGGAGCGACCAGGGCGAGCGCTGGGTAGTGGCGCCCACCGAGTGGTCCACGCCGGAGGGGCGACTGCCGGCGCGCCTGATCAACAGGATCCACGCACGGCTGGAGACGCGAGGGCGCCGGACGAGGCGTTACCTCGAGGAGGAAGACGGCGAGCGCTTCCGCGTACAAATCGGAACGACCGGGAAGGTCCGCGTCTTCGTCCGCCCCCCGAAGTAGGGAGGGGGTGTGACGAAGTCACCTTTGTATATATATACATAGTAGGTTTAAGTTTGTACATATTAGTTTAAGATAGGATAAGGGATAGGTTAGGTTATAATTAGGTAGGGAATAGGGAGTAGGGACGTAGGATGTCGGCCGCCCACCGGCCACACACACCGGCCATACATACCGGCCATACACACCGGCCACACACCGGCCACATACCGGCAACGCTCGCCGGCAACATCGGCCGGCAGCATCGCCGGCAACATCGGCTAGCAACAATTGGCTAGCCGGGAGCAGCCACATTGTTGCGGGACAACGGCCCGGGAGCGGGACGGAATGGTCCGCATCCCGGAGGACCAACGGAAGCCGCGGAACGAGAGCGGCGGAGGGTGAGAAAGAGAGCGACGCGGGCAGCGGCAGCGGAATGCAGATCCGCCACCTGCCCGCTCGATTTAGAACGAGGGGCAGATAGTGTCAGCGGGAGAGAACGGGTGGAACCAGGAACGGCGCGTGCCAGCGATCGCGGCAGCGCTGCCGCCACGGGAGCGACAGATTTAGGTCAGGGCGAGTTTCGCAATTAAATTAGCAATTACTCGCGGTTTGGCCTTTAGAAGGAGCAGCAGCAAAAGTAAACGACTCGCGGTTTGGCCTTAGAAAGGAGCAGCAGCAAAAAGTGGAAATATTTTCAAGTGCGGAAATAGCGCGGAGAAGTAAAGAGTTGTATGGATGCAAAGGCCGAGATATGAACTCAGCGGCCCAGAGTCCCTTTCCAGTTAAATTTATAATTTGGAAACGCCAAGAAATGGAGGGGCCGAGGTTTTCGAGTATTTTAAGGGTGGGTTTCTCCGACTCCAATTGCCAGATTTTTATTGCCCACGCTGGGCGGGATTCCACTACCGGCCCTGGAGATTCCCAGCGGCCGGACCCTCCACTAAAGACTGGAGCCGTGGCTGGCGTGATACCGGCAGCCTGCTCCCGCGCCCGCAACCCTGACCTATGACCACGGCGCCGGCGTGCCCGAGCTGCCGCGGCCCGTCGGCTCCACCGTAGTATCCCAACGGTGGCCGACGCCCTCCCCTAAAATGCCCCTATGACTCGCAATTCGCCAGCTGCGGCGCCCGGGCTAATCCCTGGGGCGCATTCTGAGATCGGGCAGACGACTTGCTGAGCCCAAGAGTCGCCGCCCGCACCCACGCCCGGAATTAATCTCAGCAGCGGGGTGCTCCTGTTCCCGTCCTGCCCAAATCCGCGCCTGGTGTTACCCGACGGCGGCTGAGATGGGGAGGAGGGGCACAGCGGGGTGTGAAAAGGATGGCTGGTTAATGTAAGGAGTAAATAAAATCATATGTTCACATTGCTCTCTTTATGTAGTATTTAGTTTTGCCTGCGCTAGCTCCTTACTCGCTAAAATTATACCCTGCGTTATTTGCTTATTCTTCCCGCCCCACTGAGTGCGTCGGGCGCAGTTGCTCACCCGGTGTCTCCTTCTCCTTGTCTTTGTCCTTGTTTCCTTTCTCCTTATCGTGGGGGGGTCCTGCGTTGTCCTTGTGTCGATGCGTGTGTGTGTCTTCGTAGGGGTATGTTTCACTGGTCACTTAATCAACTCTCTGCGCTGCTGGTCAAATTACGAGTGATCTCAATTCCTATTGTCCACTCTGCCTTGACCTAATTCTGCCGGTTCCAGTGGCGGCAGCGCTGCCACGATCGCTGGCACGCGCCGTTCCGCATTCCTGCATTCCTGCGCTCTCCCCCTCTCGCTCTCTCTCCTGAGCGGGCAGGTGGCTGGTGCGAATTCTATCGCATTCCTTTGCGCTCTTCCCCTCTTGCTCTCTCTCCTGAGCGGTCGGGTGGCTGGTGCGAATTCCATCGCGTTCCTTTGCGCTCTGCCGGCGCCTGCGCCGCGGGTCTCTGCCCGGATCGCGCTCTCTGGCCTCTTCAGTTGGCCGCTGATTGGCGGATCCGTGTTCCGGTCCTCCAGCCTCTTTCGTCCCGTTCCTTGCCGGTGTTGCGGGCGATGTTGCGGGCAATGTTGCGGACGATGTTGCGGGCAATGTTGCGGGCAATGTTGCCCGTGATATCAGGTCCGGTGTGACCGATGGTGAGCGCCCGGCCCCCTCCTAACGCCTATCTCCTTGCCTTAACCTATTAGTGACTTCACTTACAGCGTTTTATCCCTAATCTTACCCTATCCTTACAGCTAATCCCTAACTACATAATCTTAACCTATTATTTACACTTAACCTAAGGAGTATATATATATTTACAACGTATTTACATATCGTGGCGGCGGCCACCTCGTGACCGTCGTCACATCCCCCACCTACTTCCGGGTGGAACGGAGGAAGACTCGTACCTTCCCCAGCACGCTGATCTGTACCCGGAAGCGCTGACCAGCCTCCTCATCCAGGTAGCGGCGGTTCTTGGGGAACCTCGTCAATAATCGCTCCTGGACTCGCCGGATCAATGGCGCCGGTAGTCGTCCGTCCGGCGTTGACCATTCCGCCGGGGCCGTCACCCACGGTTCCGGGCGGCTCCATGGCACGTGGCGTGCCCGTGGCTCCTCTTCCTCCGACGTGCTGCTGGGCGAATCGTCCCAGGGCGCGGGACGTCTCCTCCGGGCCGGTGCCTCTGTCGGTGGCTGTGTCGGCGGGTCGCCGACCGTGGCAGATCCGCATCTGATGGCCGGGCGTCTGGCCATGAATGGCCCTGGGCCGAATACTTCGGCCGGGGTGGGTGAAGACAGGGGGTCATACACCCTTGTTGGGGCCTGGGTGCCGTCCCGCCCGTGCGTCCGTGGCGGCGTCGAGGGCCTCTCCACCAGCGGTGGGGGCCCTGTGTCCTCGTCGGACACCTCCTCATACACGGCCCCCAAAGGTCCGGGGACCGGCACTAAGTCGGCCAGGGTGCGGGGCGATATCTCGCCGAAGCAGGCCCTCAGCTCGGCCTCTTCCTCGGCCGTAACCTGGTATTGTTGCCCAGGCTGGAGTGGTTTCTGTGGGAGAGGGGATGATTAGTTCATGTTACCTAGTCAATCCCTACCTATGGTGTGCCCAACTTGGTCCCTATACAGGCCTATTACTTCTCCCCGATGGAAGTTTGACCTATCCTGTGTATATTTTCGCGAATTTCTTTCCCTGGCGGGGAAGCAGAGTGTTGGACGGGCGCACCCGTCATCAAGTGACTCTACGAATTCTGTCTGTTGCGACAGAGTATTCCGGTGGCGATGTCGCCTATCTGGGTCCTCCGAACTTGGAGTTATTTCCACCGGTCCGGTGGTGGCCGTAACCCTATGCGGTGATAAAGCGGTCCGCTTTCTTCCCAAATTTCCTCAAATTTCCTCAATTCCTGCTCCAGGAATTTTTCCACCCAGGGCTCTGGGTATCTCTGTCCCGACTCCGGCTGGTCCGGTTCCTCGGGCGTATGACTCACAGAGTCGACCGTGCCGCAGAGGGGCGCGTTCTGCTCCGGCGTTTCCTCGGCGTGATCCTGGAAGTGGACACGCTTCTTGGAGGTGCGAAAAGGGTTTCGCTGCGCGGTGGTGGCGTTAGCCACAGGCAAAACATGGCTCCAACTGTTTGGTCGACTGGTTGAGGGTACCTCTATATCTCGGGCTGTTCTCGTGCATGAATTCCTATTTGCTGCCCGCGGGGCAGGGGTCGGCGGTTGTCTTTGTACAGTACGCGGCTTGGGTACTGGTCCTTGTATGGCGATCGGCCCCTCCTGGGTAACCGTGCCAAATCCTTGATGCGTTTCTTCTGTTAATCCTCCTGATTGTCTCCTCGTCTCCTCCTGGTGGCCCGCTGGTAGCTTCCCTGGGAACCCGGTTCCTGGTGGCATGCTAAGGGCTTCCCTGGGATCCGGCTCCTGGTGGCCCGCTCGTGGCTTCCCTGGGAGTCTAACTCCTTGATGCGTTTCCTCTGTTAATCCTACTGGTTGTCTCCTCGTCTCCTCCTGGTGGCCCGCTGGTAGCTTCCCTGGGAGTCCGGTTCCTGGTGGCATGCTAAGGGCTTCCCTGGGATCCGGCTCCTGGTGGCCCGCTCGTGGCTTCCCTGGGAGTCTAACTCCTTGACGAACTCCTGGTGGCATGCTAAGGGCTTCCCTGGGGGTTCGTCCTGGTCGTCTTTCCGCTTGTATCCTCTCCCGCATCTCGTCTTCCTGCGATCCTTGACGAACTCCTGGTGGCATGCTAAGGGCTTCCCTGGGGGTTCGTCCTGATCGTGAGGCATCTTCTTGTGATCCTCCTTGTCGTCTTCCTGCTTGTATCCTTCCTCGCATCTCGTCTTCCTGCGACCCTTGACGAACTCCAGGTGGCATGCTAAGGGCCTCCCTGGGGGTTCGTCCTGATCGTGAGGCATCTTCTTGTGATCCTCCTTGTCGTCTTCCTGCTTGTATCCTCTCCCGCATCTCGTCTTCCTGCGATCCTTGACGAACTCCTGGTGGCATGCTAAGGGCTTCCCTGGGGGTTCGTCCTGGTCGTCTTTCCGCTTGTATCCTCTCCCCTGTTCCCTGAGTCCGTGCCCACGGTGGCTTCGTATGTTCATCTGGCATCAAATCGAGGGTCTGTCCCCCGCACTGAATGGTGGCTCCAATTCCACACATGAAATCCATTCCTAATAGTACGTCGTCCAGCGCATCCGCCATGACCAGTAGGATGGTCGGTGAGCTGCGATTCCCGCAATGTATATTCGCCGCTAGTGCCCTGGTCAGCTCCCGGCATGTTCCATCGGCGAGCTTGACCTGTGTCCGTACATCCCTCGTGTTCCTTGTGTTACCCAATTCCTTCGCCAATTCCTCGCTGATGAAGCTATGTGTAGCTCCCGTGTCCAGGGTGGCCTCGAATCTTCGCTCTCCCATAGTGATGGTGGCTCGGATGCGTCCCTGGAGTTGTTGGAGAGTCCTCTCCTCTAATTGTTCGGGTTGGCCGGGTTCCTCGGGTGATTCCCGGTCACTCGAGGCCCGTTTCCGTTTCCCGAAACCTGTCGTCGGCAGCATGCAAACGTCCGCACTCCTCGTCGTCCGCATTCCCAGCAGAAGTGTATCCCTGGGTTCCGGCATTCCGTTGAGAAATGCCCGGGCTGGCCGCAGTTCCTGCATGCTCCTCGCACGTTTACTGGTGCCTGCTCCGGCGTTGTTGCCCGGCTCGTATTTGCGTTCCTGCTAAAATTTCCCGGCATGGGGTTCGTCGGCGGCCTGCGGGCCGTGCGGTCCGCATCCGTGGTGGTACGCGAAGTGGGTGGTGCCCGTGAGTTCGGTTCCTGGTGGTTCTGAGCTCGTCCGCTTCTTCGGCGAGTCTCCTCGTGATCGACTGCCAAGTGAGTCAATTCCGCTAGTGTGCGAAAATCCTGCCTTCTTATGAATAGTTGATATTCCGGCGACATGTTGTCGTATATCCTTTCCAGCTCTCGTTCCGCCGTAAATCCGGCCCGGCGCATCTGCAGGCGTAGGTCTACCAGATACTCCTTAAAGGGTTCGTTGGGCCTCTGAAAGTGAGTCCTAATATCGTCTTCCAGTCGCTGATAGTAACGCGGCGGCAAAAAGAAATCCAGAAATTCCCTGCGAACCTCCGTCCAAGTGGCGTTCCGAAGTCCACTTGTCCTGTACCAGCTCTCAGCGCGGCCAGTCAGTAGTACTATTAAAGCTGGGGCGAGATACCTCTGATCGATCCGGCTAGTGTCGGCCCGTTCCTCGATATGCTCTATGAAGCAGAGCGGATCCGTCGTCCCGTCGAATGAGAGTCCCCACTTGGTCATCCGATCCAATAATGCGGCTCCCGGGTCCCCATGGTAGCTCGTTGCACGCGAGGGCTCCTCCGTCTTCGTCGGCATGCGTCTCCCTGCAGCCGGAGAAGTACTCCTAGGCAGTAAAAGCGTAAGAGGCGCCGTCGGTGCCGCAGCTCCGGGCGAGTTTGCCTCCGGATCTACATACATGGGCGACAGCAGCTTTGCGTCCCCGGTGGGAGCGTTCCCAAAATTCCTCTCTAGCTCCTCCAGACGGATCTGTACCGCCTCTGAATGGTCCTGCTGACGCACAAAGGCAATCAGCCGCGATCGCATTTCCTCCACTGTGCCTCCTCGTTCCAATCCGAATTCCAGGAGTATGGTCTCCAGCTCCAACTTCTTCCTGTAGCTAATCCAGGTGACGCCCATGATTCCCTTTTTCGTTGTCTTATTATTTATATTTTATTATTTTATTATTTTATTATTTATGTTATATCCTACTGTCCTTATTTAATTTTTCCCTTTTCCTTCTGTTTCTATTGTTGCCTTATTATTATTTTTTTCTTATCTCTCTTAATTTTCTTCCCTTATTTTAAACCTTTCTCACCGTTTATTATTTTTTTTCTTTTCCTTTCTTTTTCTTCTTCTTTTACTTTCGCTGTTTTATTTCCTGGACCTTCTTTCTCTATTTATTTTCCTCAGTGTGTTCTTTCCTTGCTTTCGACCCTTTCTTCCTTGATTTTCCTTGATTTTCCTTGATTTTTCTTTGTTTTTTTTTCCTGATTTCACCTTCTTTCCCTTTTCTTTCTTTCTTTTCTCTAACTCCTTGACCTTCTTCTTCTATTTATTTTCCTCAGTGTGCTTTTTCTTGTTTGCGACCTTTATTTTTTTTCTTCGTCCTCCTACCTTATTTCTTTTCCTTCTATAGTTTTGTTCTTTCCTTTCTTTTATTCCTCGTTTCTCGCCGTATTCTTTTCCTTACACTTTTCCATTTGTCCTAAATTAATTCCTTTTTTCGTTTGTCTCAATTAAATTCCCTTCCTTAATTTTATTTCCTTATTCCATTTCATTTGATCCGTTTCTTGTTTTATTTTTTTTTCTCGCTTGCCTATCCTTATTTCTTTGTCTACTCTACTTGTCCTTCTTTATTTATCTTATTGTATTTTATTATTTATATCGTATATTTTATTTTATTATTTATCATTTAATTATTTTATTTTATTCTCTCCGTGTATTTTCCTGTCCGCTTTTCTTCGTTTTTTTTTAATCTCGTTTTACTTAATTATTCTTTCTTTATTTCTTCCTTTTCGTTTATTTGATTTCGCTTTTAAATTTGTCCTCCTTTTTTCCTCAGCGTAACCGTCGATTTCCTCGCTGTTTAATTATTTATTTACTGTATTTTTATTATTTATTTTAGGGTGTAACCATCCTTTGTGTCTTTTATTTCCCTCAGTGTATCCTGAGTTTATTTTATTAATTCAATGCCTCGCTTTATTTCATTATTTTATTCCGTTTATTTAATTTATCTCCTTTAATTGTTTATTTATTCCGCCTGTTTTATTTATTTTCCGTGTGTCCTGATTTTTTTTTATTAAATTCTCCCCGTGTATCGTTTAATTCAATTTATTCCATTTGTTCCGTTTCCTTTTATTTAATTCCCTGTTCCGCTCGTTTTATTTATTATTTTATTTATTTATTTCCCTTTATTTTATTTTATTTAATTTATCGTTCAATTTATTTTATTTTAATTTATTTGTTTTATTTTATTATTTATTTGATTTTCCATTTATTTGATTTAATTAGTTTATTAGTTTTATTTAATTCCGTTATTTATTTAATTAATTTCTTTTAGTTTATTTTATCCTTCGATAATTTATTTAATTTGCGCAGGACCTCCATCTTTTTTTTCCACAAGATTCTATTTAAATTCGCAGCGATTTATTTTTCTCAATTTTCCGATGTTTATTCAACGACGAGTATTCTCTGAGTGTGTTCATAGAAAATAAAAGGGCCAGTATATAAATTGGCTCCCGCCCTGATGGCGGCGCAACCAAGAGCGAAAATTAGTACTTGTATATGTATGTATGTATGTGAAACCGCAACTCGTGATCTGCACGTGCAGTGACGTTTTTTTTTTCTCTGCTCTGCTCTGCCGACGTCGGCTTCGGCAGCGATTTTGTAACTCTTCTTATTGACTACGAATTTGCGGCCTGTTTTGCCGGGACTGTATTTCTTTGACTTGAATGGAATTTTCCTATTGCGATTTCTTCTTTCCCCTTCTCTTCTTAGTTACCCGAAAAAAAACAAGATGCCGTTACGGCGGCTGCACGTGCGTCGCTACTATGGAATTTTCTGGCAGTTTTTGGTCGTTTGCATGTGCATATATGTATGTATATGTATGTACATATACGCACCCTTAAAATCTCGATCGGCTGGTGGGGCTTTAATCCACCTTAGTAAGGGCTCCTACATCTCCCCATTTCCTGACGGTCCCTGTTCGGGCGCCAAACTGTAAGGATGCAAAGGCCGAGATATGAACTCAGCGGCCCAGAGTCCCTTTCCAGTTAAATTTATAATTTGGAAACGCCAAGAAATGGAGGGGCCGAGGTTTTCGAGTATTTTAAGGGTGGGTTTCTCCGACTCCAATTGCCAGATTTTTATTGCCCACGCTGGGCGGGATTCCACTACCGGCCCTGGAGATTCCCAGCGGCCGGACCCTCCACTAAAGACTGGAGCCGTGGCTGGCGTGATACCGGCAGCCTGCTCCCGCGCCCGCAACCCAGACCTATGACCACGGCGCCGGCGTGCCCGAGCTGCCGCGGCCCGTCGGCTCCACCGTAGTATCCCAACGGTGGCCGACGCCCTCCCCTAAAATGCCCCTATGACTCGCAATTCGCCAGCTGCGGCGCCCGGGCTAATCCCTGGGGCGCATTCTGAGATCGGGCAGACGACTTGGTGAGCCCAAGAGTCGCCGCCCGCACCCACGCCCGGAATTAATCTCAGCAGCGGGGTGCTCCTGTTCCCGTCCTGCCCAAATCCGCGCCTGGTGTTACCCGACGGCGGCTGAGATGGGGAGGAGGGGCACAGCGGGGTGTGAAAAGGATGGCTGGTTAATGTAAGGAGTAAATAAAATCATATGTTCACATTGCTCTCTTTATTTAGTATTTAGTTTTGCCTGCGCTAGCTCCTTACTCGCTAAAATTATACCCTGCGTTATTTGCTTATTCTTCCCGCCCCACTGAGTGCGTCGGGCGCAGTTGCTCACCCGGTGTCTCCTTCTCCTTGTCTTTGTCCTTGTTTCCTTTCTCCTTATCGTGGGGGGGTCCTGCGTTGTCCTTGTGTCGATGCGTGTGTGTGTCTTCGTAGGGGTATGTTTCACTGGTCACTTAATCAACTCTCTGCGCTGCTGGTCAAATTACGAGTGATCTCAATTCCTATTGTCCACTCTGCCTTGACCTAATTCTGCCGGTTCCAGTGGCGGCAGCGCTGCCACGATCGCTGGCACGCGCCGTTCCGCATTCCTGCATTCCTGCGCTCTCCCCCTCTCGCTCTCTCTCCTGAGCGGGCAGGTGGCTGGTGCGAATTCTATCGCATTCCTTTGCGCTCTTCCCCTCTCGCTCTCTCTCCTGAGCGGGCGGGTGGCTGGTGCGAATTCCATCGCGTTCCTTTGCGCTCTGCCGGCGCCTGCGCCGCGGGTCTCTGCCCGGATCGCGCTCTCTGGCCTCTTCAGTTGGCCGCTAATTGGCGGATCCGTGTTCCGGTCCTCCAGCCTCTTTCGTCCCGTTCCTTGCCGGTGTTGCGGGCGATGTTGCGGGCAATGTTGCGGACGATGTTGCGGACGATGTTGCGGGCAATGTTGCGGGCAATGTTGCCCGTGATATCAGGTCCGGTGTGACCGATGGTGAGCGCCCGGCCCCCTCCTAACGCCTATCTCCTTGCCTTAACCTATTAGTGACTTCACTTACAGCGTTTTATCCCTAATCTTACCCTATCCTTACAGCTAATCCCTAACTACATAATCTTAACCTATTATTTACACTTAACCTAAGGAGTATATATATATTTACAACGTATTTACATATCGTGGCGGCGGCCACCTCGTGACCGTCGTCACAGAGTGAACAATAAGAAGGAGACAGAAGACCAGCAACGGCAACGAATAACTGGTTGGAGGATTAAATTTCGTTGAGCGAAACATTATAGCAAATATATTTGCGGGCAATTATACTCGGTAAAAATAAGGAATAATAACAGGGAAAGAGTGGGGAAAAATTTTAGCGAAAGGAAACGAATTAGCGTATAAGAAATTATAGAGGTGTAAATAAAAATAAGATGAATCTACTGGTTATTGAATATTTTATTATTTCATTCGCTGCTACTCCTACCACCCTCTGCTCCCCTCTTTCCCATGTCGGCGGCCGTTGGGCAATCCCAGGCGCCGGATTGGGCAAGACGGGAACAGGAGCGCCCCGTTGCTGAGATTAATTCCGGGCGCGGGCGCGGGCGGCGGCTGTTGGGTTTCCCCAAGCCGCTTGTCCAATCTCAGGGAGCGTCATAGGGATTAGCCCGGGCGCCCTCAGGCAAATCGCGAGTCACGGGGGAATCATAGGGGAAAGGGGCGCCGGCCGCCGGAAATTAGTTCCAGGCGGGACCGGCGCGTCGCGGCTGTTGGGTTCGGACCAGGCCGCGGGGTCAGATTTGGGTTGTTGTGGGCGCGGGAGCAGGCTGCTGGGCGATCCCGAGCCGGTTCCAGTCTCTAGCGGAGGGTTCAGGCCGCTGGAAATTCCCGGCCGGTAGAAATTTGGTCCCGCCCAGCGTGGGCAATTGGGAGTCGCAATTTCTAAGCCGAAAACCCACCCCTAAAGATTCTTGCAAAACCTCGGCCTCGCTCATGTTCTGGCGTTTCCAAAATATAAATTATTCTAGAAGGGACTCTGGGCCGCTGAGTTCCTATCTCGGCTTTTGCATCTGTTGGATTGAGGCTTAGATGCCTGGCAAATAGTGCATGAACTATTGCCTACAGTTGTCGCAACTAGCACTTGGAACTAGTTGGACGGTTTGAAGTGTGTTTGGGTGCGGTTGGTTGGTTTGATTGATTGGTTGTATGAGGTTGATTGGGGCATGGAAGACACGGCTATGGTGTCGGGCACATATGCATGAATAAAAGCTCTGTTGTGAGGTAGAACTCTTACTGACTTTATTAATGAAAACTTAACAGTAACAAAATGCTTATGGTAACAAATATCGTATAACAAAATAATGTGGGTTACTATTAATGTGGGTTACTGTGTATGTGGGTTATTGTCAGATATATGACCTGACACTTATTGCTACTGTGTATGTAGGTTATTGCCAGCTATATGACCTGACACTCATTGCTCTATTTTGCTTTCCTCATGTCCGCCAGCTATGCATATTCGCTTAACCTGGTAACTGATACTTTATTAACGACAAATGCATGTGGCTGCGACTGAAGAATTATTATGTCGAATTCTAAATGTTATTGCTTATGAATAAATGCTGCCGTGACTGAACATTGTCTCGGCCGTTGAACAGGTGTTCAACCTTCAGAAATGTCGAACGAAAAACTTCGTGGGGCAGGTTCTGGTGCTGGTTGTTCCGTGCTCTGCTTGGATTCCGGTGTCCGGCGTAGAAATATCCGACGTCGTGGTGTCCATTCGCTGACCGTCCGGCTAAGAGCCCATACAATGCCTAATAGGATTAACATCTCTAGGGCCACATAGGCAGCTACTTGATAATGTTGAGGAGCGACAAGTTGATCCTTCCAGGTAGTCTCCTTTAATTTGACCAACTGGCGTTGCAAAGCGCCCAGCTCCTCCAAGCTGACTTCCTTGGCTGCCGTTCCTTGGAGTGGCTCAGGTGGATCCTTACAGTCAATTTTTGAGATATTGCCAAATTGAACATATGTAGCCTTCGTTTCGCTGACCACAGTGCTGAATGTGCTCACGCTAATTTTTGAATTGCGTGCAGTGCAACCTGGGGCCAATGACAATAAGCCCGTTCCGTTAAGTTGCACTGTAGAAGCGATTCCTTTGCACACCGCTTGAAGTTCTATGAGACTGCGGGTGGCAAACATCCATCTGGTTCGTTGATGCGTTGCCAGCCACAGCAGCTCGGATCTTGACTGAAAGACCTCACATATAGTCTCAGTTTTGTTGTTAAATAACTGAAACTCACACCGATTCTCCACGCTGAATGTGGCTTGGTGGTTGAAACATATGTGCTCGTCATTTGGCAGCTCCATACATTGGTTGAACTTGTCTTTAGTCAACCCCAGAAACTGGTCTCTATGGGCATTGACGGCTATGATTTCGGTTCTTAGCCTTTGGAGTGCATCATTTTGTATAGTTAGATTACATTATCAGACGATACTGGAAGCCGTTGATCCGGTGGGATATGTTCCCGCATCTGATCTAGTTGCATCCTGAGTTGCTTGGGGGATACTAGCATCGGACTGATCGTTCGATGGCGAACGTCGGTTAGCACGTTAGCTATTTCACTCTGCATCCGCTGCATTCCCGTTGACACCAGAGTTAGCTGAGCTGTCAAAACCATAAACGCTTTCTGCAAGTGGTCGCCTTGGTACTTGCCTCTTTCTTGATTGATTGCACCTATCTGGTACTCTAGCGTTTTGATTCGATCGTTGGTGGCTGAGCTGCTCTTTCTGACTATGTTTATCGTAGAGTCCAGAATTGATGTTTGATTTTTCAAGATCATCCATCATCAATACGTCCTCGTTAGACTTGACGTTGTTTATCATTTTAGACATGTCGGCGGCGTACTTTGAGTCCAGAACGCCAAATAATGAATTCGCCACATTTCCGACTATATCAAGTGGTGCTCTTCGTTGTCGGGAATTAATCAACTCATTTCCTGCTTGTAGCTCGTCATATACATTTTGAAAATGTTCATATATAGACTTGCAGGCATTGACGTTTCGTAACTCTGAACATTTGTGTTTTAGTTCAGATATCCCAGCAGCCAATATCCTCCCCATGTCACTCCAGTATGGCTTCAAGTCATAATATGCAATTATGTTCCATTCCGAAATTGCCATTCTGGACGTGCCGAGCGTTCGTAGAATATTCTCGGTTGACTTGCAAAAGGAGTTATGTTTACTGATTGTCCCATTGCTAACGGTAGTATGAGTAGCATTGCCAGCACCGTTGGCAAGATAGGAAATGATATCTTCTTTTTCTGCGTGGGGGTCTCTTCTGCTCGTGCTCATCCACAGAGCTGTGTGGTCGTTTTGTGGCTACTTCTTCCTTTAACAAAGGTGCCAAACGAGTAACTGGTCGTTTGATTGTGCCTGATGCCGTCTTGACATCTACTACGTGGACCTGATTGTCTTTGCTCGGATACGTTTTTACTATCCGCTCCATAGGCCAGCTCATTACCGGCACATTGTCTTCTTTTACTAGGACTAATAGTCCTTCTTTGACATTCTGGGCCATGGTCTTCCATTTAGTACGCATTTGCAGCTCTTGAAGATATTCCATGGACCACCGATTCCAGAACGATTGCTTGAGCCTGGATACTAACTCCCATCTTTTTACCAGAGTTTTTTCGGGTAGGGCAAGATTTGCATCAGGAGGTGCTACTAGAGGTTCACCAATTAAAAAGTGACCTGGAGTGAGCGCTGATGTATCCGTGGGATCAGATGACATCGGAGTGAGGGGCCTTGAATTAAGTATCGCCTCGACTTCAATGATTACTGTGTTGAGTTCTTCAAACGCTAGAGACGATGTGGCTGTAACTGATACCAGTAGCCTTTTCGCCGATTTTACTGCAGCTTCCCATAGGCCGCCAAATGATGGCGCTCGAGGCGGAATGAACTTGAACTCCACCTGCTGCTTACTGCATTGGTTTACGATCTTTGTCTGAGCCTGTTCTGTGAAGATTGTTTCTTCTAGCGCCTTTAACTGATTATTGGCACCTACAAAGTTCGTGGCGTTGTCACAATGAATTGTCTGACACTTTCCACGTCGACCCAAGAATCGCCGAAGAGCGGCTAGGAAAGCGTCTGTTGTCAGGTCCGCAGGGACCGCAGTAGTCAACTCCAGAGTTGGAGAATGGACGAGCCTGTGTTACTCGATCCGCAGGCAAATTTCCCATGATTTGTTGCATCAATTTGGGTCGTGCCCTTGTGCATCTGACACAACTGTGTATGATGCTTCTGGCCATTGTTTTGTCATTTAGAATCCAGTATTGTTGTCTGGCTATTGCTCTCAATGATTGCGCTCCGCAATGCATGTTCTCTTTATGCATCTCTCTTAGCAGCATCTTTACAATTTGATCATTGTATGGAAGCAAGATCTGATGCTTTGCGGCATATGGTATTCTTCCAATCTGCCTCCGACTCTGATGAGTCCGTCATGTCCTATTATTGGAGACAGCGACACAATTGAACTTCTTTTGTCCACTGTCCTGTGTATGCGCAGTTGTTTATGCTCTAAAATCAGTTTCCTAGCATAAGTTAGTTCACCTACACTTAGAATAGTTGTAGGAGATCGGTTCTGCTTGTGACAGAAGCGCAGCATGTAAGCTACAATGCGTTGCAACTTGTGAAAGGAGTTGCCGTGATTGCAACTGTATAGTTCGATCCCCAGTTGATCTTGGCATGTTGGCAAACTCACTTGCTTCACTCGTCGTTCTAGATCGCTGGGAGTGATGCTCGGTACCTTGGACTATTTGTCTCGGGAACCGTGTAGGAAAAGCGGTCCGAACAGCCAGAGGTTGTGTCCCGCTAATTTGCTTGCCGCAATCCCCCTTGATAGCACATCAGCTGGGTTATTCGCGGATGACACATGGCGCCACTGAGATTGATGCGACACCGCCTGGATTTTAGCTATCCGATTTGCCACAAACGTGTGGTATGATGATGCGGACGCATTTATCCAGGACAGGACTACAGTTGAATCAGTCCATAAGTATCCAGATGCCTTGTCTTCAGACATGCGCAAATCTTTTCTGACTCTATGGGTCCACTCGGCTCCTAAAACTGCAGCACATAACTCTAGCCGCGGTAACGTTTCCTTAGCTGTAGGCGCAACTCTTGACTTTGAGCACAGCAAACGGACGGACACTTGATTATTTTTGTATGTGGCTCGCACATACACTGCTTCTCCATATGCTCCTCCAGCTGAACCTTAACCACTGCAGAGCAGCCCAAGACCTCCTGTCCCAAACTGTCTCTGATACGAAGACGGACATCGCCATACTGAGTGAGCCATACAGAGCGAAACACGTGGGAGTATGGCAGCAGAGTGCCGACGGTGGGGCAGCCATCTGGAGCTGCGGGCAGCCCGCTGGCCACATATCACAGCGAGTGGCGAGACCGGGATACACCAGGGCCACACTCCACAAGATGACGGTGTACAGCTGCTATCTAGCCCCGAGCCTGAGCATAGACGCGTTCAGGGACATAGTTCTGGAAATCGCCCAGGACGCCCGCGGGAGATCGCCGGTGTTAATAGCAGGAGACTTTAATGCCTGGGCCACCGAGTGGGGTAGCGCGAAGACGACCAGCGGGGAACGATCCTTCTGGACACGTTTACAACCCTGGATGTATGCCTGCTCAACGATGGGGCCCGTTGCACCTACAGCAAGGCGGGACGAGAGTCAACTATCGACCTGACCTTTGCCAGCCCTGAGCTCTCGCGGAACACCAGCTGGAGAGTCAGCGGCCACGCGGCTATCACCATGAAGATTAGGACTGACCAGCCGAGCCCGCAAAACCGCCAAATGGCCTACAAGACGGGCACCCTCAACACTGATGCGCTACTTGCCAACATGGACTTCACCACAACCGCAGGGGATGCTAATACCTGCGCGGAGGGGCTGTCCGCGAAAAACAAGGCAGCCTGCGACGCTGCGATGATAAGAAACGGCAGACGACCAGTACCCTGGTGGAACCAGGAGATAGATGCGGCGAGACGACAGTGCCTATCTGAGCGGCGGAGGTGTCAGCGAAGCAGGGGACGCCCCGCGCATGAGCAGTACGAGGCCAGCTTCAGGGAAAGAAAGCGAGCCCTCAAGGTGGCGATCATGGAAAGCAAGAGCAAGTGCTTCCAGGAACTCTGCGACGCGGCAGACCAGGAACCCTTCGGCTCAGCATACAAGATGGTAATGGGAAAACTTACCAAACAGCCCACGCCAACATCGCAGGAACAGTTGGGAGCTATCGTCTCTACATTGTTCCCGGCCCAGCCGCCACTAAGACTGCCCAGCATGATCACAGGCAGACCGGTACCGACCTGCGAAGATAAAGTCCTGAGCGCCTTGTCTAGCTGCAAAGTATCCAAGGCCCCAGGACCCGACGGCATCCCCAACGCAGCCCTGCATTCTTTAGTCAAGGCGTTCCCGACACCTTTTGCGCAGGTATTTAATACATGCATCAGCGAGCGGACTTTCCCGAGAGCCTGGAAACAGCAAAGGCTCGCCCTCATCCCGAAGCCTGGCAAGCTTAACGATGACCCGTCCTCCTACCGGCCCCTCTGCATGTTGAACACGGTGGGGAAAATATTCGAGCGTATTGTATGCAACAGGCTGGAAAAGGAAATAGAGGAGCGCGGAGCCCTATCTACCCACCAGCACGGGTTCCGGAAGAAGAGGAGCACAATCGACGCGATACGCGAGGTAACGCAGCTGGCAGCAAACGCCATCGAAGGCGAAAGGTGGCAGGGAGGCACTAAGAAGTATTGCCTGGTGTGCACCCTAGACGTCAAAAATGCCTTCAACTCTGCAAACTGGAGTCTGGTCCTGCAAGCACTCCAGCGCAGCGGCATATCGGGCTACCTTGTACAACTCATAGCCGATTATTTCACGGACCGCGTCCTGATGTACAGCTCGGACGCCGGCAACCAGGCATACCAGGTGACGGGAGGCGTTCCACAAGGATCAGTCCTTGGGCCAATCCTATGGAACGTCATTTATGACGGCATTCTGAGGCTGGAACTTCCTGAAGGCTGCTCTGTGGTGGGCTTCGCAGACGACATTGCGTTGGTCACGGTGACCACGCGATCGACATGCTGATGACTTGGCTAGCAGATAACGGGCTTTCGCTCGCCGAGCACAAAACAGAAGCAGTGCTCATAAGCAGCAGGAAGGCAGTAGAGAAGGCGAGCATCCGGGTCGGCTCGACCACCATTGAGTCCAGCCCTACGTTAAAGGAGTATGCTGCGGCCAAGGCATCCAAGGCCACGGCGGCAATCTCGAGGATGATGGCCAACACACGAGGACCAAGGCAGCACAGTAGACGGCTGATAGCAACGGTGGTGACCTCGACCCTCCTGTACGCAGCACCGATATGAGAGGAAGCCATGCGGACAGCCAGCTACAGACGCTGCGCATTGCGGATCGCCAGCGGTTACTGCTCAGTATCTGAAGAAGCCGCATTGGTTGTAGCCGGAACAATCCCCATCGACCTAATGGCAGCGGAGCGCAGGACCGGCAACTCTGGTACCGCAACCCAGAGGAGCAGCACGCTCACGCAGTGGCAAGCGAGATGGAATGACGCAACCACAGGACGCTGGACTCATCGAATCATCCCCGAACTGGATCCCTGGATAAACAGAAGGCACGGGCAGGTTGACTACTACACGACGCAGCTCCTAACAGGCCATGGCTGCTTCAAGGCATACCTGCATAGGTTCGGACATGAGGCGGATCCACACTGCGACGTTTGCGGCAGTACAGCAACAGAAGACGCGGAGCACTCATTTTTTGCCTGCCCGCTATTTAGCTCCCAACGAGCGGCCGCGGAAGAATCAACGGGATGCCACCTCACTCCCGAGAACATTGTAGGGTGCATGCTGGAGACTCCGGAAAACTGGGAAGCGGTTGCCAACATGGCAGCAACCGTGCTCAGAGAGCTGAGGCGACGGCAGCAGATCCGACGTTCGGACGGCTAACGAGGAGCGGCAACATGACCGCCAACCGCCCCCGCGAAGTATAGCTTTGCGGCAGTCCCGCGAGAGTGGACTTACTTTTCCTACCCCACCTATTCTATCCAATTGTACATTTTCCTTTAAATCTTTCCTATATCTTTTAAACAACAAAAAAAAAAAAAATATAAAAAAATATGCTCGTTCTGAAGCATCGACAAATGTGTGCAATTCTTGTGAGACGGGCACCTGTCCTTCGAAGATGTGTCTTGAAATTTGCATGTTGTTTAGCGCTTGTAAGTCAGCGCGGTAATTTTTCCAATCCACCTGAAGGGACTGAGGAATCTCGTCGTCCCAGCCCATTTTTAATTCCCACAGGGTCTGCATAAACATCTTTGCCTTGACCACCACGGGAGCAAATAATCCTAGTGGATCGAATATTTGAGATGATTCCAAACTGACCACTCGTTTGGTGATGGTTGATGCTTCGCTTTTTTGAGATCGTCCACATAACTGTTCCTTTTGTGGCATCCAAAGCAAACCCAAAGTCGTAACACTGTATTGTTGGAGTGTATCGTCTAACTTGACGTTAGAGACGATATCCTCTTTAGGAATTTGGCTTAATACCTCTGAGTTATTGGAACACAATTTTCGGAGCTTGAATCCGGACAGCAGCAGTATTTTGTTTAATTCTTGTTTAATTTGTACGGCCTCTGGGATACTGTCTGCTCCTGTGAGACAGTCATCCACGTAAAAGTCATTTTTTGGTACTGATGATCCAAGCGGTAGATGATTCTTGGCGTTCTCGGACAGATAATCCAAGCATTTAGTAGCCAGGAATGGCGCTGATGTTGTACCATATCTGACCGTTTGTGACGCGTGCCGCGCACAAATGCAAATAATGTAAATAATGTAAATAGAAATGAAGCGAAAATAAATAAAATGATGTTACACAGTGGAATTAAATTTAAAGCAAATGCGCGCGCGCCGATAAAGGGCCATACTAGCGGCTACGGGCACACAAGAAAAGAAGAGGAAGCAGCCGATCGCGGCGGGCACACTGGAATCCGCGGCCCGCTATATAAGGCGAGCTGTTGGCCTAAGGAAATCACTTAGCGGCCGACAGCGATCGGGAGCGGTAAGCCTCTTGCAGCACACTCCTTGTAGTCAGCAGCCAAAGTCACTTTTTGGAGGCGACCCGAATCCGAGGATTTGGGTTACCTATAAATTGTCGAAAGACTTGCGAGTCGCGACATCGAATTCGGCCCGCCGGATTCTTTTCCCCCCTGAAGACTTACGAGTCCGCCCGACCTCTCTCTCTGAAGACTTACGAGTCCGCCCGCTCTCTCTCTCTGAAGACTTACGAGTCCGCCCGCCCTCTCTCTCTGAAGACTTACGAGTCCGCCCGCCCTCTCTCTGTCTCGCAAGCCGAAGACTTACGAGTCCGCCGCGCATTCTCTCTTTGAAGACTTACGAGTCCGCCCCCTCTCTCTCTCGCAAACCGAAGACTTACGAGTCCGCCGCCCATTCTCTCTTTGAAGACTTACGAGTCCGCCTGCTATCTCTCTCCTGCGACTGAAGACTTCCGAGTCCGCCGCTCCTACTCTCTGAAGATTTCCGAATCCGCCCTCTGGGAAGACTTCCGAGTCCCCACCGCTTCTCTGTTTTTCTCTCTCCACAGGCTCCCGGGCACATCCCCATCCGAGCTGACCTGTCGGGCGTCCCGAAGCGCCGACGTATTCCGGGCCGAACTGACCGGCGGTCGCAGTCCGGAGCATCGAAGACCACGCTGCAGCAGAACCACGAGCCAGATAGTAAACTCTGTACCTTAAGCGTTAAATAAACAGAAACCTACTTAAGTCACCGAATTCTCTCCACCTGTTCTTACTGGGAATAGGGGAATCCTTCTTACAGCTACCACTCCAACTACGAGGCGGACTCTGGCCGTCCCTGAGCTATCTGGGAATCTGGGCGGCAGATCGTCACATTGGCACCCGAGCAGGAAGAGTGGTAGTAGGAGAAACCCGAGACCAGGAGAACATGTCCAGCTGGGTGTACATGGCATCAAAAGCCGAGCTGGCCGAGTACGCGGAGGAATTCGGGTTAGACCAGACAGGGAAGTTGGAAGACTTAAGGAAGGAGCTATCGGCATTCTGTAAGAAGACGGATCATACGGAAAGCTTAAGTCAGAGACTGGCAGCCTTGGCGGAGAGGTACAGGAGGGAGAAAAGCCCCGCAAGAGCACCAACGATCCTGGTGGAGGGCGAGATGAGCAGCCCGAGGATGGAGAAACCGATAAGGAAGGTGGAAGTAGAGATTATCGACCGAGTGCGAGGATGGGGGATAAGGTACCAGGGAACATCAAACCCACTAGAGTTCTTGGAGAAGATAGAACAGTGGGCCGGAGGGTACGGAATGGCAATGGATCAGTTAATCCAAACCATGCCATTCATCCTGGAGGGACTCGCGGCGGATTGGTGGAACACCACGCCAACGGAGATCAGGACATGGAAACAGCTAAAGGAGGAGTTACTGGAATACTTTCTGCCACCGAGGTACGAGGAACAGTTGGAACAACAGATCGCCCAGATGAGACAACGGGAGAACGAGCCAGTGAGAGAATACGCAACCGAATTACGGAAACTGATGCGATTCACGAAGCTATCCGAAGGCGAAAAATTGGACAGGGTGTACAAAAATTGCAGGAGCAAAATAAAGTTGTACACGTGGAGGAACGAATTTAGTACTTTAACGGAGTTCCTGAAATTAGCCGAGGAAGTAGAGGAAATAGAAGCAACGGAGGGCGCAATACGACCAACGCAGCAACAGATAAGGCAAGAGATATGCTTTAGATGCGGCGGCTCAGGACATGCAGCACGCAGTTGTGGTAACCCACCGAAGCTGTTCTGTTGGGTATGCGGAAAGAACGGGGTGAGAACGACACAATGGGCGCCGACGGGAAATGCATAAGGTCTGAGCAACTAAAACTGGCAGCTCAGACCACGCATCAAAGGCCAGACCCGAGGGACGACTTGACATGCGACGGATTCCAAATTGTGGCAAGGATCCGAGTCGGGGAGAGAACCGTGAAGGGAGTCATAGACACCGGAGCAACACGGAGCGCGATCAGCAGGAACTCATACCAAGATCTCCGAGAACACGGGAGATGGAGCGGAGTTCGGGCGGAAATAACGCTGGCGAACGGGATGAAGCAGCAGGCGATTGGAGAATTTCACGCCGAGATCAGATTCGGAGGAGCACTGGTCGAGACAGCGTTTATGATCATGACAGAGGTGGCAGGAGGCATCTTGTTGGGAATGGATTTCTTGGCAAAGGTGCGGAGCACTCTTCGTTGCGGGAATCTGGAGCTGGAGATAAAGGAGGCAGGGAGCAGCAACAACGAAGCAAGGGAAGTAGAGGACGCACAGGACCCGGAAAAAACGCTGGACGAAAGGATAAAGGACTTCCTGCAGGAGCAGAGGCAAGTATTCGAGAGGATGCAGGGGGTCAGTAACGCAGCAACGCACAAGATATACCTGACGGACGATAAGCCGATCAAACAGAGGTACTACCCAAGAAACCCGAAGCAGCAGGCAATTATCGACGAGCAAGTGAACGAGTTATTGTCCCTGGACCTGATAGAGAGGTCAAGAAGTCCCTATAGTGCACGTGTAGTACTGTTCAGGAAAAAGAACAAGGAGTGGCGGATGTGCATAGACTATCGGTTACTGAATGACAAGACCGAAAAGGACGCATATCCGGTACCACGGATGAACTTTATCCTGGATCAGCTACGGGAGGCAAAGTACATAAGCACTATAGACCTAAAGGCGGGATATTGGCAAATTCCAATGGACCAGGGAAGTAGGCAATATACAGCATTTACGGTACCGGGGAGAGGATTGAGGATTGGGAACATATGATCTCGTTCGCAAGCCGGAGGTTGAATAAGACAGAGCAGAAGTACAGCGCGACGGAGAAGGAATGCCTGGCCATTTATTGGGGCATCGACAAATTTAAGATGTACCTGGAGGGATATCCATTCACGGTGGTAACGGATCACATGGCGCTGAAATGGCTGAACTCGATCAAGAGCCCGGCAGGGAGAGTCGCTAGGTGGGCGCTAGGTCTACAACCGTACCAGTTCGATGTGCAGTATAGGAAGGGGAAACTTAACGTGGTAGCGGACGCCCTATCGAGACTACCGCAGGTGGAAGTCAAGGGATTGCGACACCAGGACGACTGGATAAGGCAGAAGGTGGAGGAGCTACAAGGAGGAACACATAGTGAGGAGTACCAGATGTCGGAAGGACGCTTATACAAGCGGGGTGAACGGGAGAGAGACCAGCAGCGGTGGAAGCTGTGCGCAACCGCAAGCGAAATACCGCAGCTCATGAGGGAGAACCATAGCGCGGCGGAAGCAGGGCACCTTGGAATATTCAAGACCATTAAAAGAGTACAAGCGAGGTACTTTTGGCCCGGATTAACCAGGGACACGAAGAAGTTCGTGCGGGCATGCGACAGTTGCCAGAAGTACCAGGTCTCACAGCAGAAAGCAGCCGGAAAGATGCTAACACAAGTGGCAGAGACACAATGGGAGACGGTATGCGTTGACTTCGTGGGGCCATTACCACGGACAACTCATGGGAACTCGGTACTGCTGGTGATGATCGACAAGTACTCGAGGTGGGTGAAGCTAGCGGCGATCAGGCAAGCAACGGCGGAAACATTTTTGCGGATATTTCGGGAGCGGATATTGGCAAGGTTCGGAGCACCGAAAATTCTGGTATCAGACAACGGGGTCCAGTTTACGGGAAGGAAGACGAAACAGGCGATGGAACGATGGGGCATAAAACATCAGTTCACGGCACCCTATACGCCGCAGGAAAACCCGACGGAACGAACGAACCGGACGATAAAAACAATGATTGCCCAGATAACAGGAGAGAACCAAACAAGATGGGACGATCAACTGCCAGAATTGATGTTGGCGTTCAACAGCAGCATCTCGGAGACAACAAAGTATTGTCCCGCACAATTAATACTGGGGAGAGAGCTAAGGCTGCCAGGTACAGTGTTCGACAAGGCCACTAAAGGGTCGGGAATTCAGAAGGAAACGGTCGAAGACAGGTGGAAACGCATGGAGGAGCAAAGGATCGATCTTTCTCTTCGTAGCGGACGGTCGTGTTTTTGTTTTGCGCTCCGACTTTTGTGTTATTTTGAATCTAAACCACCGCGGTTTTATCTAAACTTATCACCTAATATTTATAACGATATACCGTTTTGCTACCGCGCGTGCATGCACTTTTCTGTGTAGTTAATTTGCATAAATAATTACTTGTTAGTTTTGTGCTAAGACGGTTTATCATATTATATATTTCCCCTTTGCTCTTTTACCGTTTCTATTTTTCTCTCCCCCGCTCGAGTGCCGTTTGCTATTAGCTGCATCCAAGCTGTTCATAGCTCTCACCGCTCTTGTGATTTTCTGCTGCTCTAACTCTTGCGCTCTTTTATCTTCTCTTTATCTCTTAGTTTTTTGGTATTGATAGTGTGCACAGTGGTTCTAGGGTTTGTGAACATGTCCCAGAATATTGTCTGTGTAATTAAGAACTGCCAAAAAAATGTTTTGGCAGACCAGCCCAGTTGCCATTGCTGGCTTTGCGAGGCAGTTGTGCACGCTAAGTGCATCGAGATGACGGGTCGAATGGCTGACGCAGTGTCCAGCAAAAAGGGCCTGCGTTATTGCTGTGAGGCCTGTCGACCGGTTGAGAAGGAAATATCATCCTTCATGCGTCAGACCAGGAGTGGATTTTCTGAGATCATGGCCACTTTTCGCAAGGCGAATGACCTGTTCTCCGCGCTGGACGCTCAATATAATAGTATGAAGCTATTAAATGAGTTGCCGAAACGCAAAAAATCCGCTGCTAGTCGGCTGCAACTGTGTGAGACACAGCAACCGATTTCCTGCCACTCTCCGTCGCCACAGCTCCTGGTCCCCGTTCCAATGGTTCTGAGATCAGGAACGATCAAAGATTCGGTAACCGAATCGGTCGTAGAGGTGTCGGAAGCCGCGCAGCCAGCAATTTCCGCGTCGTCCGTGGTGTCTGATGCGCAGCCCAATTCTTTGGCTCCGCAAACAACCGTAGAAAATTCTACCCAGGGTCCAACATTGCCCGGAATACCGGCCGTTGTTGGTAACAATTCGTTACATAAGACCCTAACAGCAGTCCCACCTTCGAAAACTATATTTGTTTCGAGGCTTGCCCCTGATCTCGCATCGGAAGATGTTCTAGCCTATATTCAAGGCAAAACACAAGCTGGTAATATCAAGGTGGAAAAATTCAAATTTCCGTATGCCAGAGACATTTCGTCATTTAAGATAAATGTCTCATTCCAGCTCTTTGACACTATTTGCTCGGGTGACTTCTGGCCCGAGTACGTTGTAGTCAAGGAGTACGAGGCACGGAAGAAAAGAAATCGGCCTGTGGGAGTTCAACTGCCCAAGCCGTCACAACCTTCAGTGTCCACTCAAGCACCTTCTGTCCCAAACAACTAACCTCTTCCCTACTACTTTCCTATCAGAATACTAGGGGCTTACGCAGTAAGCTCTCTAGATTATATTCTGATAGCCTTTCTTTCGCATCCCAGGTGATTGTATTTACAGAAACCTGTTTGAAGCCGGAGATCCTCTGCTCCGAAATTCTTCCATGTAAGTACACTATTTACAGACTAGACCGTCTTCTCCAGCGTGGTGGCGGAGTTTTAATTGCCGTTGACTCCAGCCTCATCTCGGAACGGGTGGTATCTAATGACTTTTTGGACATCGAATTTATCTGCGTAAAACTATCTTTCACAGGTAGTTGCATTTATGTAACCTGCTCTTACATCCCTCCCGCCTAAATGGCTTGCTTGATTTATCCTTATCGCAAGTTAACCATATTTTTAATTCTTTAAACCGCTTACTTGATCTATGCTTTGTCTCTGATCCTGTAGGTGTAAACCTAATTAGAGTTCCTCCATTGACGCAACCTGAAGATCCTTATCATCCAACTTTCGATGTGACTATCGACACTGGGACAGTCTTAGCTACTACACCTGATAGCAGTTTGAACAGAGTCCGCTGTTTCCGAAAGGCTGACTATCAGAGGCTAAGCACTTTAATAGCAGAATTTGATTGGTCTAATCTTTACAAGAGCTCTGACATGGCATCAGCCGTTGACATTTTTTACAATGCCATGAACTCATTTTTCTCTTTATGTGTTCCTAAATGCTACCCGTCGGTCTCTAATAAACCACTTTGGTTTAACAAGGAGCTGACGCGTCTAAAAAACGTAAAATCTAGGCTTTATAATAAATATAAACTCACTGGTTCAAAAACGGCTTTCTCATCTTATCTTAGTGCTCGATCTAACTTTACCGTGCTTAACGCTCAGTGTTACAAAAATTATTTGACTCGTTGTAAGGTCCAGTTCACGCAGGACCCTAAACAGTTTTATAACTTTGTTAACTCTAAACGTAAACCTATGTTATATCCTCCCTCGCTGTCTTTTAAGAATACTACAGTAAATTCTGATCAAGCAATTGCTAATCTCTTTGCTGAGTTTTTTAAAACGACATATTCGCCCTCAACATCTTCAGATCATACATTTTCTACAGCTATGCCCAGTTCGTCCCTAATCTTCAGTCCTATTTTAAACGAAAGCTCACTTATTCTTGATCTTCAACGTGTTAAGCCAGTTTATTCGCCAGGTCCCGATGGTATACCTGGCTCTGTGCTTAGGTATTGCTCCGAGGCGCTGTGTAACCCCCTTCTTAAATTGTTTACCTTATCTTTAGAATCCTCAGAATTTCCCCTTATTTGGAGGGAATCATTTGTTATTCCTCTCCACAAAAAAGGTAGCAAATCGGATGCCAGTAACTATAGGGGTATCTCTAAGTTATCGGCTATCCCCAAACTTTTCGAAAATGTAATCACTCCTCACTTGCAACATCTATGCAGATCCGTCATTTCTCCATGCCAGCATGGTTTTATGAGGCGAAGATCAACCACGACCAATCTTCTGGAACTTACCTCTTTCGTTATTAGGGGCTTCCAACAAAACTTTCAAACCGATGTTATTTACACGGACTTTAGTAAAGCTTTCGACTCGGTTAATCATTCTCTTCTGGTTAGGAAACTCGATTCAATGGGGTTTCCTAGTGATCTTCTTAAATGGATTTCGAGTTATCTAAGTGATAGGACCCAAAAGGTTCTGTTCAGAAACGTTCAATCCAATAGCCTTAGGGTCACATCTGGCGTCCCACAGGGTAGTCACCTTGGACCACTTCTGTTCACAATGTTTATCAATGATTTGCCGCAGGTTCTAACCAATTCCAGAGTACTTATGTACGCTGATGACGTTAAACTTTGCTTGCAGTATAGGGACATTTCTTGCCAATTTGACCTACAATCGGATCTTGATAACTTCCAAGCATGGTGCCATGCTAACGATTTACATCTCAACAGCTCAAAATGCAAACTGATGACATTTTCACGTGTTACTCCCCTGCTTGCAACCTATATGCTTAACGACTGCTCTTTGGAAAGAATTACTATTGTTGATGATCTGGGTGTCCGCCTGGATCCTAAACTTTCGTTCTCTGAACATATTTCTTGTATGGTTAACAAAGCCAGAGGCATGCTGGGATTCATTAAAAGGTGGGCGAAGGAATTCGATTCTCCTTACGTAACGAAGACTCTCTTTACTTCGTTGGTTCGCCCTATATTGGAGTATGGTTCGTGCTTCTGGAGTCCTCAATTCGGGGTACATAGTAGCCGCATTGAATCTGTCCAAAAGAACTTCTTGCTTTTTGCCCTTCGTGGCCTTCCCTGGGTTGCAAACCTTAAATTACCGTCTTACGCTAGTAGACTTCTCCTACTCAATCTACCTTCTTTAGCTAACCGTAGGACGATGCTTGGCGTCGTCTTTTTACATAAACTTATACACGGTGATGTGGAGAGCCCCTTCCTTCTAGGCCAGCTCAATTTCCATGTTCCCCGTCTTTCTTCTATAACTTTTATACCACTAGTAGTTAACCACTGTAGGCGTGAGTTTGAAGTACATGAGCCCTTTAGGGTTTTATGTACTGATTACAATCGTCTTTTTAGTAGCATTGAAGGCATTGAAAGCCTTCAAAAACTTAAAACTGTATTGCTTGTAGTACTATCCCGTAGTGTATCCTAATTTTTCCTCGTTCTATTCTATTTTTTTTCTTCGCTCGCGTCTATCCAGTACGCGTTTCGTGCCGTACGTCACACGGCTGCGCCCCTCGGTCGGTTGGGCGGGAGGTGGGTGTGGGACCCCGCGCACAAAAAAAAAAAAAAAAAAAAAGGGAGCTATAGGGAACATGATTGGCGCGGAGGAACAGCAAAAGACACGCTATGATCTGAGGAAGAGAGAATGGAAACCAAAGGTTGGCGACTCGGTACTGTGTAAAACACACCACCTGTCAAACGCAGTACAGAAATTCAACGCAAAGCTAGCACCAAGATACGACGGCCCATGGGAGGTAGCAGGATTCGTCTCACCTGTCATTTTGACGTTGAAAAACAAACGAACACGTAAGATAAGGCGGGCACATATTGGTGACACAAAACCATATGTGGAATTATCGCACGACCCCGATCACGACACATCGAGTGAAAACGATATCGATACATCGATACATTGGGGGCGGGGGGTCACGCTCATCCCTGATTCTACCCTCGCGCTCATTCAGCGCCGACCATTGAAAACTGTAGATAACAAGATTGCACGAGACAAGTGGAGGAGATGTACTAAAGAAATTTGTGTTCTCGTTGCAGGCAAGATGGGAAAATTCGAGGAGAGCATGGAGAGATTTAAGCAACGGCACGTGGCGGCGGCAGCAGCGGCGACACGGGCCAGGCTGGTAGAGGCAGCAGCAAACCCGGTAGCGGGCAGGAAGCGGACGGAGCCGGCGAGGATGGGCAGGAGGGCGAGCAGAGCACCGGCAGAGCCCAAGGAGACGGCAGCAGCGGCAGGAGCAGTGAGCCACGAAGGCGCGGGCAGGCAGCGAGTGGCGCACGTGCCACGGCAGATGGGGCTCGGAGGGCAGGGGACGATCACCCTGGGGGCGACGGCACCCGCTCAACCAGGGGAGGTCAGGTCTCTAGTGGCAGGCCCAACGATGCCGAACCCGATGTCTGGAGCGCAGGAGGAAGAGGGCCCACCACCTTGGTACAACGGCCGCCGACGCCGGATCGGGACGTGTTGGAGCTGCACCCGCTGGAGGTGAGCGAACGGGGCTAGACGTTGCCGGCCGGGGCGGTGCTCTCGGATGCATGCGTGGCGGCGATCGAGGAGAAGCTGGCCCAGAAGCGCTACGGGCAGCAGAAGCGCTGGCTGCAGGAGGACGGAGGCGTGGTATGGAGAGTGGTCTCCAACCGGGGGAACCATGTGGCGATCATGCGCCACAATTGAAACGAGGGGGGAGTGCGACGCGTGCCGCGCACAAATGCAAATAATGTAAATAGAAATGAAGCGAAAATAAATAAAATGAAGTTACACAGTGGAATTAAATTTAAAGCAAATGCGCGCGCGCGCGCCGATAAAGGGCCATACTAGCGGCTACGGGCACACAAGAAAAGAAGAGGAAGCAGCCGATCGCGGCGGGCACACTGGAATCCGCGGCCCGCTATATAAGGCGAGCTGTTGGCCTAAGGAAATCACTTAGCGGCCGACAGCGATCGGGAGCGGTAAGCCTCTTGCAGCACACTCCTTGTAGTCAGCAGCCAAAGTCACTTTTTGGAGGCGACCCGAATCCGAGGATTTGGGTTACCTATAAATTGTCGAAAGACTTGCGAGTCGCGACATCGAATTCGGCCCGCCGGATTCTTTTCCTCCCTGAAGACTTACGAGTCCGCCCGCCCTCTCTCTCTGAAGACTTACGAGTCCGCCCGCTCTCTCTCTCTGAAGACTTACGAGTCCGCCCGCCCTCTCTCTCTGAAGACTTACGAGTCCGCCCGCCCTCTCTCTGTCTCGCAAGCCGAAGACTTACGAGTCCGCCGCGCATTCTCTCTTTGAAGACTTACGAGTCCGCCCCCTCTCTCTCTCGCAAACCGAAGACTTACGAGTCCGCCGCCCATTCTCTCTTTGAAGACTTACGAGTCCGCCCGCTATCTCTCTCCTGCGACTGAAGACTTCCGAGTCCGCCGCTCCTACTCTCTGAAGATTTCCGAATCCGCCCTCTGGGAAGACTTCCGAGTCCCCACCGCTTCTCTGTTTTTCTCTCTCCACAGGCTCCCGGGCACATCCCCATCCGAGCTGACCTGTCGGGCGTCCCGAAGCGCCGACGTATTCCGGGCCGAACTGACCGGCGGTCGCAGTCCGGAGCATCGAAGACCACGCTGCAGCAGAACCACGAGCCAGATAGTAAACTCTGTACCCTAAGCGTTAAATAAACAGAAACCTACTTAAGTCACCGAATTCTCTCCACCTGTTCTTACTGGGAATAGGGGAATCCTTCTTACAGCTACCACTCCAACTACGAGGCGGACTCTGGCCGTCCCTGAGCTATCTGGGAATCTGGGTGGCAGATCGTCACACGTTTTAAGTCTGTAAAACTTTAGATCTGCTGATGGTTTCTTACGCCATACGATTAATTGATGGAACTGGTTGTCTGGGTGCATCCACACCTGCCGATACATTTTTTCTATGTCTACAGTAAACACATATCTGTGAGTGCGGAATCGTAGTGAAATTGCAAACAATTCGCTCTGCACAGTGGGTCCAGCGTAAAATATATCATTCAATGATTTATTGCTTGTCGATTTACAGGATGCATCAAAAACTACCCGCAGTTTTGTGGTACTGCTTTCGGGTTTCAATACACAGTGAAGCGGAATGAAGTAGTGATCTGAGGGTACGTGTGTGGGTGGTACCAGCTTCATGTGTCCAAGACGTTCATATTCCTCCATGAAGTCTACATATCCTTTCCAGACTTCTGGTGGCGTTCGTCGCTCTAATGCCAAAAATCTGTTGGTTGCTGTTTTTTGAGATGCCCCCAGGGCTGAAGTTCCTTCAGAAAATGGAAGTTTCACAATGAATTTTCCATCTATTGCAACCTGTAGGTTCGCTACGAAATGAGATTCGCAATGAGCTTCTATTGGAGATCGAGCCTTTTCTTTGGTGTCTAGGTTTTCTAGTGTCCAAAATCGCTCTAGTAGCGTATCCACCTCCTCTTCTGTGGTTGCCGCTGCACAAAATGCCGCTGAGTCGTGCTCAGCAGGAATTTTTCTGGCCGCAATCCATCCAAGCTTTGTATTTTGAAGAATTGGGCCTTCTGGCGTCATCAGCATCTGATTTGGTAGAAGCAAAGAAAAATAATGTTCTGCGCCAATAAGCATGTCAATTTTTCCTGGTTTGTCAAAGTTTGGATCAGCCAGAGTGACGTTGTTTGGGACTTGTAATTGTGAGGCAATTAATTCATGAGCTGGTTGATCAGCTATGATATGCGGCAGCACAAAGGTTTCTACTTGTTGAGCAAAATCACTGTGCATCGACTTCATGAGAACGTTTGCTCTAGCTCGACTGGTTTTTGGGTTGCCTCCAATGCCCTCGATGCGCAATGATGCACCGTGGAGCTTTAATGAAAACTTGGAGGCCATTCGTTCAGAGATCAGATTAATTTGTGATCCTGAGTCTAGCAAGGCTCGAAATGTGGCCATCTGGCCATTGCTTGCTTTGACCAATACCTTGACTGTGGCCAGCAGATTGTAACTTATGTTACTTGCTGCACCTACAGAAGGTGATTTTGGCTCTGTTGCCGCACCTGACGTAGCCTCTAGGTGCAGCAATGTATGGTGTTTTTTGCCACATTTAAAACACGTACGGCCTCGGCAATCTTTCGCCTTGTGGTCACTGCTGAAACAGTTAACACACAATTTTTGTTGTTGAACCCAATTGACTCGATCGCGTATGGTTTTGCTGCGGAAATCATCGCATAGCCAATTAATCCTTTTGCAGAAAGGACAATTTGGTTGCCTTCCAGCGCTGGCAGAAGTGCATGATGGGCTCTTCTGCTCCTTTCTCAGTTGTTGACTGCGTTTTCCTGTTCCCAGCACTCGGCTTCGCTGGTCCAGGAAGCTTAGCATTGTATCGAGACCTTGGAGTTCTCGTGATCCGTCTAACGATTGTTCGTAGAGGGCTCGATTTGCAAGATCCAGTTTTTGCTTGATGATGGCAATTATGATTGTATCCCAGCTGGATATATCAATGCCTAGTCCCTTTAATGATGCTAGAGACTCGATTGTTGTGATATACAACTCTTTTAATGACTTTGGATCGTCACTGTTTGTATGATGCTACATGGCGGGGATTGTTGTACGCGTCAACCAATATTTCCCATGCGCTCATGTAATTTTCTTTTTTAAGATCAATATGCCTTATTAATCTTTCTGCCTCTCCAGTTACGGTGGTTTTGAGGTACCACATCTTCCTGACTGTGGACATGTTGGTATCGTGAACCATGCATTTGAACAAGTCGAAGAACTGAGTCCATTTGAGTAGATCCCCATCGAATTTGGGATGCTGACTCTGGGCAAATGTACATCTTCATTGTTTGATGCACTTGTTTGCGCCCCCAAGACTCTTTGAACTTCTCCTTCTAGTGGGAGGAACGACTGCATGTCGTATCCTTCTTTGACTGGGTCTTCGTATTCTTCGTGAACAGCAAAGTGGCCATTCTGATATTGGGACCATAATGAGGTTATCGAATCCCTTGTTATGGCCCTTCCGGTTTCGGAAAATTCATTCAGGGCACGTTTGATTGATTCAGCAATCGCCCTTTGTCGCCGACAAACTAATATCAGCTTGCTTGCAGGTTGCGTAAAGCTTGCAACGTCTGCATTTTTCGAAGCATTGATCGAGGTTGAATTTCCGGGGGTATTGCTCGAGGTTTGAGCCATTGCATCGGTTATTATCGTTCTATATTTGTCGTATAACTCACGACAGTCTACGTAGAACTTTAAATATTCTGCGGTTCTATATTCCGCTGGAATATTTTTGTCATTATCCGCAAATCGATTCCATGCTTCATCGATTGCGGCCAACTTTGATTTATAATACGTTGGATTTTGCTTTCTTTCCGCAGAGTCCTTTTTAAAATTGCGGATCAGCTTCGATATTTCTTGACTGATTTCTTCCTGCAAGTCTAACGCCTCTGTGACTGCTTGCTCCTCCTTTCTAGACATATTGAAAATAGTTTTTGTTCCTGACCGTTGGGAGTATTTTATTTGCTTTGACAGCTGGATACGCTCCTATTCGCAACCGTGATGTGGTCGAAGGAAAACAACAAATGTTCAATAGACTTGGGGGATTTTTAGAATTTGGAGATTCTAAAAAAGGATTTAGTCAAAATTGTCGGAAAATCCCAAGAGTTACGGATTTTTCCTTTGTTGATAAAAGTAGGAAAATCCCAAGAGTTACGGATATAGCCTTTTGTTTTTAAATGTCGGATCCCAAGAGTTACGGATATTTCCTTTTTTTTTTTTTTTTTTGTTAAATGTCGGGGTCACCAAATGGTGTGTGAGACAACAGTAGGAAGATCCCAAGAGTTACGGATTCTTTCCTATTGACTAACGTCGGTTGACGTGTTCGTCAGGGTCACCAAAATGTTGGATTGAGGCTTAGATGCCTGGCAAATAGTGCATGAACTATTGCCTACAGTTGTCGCAACTAGCACTTGGAACTAGTTTGACGGTTTGAAGTGTGTTTGGGTGTGGTTGGTTGGTTTGATTGATTGGTTGTATGAGGTTGATTGGGGCATGGAAGACACGGCTATGGTGTCGGGCACATATGCATGAATAAAAGCTCTGTTGTGAGGTAGAACTCTTACTGACTTTATTAATGAAAACTTAACAGTATATATAGGTACAAAATGCTTATGGTAACAAATATCGTATAACAAAATAATGTGGGTTACTATTAATGTGGGTTACTGTGTATGTAGGTTATTGTCAGATATATGACCTGACACTTATTGCTACTGTGTATGTAGGTTATTGCCAGCTATAAAACCTGACACTCATTGCTCTATTTTGCTTTCCTCATGTCCGCCAGCTATGCAGCTAATGCATGTGGCTGCGACTGAAGAATTATTATGTCGAATTCTAAATGTTATTGCTTATGAATAAATGCTGCCGTGACTGAACAGCATCCTTACAAATGTTATGATTACATTGACTATAAGTTATGTTTGCTTGGATGAGGATTGTATATCTTGAAGTGAATTGGTAAACAATGGGTTTAGGGAACTCTGAACGGCAAGTCCAGTGGGTGCCATCTATGGAGCCGTCTGCGGTGGTCGCTGGTTATTATAATACTGGTGGCTAGTGGATTCTCGTGGTCTTGTATTTTATCAAGATGCCTTTTGCTGCACTTCACTATTTCCTCCATGACTGAAGGCAAATTTAGATCACGCTTTGTAGTTGTGTTGCGCACTTAGTACGGCGCATTGATGATTTGCCGTAATATTTTATTTTCTGCTCTTTCCAATCTCTTTATATTTGTGCATGAGGCTACACCCCACAGCTCAATGCCGTATGTCTAGACTGGTTTAATGATAGCGCGCGCGCCGATAAAGGGCCATACTAGCGGCTACGGGCACACAAGAAAAGAAGAGGAAGCAGCCGATCGCGGCGGGCACACTGGAATCCGCGGCCCGCTATATAAGGCGAGCTGTTGGCCTAAGGAAATCACTTAGCGGCCGACAGCGATCGGGAGCGGTAAGCCTCTTGCAGCACACTCCTTGTAGTCAGCAGCCTAAGTCACTTTTTGGAGGCGACCCGAATCCGAGGATTTGGGTTACCTATAAATTGTCGAAAGACTTGCGAGTCGCGACATCGAATTCGGCCCGCCGGATTCTTTTCCTCCCTGAAGACTTACGAGTCCGCCCGCTCTCTCTCTCTGAAGACTTACGAGTCCGCCCGCTCTCTCTCTCTGAAGACTTACGAGTCCGCCCGCCCTCTCTCTCTGAAGACTTACGAGTCCGCCCGCCCTCTCTCTGTCTCGCAAGCCGAAGACTTACGAGTCCGCCGCGCATTCTCTCTTTGAAGACTTACGAGTCCGCCCCCTCTCTCTCTCGCAAACCGAAGACTTACGAGTCCGCCGCCCATTCTCTCTTTGAAGACTTACGAGTCCGCCCGAGTTCTCTCTCCACAGGCTCCCGGGCACATCCCCATCCGAGCTGACCTGTCGGGCGTCCCGAAGCGCCGACGTATTCCGGGCCGAACTGACCGGCGGTCGCAGTCCGGAGCATCGAAGACCACGCTGCAGCAGAACCACGAGCCAGATAGTAAACTCTGTACCCTAAGCGTTAAATAAACAGAAACCTACTTAAGTCACCGAATTCTCTCCACCTGTTCTTACTGGGAATAGGGGAATCCTTCTTACAGCTACCACTCCAACTACGAGGCGGACTCTGGCCGTCCCTGAGCTATCTGGGAATCTGGGTGGCAGATCGTCACACGTTTTAAGTCTGTAAAACTTTAGATCTGCTGATGGTTTCTTACGCCATACGATTAATTGATGGAACTGGTTGTCTGGGTGCATCCACACCTGCCGATACATTTTTTCTATGTCTACAGTAAACACATATCTGTGAGTGCGGAATCGTAGTGAAATTGCAAACAATTCGCTCTGCACAGTGGGTCCAGCGTAAAATATATCATTCAATGATTTATTGCTTGTCGATTTACAGGATGCATCAAAAACTACCCGCAGTTTTGTGGTACTGCTTTCGGGTTTCAATACACAGTGAAGCGGAATGAAGTAGTGATCTGAGGGTACGTGTGTGGGTGGTACCAGCTTCATGTGTCCAAGACGTTCATATTCCTCCATGAAGTCTACATATCCTTTCCAGACTTCTGGTGGCGTTCGTCGCTCTAATGCCAAAAATCTGTTGGTTGCTGTTTTTGAGATGCCCCCAGGGCTGAAGTTCCTTCAGAAAATGGAAGTTTCACAATGAATTTTCCATCTATTGCAACCTGTAGGTTCGCTACGAAATGAGATTCGCAATGAGCTTCTATTGGAGATCGAGCCTTTTCTTTGGTGTCTAGGTTTTCTAGTGTCCAAAATCGCTCTAGTAGCGTATCCACCTCCTCTTCTGTGGTTGCCGCTGCACAAAATGCCGCTGAGTCGTGCTCAGCAGGAATTTTTCCGGCCACAATCCATCCAAGCTTTGTATTTTGAAGAATTGGGCCTTCTGGCGTCATCAGCATCTGATTTGGTAGAAGCAAAGAAAAATAATGTTCTGCGCCAATAAGCATGTCAATTTTTCCTGGTTTGTCAAAGTTTGGATCAGCCAGAGTGACGTTGTTTGGGACTTGTAATTGTGAGGCAATTAATTCATGAGCTGGTTGATCAGCTATGATATGCGGCAGCACAAAGGTTTCTACTTGTTGAGCAAAATCACTGTGCATCGACTTCATGAGAACGTTTGCTCTAGCTCGACTGGTTTTTGGGTTGCCTCCAATGCCCTCGATGCGCAATGATGCACCGTGGAGCTTTAATGAAAACTTGGAGGCCATTCGTTCAGAGATCAGATTAATTTGTGATCCTGAGTCTAGCAAGGCTCGAAATGTGGCCATCTGGCCATTGCTTGCTTTGACCAATACCTTGACTGTGGCCAGCAGATTGTAACTTATGTTACTTGCTGCACCTACAGAAGGTGATTTTGGATCTCTTGCCGCACCTGACGTAGCCTCTAGGTGCAGCAATGTATGGTGTTTTTTGCCACATTTAAAACACGTACGGCCTCGGCAATCTTTCGCCTTGTGGTCACTGCTGAAACAGTTAACACACAATTTTTGTTGTTGAACCCAATTGACTCGATCGGGTATGGTTTTGCTGCGGAAATCATCGCATAGCCAATTAATCCTTTTGCAGAAAGGACAATTTGGTTGCCTTCCAGCGCTGGCAGAAGTGCATGATGGGCTCTTCTGCTCCTTTCTCAGTTGTTGACTGCGTTTTCCTGTTCCCAGCACTCGGCTTCGCTGGTCCAGGAAGCTTAGCATTGTATCGAGACCTTGGAGTTCTCGTGATCCGTCTAACGATTGTTCGTAGAGGGCTCGATTTGCAAGATCCAGTTTTTGCTTGATGATGGCAATTATGATTGTATCCCAGCTGGATATATCAATGCCTAGTCCCTTTAATGATGCTAGAGACTCGATTGTTGTGATATACAACTCTTTTAATGACTTTGGATCGTCACTGTTTGTATGATGCTACATTTTTTTTTTTTTTTTTTTTTGTCGCGCGGGGTCCCACGCCCACCTCCCGCCCAACCGACCGAGGGGCGCAGCCGTGTGACGTACGGCACGAAACGCGTACTGGATAGACGCGAGAGAAGGTAAAAAAATAGAATAGAACGAGGAAAAATTAGGATACACTACGGGATAGTACTACAAGCAATACAGTTTTTAGCTTTTGAAGGCTTTCAATGCCTTCAATGCTACTAAAAAGACGATTGTAATCAGTACATAAAACCCTAAAGGGCTCATGTACTTCAAACTCACGCCTACAGTGGTTAACTACTAGTGGTATAAAAGTTCTAGAAGAAAGACGGGGAACATGGAAATTGAGCTGGCCTAGAAGGTAGGGGCTCTCCACATCACCGTGTATAAGTTTATGTAAAAAGACGACGCCAAGCATCGTCCTACGGTTAGCTAAAGAAGGTAGATTAAGTAGGAGAAGTCTACTAGCGTAAGACGGTAATCTAAGGTTTGCATCCCAGGGTAGGCCACGAAGGGCAAAAAGCAAAAAGTTCTTTTGGACAGATTCAATGCGGCTACTATGGACCCCGAATTGAGGACTCCAGACGCACGAACCATACTCCAATATAGGGCGAACCAACGAAGTAAAGAGGGTCTTCGTTACATAAGGAGAATCGAATTCCTTCGCCCACCTTTTAATGAATCCCAGCATGCCTCTGGCTTTGTTAACCATACAAGAAATATGTTCAGAGAACGAAAGTTTAGGATCCAGGCGGACACCCAGATCATCAACAATAGAAATTCTTTCCAAAGAGCAGTCGTTAAGCATATAGGTTGCAAGCAGGGGAGTAAAATGAAAATGTCATCAGTTTGCATTTTGAGCTGTTGAGATGTAAATCGTTAGCATGACACCATGCTTGGAAGTTATCAAGATCCGATTGTAGGTCAGATTGGCAAGAAATGTCCCTATACTGCAAGCAAAGTTTAACGTCATCAGCGTACATAAGTACTCTGGAATTGGTTAGAACCTGCGGCAAATCATTGATAAACAATGTGAACAGAAGTGGTCCAAGGTGACTACCCTGTGGGACGCCAGATGTCACCCTAAGGCTATTGGATTGAACGTTTCTGAACAGAACCTTTTGGGTCCTATCACTTAGATAACTCGAAATCCATTTAAGAAGATCACTAGGAAACCCCATTGAATCGAGTTTTCTAACCAGAAGAGAATGATTAACCGAGTCGAAAGCTTTACTAAAGTCCGTGTAAATAACATCGGTTTGAAAGTTTTGTTGGAAGCCCCTAATAACGAAAGAGGTAAGTTCCAGAAGATTGGTCGTGGTTGATCTTCGCCTCATAAAACCATGCTGGCATGGAGAAATGACGGATCTGCATAGATGTTGCAAGTGAGGAGTGATTACATTCTCGAAAAGTTTGGGGATAGCCGATAACTTAGAGATACCTCTATAGTTACTGGCATCCGATTTGCTACCTTTTTTGTGGAGAGGAATAACAAATGATTCCCTCCAAATAAGGGGAAATTCTGAGGATTCTAAAGATAAGGTAAACAATTTAAGAAGGGGGTTACACAGCGCCTCGGAGCAATACCTAAGCACAGAGCCAGGTATACCATCGGGACCTGGCGAATAAACTGGCTTAACACGTTGAAGATCAAGAATAAGTGAGCTTTCGTTTAAAATAGGACTGAAGATTAGGGACGAACTGGGCATAGCTGTAGAAAATGTATGATCTGAAGATGTTGAGGGCGAATATGTCGTTTTAAAAAACTCAGCAAAGAGATTAGCAATTGCTTGATCAGAATTTACTGTAGTATTCTTAAAAGACAGCGAGGGAGGATATAACGTGGGTTTACGTTTAGAGTTAACAAAGTTATAAAACTGTTTAGGGTCCTGCGTGAACTGGACCTTACAACGAGTCAAATAATTTTTGTAACTCTGAGCGTTAAGCACGGTAAAGTTAGATCGAGCACTAAGATAAGATGAGAAAGCCGTTTTTGAACCAGTGAGTTTATATTTATTATAAAGCCTAGATTTTACGTTTTTTAGACGCGTCAGCTCCTTGGTAAACCAAAGTGGTTTATTAGAGACCGACGGGTAGCATTTAGGAACACATAAAGAGAAGAATGAATTCATGGCATTGTAAAAAATGTCAACGGCGGATGCCATGTCAGAGCTCATGTAAAGATTAGACCAATCAAATTCTGCTATTAAAGTGCTTAGCCTCTGATAGTCAGCCTTTCGGAAACAGCGGACTCTGTTCAAACTGCTATCAGGTGTAGTAGCTAAGACTGTCCCAGTGTCGATAGTCACATCGAAAGTTGGATGATAAGGATCTTCAGGTTGCGTCAATGGAGGAACTCTAATTAGGTTTACACCTACAGGATCAGAGACAAAGCATAGATCAAGTAAGCGGTTTAAAGAATTAAAAATATGGTTAACTTGCGATAAGGATAAATCAAGCCAGCCATTTAGGAGGTCATGCTGTGCCGCAGTGTGAAGAACATTAGACACCCCATCAGAAGACCAGTGAGCTCCGGGTATGTTGAAGTCACCCAAAGCCACTAATTGGTCCCTATCAGAAAGCCTATTGGAAACTGCCCGAATTGCCGAAAGGTGTTTCCAATAAATTGGCTCTTCCGAAGATGGAGGGATGTAAGAGCAGGTTACATAAATGCAACTACCTGTGAAAGATAGTTTTACGCAGATAAATTCGATGTCCAAAAAGTCATTAGATACCACCCGTTCCGAGATGAGGCTGGAGTCAACGGCAATTAAAACTCCGCCACCACGCTGGAGAAGACGGTCTAGTCTGTAAATAGTGTACTTACATGGAAGAATTTCGGAGCAGAGGATCTCCGGCTTCAACCAGGTTTCTGTAAATACAATCACCTGGGATGCGAAAGAAAGGCTATCAGAATATAATCTAGAGAGCTTACTGCGTAAGCCCCTAGTATTCTGATAGGAAAGTAGTAGGGAAGAGGTTAGTTTTTTGGGACAGAAGGTGCTTGAGTGGACACTGAAGGTTGTGACGGCTTGGGCAGTTGAACTCCCACAGGCCGATTTCTTTTCTTCCGTGCCTCGTACTCCTTGACTACAACGTACTCGGGCCAGAAGTCACCCGAGCAAATAGTGTCAAAGAGCTGGAATGAGACATTTATCTTAAATGACGAAATGTCTCTGGCATACGGAAATTTGAATTTTTCCACCTTGATATTACCAGCTTGTGTTTTGCCTTGAATATAGGCTAGAACATCTTCCGATGCGAGATCAGGGGCAAGCCTCGAAACAAATATAGTTTTCGAAGGTGGGACTGCTGTTAGGGTCTTATGTAACGAATTGTTACCAACAACGGCCGGTATTCCGGGCAATGTTGGACCCTGGGTAGAATTTTCTACGGTTGTTGGCGGGCATTGTTGTACGCGTCAACCAATATTTCCCATGCGCTCATGTAATTTTCTTTTTTAAGATCAATATGCCTTATTAATCTTTCTGCCTCTCCAGTTACGGTGGTTTTGAGGTACCACATCTTCCTGACTGTGGGCATGTTGGTATCGTGAACCATGCATTTGAACAAGTCGAAGAACTGAGTCCATTTGAGTAGATCCCCATCGAATTTGGGATGCTGACTCTGGGCAAATGTACATCTTCATTGTTTGATGCACTTGTTTGCGCCCCCAAGACTCTTTGAACTTCTCCTTCTAGTGGGAGGAACGACTGCATGTCGTATCCTTCTTTGACTGGGTCTTCGTATTCTTCGTGAACAGCAAAGTGGCCATTCTGATATTGGGACCATAATGAGGTTATCGAATCCCTTGTTATGGCCCTTCCGGTTTCGGAAAATTCATTCAGGGCACGTTTGATTGATTCAGCAATCGCCCTTTGTCGCCGACAAACTAATATCAGCTTGCTTGCAGGTTGCGTAAAGCTTGCAACGTCTGCATTTTTCGAAGCATTGATCGAGGTTGAATTTTCGGGGGCATTGCTCGAGGTTTGAGCCATTGCATCGGTTATTATCGTTCTATATTTGTCGTATGACTCACGACAGTCTACGTAGAACTTTAAATATTCTGCGGTTCTATATTCCGCTGGAATATTTTTGTCATTATCCGCAAATCGATTCCATGCTTCATCGATTGCGGCCAACTTTGATTTATAATACGTTGGATTTTGCTTTCTTTCCGCAGAGTCCTTTTTAAAATTGCGGATCAGCTTCGATATTTCTTGACTGATTTCTTCCTGCAAGTCTAACGCCTCTGTGACTGCTTGCTCCTCCTTTCTAGACATATTGAAAATAGTTTTTGTTCCTGACCGTTGGGAGTATTTTATTTGCTTTGACAGCTGGATAAGCTCCTATTCGCAACCGTGATGTGGTCGAAGGAAAAGAACAAATGTTCAATAGACTTGGGGGATTTTTAGAATTTGGAGTTTCTAAAAAAGGATTTTAGTCAAAATTGTCGGAAAATCCCAAGAGTTACGGATTTTTCCTTTGTTGGTAAAAGTAGGAAAATCCCAAGAGTTACGGATATAGCCTTTTGTTTTTAAATGTCGGAAAATCCCAAGAGTTACGGATATTTCCTTTTTTTTTTTTTTTTTTTTTTTGTTAAATGTCGGGGTCACCAAATGGTGTGTGAGACAACAGTAGGAAGATCCCAAGAGTTACGGATTCTTTCCTATTGACTAACGTCGGTTGACGTGTTCGTCAGGGTCACCAAAATGTTGGATTGAGGCTTAGATACCTGGCAAATAGTGCATGAACTATTGCCTACAGTTGTCGCAACTAGCACTTGGAACTAGTTTGACGGTTTGAAGTGTGTTTGGGTGTGGTTGGTTGGTTTGATTGATTGGTTGTATGAGGTTGATTGGGGCATGGAAGACACGGCTATGGTGTCGGGCACATATGCATGAATAAAAGCTCTGTTGTGAGGTAGAACTCTTACTGACTTTATTAATGAAAACTTAACAGTATATATAGGTACAAAATGCTTATGGTAACAAATATCGTATAACAAAATAATGTGGGTTACTATTAATGTGGGTTACTGTGTATGTAGGTTATTGTCAGATATATGACCTGACACTTATTGCTACTGTGTATGTAGGTTATTGCCAGCTATAAAACCTGACACTCATTGCTCTATTTTGCTTTCCTCATGTCCGCCAGCTATGCAGCTAATGCATGTGGCTGCGACTGAAGAATTATTATGTCGAATTCTAAATGTTATTGCTTATGAATAAATGCTGCCGTGACTGAACAGCATCCTTCCAAATGTTATGATTACATTGACTATAAGTTATGTTTGCTTGGATGAGGAGTGTATATCTTGAAGTGAATTGGTAAACAATGGGTTTAGGGAACTCTGAACGGCAAGTCCAGTGGGTGCCATCTATGGAGCCGTCTGCGGTGGTCGCTGGTTATTATAATACTGGTGGCTAGTGGATTCTCGTGGTCTTGTATTTTATCAAGATGCCTCTTGCTGCACTTCACTATTTCCTCCATGACTGAAGGCAAATTTAGATCACGCTTTGTAGTTGTGTTGCGCACTTAGTACGGCGCATTGATGATTTGCCGTAATATTTTATTTTCTGCTCTTTCCAATATCTTTATATTTGTGCATGAGGCTACACCCCACAGCTCAATGCCGTATGTCTAGACTGGTTTAATGATAGCGCGCGCGCCGATAAAGGGCCATACTAGCGGCTACGGGCACACAAGAAAAGAAGAGGAAGCAGCCGATCGCGGCGGGCACACTGGAATCCGCGGCCCGCTATATAAGGCGAGCTGTTGGCCTAAGGAAATCACTTAGCGGCCGACAGCGATCGGGAGCGGTAAGCCTCTTGCAGCACACTCCTTGTAGTCAGCAGCCAAAGTCACTTTTTGGAGGCGACCCGAATCCGAGGATTTGGGTTACCTATAAATTGTCGAAAGACTTGCGAGTCGCGACATCGAATTCGGCCCGCCGGATTCTTTTCCTCCCTGAAGACTTACGAGTCCGCCCGCCCTCTCTCTCTGAAGACTTACGAGTCCGCCCGCTCTCTCTCTCTGAAGACTTACGAGTCCGCCCGCCCTCTCTCTCTGAAGACTTACGAGTCCGCCCGCCCTCTCTCTGTCTCGCAAGCCGAAGACTTACGAGTCCGCCGCGCATTCTCTCTTTGAAGACTTACGAGTCCGCCCCCTCTCTCTCTCGCAAACCGAAGACTTACGAGTCCGCCGCCCATTCTCTCTTTGAAGATTTACGAGTCCGCCCGAGTTCTCTCTCCACAGGCTCCCGGGCACATCCCCATCCGAGCTGACCTGTCGGGCGTCCCGAAGCGCCGACGTATTCCGGGCCGAACTGACCGGCGGTCGCAGTCCGGAGCATCGAAGACCACGCTGCAGCAGAACCACGAGCCAGATAGTAAACTCTGTACCCTAAGCGTTAAATAAACATAAACCTACTTAAGTCACCGAATTCTCTCCACCTGTTCTTACTGGGAATAGGGGAATCCTTCTTACAGCTACCACTCCAACTACGAGGCGGACTCTGGCCGTCCCTGAGCTATCTGGGAATCTGGGTGGCAGATCGTCACACGTTTTAAGTCTGTAAAACTTTAGATCTGCTGATGGTTTCTTACGCCATACGATTAATTGATGGAACTGGTTGTCTGGGTGCATCCACACCTGCCGATACATTTTTTCTATGTCTACAGTAAACACATATCTGTGAGTGCGGAATCGTAGTGAAATTGCAAACAATTCGCTCTGCACAGTGGGTCCAGCGTAAAATATATCATTCAATGATTTATTGCTTGTCGATTTACAGGATGCATCAAAAACTACCCGCAGTTTTGTGGTACTGCTTTCGGGTTTCAATACACAGTGAAGCGGAATGAAGTAGTGATCTGAGGGTACGTGTGTGGGTGGTACCAGCTTCATGTGTCCAAGACGTTCATATTCCTCCATGAAGTCTACATATCCTTTCCAGACTTCTGGTGGCGTTCGTCGCTCTAATGCCAAAAATCTGTTGGTTGCTGTTTTTTGAGTCCGGAAACAGCGGACTCTGTTCAAACTGCTATCAGGTGTAGTAGCTAAGACTGTCCCAGTGTCGATAGTCACATCGAAAGTTGGATGATAAGGATCTTCAGGTTGCGTCAATGGAGGAACTCTAATTAGGTTTACACCTGCAGGATCAGAGACAAAGCATAGATCAAGTAAGCGTTTTAAAGAATTAAAAATATGGTTAACTTGCGATAAGGATAAATCAAGCAAGCCATTAAGGAGGTCATGCTGTGCCGCAGTGTGAAGAACATTAGACACCCCATCAGAAGACCAGTGAGCTCCGGGTATGTTGAAGTCACCCAAAGCCACTAATTGGTCCCTATCAGAAAGCCTATTGGAAACTGCCCGAATTGCCGAAAGGTGTTTCCAATAAATTGGCTCTTCCGAAGATGGAGGGATGTAAGAGCAGGTTACATAAATGCAACTACCTGTGAAAGATAGTTTTACGCAGATAAATTCGATGTCCAAAAAGTCATTAGATACCACCCGTTCCGAGATGAGGCTGGAGTCAACGGCAATTAAAACTCCGCCACCACGCTGGAGAAGACGGTCTAGTCTGTAAATAGTGTACTTACATGGAAGAATTTCGGAGCAGAGGATCTCCGGCTTCAACCAGGTTTCTGTAAATACAATCACCTGGGATGCGAAAGAAAGGCTATCAGAATATAATCTAGAGAGCTTACTGCGTAAGCCCCTAGTATTCTGATAGGAAAGTAGTAGGGAAGAGGTTAGTTTTTTGGGACAGAAGGTGCTTGAGTGGACACTGAAGGTTGTGACGGCTTGGGCAGTTGAACTCCCACAGGCCGATTTCTTTTCTTCCGTGCCTCGTACTCCTTGACTACAACGTACTCGGGCCAGAAGTCACCCGAGCAAATAGTGTCAAAGAGCTGGAATGAGACATTTATCTTAAATGACGAAATGTCTCTGGCATACGGAAATTTGAATTTTTCCACCTTGATATTACCAGCTTGTGTTTTGCCTTGAATATAGGCTAGAACATCTTCCGATGCGAGATCAGGGGCAAGCCTCGAAACAAATATAGTTTTCGAAGGTGGGACTGCTGTTAGGGTCTTATGTAACGAATTGTTACCAACAACGGCCGGTATTCCGGGCAATGTTGGACCCTGGGTAGAATTTTCTACGGTTGTTGGCGGGCATTGTTGTACGCGTCAACCAATATTTCCCATGCGCTCATGTAATTTTCTTTTTTAAGATCAATATGCCTTATTAATCTTTCTGCCTCTCCAGTTACGGTGGTTTTGAGGTACCACATCTTCCTGACTGTGGGCATGTTGGTATCGTGAACCATGCATTTGAACAAGTCGAAGAACTGAGTCCATTTGAGTAGATCCCCATCGAATTTGGGATGCTGACTCTGGGCAAATGTACATCTTCATTGTTTGATGCACTTGTTTGCGCCCCCAAGACTCTTTGAACTTCTCCTTCTAGTGGGAGGAACGACTGCATGTCGTATCCTTCTTTGACTGGGTCTTCGTATTCTTCGTGAACAGCAAAGTGGCCATTCTGATATTGGGACCATAATGAGGTTATCGAATCCCTTGTTATGGCCCTTCCGGTTTCGGAAAATTCATTCAGGGCACGTTTGATTGATTCAGTAATCGCCCTTTGTCGCCGACAAACTAATATCAGCTTGCTTGCAGGTTGCGTAAAGCTTGCAACGTCTGCATTTTTCGAAGCATTGATCGAGGTTGAATTTCCGGGGGCATTGCTCGAGGTTTGAGCCATTGCATCGGTTATTATCGTTCTATATTTGTCGTATGACTCACGACAGTCTACGTAGAACTTTAAATATTCTGCGGTTCTATATTCCGCTGGAATATTTTTGTCATTATCCGCAAATCGATTCCATGCTTCATCGATTGCGGCCAACTTTGATTTATAATACGTTGGATTTTGCTTTCTTTCCGCAGAGTCCTTTTTAAAATTGCGGATCAGCTTCGATATTTCTTGACTGATTTCTTCCTGCAAGTCTAACGCCTCTGTGACTGCTTGCTCCTCCTTTCTAGACATATTGAAAATAGTTTTTGTTCCTGACCGTTGGGAGTATTTTATTTGCTTTGACAGCTGGATAAGCTCCTATTCGCAACCGTGATGTGGTCGAAGGAAAAGAACAAATGTTCAATAGACTTGGGGGATTTTTAGAATTTGGAGTTTCTAAAAAAGGATTTTAGTCAAAATTGTCGGAAAATCCCACGGATTTTACCTTTGTTGGTAAAAGTAAGAAAATCCCAAGAGTTACGGATATAGCCTTTTGTTTTTAAATGTCGGAAAATTCCAAGAGTTACGGATATTTCCTTTTTTTTTTTTTTTTTTTTGTTAAATGTCGGGGTCACCAAATGGTGTGTGAGACAACAGTAGGAAGATCCCAAGAGTTACGGATTCTTTCCTATTGACTAACGTCGGTTGACGTGTTCGTCAGGGTCACCAAAATGTTGGATTGAGGCTTAGATGCCTGGCAAATAGTGCATGAACTATTGCCTACAGTTGTCGCAACTAGCACTTGGAACTAGTTTGACGGTTTGAAGTGTGTTTGGGTGTGGTTGGTTGGTTTGATTGATTGGTTGTATGAGGTTGATTGGGGCATGGAAGACACGGCTATGGTGTCGGGCACATATGCATGAATAAAAGCTCTGTTGTGAGGTAGAACTCTTACTGACTTTATTAATGAAAACTTAACAGTATATATAGGTACAAAATGCTTATGGTAACAAATATCGTATAACAAAATAATGTGGGTTACTATTAATGTGGGTTACTGTGTATGTAGGTTATTGTCAGATATATGACCTGACACTTATTGCTACTGTGTATGTAGGTTATTGCCAGCTATAAAACCTGACACTCATTGCTCTATTTTGCTTTCCTCATGTCCGCCAGCTATGCAGCTAATGCATGTGGCTGCGACTGAAGAATTATTATGTCGAATTCTAAATGTTATTGCTTATGAATAAATGCTGCCGTGACTGAACAGCATCCTTACAAATGTTATGATTACATTGACTATAAGTTATGTTTGCTTGGATGAGGAGTGTATATCTTGAAGTGAATTGGTAAACAATGGGTTTAGGGAACTCTGAACGGCAAGTCCAGTGGGTGCCATCTATGGAGCCGTCTGCGGTGGTCGCTGGTTATTATAATACTGGTGGCTAGTGGATTCTCGTGGTCTTGTATTTTATCAAGATGCCTCTTGCTGCACTTCACTATTTCCTCCATGACTGAAGGCAAATTTAGATCACGCTTTGTAGTTGTGTTGCGCACTTAGTACGGCGCATTGATGATTTGCCGTAATATTTTATTTTCTGCTCTTTCCAATCTCTTTATATTTGTGCATGAGGCTACACCCCACAGCTCAATGCCGTATGTCTAGACTGGTTTAATGATAGCGCGCGCGCCGATAAAGGGCCATACTAGCGGCTACGGGCACACAAGAAAAGAAGAGGAAGCAGCCGATCGCGGCGGGCACACTGGAATCCGCGGCCCGCTATATAAGGCGAGCTGTTGGCCTAAGGAAATCACTTAGCGGCCGACAGCGATCGGGAGCGGTAAGCCTCTTGCAGCACACTCCTTGTAGTCAGCAGCCAAAGTCACTTTTTGGAGGCGACCCGAATCCGAGGATTTGGGTTACCTATAAATTGTCGAAAGACTTGCGAGTCCGCCGGATTCTTTTCCTCCCTGAAGACTTACGAGTCCGCCCGCCCTCTCTCTCTGAAGACTTACGAGTCCGCCCGCTCTCTCTCTCTGAAGACTTACGAGTCCGCCCGCCCTCTCTCTCTGAAGACTTACGAGTCCGCCCGCCCTCTCTCTGTCTCGCAAGCCGAAGACTTACGAGTTCGCCGCGCATTCTCTCTTTGAAGACTTACGAGTCCGCCCCCTCTCTCTCTCGCAAACCGAAGACTTACGAGTCCGCCGCCCATTCTCTCTTTGAAGACTTACGAGTCCGCCCGAGTTCTCTCTCCACAGGCTCCCGGGCACATCCCCATCCGAGCTGACCTGTCGGGCGTCCCGAAGCGCCGACGTATTCCGGGCCGAACTGACCGGCGGTCGCAGTCCGGAGCATCGAAGACCACGCTGCAGCAGAACCACGAGCCAGATAGTAAACTCTGTACCCTAAGCGTTAAATAAACAGAAACCTACTTAAGTCACCGAATTCTCTCCACCTGTTCTTACTGGGAATAGGGGAATCCTTCTTACAGCTACCACTCCAACTACGAGGCGGACTCTGGCCGTCCCTGAGCTATCTGGGAATCTGGGTGGCAGATCGTCACACGTTTTAAGTCTGTAAAACTTTAGATCTGCTGATGGTTTCTTACGCCATACGATTAATTGATGGAACTGGTTGTCTGGGTGCATCCACACCTGCCGATACATTTTTTCTATGTCTACAGTAAACACATATCTGTGAGTGCGGAATCGTAGTGAAATTGCAAACAATTCGCTCTGCACAGTGGGTCCAGCGTAAAATATATCATTCAATGATTTATTGCTTGTCGATTTACAGGATGCATCAAAAACTACCCGCAGTTTTGTGGTACTGCTTTCGGGTTTCAATACACAGTGAAGCGGAATGAAGTAGTGATCTGAGGGTACGTGTGTGGGTGGTACCAGCTTCATGTGTCCAAGACGTTCATATTCCTCCATGAAGTCTACATATCCTTTCCAGACTTCTGGTGGCGTTCGTCGCTCTAATGCCAAAAATCTGTTGGTTGCTGTTTTTTGAGATGCCCCCAGGGCTGAAGTTCCTTCAGAAAATGGAAGTTTCACAATGAATTTTCCATCTATTGCAACCTGTAGGTTCGCTACGAAATGAGATTCGCAATGAGCTTCTATTGGAGATCGAGCCTTTTCTTTGGTGTCTAGGTTTTCTAGTGTCCAGAATCGCTCTAGTAGCGTATCCACCTCCTCTTCTGTGGTTGCCGCTGCACAAAATGCCGCTGAGTCGTGCTCAGCAGGAATTTTTCCGGCCACAATCCATCCAAGCTTTGTATTTTGAAGAATTGGGCCTTCTGGCGTCATCAGCATCTGATTTGGTAGAAGCAAAGAAAAATAATGTTCTGCGCCAATAAGCATGTCAATTTTTCCTGGTTTGTCAAAGTTTGGATCAGCCAGAGTGACGTTGTTTGGGACTTGTAATTGTGAGGCAATTAATTCATGAGCTGGTTGATCAGCTATGATATGCGGCAGCACAAAGGTTTCTACTTGTTGAGCAAAATCACTGTGCATCGACTTCATGAGAACGTTTGCTCTAGCTCGACTGGTTTTTGGGTTGCCTCCAATGCCCTCGATGCGCAATGATGCACCGTGGAGCTTTAATGAAAACTTGGAGGCCATTCGTTCAGAGATCAGATTAATTTGTGATCCTGAGTCTAGCAAGGCTCGAAATGTGGCCATCTGGCCATTGCTTGCTTTGACCAATACCTTGACTGTGGCCAGCAGATTGTAACTTATGTTACTTGCTGCACCTACAGAAGGTGATTTTGGCTCTGTTGCCGCACCTGACGTAGCCTCTAGGTGCAGCAATGTATGGTGTTTTTTGCCACATTTAAAACACGTACGGCCTCGGCAATCTTTCGCCTTGTGGTCACTGCTGAAACAGTTAACACACAATTTTTGTTGTTGAACCCAATTGACTCGATCGCGTATGGTTTTGCTGCGGAAATCATCGCATAGCCAATTAATCCTTTTGCAGAAAGGACAATTTGGTTGCCTTCCAGCGCTGGCAGAAGTGCATGATGGGCTCTTCTGCTCCTTTCTCAGTTGTTGATTGCGTTTTCCTGTTCCCAGCACTCGGCTTCGCTGGTCCAGGAAGCTTAGCATTGTATCGAGACCTTGGAGTTCTCGTGATCCGTCTAACGATTGTTCGTAGAGGGCTCGATTTGCAAGATCCAGTTTTTGCTTGATGATGGCAATTATGATTGTATCCCAGCTGGATATATCAATGCCTAGTCCCTTTAATGATGCTAGAGACTCGATTGTTGTGATATACAACTCTTTTAATGACTTTGGATCGTCACTGTTTGTATGATGCTACATGGCGGGGATTGTTGTACGCGTCAACCAATATTTCCCATGCGCTCATGTAATTTTCTTTTTTAAGATCAATATGCCTTATTAGTCTTTCTGCCTCTCCAGTTACGGTGGTTTTGAGGTACCACATCTTCCTGACTGTGGACATGTTGGTATCGTGAACCATGCATTTGAACAAGTCGAAGAACTGAGTCCATTTGAGTAGATCCCCATCGAATTTGGGATGCTGACTCTGGGCAAATGTACTTCTTCATTGTTTGATGCACTTGTTTGCGCCCCCAAGACTCTTTGAACTTCTCCTTCTAGTGGGAGGAACGACTGCATGTCGTATCCTTCTTTGACTGGGTCTTCGTATTCTTCGTGAACAGCAAAGTGGCCATTCTGATATTGGGACCATAATGAGGTTATCGAATCCCTTGTTATGGCCCTTCCGGTTTCGGAAAATTCATTCAGGGCACGTTTGATTGATTCAGCAATCGCCCTTTGTCGCCGACAAACTAATATCAGCTTGCTTGCAGGTTGCGTAAAGCTTGCAACGTCTGCATTTTTCGAAGCATTGATCGAGGTTGAATTTCTGGGGGTATTGCTCGAGGTTTGAGCCATTGCATCGGTTATTATCGTTCTATATTTGTCGTATGACTCACGACAGTCTACGTAGAACTTTAAATATTCTGCGGTTCTATATTCCGCTGGAATATTTTTGTCATTATCCGCAAATCGATTCCATGCTTCATCGATTGCGGCCAACTTTGATTTATAATACGTTGGATTTTGCTTTCTTTCCGCAGAGTCTTTTTTAAAATTGCGGATCAGCTTCGATATTTCTTGACTGATTTCATCCTGCAAGTCTAACGCCTCTGTGACTGCTTGCTCCTCCTTTCTAGACATATTGAAAATAGTTTTTGTTCCTGACCGTTGGGAGTATTTAATTTGCTTTGACAGCTGGATACGCTCCTATTCGCAACCGTGATGTGGTCGAAGGAAAACAAAAAATGTTCAATAGACTTGGGGGATTTTTAGAATTTGGAGTTTCTAAAAAAGGATTTAGTCAAAATTGTCGGAAAATCCCAAGAGTTACGGATTTTTCCTTTGTTGATAAAAGTAGGAAAATCCCAAGAGTTACGGATATAGCCTTTTGTTTTTAAATGTCGGAAAATCCCAAGAGTTACGGATATTTCCTTTTTTTTTTTTTTTTTTTTGTTAAATGTCGGGGTCACCAAATGGTGTGTGAGACAACAGTAGGAAGATCCCAAGAGTTACGGATTCTTTCCTATTGACTAACGTCGGTTGACGTGTTCGTCAGGGTCACCAAAATGTTGGATTGAGGCTTAGATGCCTGGCAAATAGTGCATGAACTATTGCCTACAGTTGTCGCAACTAGCACTTGGAACTAGTTGGACGGTTTGAAGTGTGTTTGGGTGTGGTTGGTTGGTTTGATTGATTGGTTGTATGAGGTTGATTGGGGCATGGAAGACACGGCTATGGTGTCGGGCACATATGCATGAATAAAAGCTCTGTTGTGAGGTAGAACTCTTACTGACTTTATTAATGAAAACTTAACAGTATATATAGGTACAAAATGCTTATGGTAACAAATATCGTATAACAAAATAATGTGGGTTACTATTAATGTGGGTTACTGTGTATGTAGGTTATTGTCAGATATATGACCTGACACTTATTGCTACTGTGTATGTAGGTTATTGCCAGCTATAAAACCTGACACTCATTGCTCTATTTTGCTTTCCTCATGTCCGCCAGCTATGCATATTCGCTTAACCTGGTAACTGATACTTTATTAACGACAAATGCATGTGGCTGCGACTGAAGAATTATTATGTCGAATTCTAAATGTTATTGCTTATGAATAAATGCTGCCGTGACTGAACAGCATCCTTACAAATGTTATGATTACATTGACTATAAGTTATGTTTGCTTGGATGAGGAGTGTATATCTTGAAGTGAATTGTTAAACAATGGGTTTAGGGAACTCTGAACGGCAAGTCCAGTGGGTGCCATCTATGGAGCCTTCTGCGGTGGTCGCTGGTTATTATAATACTGGTGGCTAGTGGAAGCAAGATGCCTCTTGCTGCACTTCACTATTTCCTCCATGACTGAAGGCAAATTTAGATCACGCTTTGTAGTTGTGTTGCGCACTTAGTACGGCGCATTGATGATTTCCCGTAATATTTTATTTTCTGCTCTTTCCAATCTCTTTATATTTGTGCATGAGGTACACCCCACAGCTCAATGCCGTATGTCTAGACTGGTTTAATGATAGCCTTGTAAATAAGGAGCTTGTTGTTGATGGAAACTTTGCTCCTTCTTTTCAGTAGCCAGAACAATTGCCTATTTTTATGCCGGATAAGCTTGACCTTCCCCATGATATGATCTTTCCATGTCAGCTTTGCATCAAGTGTCATACCCAAGTACTTTGCAGTTAAATTCTGTGAGATGACTGCACCATTGATGAAGACTGACGGAGAGATGCCTGTTCTAAGACTGAACGTGGTATGTGATGATTTTTCGGCATTTATTACAATATTCCACCTCTGTAACCACGGCTGCAAGTTGTCCAGAGTCTGTTGTAATCCTTGCGCAGCCATTGCAAGAGTGTTGGCTGAGATTAGGAATGCTGTGTCATCAGCATATGTGCATGTTGTGTGGGTTCCTAATGGCCTCGGCATATCGGCAGTGTATATAGAGTACAGTATCGGGCCTAGAACGCAACCTTGAGGAACTCCTGCACGAATTTCGTGTATTGGAGATTCTGCGTGGTTACATCTAACGTAGAACAGTCTGTTTTCCAAATAGGCCTTGATGAAGAGATAAAATGGCGTTGGCAGGCTTCGTTTGAGTTTGTAGAGAAGTCCTTTATGCCATACCCTGTCGAAGGCTTGCTTCACGTCCAGGAAGATTGCAGCACAGAACTTTTTGTTTTCAAAAGCATCCATAATCTTGCTGACTACCCTGTGACATTGCTGAATGGCTCCATGTCCCCGTCTGAAGCCAAACTGATGGTCTGGGATAATATTTTTCTCCTCAATATAAAGCATTAATCTTTTTGCAAATAACTTATCCAGAATTTTGGAGAGTATTGTTAAGAGGCTAATTGGCCTATATGATGCCAGTTCAGCCTCAGGTTTACCTGGTTTCGGGATAAGTATTACTTCTGCGCATTTCCACTGAGATGGAAAATGGCCAAGCCTTAGGCATTGGTTCAATATAACTTTTAGATTATCAATGCAGTTCGATGGAAGGTGCTTTAATGCTGCAGCGTCTATATAGTCGCTATCCGGGAGATTTGGATGGCTTTAAATGATAGATTTCTTCTTGAATTTCATCTGTAGTAATTTCAGGTATGGGCAGGTCCATGGGACACGCAATATCCAGGAACTGCGTCGTCTCAACCAAGTCTGCTGGGTCACACAGGTCAAAAGGCTGGAAGCTTTCTCTCAGATGATCTGCACCACACCACACTCCAGTATTTGACTTGACAGGTGCTATCCTCTTTACAGGTATTTTGAGATATTTGGTGGCGTTCCAGAGATTGTGTTCAGCGCTACATGGCTCAAGGTCTACAAAGTACTTTTCCAGAGATTTACTTTTAAGGTCAAATAGCATTCTGCTCAGGTTCTTGCATGCCCTGTTAAAGGCAGTCTTGTCATATGATTTGTTGTATGAGCTTCTACCATCGGAGTCGCGATACTTGCAGCCATGTGTAGTTCTCTGGCGAGCATCTCCACCGCATCGTCTATTTCCACTGGAGTTTGGATTTCCGGCTGAGGGTCAACGTGTTCTTCCAGCCATCTTTTGTACGTACGGATATTTGTATTGCGCCTTATAAGCTTTACAGCGGCTGGGTTCTTTAAATACGAACTGTTGAATAGGATCTTGACCATGCTATGATCCGAACAAAGATCGTAGCAGGGAACTTTAGATATTTTTCTTTTCTTTACTAAAGGGGCCCATCCACTGTAGAATATGTTGGGCGAGCCGCTCGTCAAGCATAAATTTGTTTGTCCACCAACTAATGCCAACATGCTTGCAAACATTAGTTGACGGCAAATCTTTGAGCAGTCAACATGTCGACGGAAAACGATAGCGCCACTATAATTTCACTTTTGGCAACTAATGTTTGCTTGGAAAGAAGCACTTCCCACGCAGCGTTTCTTAAATTTGTAGTCTTATATGAATCACTTTTTGCGTGCCACAAAGATGGCTCATTTTGCAAGCAATAAATAAAATCTTGCATCAATTCCTTTTACCTTGTAAAGCTGCGCTACTACGTGTTGTCGCTACAAACGTTTTCCCAAATGATGTTCGTGTGAGCGCTGCCATCCATTGTCGAGCATGTTGCTGCCAACACAAGCAAAATAGAATGATTTCTATTTTGTTCGAGCGGCTCGGCAAACACAAAATTTGTACGCGAGCACTACCACTAACGATGAAAATTTCGTCGAGCTCAACATGCTCGGCCAACATATTCTACAGTGGATGGGCCCCTTAACTGCAAAGTCAAGAAGGTCCGGGATTTTTGCTGGGTCAGTGGGCCAGTAGGTGGGTTCTCCAGTTAATTGGACGCTACAACCCAGATCCCAAATGCATCTGAGAAGTCTATTTCCTTTAGGGTTGATGATTCTTGACCCCCACCAGCTATGTTTGTGTCCCAAGCTAGACAGTACTTGGGCCAGGTCTGCTTGGCCTAGTGTGAAACGTGAGGGCAAATACGCTGCGGCTATGGTTAGTGATCCTGACGATGTCAGTAAAAGGATTTTCGCACACTGCATTCCCTCATGCTGAATGGGCTCAAGCTCCTTGTATTGTATACCGCGCCTTATAACAAGGATGCTTCGCATTTATGATGTCATATCCAAGGATGGAAAAGTGAGTTCTGGTGTTAAAATGAGTGTCATTCCCAAGCATTATATTAACTTGGTTTGTTTTGATGTAGTGCTCTACATCAGGCTTTCTCCTGGACAAGCCGTTCGCATTCCAAATTATTATTTGAGTATTTATGGACATTGATAAGTGTTTAGTTCACTTGATAACATGGCCATCATCATGTTTTTAAACTGCGTAAACATGGTGTTAATCATTGCTTCTATTTGCCGGATAAACCTCTGCTCCAAGTTTGATTCGTCTTCGATGGGACTCTGATTGATAAAATTGCCAAAAGGTTGTGAGTCTCCTCTCCTGGCAATGTCAGCATAGCTGAATTTCTGCTTTGCTGCAGCACTAGAAGTGAGGTTTGGCTGCGGATCACGACTGTATGCGGCAGTATTTTTATGTATGGCCAAATGCCTGGCAGCGAAAGCACTGCACTACATCGTCAAACTTTCTTGGTTCTTCCACAGTGACTACGGCGTGACATAGTCTGGTGATTTTAAAGGCATCCGTATTGTTATTAGCTGGCTCCATATTGACAAAAAACATGGACATCGGTGTCTTGTTTGACCTTGATATGGCATTTTTGACATCACGCACCTTGTGACCAAGCTTCTCAATGGCCTTAACTATCTCAGTTGTGGAAGTTGAAAAATGCAGCCCTTTAACAACCACACGGAACGCTCTTTCCTCCTTCAATTGGTAAGTTCTAAATGCCACGTTACAGTTGTCCAAATGTGCCACAATTTTCCTGTCCTTCGGCAGTAGTCTGATGTTTCCACCAGCCTTCGGCTCTACATTTTCGTTGGTGTGATCGTTACTGCTCTCAACAGATAATGTAGAATAACGATTTGAGGTGTTTGGAACGGCATTCGTTTTTATTTCTTGCTTCTCACAAAGCTTCTTGGCAGTTCTCTTCGGAAATATAAAAGCACTAGCCTCACTTTCTTTCAGCTCTGCGTCACTGCTGTTCGAGTAGCTATTTACAGCAGGATTCAGTTTTTTGGGCGCTCTTTCCAGTTCCGAGGAGTCAAAAGGGAGACTTCTTTTAATTGGAATTTTTTTGGGCTTTAAAGTATGCCATTTAGCCTTCATAGTTGTGTCTTCAGCCACATTATCTACCTCTATGTTGCCACCTGGTATGCTTTCTGTCACACTCAATGAAGAAAGAAAGGTATTCCGTGTACGCCTGGGTTGCATGGTGCAAGGCACAGTTTCATTGACAATAGAGGGAGCTGGAGTCGACGATCTGGAACTATCACTAGATAACCCCATTTGATGAATTTCCTTAATTTTTTGATCGTGAAAGGAGCGACGAGACCTCGGTGTTTTATCCCCTTTTGAATAGAGGAGCCACCTGTGGGTGGCTTCTGCATAGCAGAAAGCCAAGCCACAGTAACTTAAGGAATGCTGATTCACGAAACAAATTAATATTTTTCCCTGTTTAAATTAATTGTTAAATTGTCAATTTATATACGATTTATACAAAAATATAATGGTCGGTAGGTTAAAGTGTCGAGGCCACCCTGGTAGCCTCCAATTAGAGCTGAGCTCCGTTTTGGTCCACTCCCTCGACTGTCGTAGTCGGCGCCTTCACTTCAGTACCAGCCAGTGTCGTTCAGGTACGCTAGGATGGAATTCACTGATTACCGCCCCACCTCCCTTAGCGACCCTAGCTGATGGGCTCCGAAGTGTCGGGCTCCGAGATTGTTGAATGCCGGGCAGTGACACAACATGTGCTCCGGTGTCTCCTTCTCGGTTTCTTCTTTGCAGCTTCTGCAATATGTGTTGTGGGGTAGGCCCATTTTACAGGCATGAGTGCCTGTTGGCCAATGCCCCGTGAGTGTTGTTGAGTCTTTTAATGTCTTTTTTGCTTTTGGAGATCAGGTCTGCTGTCCTTCTCTTATTATATTCTGAACAGCATAGCCTAGATCTTCTGTTCTCAGTCATCGTTGACCATTCTTTGCTGGCTAATCGTTTGAAGTGGTCGAGTATTTCCCTCTGGACTGAGTTCAGGGAGATTTGTATGTTTGAGGTATCTGAGCTCCTTTCTGACCCTTTCCTGGCCAGCTCGTCAGCTTTCACGTTTCCAGGAACCCATGTCCCGGTACCCATACTATTTGTACCGTGTTATCTTCAGCGAGTCTGTTTAGCGCCTCTTTATATTGGGCCACTAGAGTCGATGTTGTTCTTGCTGATGCGAGAGATTTGATAGACGCTTGGCTATCCAAGTGTATTCTAACTTTGGTATTCTTGAGGTCTCGGTTTTCTGAGAGTTCGACAGCTTTCAGAATTCCGAATACCTCTGCCTGGAACACTGTCGTTGACGCTGGGAGGTTGAAGGACTCTTCTTCTCCCCAGCTGTCGGCGAAGATTCCGGCCCCTAGTTCGGTTGTCATGTAGTCTTTTCCTGTTGTTCCCATATAGTCAATTTCGTTCAGGATCGTACAGTGCCTAGTGTGATAGTTCTTCCAGCATTGGCTTGCCTTCAGTCGTACCGCGCTTTGGGCTGCTGCATTCCTGATGAAGTGTTCTATTGGGATCATGTTTAGCACTGCGTTCAGCGCCGCCGCGGGGCATGATCTTAGTGCTCCCGTGGCACCTGCGCATGCCGATCTTTGAATCCTTGTGAGTTTTTGTCTGTTATATGCCCTAGTTAGTGCCGGCCACCATACTAGTGCTCCGTATGTCAGTATGGGTCTCACCACCGCTGTGTAGAGCCATATTATGATCTTGGGGTGTATGCCCCAGTTCTTTCCAAACATCTTTCTGCACGAGTAGAATGCTATACTCGCTTTCTTGACTCGTTCTTTGATGTTGTTTTTCCATGTTAATTTTGTGTCCAGTATCACCCCCAAGTACTTGGCTTGTTGTGATAGCTCTAGTTCTATTCCATCTATCTGTGGTTTTGTGAACCGGGGGATCTTTGTGCTTTTCGTAAAGAGCATAAGTTCCGTTTTGCTCGGGTTAATGCCTAGTCCACAGGCTTTAGCCCATGTGTTCAGTTTGGTGAGTGCCCTTGTCATCAGTTCACTGATAACATCGGGGAATGGTCCTGTGGTGAGTAGGACTACGTCGTCCGCGTAAGCTACCACCTTAATTCCTTCGCTATTGAGTTCTTTCAATATGTCGTCCATGTTGATCAGCCAGAGCAATGGAGATAGAACTCCCCCCTGAGGTGTGCCCCTCTACACAATCCTGGTGTGATGAGTGTCACTCAGTTCGGATGTTATCTTCCTGCTCGTTAGCATTTCGCCTATCCATGATCTGATGCCTCCTTCAACTCTTATTTTGTTGAGCGAGCTCAGGATGGAGTCCGCGGTTATGTTGTTAAGAGTTTAATAAAGAAGAAAAAAAAATATACCCAAAACTAAAATTTCGTTCCAGCAATAAAATAAATATATATCATATTCATATACATATATCCACAAAAATCAATTGTTTTTTAATTGCTATCCTGACATACATATATATCTGCATACATAAGCTTCCCGCTATTCTGCGAGCAGAACTTACCGTTCAGTACCGCAGATACATGATTGTTGGAAGAATCATGAAGGACTAAACGTGAATCCTCAATGAAAGTTGGAGGAAACAAGTGTGAATTTTGTACCAAAAAATTTTAAAATCGGGCTGCATCGAGGAATTTGGACTACTCGAGGAATCCTCCATAAATCCCGCATGAATCCTGCAAGGAATTCATCGAGAATTTCGAAGTAAATTCACGTCGGAATCAATGGGGAATTTACAAGCAATTTAGGAAAGAAAATCTATAGAAAATCCCTGGAATCCCAAATAAATTTGTTCCTTTTTTTTATGTAAAATTTTTTGAAGCTTATTTTCTCCGACTACTAAAGATCCCTCCGGGAATTTTCGTTATCTGTAAATTAAATGTTAGAATCAAATTAAAAATTTTTTTTTTTGCACATAAATACATACATACAAAGATACATACCAGTTTTTACTGAAAAGAAAGTCCGCAAACCTAAACAGTCTAGGTTGAAGTCATATAAGATAAATTCTGCAAATGAATTCATTTATTAGGTATAATTAACTTTACTTACCTTATATGTTATGAAAACTATTTCTCAACTTTTACTACACAATGCGCGATCACGTGTGAATACAACAGAAGAAGAAAATAAAAAGAGAATTTGGAGAACGAGACAAAACGAAATGACTTCGAAAACAACAAAAAATACGTGGCCCGAATTTCGCGAGCCGTCGGCGGTAGCCGAATGCAGTTCGAATTTTGTTTGCCTACTTCGTTTCGGACTTCAGTCCGCGAAGCCCATACAATTTGTTTTTGTTTTTCGGACATGCCACACAATTTGTTTTTTTTTTCAGACATGCATCGAGGAAAGACCGGTGAAGGGAATTTTTAGTACTGAAGGGATTGAACTCTATAACTCCATATACACACATACATATATTTGGGCAATTTTATTTCGTCTCCGTTTTGTTCATATACAAGCACCTGCACTCATACGATTCAAGTAGTAACGAGCAAAACACAGGTCATACAAAATCTTGCATCTATACCCGAATTCAAAATCGATGGCAGAAACAAAAATTAATATTTTTCCAATAATTGTTAAATTATCGTTAAAAAATATTTCCAAATTTGATAGCTATTTTAGAGTCGTTTTCAGCTAGTTTTTTTGGCTTCTTTTTCGCACGAGTGTTTAGGATTTTTGGTTGTTACGAAAAATCTAGCTAGAGAATTTCAGACCAAATTCAAAGAATTATGCTAGACTCCTAGGCTATCGTTTCAAGACATTTATTTTCTGGCTATTTCATTTTTTTGACATTGATATTTGTATTTTTCTGGAGGTTAATTTGTCGTTCCTTTTCATTGGTTCTACGATTTGGCATATTCCTGAACAGTATAAAATTAAGTCGATTAGCAGAACTTTTTGCTATATTTAGCTATTTTTTTTTTAAGTAGCGGTCAGATATTTTTTACAAATTATCGGCTATATTCAGCTATTTTTTCTAGCTATTTTTCTAGCTATATCAGCTTAATTTCTACAAACCGAGTCTTTGATTCGGTTTCCTATTCCTTCATTTTTTTTTGGCGGCGGGCAGGCCGTCCGTTTAGTGGGGCGTAGCTGAGTATGCCCGTCAAGGGTGGCAAGAAGCCAACACCTACACCAAAAAAGGAAACTAAAAGCGCTCCTTCTTCTCCGCTACCTTCTCGTGTCAAACAAGTGCCCAAGTCCGCTAGCCCAAGACCTAAAAGCTCGAGTGTCACGCCGAAGATCGGAGATCGTCCAACGACAAGCTCAAAAACAAGTCCGAGAATTATCGTCTCCCAACCGGTGGCGAAAGCTTCAAGCGAGTCTTCACTTGTGGGACAGCCAGAGCATCCCTCTGCATCTGGGACTAAATTCCCGAAGGTCACACGCGCTAGTAGCAGAATGTCGGTAACCGAGCAGCCAACGGCCGCAACCGCTGCGTTGCACAAATTCATCGCCGTGAGCGGTCGCGTCAGCGCTTTCAACACTCCTGGTCAGGCTTCGCACCCATTGCAAGTCCGTCTGCACCAAGTGTGAGCCTTATGGGATAAGGTCGAAAAAGAGTACGAGATCTGCTCTGACCTAATTGCCCAGGAAGGATCCCTCAGCACCTTGCCTCTCCTACAAGCAAAGTATGACTATTGCTATTCCGTATACGAGACCTGTGCAGCACATATTAGCGAAACGCTAGAGAGAATGACGCCTCAAACCGTTCAAGCTCCTCCCTCTGCGATACAGAAGTTTTCGTTCGGGACTAACTCCGATGGCCCACTTTATGTTAACCTGGCTGACACCGGTCCATCTCCTCACAAAAACTAGTGGCGAGGCAAAGGCCATAGTGTCCAAATCACGGCTACCAAATGACGGTTTCGCGTAAGCGTGGGAAGAGCTTCATGCTCTAAAGGAGCTGCAGTCCACGATTCAGGGCTGTTTGACAGCGCTATGGTCTGATGGTCTTCCTGTGCGCAAGGAAACTGCCAAAGTTAACCCTTTCCTTATGGGAACAGTCCCTAACATCGAAGTCCGAAATTCCGGCTTGGGAGGAAATGAACCCCTTCCTGAGCGAAAGGTATCGGATAGTGGAGACTATCGAGGATATGAAGCCGACTCAGTCAGTTCCCAAAAGGCTGCAATCCTTTGAGACAAAGGTCAGCACCAAACAAAAAGAGTGTGACTTATGTTCTAAGGAAAATTATCCGATTAGATTGTGAGCGCGCTTTCTCCACATGTCTGTCGACGCGCGTTCCGGCTACATAAAAAAGATGCAGCTATGCCTGAATTGATTCGCTAGTGGCCATTAGCTACGTGATTGCACGAGCACACACAGCTGTTTCACGTGTAGGGGGAGGAATCATACTCTGCTGCATCGCGGCTCCCCAGTTCCTTAAACACGAGTTCCTTAACCACGAGTTCCTCAAACGCTCGACCCACGAGTTCTCCCACCTCGGCGCCCTCTACGCAACCGTCCTCGAGACCCTCCAGTCGAAATGCATCCGCGAGCACCTCAACGGTGCAGAATTATTTCGCCACAGGCACTACAGCCGTCCTGCTGAGCACGGCAATTATTGACGTGTGCCATTTGGGCACGAGTTACCGAGCCCGAGCTTTATTCGACTCGGGATCGGAGGCTACGTTCATCTCCGAACGTATTTTCAATCTCCTCAAGTTGCCATTCCGCAAAATACAAACCCAAGTATCAGGGCTAAACCAATCGGTTTCGGCAGAGTCAACGAGACTCTGCCAGTTTGCAATCCCTTCCCCTACTAAGCCGGGTCTACAATTAGATACCGCAGCCTACGTCCTTCCGGAATTAGCGGGCAAACTGCCCTCGCGCGAGGTGTTATCCCAAATCGCGAGTCTGTTTGATCCAGCCGGATGGCTCGCTCCGTTTAAAATACGTTCCAAAATGTTCATGCAGGAGATTTGGCTACAAGATTTAAGGTGGCAGGCGTTTCTCCATGAGTATTCTGACCTCAACCAGATTCGCGTTCCGAGATGGGTCTGTTTTCTGCCTGAAATCAAAGTGGCGTATCATGGATTCTGCGATGCGTCCCAAAAGGCTTTTGGAGCGGCGATCAACGTGCGTGTCGAGGTTGGTCAGGACATCCTTTCTAACCTCCTCACATTCAAGACACGAGTCGCTCCAGTAAAGACCGTGTCACTTCCACGCCTAGAACTATGTGGCGCCGTGCTGTTAGCCGAAATGGTGACAGCTATTCTTCCCCATATGCCTACACCAAGTTCCGACATACGCTGCTGGACCGATTCGACAATCGTTCTGGCCTGGTTACGGAAGCCGGCGTGCAACTGGACCACGTTTGTAGCCAACAGAGTGGCCAAGATCACCCAGGAAGTACCAGTCGACTGCTGGGCACACTAGACAGTCTCACCTTCTCGTCCAATTCACCCACCAGATTACTCTTCATGGCGGTAGTCAGTTGATCGTACGCCTAATCCGATCGAAGTATTGGATTCCTAAAATCAAGAATCTGGACATGGCAGTGGTGAATCCGTGTAAGATCTGCACGATTTACAAGAAGAGACTGCAAACTCAGCTGATGGGCGATCTTCGAAAGGACAGAGTCTCCTTCTCGAGGGCCTTTACATATACGGGCATTGAATATGCCGGGCCGTTCGAGATTAAAAACAATACCGGGATAGCGTGTCTCATTACCAAGGGATATGTATGTGTATTTGTTTGTTTTTCCACGAAGGGTATCCATTTAGAGCCGACATCCGCTCTCACCGCCGAAAAGTTTCTAGCAGCCCTTGCTCGTTTTGTTGCTATTCGCGGGTGCCCTCAGCGGATTTATTCTGATAATGGCAAGACATTTGTGGAGGCAGCTTCTCTACTTTCTCGGGACTTCCCTGAATCCGTCAAAGAGTCCGTGACTGATGTATACAGCCATCAGGGACTTGAATGGCGTTTCATCCCGCCCGGGGTCCACATATGGGGGGTCTGTGGGAAGCAGGGGTGAAAAGTTTCAAAACTTTTTTCTAAAAAGCTACGGCTACCCGCAAGTATACCTTGGAGGAACTTGCGACGCTTCTAGCCAAGATCGAAGCTTGCCTCAACTCCAGACCCCTCTCCACGATGTCTGAAGATCTCTCCGATCTGCTAGCCCTCACGCCTGGCCATTTCCTGATTGGCGGGCCGTTGCTTTCCACGGCTGAGCCTGAGATAAAAGGCGAAGCCAAGTCGATAATCAATCGCTGGCAGCATTTGAAGGCCCAACATCAGCAGTTTAGTGCGCGGTGGAAAGAGGAGTATCTCAAAGAACTCCACAAACGCAACAAATGGCAATTTCCGAAACATCCAAATTGACGATGTGGTGGTAGTCAAGGAGGACAATTTGCCCTCGAACGAATGGCGGCTCGGCAGAATTGTTTCTGTTTTCCCCGGAGCCGATGGCCGGGTTCGAGTGACCGAAGTCCGTACGGCGCGCGGCACAATAAAACGCCCCGTGCATAAAGTTATCCTTCTCCCTATGGAGAGCAAGGAACCGGCTACTTCCAGCCATTAACCTATTTACGTCTGCGAGGTCCTGTACTAAGTCATTTTTTCTTCTCTTTTTCTCGCATAACAACTTTAGCATATGGTGCCGCGTCCTCGTACAGCCCAGAATTTGGATAGCAGACGTACTCGAAGTATTCAATCCTACCGCTGCCGAGTCTGCCGAGGCATCCATCCTCTTCGGAAGTGCAAGAGGTTCCCTAAACTGAGCGCTGAAAAGCGCCTTCGGGCGGTACTTATTAATAAGTACCTCGTAAGCGAGGCAGTGCTTACGAGCACTCAGGAGGGACCTGCCGCAGCACCGAGGGCTGCAAAGCGTGTGGAGGTGACCATCACACGCTGCTCCACATGCACGAGGAGCTGCCATCGACCTCTCGTCCACGTCCGGAGCGCACCGCTCGTCAGCCCGTCTCCATGGAGCCTGCTCGTCCTGCGGCCCCCACTCCATCTCCCGCTTGTCATGCCGTCCCGAAGGGGCCAGCGCGTGCGGCGGCCCCCACTCCATCTCCAACCGTGGCTGCCTATCTGCACCAGAAGGTGGTGCATATTCTCCGGACAGCCTGTGTGCTGCTCTACACCGGGAGCGCGACCTTTGAGATGGGGGCCATGATCGACCCGTGCATGCCGGTCAGCAGCATTGACCGGTCGCTGGCGGCGGCAGTAGAATGGTAGAATGTTCGCGCCACAAGGGCGCTTAGGTTTACGCGGCAGTGTAAAGGCGAGAGCTGCACTGGCGCTTGCACTCCCACTTGCACTCCCGCTCTCCGTTGGCTCTCCCGCTCCGGCAAAACCCACCACTCCGCGGTCCCGGGCCCTTTCCCTCTTAGTTATAAGTTAGTCTTAAAATTAAAGTTGTGCAAATAAAACATTTATCATTTTGTGAAGTGGAAAACGCATTCCACCGTCTTCTATTTTTTGGACTTGGGATTTGTTCGACCCCCAGCAGCAGCCACCAACAACCCAAAGCCCTTTTCTACGGCCACCGACCACCAACTCCGCCACGACAGCGGGCCTTAATTTGGAAGAAGCCGCCCACTCCATTTCATATGCATATATATATATAAATTTATATATGTATGTACGCTTGGACATTAGCGGATCAGAGTGAAAACTAAGTAGGGGGCCAATATTGGCAAGGCACTTTAAACTGCAAAAAAATGCACTGCGGCTAGGCGTATGTATTTATACATATATATTCTTGTATATAGGTACATATATATATTTTACTTTTCACTTGGAACTATTTGAAATCAGATGGAAAGTAAAGAAACAGCGCCGATGGAAAGAAATATGGCGACCACGGACAAATGGTTAGGAAAATAGTCGAACTTATCTTGGAAAAAAAATCCGCAGAGGGGGGCGCTGATCAGGATAGATCGCAGGCGTCAAAGGATCATGAAATGGAGTGGGCGGATCCGTCCCAGAATAAAGGCCGGCTGTCGCTAGGATGGTCGTCGGTGGCCTCTGGCTTGGGGTTGGTTGTCGTGGTGGCTGCTGCAGCAGAAAATTCCAAGTCCAAGAAAATAGGAGGCGGCGGTTTCACTTCACAAATATATTAATGCTTTATTGGCACACTTCAATTTAAGACTCTTTTAAAAACTAAGAGCTGAAGAGCCCGGGACCGCGGAGTGGTGGGTTTCGCCACACTGCCGCTTTGCGCCTTGTGGCGCAAGCAATGATAAAAAAATAAAAAATTCAAAATAAAAACAAAAAATTGTAAAATATTTGTTTACGTTTTTCAAAATATTTTTATTTGAGCACGCTGGCCGTCTCCATGACCTTCCGGCTCGATATCAACACGGCCTCGGTTTTGTGCGCCGCCAACTCTAGTCCCTCGACCGCTAGCCACGACTCTACGGTCTGTATGGCCGCATCCGCGCGAGCCTCCGCCGCGGTCAGCTCCTAGCTCCTAGCTCCTGGCTAGCACCACTATAGCCACGTCGTAAGCAAAGCCCACCAGGTTGGTACTGGCTGGCATCGGCAGCCGTAGGACTCCGTCGTACATGGAATTCCAGAGCAGGGGTCCCAGAACGGAGCCCTGCGGGACTCCGGCTGAGACTTCGTGTGTCCTGGAACTCATACTAGCCTCCAGGAGGAGCACCCTGTTGCTGAGATAGCTGTGCGCTATCTTTAGCAGATATCCCGGAACATTGAAGTTCCTAAGGGACTCAAGCGTTCTGCCCCAGTCTGCCGAGTTAAACGCATTTTTGATGTCCAGGGTGACCACCAGGCAGTAGGACTTCGTCCCCCTTTCCATCTAGCTCCTGCGATGGCCTCCTCGGCCACCTTCACGACCCTCGAGATGGCGTCCAGTGTGGACTTTCCCTTCGTGAAGCCATATTGCTCCGGCGAGTGGCCACCGCCTGCTGCAATCGCATGGCCCAGCCTAGTAGAGATTAGCATCTCGAAAACCTTGACTATCGTGTCCAGCAGGCAGATTGCCCTGTAGGAAGATGCCTCTCCTGGTGGCTTGCCAGGCTTGGCCAGCATCGTTGCTTTTTCCACCTGTCGGGAAACGTCCCCTCCAGGAAGCACCTGTTGAACAGGCTGGCTACTTCCGCCGGCAGCAGCGATAGGGCCAGCTTCGTCGCTCTGTTGGGGATCGCGTCGGGTCCGGGTGCCTTCCTGGGCTGCAGTTTCCTCCAGTTTCCGACTTGGAGGACTTCAGCCTCCGTGATCCAGTGGACGTCGCCTGCATCCATGCTCGGGGGGTCCGCGATCTGCCACCCCGTCGGGAACAGGACACTGACAATCCCCTCCAGCGTTGCCGGGTCGGTCGGGGCTTTGCCTCCCGCATTGAGCCTCTTCACCACCATCTTGTAGGCTCCTCCCCACGGGTCCTCTTCGGCGGCATCGCACTGCTTCAGGAAGCACTCCCTTTTACTGTTGCTGATGGCGGTCTTAAGCTCCCTCTTGGCCGCTTTGTAGCTGTCACTGCATGCGGGGAGGCGTCAGTCTTCTGGTGCGAAGGGCAGTGCGGCGCAGCTCCGCAATCTCCTCGCTCCACCAGTACACCGGCGAGTGGTGCTTCCGGAACGGCTTCCTTTGGAGCATGCTTCGACTGCAGGCGCCTTCCACTGCCTCCGCCAGCTTTTCGGCCAGCACGTTTGCCCCATCGGACTCATCTGCTGAGAAGCCCTCAAGGGCGCTCGGCGGCAGACCAGCGGTCTGAATGTGTCCTGGCGGAACGCCTTCCTTGGCTGTGGCTGTGTGCCCCTTGTGTGGCCTACAGTGCCAATCGAGCACTCGATGGCTTCGTAGTCGCTGGCGGTATAGGCCTCGCTGACCCTCCATTGCGCTAGGCGGGCCAGCGCGCTGCTGGCGACCGTGAGGTCGATCACAGAACCGGCTCCCGCCCTGCTAAAGGTGTGCCGGGATCCTTCGTTCAGCAGGACCACGTCCAAAGAGGCAATGGACTCCAGCACTACTCGGTTTGAGGGGAGCCCCATTCCACGGCCCAGGCGTTGAAGTCGCCCCCGACGACCACCTTACTTCGTCCACGCAAGTCGCTTGTAGAGGCTGGGCAGTCTCTACCGCCGGCCTGGTGCCTCGTCTCTTTCCTTCCGGTTGCTGAGAAGATGAAGCATGATGCCTCCTTAGTGCAAGAGGCTACCCTGTGTCCCTGCTCCCCGCATTTTAAGCAGCATCCACTCCTGTCAACTGGGCTTTCGCAGTGCACGGCAATGTGCCCTGTTTCCAGGCATCTCAAGCACCTTGGTGGGCCTACTCTCTCCCTGATCCTGCAAATGGTCCAGCCTATCCGGACTTCGCCACGCTGGAGGACAGTTTTGCCAAGGGAGACGGGCAAGCTGACCACCGCCGTCTGTGTTTTGGCGTAGCCACGGCGCATTCCACGCACTTTTACCCGTCCAGCCTCGAAGTTGAACTGGCCCGCGATCGCGGCACAGACCTCCTGCTTGGTTGTGATCGAGTCCATTCCGCGGATCTCCATGATGACCACTGAATCATCCTCCGTTGTGGCGCACACAGACGCCGAGTCGCCGAGCACTTTCTCGATGCTCTCTTTTGAGCTCTCCGCACTCTCGGCGCTGCCTTTGGCAACCTCAAGGAGCAGGTTCCCATTGTTGATTCGGCGAACCTTGGAGACGCAGCCCCCCAGCTCTAACAGCTGCTTGTCGTCCCTCCTCGCTGTAGGACCTGCCCTTCGCCTGTACGATGACCGTATCCGGGCGGGTGCGACGCGCCGTTTTCTGCTTCCTGGCAACGACTTCCCAGACGTTCTCGATGCGTGTGCTCTCGGGCTCCCTAGCGGGGGCAAGAGTTGCCACAGCTTCCTTTGCGTCCCGCTGAGGATTCTTGGGGGGCTTCGGCGGCGCCTTCGGCCCTTTCGCTGTGCTGTGCGGGCCGCTACCGACGCAGGCAAGCCGGGGCCGTCCGGCTGACTTAGCCTGCGCCACGGCTCTGTTTGGGCTGTTGCATCCCTCCTCCACACGGTGGTTGTCTGCAGCCCCTTGTCCGCGCTCTCCGCACGTTTTGTTTGACCTGAGTCATGGGCGCAGTTCGCGAAGTTGGAGCACCGGGTTGCGGCTCCCTCACTCTCCTGCCCGTCCGCATCCCCTTGGATGGCCGCTCTGCTTGCCTCAAGGACACTCGAGTGGAGTGCCTTCATTTTGGAAACCATCTCCTTCGTCGAGACGGTGATTTGCCGCGTGGTCTTGTCGATCATCCTGACGGACACCTCCTGCCGCAAGCTCTAGCAAATCTGCTAGGCTGGTTTCATCCGCTGCCCTGCTCTTTTTGGCAGGCGTCACTCTTTGAGGACTAGCAGGACTGGATGGGTCCCGTATCCTCTTGGGAGTCGGCTCGTGGCAAGGCGCCTGGCTCTGCCAAACCTCTTGGATTTCCGCACGAACTGGCGATCGAGGGAGCTTGCTGCTTCTCCTGAACGCCGCTGCTTCACCATCAGCACTCCCTTCTTGACAGGGCGATCTCGCCAGTGCAGATCTGCCCACAAAGGGGATTACGGCTTCCATTGCCGGATTGTCGGACCGCACAGGGTATCCGACTCACAGTGAAATTCATGCTGTGCGCTCATAGTAAAATTCATGCTGTGACGGCACAAAAAAAGGTCAATTCGAAAAAAAATAATTTGTTTATTTATTATTTATTTATTTATTGTACATAAAATTTGAAAACTGGAGATAATTTAGGGGCTTATACGGGTCAAAAATTGTCAAAATTTTTTTATTTTTTATTCGATGGAAAAACATTTATTATTTATTTATGTTGTCAAAATTTCAAGTCGTTCCGAGCAAAAGTGACGGACTCTGAGTCCCGGGCGCATAGAATGTAGTATATATGCAAACGGACAAATGCTTGTCAAACTTTAAACTCATTTTACTCGAAATTTGCTCAAAAAAGTCGGTGTCAAAAAATTCAGGGAGACTAACAAGCCGATCGGGTTGAAATTTTGCACACACATTCTAAATAGGGTTTTGCTTCCCCCAACATGCCTTTTTCTCCATTTTTGATTTGGACCGATTTTACAGATTTTTAAAGTCAGATTTTTCGGCGCAAAAAACGCTTTTTTTTAGTAAAAACGTTCTCAACAAAAAATTAAAAAGTTAAACAAAACACGTTGGGAAAATGAGCCATCTTTCTTTTAATGGAATCAATTTGGTTTTTTGATTTTCGACAATTGGATTTCCAGAATTTTTTGACCGCGAAGGACTTTTTAAAAACAGTGGGTTACAAAAACAGCTGCCATACCATGGGTATTTTATATCATATTTTTGGTCAAAAATACTATAAACTATAACTGTTCAGATAAACTTTGCTGCGATAGTGTACCATATCGCAGAGATGAGAAAAAATTTACAAAAATGACCGATTTTTTTTACCCGCATAAGCCCTTAAGAAAGTCTATTATTAGCTGGAGGTTTGCAAAATTAGGGTTAATTAACAGATCCGTAAGTTTAATGTTTAGTAAATTTGATTTATGTATATATTTGTAGGGCGGGACAGTCATTAAGGATATGGGAGATTGATATGATATGGGAGATTGATATGATATGGGAGATTGATATGATATGGGAGATTGATATATGCACAACTGGCATTGGTAGTTTGGTGTCGGTAAAAAGCGGTGTTCGTGGGTGAGTCTGGTGTGGCCTAGTCGAAGGCGGATTATTTTTTTTGATCTCTCTTCTTGGTAGGTTGAAAGTCTGTGAAGTTTTTGTGTAGTCTGCTATGCTTATGGCTTCTGGGTTGATCTTGAGGGTATCGGTTTTCAATTGTTTTATAATGTCTCTACGGTTTACGTTTGGTGTTGTTAGTAATGAAGCAATGGTCGCTCCTTTCGCTGCTGCATCGGCATTTTCGTTGCCTTTGATTCCGACGTGGCTGGGGACCTATAGGAGCTTGATATATTTATTGTGTTTTAGCAGAAGGTGGAATTGTTTATGTTTGCGTTTGCTTTCTATGTGGATAGGGAATCTGAGAAAATGAAGAAATGTTTAAGTGTATCGTCTTCTGTCGTTACCGCACAGCCAATTATTTCCTTGCTCAAGGATCCGTCAGTGAACAGAAGCTTGAAATTGTTGCTATAAGCTTATGTTTATTTTCCAGATGTTGTTGGAGAAATATGTCCTTGCTTGTGTTTGATTTTTTAATCGGCTTAGTCGGGTATCTATCAGATTGATATCCAGAAACCAGGGCGGTTATGTTAGTTTAGGCTTATGAGGGAGAGAGATTGGAAGTTCGAGCTTTAGTCCTAGAGCAATGCAGCGGTTGACGGTAGAGGATCAGAATTTTTTTGTATTATTTTTGGTTATCCGGTGAATAATTTTTCTTAGAGGAATGTAGTTCGCGTGCATGATAGTGTTGATTGTTATACCCGCTACCCATAGGGTAGAAAGGTATTATAACCTTATGCCGGCAGGAAATACATACATACACAGGTAGAAGGAGGCATCTCCGACCCTTGAAAGTATATATATTCTTGATCAGCGTCCAAAGCCGAGACGATCTAGCCATGTGCATCTGTCTGTCTGTCTGTCCGTCTGTCCGTATGAAACACTGGATCTCAGATACTATAAGAGATAGAGCTCTAATTTTTTTCGACAGTATTTTGTTATGCTTGCATGCAGATCAAGTTTGTTTCAAATTTTTACCACGCCCACTTCCGTCCCCACAAATCATCAAAAGGCGTAATAATTAAGAATTTTTGTATGTCCATTAAGAACTGTATCCTGTGTGATTCCTGAAAATTTGGTTCCGATTACATAAAAATTGTCGAAGTTATTAAAGAAATAATTTAGTATGGCCATAAACGGCTACTGCAGCATGCTTCATTTGATTGACCAACTAATACCAGTTCTTGATTGTGATCGGAAAACAATCTTATAAGATATTCGAGAAGCAATTTTAATAAATGGTAATAATTATTAGCCGCTTTAATGCAATAATAACGCGTTTTTACACACATACATACATGTGTAACTATTTTTGTTTGCATGTGAGTATATTACACTTTCACTTGCATTTGTCCGTTATGTTTAAAAATTATTAACTATTTACTATGAGTAGCGGGTATCTCACCGCCGAGCTCACTCGACTGTAGCTTTCTTACTTGTTGTTGTTTAAAAGTGTTTGATTCTTTTTTCTAGTGGTTTGATGTTAGATTGAAGGTGGGTGTTGAGCAGAAGGCTCCCAGAGATGTTCGCAAGATTGAATTAATTCAGGTTTTAATTGGTTTTATAATTTATATTGGAGATTTACCGTATATTGGTAAAGCATAGTCGATTTTGGAAATGCATAGACTTTTGACAATTTGAACTAGGGTGTTGGGGTGGCTGTTGTATTTTTCGCTGGAAAGGCATTTTATTATATTTGATGATTTCTGTAGTGATTTGTATAATTTATTGATGTGGGGTTTGAATTTATTAGTTAGTTAGTTTGCTAACTATGTTTATATTGCGGACTGTGTAGAGATCTGGCATTTCCGGAAAATGTGGAAATGTTTGTGTTTTGAGATTGAAAGCATTGCTCCAGCTTTTTGGCACCACTCATTGATTTTAGAAAACAGCGTGTCGAGATTGATTGAAATGTTTTAATCTTTTTCCAATGGTAGTAAAATATTGAAATCGTCTTCATAAGCTGTGAGTTGAAGTTCTTTGTGCTTGTCGAATATGTCTGAGAGACTGTTGAACGCAATGAGAAAGAGTTCTACCGAGAGGGGCGATCCCTGCGGAATGCCATTGTGAAGTGGGTTAACCTTGACGTGTTATTATTGGCTCGAACTCTGATTTTCCTGTTCGACATATAGTTTATCATATATTTGATTATCAGTGGGCCACATTCCCCCATGCCCCATTCCGACAGCTTATTTGTGATGATATGCAAACCTATTTTTTTTAAATGCTTTTGCAAAGTCGAGGGATATAATAGACATGTGCCTGTTTTCGGAGAGGGCTCTGCTAATAAGAGCGTCTGTGTAAAGCAGACAGTCCATAGCAGATTTCCCCTTTTTAAATCCGAGCTGGCGGCTATTCAGTAGCTTGTTAGTTGCGACAAACCACCATAATCATTTTGAGATTATCTTGTCAAGGGTTTTAGATAAACATGGGTTAAGGGAGATAGGTCTGTATGATTCCTTCATGTTTTGTTTGTGAATAGGTATATTTGTGCTGATTTTGTACGATTGAAGAATATAAGATATTAGTATGTTATTGAAAAAACAGATAATTCTCATTTTGAGTGGATCAGCGATGTGTCGTATCATATAATAATTTATCTTATCTTGCCCTGGGCTGTGTCCCTTTAAGGTATTAAGTGCGGATGAGAACTCTAGGAAGTTTATATCCTGTTCCATGTACGCTGCAGTTCTGTGTTGGAGGAAATTGAAAAGATTATTTAGTATTTAGTATTTAGTTTCTGTTTTTCTTGAATGAAAGAATTGGAGAATTGGGAGTCTTCCGAGCGAAGTGATCAATAGCGTGCGAAAGCTTCAGAGATATCTTCGGAGCTGGTGAGCAATTCGCTACTGCTGTTGTCCTTGATATTGTATTAGTGTGGCTTTGTGAAGGCCACAGAGTTTATTTATATTGCTCCAAATTGCTTCCGGTTCGGACTGTGAAAGTGTCGAAGTCAATTTAAATAGGCTATTGGCTTTACTACATTTTAATTCCCTATATTGAATGAGATCGGACATTTCTCTGTTGAATGTTCTCCAGGCTTTCAATTTTTCCTTTTTCAAACAATCCAATTTTTTGTTCCTCCATGGACCATTGTGGTGTGTGGTGATGTTGTTATTTTGTGATTCAGGTCTTCGGTTAGCGCCTCAAATTTTTCCCCATTAGCTCTGCTAGTTTTGACATAGTTTGTACATAGTTTTGACTTGCTCTCTGATTTTTCTGGAACATTTCGATGGTGATTAGGAAGTGATCGCTACGCTAATATACTTTAAGTTCAGGTGAGCAGAATGCCAATGTCAATTTAAAATTATAGGTGGAAAAATTTAAATTTTCTTACGCTAGGGATATTTCATCTTTCAAAATAAATGTCCCAAATGAATTCTTTGGCACGATATGCTCAACCAAATTCTGGCCTGAGTATGTTGTCGTCAAAGAATATGATAACTCTTCCTAAACCCGATCTGACCACTGAGCACTCTACATCCTCTGCCTCTGTTCAAAAAAACTAAATACTTCTCTGTTAATCTCCTATCAGAATGCAAGAGGCTTGCGTAGTAAGCTGCCTAAGTTGTATTCTGATAGTTTTGCATTCTCATCCCATGTTATTGTGTTCACAGAAACCTGGTTAAAGCCGGAGATTCTTAGCTCCGAAGTTTTCCCAGTTGCGTTCACGATTTATCGCCTAGATCGGCCTGTCAGGCGCGGGGGTGGGGTCCTCATAGCGGTCAATTCCACTCTCACGTCAGAATTATTAACTTTCGAGGAAAACAACGAAGTTGAATTCCTTTGTGTGAAGCTATCATTTCATGGTCGCTTTGTTTTTATTACATGTTCCTACATTCCTCCATTGTCGGAACTACCTATTTTTTGGAACCACCTTTCCGCCATTCGGATGGTTTCCAATATGCTTTCTGATAGAGTCCTGTGTGATTTTAATATCCCTGGGGCAATTTGGTCCCTAAATAGCTCCTCTAACACACTTCAATTCTCAACACAACATGATTTTATTGCTGGCTTGTTCGACCTTTCGCTGTCTCAAGTAAACCATGTACGAAATTCCTTAGAGCGCTTGCTTAATCTTTGTTTTTTCTCTGATCCGGCGAGTGTCAGTTTACTGAGGGTGGCGCCGCTGACGCAACCTGAAGATCCCTATCATCCTACTTTCGATGTGACACTCGACATTGGTGCTGATATACTGAAAAAATCTGATAGACCAGCCAAAAGAGTTTACTGCTTTCGCAAGTCTGATTTCGACCGGCTGAATAATTTTATTTCGGACTTTAACTGGTCTGATTTGTACAAATGCACTGACATGGCTGATGCCGTGGACATCTATTTCAAATAAACCACCTTGGTTTACTAAAGAATTGAGTCGCTTGTAAAGTCAAGGCGGTATACGAAATTTTAAAAAACCGGTTCTCGTTCTGACCTCTCTAACTATTTATCGGCTCGGTCAAACTTCACCGTACTGAACGCACAGTGTAATAAAAACTATTTGACTCGTTGCAGGGTCCAATTTTCTCAGGATCTTAAACAGTTTTATAATTTTGTTAATACTAAACGTAAGGCGGTAGCACATCCTTCATCACTTTCTTTTGCAAACGCAACTGTGAAGGGCGATCAGGCAATTGCCGATCTTTTTGCCCAATTTTTTCAAACAACATACTCCACTTCCACTGACCTAAATCAGACGTATTCTTATAGCTTGCCCAGATCGAACTTAATTTTCAGTCCATGTTTAAACGAAAGCTCCCTCCTTTTAGATCTTCATCGTGTAAAGCCTGTTTATCTGCCAGGTCCCGACGGAATACCGGGCTGTGTGCTTAGGTATTGTGGCGATGCCCTGTGCTCGCCCTTTCTGAAATTGTTTACCTTATCCTTAGAAACCTCGCACTTTTTCCTTATTTGGAAGGAATCATTCATTATTCCTCTCCACAAAAAAGGTAACAAATCGGAGGCCAATAACTATAGAGGAATCTCTAAGCTTTCGGCTATCCCTAAACTTTTCGAAAACATTATTACTCCACATTTGCAGCACCAATGTAGATCAGTAATTTCCTTCATGTCAGCATGGATTTGTTTAGCGAAGATCAACAACTACAAACCTTCTGGAGCTTACTTCCCTAATTAAAAGGGGTTTCCAGAATAACCTTCAAACGGATGTAATTTATACTGACTTCAGTAAAGCATTTGATTCTGTTAACCATTCCCTTCTCCTCAGGAAGCTCGACTTAATGGGTTTTCCAATTGATCTTCTTAGGTGGATCTCTAGTTATCAAACTGGCAGGACGCAAAAAGTCCTCTTTAAAAATAATTTATCTAATGTTCTCCGGGCCACCTCAGGTGTCCCGCAAGGGAGTCACCTGGGTCCTTTGTTGTTTACATTATTTTTTAATGATCTGAAGTTTTGACAAATTCTAGAGTACTAATGTACGCTGATGATGTCAAGCTTTGCGTGCAATACAAGGACGTTGCTTACCAAACTGATTTACAAACAGATCTTGATAGCTTCCAAACCTGGTGATGCATAAACCTACTAAACTTAAATGGCTCTAAATGTAAGCTAATGACATTCTCTCGTGTCGTTTCCAAGCTTGCAAATTACACACTTAACTGCTGCTCTTTGGAAAGAATTAACTCAGTTGATGATTTGGGTGTCCGCCTGGATCCCAAACTTGACTTTATCGATCATATTTCGTGCATGGTGAATAAAGCCAGAGGTATGCTGGGATTTAATAAACGGTGGTCGAAAGAATTTGATGACCCCTATGTAACAAAACCTTTATATATTTCATTAGTTCGTCCTATCTTAGAATATGGATCTTGCGTTTGGAGCCCCCAGTATAGGGTCCACAGTAAACGCATCGAATCGGTTCAAAAGAACTTTTTGCTTTTCGCTTTACGCGAAATAGTAGACTTCTTCTAATTAACTTACCCTCCTTGGTTAATCGTAGAAATATGCTAAAGCTATACCTTTATTTATAACCTTATTCACAACGATGTGGAAAGTACTGACTTGTTAAGTCAGCTAAATTTCCACGTTCCCAGTAGAAATACTAGATCGTACATACCCTTAGTTTTGCGCCATTGTAGAACCTCCTATGAACTGCATGATCCCTTTAGAGTACTGTGTGCAAGTTATAATGATTTGTATTCGGTGATCTCACATGTGATAGTATTCCTAAACGAAATACTTTAATCCTTACGCACTTAGATCGCATGCATGCAAATATCCTGGCTGCTCGCCGGTAGTTTATTTCCTCGCATTCTTTTCTTTATTTTCCATCGCGTCTACTAATACCTAACCCTAACAGGCACGTGCCTGGTTTCATAAGGGCCACTTGAGTGTACTGACCGTAGTGCATCAACGTGCATATATATAACTTTATGAAAGCCATTAAAAAAAGTATCGTCATATTGCAAAACGAATGTATGGTCGTTCCTCATCTTAGTGATTGTAATGTCTTTGGTTCGTCTCTATTTCAAGTAACATGTTGAAGAGTGCGCTGCCGCTAAATCTGTCGAAAATATTCGTTGTATCATGCTCGGTAAAATTATTGCTATTTTTCCAAATTTCTAAGGAACATTGGATAACTATGTGTATTAAGCTTAAAACTTTCATCCCTTGGACTTTTTTTTTCCACATTTTGACAAATTCTTGAACATGAGTTACCAGAATATAATGTGCTAAGCTTTAATTCGGACGTGTTTCCCATCACTTTTTCTTCGTTCAAAGTTTTAGTATAAAATCTTATTTCTCAAAATCTTTAATAAATGACAAGTGCTTCGGTGTTTTTTATTTACTCATATTATTACTATTATTTTTGTGGTTTCTTTTTTGATCGGTTCCTTCACGCGAATTAAATAGCTATTCTTTTGTACTTTTAACGAATAATCATAAATCTGATTCTTAAAACCGTGCCTACGAGTTGTACTACTGACTACCCAAACGGCCGCAAAATGACTTCGCGGCAGGCCTCGGTGTACTGTTGGCTTTGCAACAATATCGCCCACCCTGGCTGCGCCGATTTTGGACATATCGGCTCTCGTATCGCTGATCGCCTACGAGGTCAATCCGGATTGGATTGGACGTGCCCGAGCTGCCTACAATCAAATCCGATTGGGCTTTTATGAGGCAAAATCATTTTGAGTTTCAGTCTCTGGTGGCCGCAATTTTCAGCAAAGCTTTAGTAAATCATCAGTTTGCTGAAAAATTCTCACTATTGGGTTTCCTTGCAATGTTGACAACCTGGATTGCATCATATTTGTCTGTAGTCATAGAGTTGCTTTCAAGGGTTCCTGCTCAAACCTATTTTACTTACCCTCAGGTGTTACGCGAGGGATCCACCTCGGTCCTCTTCTTTTGTGATTTTAATGAATGACTTGCCAAATGTTGTTGGTTATTCTCATTTATGATGTACGCTGATGATATACAGCTATGCTTGCCTATTACAAATTCTGAGTCTCATATTCTTTTACAAACTGATCTGAAAAACATGCAATATTGGTGAATCAACAATTTGTTGTTTCTTAATAACTCAATTCAGTTACAGAATTTGGGCTTTTGTTTACTCAAAAATTCACCGATCACATTAGTTTAATTGTTGGTAAAGCTATTTGCCTTTGTTAAACGCTTAAACGTTTAAGGAGTTTGATGATCCCTGCGGCATACAACTCCTCTCTTTATCTCTCTTGTTCGACCCATTCTCGAATACTTTTGTATATGTTCACCCCAGTACGCAAAGTATCTAAACTTTTTAGAATTGGTACAGAAGCAATTCCTTTTGTTTGCTCTACAAGGATTAAATTGGGATCCACATCGTCGTCTGCCTTCCTACTTAAACAGATTGCGCCTTTAAGCCTGCCTTTTTTAAAAGACCGTCACGGACATGCCATGGTTCATACATAAGCTGCATCAATATATTTCCTCCAAATACCTGCCAAACCTTGTTAGGCTCTCGGCCCCAACAAGGCCTTTCCGTCACTTTGGACACGTTGCTCTTGAGATCTGTAGGACAAAGTTTGAAATGATTAAGTCTTTTCGTGTTCTATATTATTTGTACAATGAATATTACTATTTGTTACATGTTGAAGTGATCTTAGATTTTAATTTAAACAATGTTTTACGACACCTATCTTTGCCTCTGCTCACCTAACGTGAGTCGGAGCACATATCTAAGAAACACGAAGAAGGTCGTTTAGCGGTAAGGGTACGACGTAATATTGCAGACATTTGCTATTTTCTTAATAAATAATTCTTTAACTTTATCGTAATGTATTTCAGACCTTCAACAATGACTTTAGTCATATTTCGGAGCAGTGATTGTAATTGTGCACCATTTTTTTTTTTAAATTGCTCTTCAATTTGAGGCATCGTGTAAAACGATGATGTTCAAGCTTTCTATTTGTACATCAGTTAGCATAATGAAATGATCACATTTAGTATCTTTAACAATCGAAATCTATAAGTTTTACCAACTAGATTTGATTTTAGCCCCCAAAGCTAACAGACCTTAAATTTTTACACTTGTTTTTGTATTTCCGAAATTTTGTTTAATTTCAACTGTTTTAAATAAAATGCCCTATATTCTTAAAGTTCAAGATATTTAGAAAAAGGAACTAAATGTTTTGTGGCATGTTAGCAAATGTTGTATATGTCGGAGAGTCGTTAATCTTTTCCATTGAATTGATTTTTTTCCGCAGCAAGTTCTGTTCGTCTTTCTAGCACTTTTAGAACAGATTTTCCAAACGTCAACTTTCCACTTTTCTACTTTCTTCCCAATTCATCTACATTGTTAGGCATCTCTTTCTAACATGTATGTCAGCGCTTAACGAACAGACCTCACCTGGCAGCAGTCTATATCTGTCCTGCTCTGGCATGCTTTCACTCAATTTCTAACTCCCTTTTTCAATAGGCCCTGCTTCACAATAAAGAAGGCCCTGCTTCACATTAATGAAGGCCCTGCTTCACATTAAAGAAGGCCCTGCTTCACATTAATGAAGGCCCCGCTTCACATTCTCTGACCAAAAGGAACCAAGTAGGCCCCGTTTTATTTGATCCGACACGGCCTTCCTGACGAATCACACGTCCTCGTGTGTTACCTTAAAATCACAGTATTCTCAAATCTCAGTTCTCATTACATTTTATTATCAACAAATATTTCATTACTTTTACCACATACGAGTTTTGAGGCATTTAGACAAAATAGACAAATTGATTTCATAATAACATTTCAGAAATTACATTTTCGTTTTAATCATAATTTACAATTCAGACTTGACTAATTGCATAGCTTGGTGTACATCCTTTTACACCCACATACCGACCCCCGCCATAACAAGTCCTTCTGTTATGGTGCGGTCTTCACTAACCCCCGCCATAACAATTCCTTCTGTTATTGTGCGGTTATTCTATCCCCTCTTGGGATTCCAAGGCATCCACCGTGCCATCCATATCATCATTCCCCACATGGGAATCAGACGCATCTGCACTAGAGTAGTCTAAATCTTTATCAACTTCATTACTTATTTGTCTATTTGGTAATGCTCTCAAAAACTCATGTGCATATTTATAGGTTCTCTTGCTAGTTAATGATTTTAAAGTGTACCGATCTCCATCTAATAGTTCAATTATTTCAAAAGGACCTTTAAATTTTGGATCAAGCTTTGTTTGATGACGCTCCTCATTTTTTAGCAATACATGGTCTCCTATGTTATATTTTATTATTTTTGCCTTGTTCTTATCAAATCTGCATTTGTCATAACGAGCATTTGATTCCATTTTTCTTTAGCTTGTTTTCTTAAATTATTCCTTTCAACTAAATTGTCCTCTTCATCACCTATCGGCAAAAGGCCAAAAGGTCTAGCTTCCCTACCGATTAGCACTTCTAATGGGCTGACCTTGGTGACTCGGTTGGGCGTACAATTCATTGCTAGCTGTACTTCGGGTAAGGCGTCTTGCCAGGACCTCTGACTGGTTTCGACGACGGTCAACGTACTCTTGAGCGTGCTCATCACACGTTCCACTTGGCCATTTGCTCTGCTCGTACCTGTAGCAATTAAGTGTAAGTCAATCTTTTGAGAAACACAAAATTCACGGAATCCTGAACTTGCAAAGTTTCGACCCTGATCTGCTCTAACTGCCTTAATAGTATTTTCAGTGTCAATTTTTAAGGTTTAATAAAAATAAACAAATTTGTAAACGCATCTACCAAAACAATAACGTACTCCTTTAGGTCATTTTTCCCACTCATCTTTCCTGTTATATCAATATGTAGGGTGTGCCACGGAATTTCTACCTTAGGAATGGGATGTAATTCAGCCTGCATTTTTCCAACTGGTGGCTTAGCTAATTTACAGGTGATACAATTTTCAACAAACCTACGAACGCACTTCGACATGTTTTCGAACCAGTAAAAACCATAAACTTTATCCAACGTTTTCTCCCAACCTAAATGCATAACAGATTCGTACACGTGATTAATCACTGTCCATCTAAATGCCCTAGGGATTACAGGCAAACATTTGGTTTTGCCGTTTCTTTGCATTTTCCTATATAAAACTCCTTTTCGCAGTTTATATGTTTAACCTAAGTTTTCCGGCAATTCGTTATTTTTAAGCTTAGCTAATATCTCTGCCACCTCAGAATCACGCATCTGTTCAGAAACTAGCCAATTATCAGAGTATCTCAGCCAATTCAACCCGCTTTTCCACTACTTTTTCCACACTTCTACTCTCTTTAACCAAGGGATTCCTTGACAAAAAATCGACCTGTGCCATTCGTTCTCCCTTCGTATATTGGATGTCAAAGTCAAACGACTGTAAAAAGGCCCATCATCGATGCACCCTCGGCAATAAGTCCAATTTGGTACGACTAGCTTTCAACGAATTGCAATCGGTAAACACTACAAACTTTCGCCCCTGTAAATAATGACGAAAATGTTTAATTGCATTGACAACTGCCAAAGTCTCAAGTTCGTAAGAGTGGTAATTTGATTCAGCAGGTGATGTGCATTTACTGAAATATTCAATTACATGGGGCTTTTTATCTATTCTGTGTAGCAATACTGCTCCATAGCCAATTGAGCTGGCATCTGTGTGTAGTTCTATAGAGTGTTGAGGATCGAATATTTTCAGCACTGGCTCTTGGGTTAGCACAGATATTATTTTCGTGCGAATTGTTTCGTGTTCTAACTGCCAAACGAAGTCAGAGTTTTTTCTTGAGGTTAGGGAATACAAGGGCTTTAAAGTCTCTGAAAATTTTGGCACAAACTGCCTCAACTGCGTTACCGATTTTTGGGTGAATTTTGCGTGGATTAGGGCGAACCTGTCCATTGCTCACTACAAATCCCAGATATTCTACCTTAGTTTTAAGAAAGAAACACTTCGTTACGTTAAGTGCGTAAGTGTGAACCAGATTACCGAATGCTTTATTTATTGCGCGCTGAAACACAGACGGAGCATTTTTTAATCCAAAAGGCATAGTCAAAAATTCATATTGACCCTCAGGCGCGACAAATGCGGTACGCTCTATTGAATTGGGATGTACCGGTATTTGATAGAAGCCGCCCGCAATATCGAGACTCGAGAAACAGCTTGCTCCACGCAACCTAGCAATTTGGTCTGAAATTAGAGGTAATGGGTACTTATCTGCCACTGTGTTCTCATTCAAAGCACGGAAATCAACACAAAGACGGTCACTAGCGTTTTCCGACAGCTGGCGAAGTCCTTGGTGTCTGCACAGACTTTAGTAGCTCCATCAGGGTTCCGTTCTGAGCCTCCAACGACGCCACATATTGTCCAGGAGTATTATCTGTAGGCGAGGCGAATCCCACTTCTGATGTCGGAGAGTCGTTAATCTTTTCCATTGAATTGATTTTTTTCCGCAGCAAGTTCTGTTCGTCTTTCTAGCACTTTTAGAACAGATTTTCCAAACGTCAACTTTCCACTTTTCTACTTTCTTCTCAATTCATCTACATTGTTAGTCATCTCTTTCTAACATGTATGTCAGCGCTTAACGAACAGACCTCACCTGGCAGCAGTCTATATCTGTCCTGCTCTGGCATGCTTTCACTCAATTTCTAACTCCCTTTTTCAATAGGCCCTGCTTCACAATAAAGAAGGCCCTGCTTCACATTAATGAAGGCCCCGCTTCACATTCTCTGACCAAAAGGAACCAAGTAGGCCCCGTTTTATTTGATCCGACATATATATAATACGTTTAAAAGCATCAATGTTTGTAGTACCCTTTTTGATTAAATTTCAGCTTGTGACAAATCTAAATGTTATAAGAAGGACTTAAATTCTATACTTTGCATTGTTCGAAATTTCGGTCGAATTTGTTGTAAAAGATGAAGACGATGTAAGTGGGAAAAGTACTTCTTTTTCTTCAAATTTAGCTCTTCTGAGTAAGGATATTGCCACCCAAATCTCCGATGGTCAAAATGTCAATGGTGAAAGTGCTCTGCAAATAACTCGAGCAAAGCTGTTTCTTTTGAAATTAAAGAGAATATCTATACTATACTACAATGTACTACAATGTACACAAAGAAAATTCAGATTCAGAATCTGACAATTAAGAAAAAATCTTGGATAATACTTTGACCACTTAACAAATGATGTTGTTAAGTGAAGAAATGAAGTAAGATGTTTAGCAGCCTGCATTGCACCATGCAGAATTTAGCAGTTTTTATTAGGTAATAAAATAAAATAACTCTCTTAGTTTCATATCCATTAAACTTAAACTTTACCTATCGTTATTATGTGTTACATGGACCGTTCTGAGTGAAATCATAAAATATATATTATATATGTAATTCATATATACATTATTATTTTTTTGTCTTATGTCTTCAAAATTGATTTTAATTTAATATGTGCTAAAACACTATTCACTGTTTTTCAGCTTACTATGAACGATTTCAGCGTACATAGAATAATTGGTCGCGGGGGCTTTGGAGAAGTGTACGGATGCCGAAAAGCAGACACCGAAAAAATGTATGCTATGAAATGTTTAGACAAAAAGAGGATTAAAATGAAGCAAGGTGAAATGCTGGCATTAAACAAAAGAAACATGCTGCAAGCAGTCAGTACTGGAGTAAGATTGTTTTTCTTATTTGTTTTGTCTACAAATAATCATTTAGTTTCTTTAGATTGATTGCCCCTTCATAGTTTGTATGACATACGCATTTCATACACCGGATAAACTTTGTTTTATATTAGACCTAATGAACGGTGGTGACTTGCACTATCATTTGTCTCAACATGGTATTTTTAGTGAGGACGAAATGAAATTTTATGCAGCAGAGGTAAAATAAATGAATAACCGTCCAGGTTTCTCGCTTCAAAGTGAACGGTCGTGTTTTTTTCTTGCGCTCTCGTTTTTGTAAAATTATTTACGTAAAAACCGCCGGGGTTTGTTTAAAACTTCTACTTTGTGTTCTATATACATAGCTCCCGTTCACTTCTCGTGTGCATGCATCTTTATTAACTATATTAACTTATTAAAAACCTTTATTTCACAACTTAAGTGAGCTGCCAGTGTTTTTTGTTCTTGTGTTTTTTTGCATTTCTTCTTTACACCTCTCTCGTTTAGCCGTTGTTGCTCTGTCGCGACAGCTAAACGTTTCTCTAAGCTCGCTTACTCTCACACTCCCCTGCTCTCTAGCGCTTCAACTCTCTTGGTGCAGCTGCACTTTTCTTTTCATATCTTTCGCCCCCTCATCTATTGCTACAAGTACAGTGGTAAGTCCAAAATAATGTCTTCCGATATCGTCTGCTTCTCCAAAACCTGCAAAAAGGCAGTTTTGTCTAGTGATCTTACTATCGGCTGCTGGCTGTGCGACAACATTTTGCATGCTAAGTGCATTGGTGTTAACGGCCGGACTGTTGATGATGTAAGAAAAAGCATCGGCTTGCGCTACTGTTGCGATGCCTGTCGTAACGTTGAAAGGGAAATGATGTCTTTCATGCGGCAAACCAAGGGCAGTTTTAAGGAGTTGTTATCGAGTTTCAACAAAACTCATAACATCTTCTTAGCGCTTGATAAACAATTTAATAGCCTTACGCTATTAAATGAGTCTCCAAGGCGCAAAAAAACTGCAACTGGAGTGCAGCAGGGCGACGGATCCCTACAACCTGCGGCGGGCGCTCAACAGCAGCCGCCGTTGACACTGCCTACGACCTCAGAATCGAATCCCAGAATTCTGAGGTCAAGCGTTAGGAAAGAGGCGGTATCTGAAGGGGCAGTGGGACTAAACGTTCCACCGCCTATTACAATTTCGTCTCCTACGGGAGCACAAATTTTGACCCCCCATAGTCCCGTAAACTTAAATTTATCCCCGCAGGAACTACCGGCCAATATGGGCACTTCAGGCACTCTGTCTGTCCCCCCTCAAGCCCTCATCGCTATCCCACCTACGAAACAGATATTTGTTTCGCGGCTCTCCCCTGGTCAAACATCTGAAGATGTAATTGCCTTTATACGAGGCAAAGTTAGAGCTGAAAATTTAAAATTAAAGGTGGAAAAATTTAAATTTTCTTACGCTAGGGATATTTCATCTTTCAAAATAAATGTCCCAAATGAATTCTTTGGCACGATATGCTCAACCAAATTCTGGCCTGAGTATGTTGTCGTCAAAGAATATGAAGCTAAGAAAAAGAAACGGCCTGTCGGGATAACTCTTCCTAAACCCGATCTGACCACTGTGCCCTCTACATCCTCTGCCTCTGTTCAAAAAAACTAAATACTTCTCTGTTAATCTCCTATCAGAATGCAAGAGGCTTGCGTAGTAAGCTGTCAAAGTTGTATTCTGATAGTTTTGCATTTTCATCCCATGTTATTGTGTTCACAGAAACCTGGTTAAAGCCGGAGATTCTTAGCTCCGAAGTTTTCCCAGCTGCGTTCACGATTTATCGGCTAGATCGGCCTGTCAGGCGCGGGGGTGGGGTCCTCATAGCGGTCAACTCCACTCTCACGTCAGAATTATTAACTTTCGAGGAAAACAACGAAGTTGAATTCCTTTGTGTGAAGCTATCATTTCATGGTCGCTTTGTTTTTATTACATGTTCCTACATTCCTCCATTGTCGGAACTACCTATTTTTTGGAACCACCTTTCCGCCATTCGGATGGTTTCCAATATGCTTTCTGATAGAGATCATTTAGTAGTCTTGGGTGATTTTAATATCCCTGGGGCTATTTGGTCCCTAAATAGCTCCTCTAACACACTTCAATCCTCAACACAACATGATTTTATTGCTGGCTTGTTCGACATTTCGCTGTCTCAAGTCAACCATGTACGAAATTCCTTAGAGCGCTTGCTTGATCTTTGTTTTGTCTCTGATCCGGCGAGTGTCAGTTTACTGAGGTGGCGCCGCTGACGCAACCTGATGATCCCTATCATCCTACTTTCGATGTGACACTCGACATTGGTGCTGATATACTGAAGAAATCTGATAGACCAGCCAAAAGAGTTTACTGCTTTCGCAAGTCTGATTTCGACCGGCTAAATAATCTTATTTCGGACTTTAACTGGTCTGATTTGTACAAATGCACTGACATGGCTGATGCCGTGGACATTTTTTACAATGCGATGAATTCATTCTTCTCGGAATGTGTTCCCTTATACTATCCCTCTATTTCAAATAAACCTCCTTGGTTTACTAAAGAATTAAGTCGCTTGTAAAGTCAAGGCGGTACACGAAATTTAAAAAAACCGGTTCTCGTTCTGACCTCTCTAACTATTTATCGGCTCGGTCAAACTTCACCGTACTGAACGCACAGTGTTATAAAAACTATTTGACTCGTTGCAGGGTCCAATTTTCTCAGGATCCTAAACAGTTTTATAATTTTGTTAATACTAAACGTAAGGCGGTAACACATCCTTCATCACTTTCGTTTGCAAACGCAACTGTGAAGGGCGATCAGGCAATTGCTGATCTTTTTGCCCAATTTTTTCAAACAACATATTCCACTTCCACTGACCTAAATCAGACGTATTCCTATAGCTTGCCCAGATCGAACTTAATTTTCAGTCCATGTTTAAACGAAAGCTCCCTCCTTTTAGATCTTCATCGTGTAAAGCCTGTTTATCTGCCAGGTCCCGACGGAATACCGGGCTGTGTGCTTAGGTATTGTGCCGATGCCCTGTGCTCGCCCCTTCTGAAATTGTTTACCTTATCCTTAGAAACCTCGCACTTTCCCCTTATTTGGAAGGAATCATTCATTATTCCTCTCCACAAAAAAGGTAACAAATCGGAGGCCAATAACTATAGAGGAATCTCTAAGCTTTCGGCCATCCCTAAACTTTTCGAGAACATTATTACTCCTCATTTGCAGCACCTTTCTAGATAAAAATAAAGCCAGAGGTATGTTGGGATTTATTAAACGGTGGTCGAAAGAATTTGATGACCCCTATTTAACAAAAACTTTATATATTTCACTAGTTCGTCCTATCTTAGAATATGGATCTTGCGTTTGGAGCCCCCAGTATGGGGTCTACAGTAAACGCATCGAATCGGTTCAAAAGAACTTTTTGCTTTTCGCTGTACGCGGCTTAAACTGGGATGCTGAACAGAGATTTCCCTCCTATTATAGTAGACTTCTCCTAATTAACTTACCCTCCTTGGCTAATCGTAGAACTATGCTTGGTATTACCTTTATTTATAACCTAATTCACGGCGATGCATAAACGTTGCATTGTATACCGTGACTTAAAACCGGCTAACATATTGCTCGATGAAAACGGACACATACGAATTTCTGATTTGGGATTGGCTTGCGACTTTTCAAAAAAGAAACCCCATGCTTCAGTGGGAACTCATGGATACATGGCACCAGAAGTGCTATCAATAGGAACATCATATGATTCTTGCGCTGATTGGTTCAGCTTTGGCTGCATGTTATATAAATTGCTTAAAGGTCATTCTCCATTTCGACAACATTAAACAAAGGATAAACATGAAATTGACAAAATGACATTAACTATGGTATGTTTGAGAAAAAATGTTATAACCCTGAAATTAGTGTATAGATTAGTGCCAACAGAGAATTCTGTGTAACAAGCTGAATCAGGCATCTGTTGCCCCTTAAAAGACACATTTAATATCTAGATTTAGCCATGCCTGTCTGTTCATCTGGTTGAAATATTATATATATTGGTGACAATCTATTGCACACAAATCATGTTTATTAGGCAGCGCAACATCAATTTTGTATTAGCCTCTTTTATTTTAACATTATAATATATTATATTCTATTCCAGATAATGCACAGAATATAATGCATTCTTTCAAAAAGAAGCTTTCAGTTTGATCTTGGATGCTTTTTTAAACATTGTACAATTAATTTTCTTGCACACTTCAATTTATTGTAAATTCTTAAGCACGCTTTCGATTTTGTTACTCACCAGCCCGACACGTTGTATTGCAAAATTGTATATGTATATAGCGCTATGATTGCCTTTACACCTTTCTATTCCATGCTATCTGATGTCCAGTACAATGCCGATGTAATTGACTTGTGTTTTCAATCTCAGCCTGGGTTTTTACATTTGAAGAGAATGAGTTCCGTATTGTCTGCGTTGATACTGAGTCCTACCTTATTCGCCCACTGAGTGTTAATTCCATAATCGAGCTGAAGGTCGATGAGCAGACTCCCGTGATAATTATGCATATTTCGTCTACATAAACTGTTATGTTCGGGGCTTTTCTCTCGAATCTTTTGTACAGGTCATCGACCACCAGTTTCCATAGAATGCGGGAAAGAACCCCACCTTGTGGCGTGTCTCTGTGAGCTCCCTTGACCATGAAAGCGATGCCCAAATCTAAATTTGTGGTTAGAAAAAGATGGTCTCTCAATTCTTCATTCATATATCCTATTACCCTGTCCCTATACGAGTGTTAAATCTTGAGTTCTACTGCTGGAGCTGGCCTGTCGAGTGCCATAAAACATGAAGATGTCAGGAGGTGCATAGACCCAAGATGTGAGCGTCCTTATCCATGGGGTGGCACTTTTTGTGGCGCATGCTACCCATCCTCACATTATCTGCATATAGCATATTGACCCTCTTTTGGTAGCTGACTTGAAAGATGCAGTACCTTCCAGTCAGCGGTAGGGATTTCAGGATTAAGATGCTGTAGCAGCTTCAGAGCCTATTGGTCCTTTGGAAAGCGATGGGGAAAGTACATTTTTCTATAAAATGGGCGGGATTAGTTCCCTGGCCACAACCTCCAGCTTGACCACCTCCTATAGCGCTTCCAGCTGGCAGACCGTTTGCGTCATCCATACATTTTGGGTTTTTGACCCCATTCAGCCACTTGGCACCATCAAAAGTGGGCATAGGCGGTTCACAGTATTTTACCGCGCTTCGATAAACTTACCATTCTTATCTTACCTCACTGATTTTACGATCTTTTTGTTGGGCTTCTTGTGCGGCCTGCTCTCTTAGATCCTTTTCTCGGCCTTTGCCTTAATTAAATTGCTTGACCGCTTCGGCCGATCCTTAACCTGGCGCCAGGCTTAAGGGAGCGGCTCTCCTTCTCTTCAGACGGTTGCACCTTCTCCAGGTCCGAGTTTCTGTCCATTATGGCACCTGTGCTGTCAACAGCGGATTCCTCTCCTCCGTGCCCGCCTGTGGTAGAAGCCACGCCTGAGAATGTTAAATTGAAACATTAAACAGCAGTTAAGTGCCAGACTTTTTTGGTCGTTCCCATATTCCAATATTTTCAGTAGTTTAAAGAATCTGATGAATATCTACTATGGAGGTTAATGCAATAAGGCCACTCAACTAGCCCGTATAAAACCAAGCACGTGCTATTTGCGGTTAGGTTTTAATAGGCGCGATAAAAAGCATAGAACAGGAAATAAACTACCGGCGTGCTGCCCGATTGTTCTACAATGGCGCAAAACTAAAAGTATATATGTATGTAGGATATGGTCTTTCATAGGTAAAGGTAATGCCATAGTTATTCGATTGGTTAAAGAGGGTAAGTTAATGTTAATTAAAAGGAGTCTTATGGAATGGGAGGGTAGTCTTTGATCTGTATCGCAGTTTAAGCCTCTTTATGCGAAGACAGGGTAAGATCCATATTCTAAGAACTAATGATATGGTTTTAAATTAAATTCTTTCGTCCACCGTTTATGTTTATCTTTATTTGTTGCAGTCTTAGAGCATGATTATTTTTAGAAATAAGTAAAATTTGTATTATTTCGAATTCGTAAAAAATGGAAGAAATGGAAACTTGAAATTAAAAATGTTGGTTTATTTTTTTTGTGTTTTTGAAATCCGTAAAAAATAAAACTGTTTTTAAAAAGTTGTATGGGTTGCCAAAGTACACACTACATTTTGCAACAATTACCTGTCTGAGCTTAGTGTAAATTATGGGATTTATTAAGTTTTAATTTTCAATATTTATAAAAAATATGTGGTCGCGAATGTAAAAATCTGCGAATGGCGACGGAATATTCTAAAGCAGTAACTTTATTTTTAAAATAGATTAATGTAGCTTTCTATCGAGTCTGTGCCTAAGAAAGTATCTCAATTTTTTAATTGCATTTGGTAGCGGTCGCGAACGTACATACAATACGTACATTTTTGACCGCGGTTGACCATTCGCGGATGTCTATATGCCGTTTAAATTATTCGATTATCTTCTTTGGCTAAGTCAAAAGTTATGATTTTTCGACGTTAAATGAGAGTACTTCTGTGCTACTGTTACAGAATGAGTAAGCGAACGACCTTTCTGAATTAACTGACAGATAATTTAAATTGTATAGGGTATAGCATATATCATAGTATAAAGGAGGGTATACAAATAAATATACAAGTATCTAAGTTATTAATAATTTTTTTATTTATTTTGTTTTTAGAATGTAGAACTTCCAGAATCGTTTTCCATGGAATTAAGAAATTTGTTGGAATTGTTGCTTCAAAGAGACGTACCTAAACGTCTTGGCTGTATGGGAAATGGGTAAGGTACTCACATACTTAAATCAAGATATTTGCTAATATATAATACCTTCTTAAAGAGCTGATGAAGTAAAGATGCATAATTTTTTTGTGGAATCGACTGGCACCAAGTTTATATTCAAAAATATACTCCACCTTTAGTACCTCCAAGAGGAGAAGTAAATGCCGCTGATGCCTTTGATATCGGATCGTTTGATGAAGAAGACACAAAAGGCATTAAACTAAACGAATCCGATCAAGATCTTTACAAAATGTTTTCGTTGACCATATCCGAAAGGTGAGATTTATACATTTAATATAAAACAATATAGTGGCAATAATCCCTATTTCCACTGATGTCACACGTTTTGCAGAAAATATATATTTATACATATTTATGACCTTTTAACATACTTATACATTTGATATGTAGGGTTTTTAAGTCTTCTTATACCGCTGACAATTGATTAAATTTGTTTGTTTCCTTTTTCATATTCTTTTAAAAATGAACGCCAAAGAGGTAAATTTCAGTTTTTACTTTGGAAAAATGCAAGTTGTTGTATGTTTTCTTTTCCGTGGCTTGTCTGCACACTCAGACTCCGTGCAGCAGTGGCGGACGCTGTATGTAGACCCAGTGCATCAGAGCAGGCGAGAGACACAGACTCTGTCATCTTTTGAGGTTTCTTCGTGCTGGGTGGGGGTCCTGCCTGTTTAGGCCCGCGTTTCCGCTTGCTCGATGGAACATCCGTGGTGGCGCTCTCTGCTGAGCATTGCCTTTTTTTGGCAAGCATCTCCTCCAACTTGTTGGCGAATCCACCCGTTGATGCCATATGCGGAAGAGTGGCGTAGTGTAACCTACCCTCATCGATCTTCTGCTTGGCCCAGGCAAGCTTTATCTTCTCCTCTTGGGAGAGATTCGCTTTGTCCCGAATCCGGCTTTGGATCGCGAGGGCAGTCTTATACTGCGCCTTTGTCTTCCTCCTCTCACTTGACCGTTTTGACCTACACGCTGAGGGGATTGCTCTCCCCATGTCCGCCGCTGGTAGCAGTCACGCCTTCCACTGACGTTTAGGCTGATATCCCAGCTTCGTTTGGTTCCTTTGTCTCTATTCCTCGGAAAATTACTGATTAGTTTTCAGGGGAACCAACCACTTGCGTTTTATGCCTTCCGCCATGCACCACCAACCATGGCTAATGGTTCATTTTCTCCTGCTTTTTGGGCGGAAAAGGTTGAACAGAAGCCTTCGACACTGCATTACCTCGGATGGAGCAAAGGCCGATGCATTACCCGTTGTTCCGGGATAATACATTGCCCATTGCCTAGCCGGCGCCCTTATGGAGATAGTTGGAATAATAAATTTAAAGAGACTTGCATAAAAACTAGAGTACTTCAACGATGACTCCAGAAATTAATAACATTTGTTATTGTTCATCTCTTAAATTCTTATGACCCTAGTCTCATTACAAAAGAGATCCGATCAAAATAACGTATATATTTGTCTCTTTGTCAATTGCATTTCTCTCTTCAAAGTGAACGCGCTTTTTTTTCTTGCGCTTCGTTTTTGTGTAATAACGTCACGTTAAAACCACCGGGGTTACCTAAAACTTATACTTTGTGTTTTTTATAATTCCCGTTCACTTCGCGTGTGCATGCAGCTATTTTAATTCATCTTAATCCCTTTATTTTCAATAATTAATTGTGCTGCCAGTGTTTGCTCTTTTTGGTTTTTTTGTGCATTTCCTCTTTGCACCTCTCCCGGATATCCGTTGTTGCTCGTTCACTCTCACGTTCCCCTCCTCTCTATAGCTACAACTCTCTCGGTGCAGCTGCACTTCTGATTTCTTATCTGTCGCCCCCTCATCCTCAAGTACAGTGGAAGTTTATGAAAATACCTTCTGATATTTTCTGCTTTTTCAAAACATGCAAAAAAGCTGTTTTGTCTACCGACCTTACCATCGGCTGCTGGCTGTGTGACATTTTGCATGCAAAGTGCATTGGTGTTGCCGGCCGGACTGTTGATGACGTCAGGAAAAACATCGGTTTGCGCTACTGTTGCGATGCCTGTCGTGATGTTGAAATGGAAATGATGTATTTTATGCGGCAAACCAAGGGCAGTTTCAAGGAGTTGGTATCGAGTTTTAACAAAACTCATAACATTTTCTTAGCGCTTGATTAGCAGTTTAATAGCCTAATGCTATTAAACGAGTCTCCAAGGCAGAAAAAAACTGCAACTGGAGCGAAGCATTGTGACGGATCCCAACAACCCGCGGCGGGCCCTCAACAGCAGCCGCCCGTGACACAGCCCTCGAACTCAGAATTAAATCCCAGACTTTTGAGGTCAAGTGTTAGGAAAGAGGCGGTATCTGAAGGTGCTATAGGACTAAACGTTCCACCGCTAATTTCATTTTCGTCTCCTATGTGAGCACAAATTTTGACCCCCCATAGCCCCGTAAATTTATCCCCTCTGGAACTACCGGCCAATATGGGCACTCCAGGCACTCCGTCTGTCTCCCCTCAAGCCCCCATCGCTATCCCACCTACGAAACAAATATTAGTTTCGCGGCTCTCCCCTGGTCAAACATCTAAAGATGTCATTGCCATTATACGAGGCAAAGTCAGATCTGAAAATTTAAAATTAAAGGTGGAAAAATTAAAATTTTCTTACGCTAGGGATATTTTATCTTTCAAAATAAATGTTCCTAATGACTTCTTTGGCACGATATGTTCAACCAGATTCTGGCCTGAGTATGTTGTCGTCAAAAAATATAAAGCTACCTTTTTTTCGGAACCAGCCATTCGGATGGTTTCCAATATGCTTTCTTGGGTGATTTTAATATCCCTGGGGCTATTTGGTCCCTAAATAGCTCCTCTAACACACTTCAATCCTCAACACAACATGATTTTATTGCTGGCTTGTTCGACATTCCGCTGTCTCAAGTCAACCATGTACGAAATTCCTTAGAGCGCTTGCTTAATTTTTGTTTTGTCTCTGATCCGGCGAGTGTCAGTATACTGAGGGTGGCGCCGCTGACGCAACCTGAAGATCCCTATCATCCAACTTTCGAAGTGACACTCGACATTGGAGCTGATATACAGAAGAAATCTGATAGACCAGCCAAAAGAGTTTACTGCTTTCGCAAGTCTGATTTCGACCGGCTGAATAATTTTATTTCTGACTTTAACTGGTCTGATCTATAGATGTGCACTGTTATGGCCGATGCCTTGGACATTTTTTACAACGCGATGAATTCATTCTTCTCCGAATGTGTTCCATTATACTATCCCTCCATTTCAAATAAACCACCTTGGTTACTAAAGAATTGAGTCGCTTGAAAAATGTAAAGTCAAGGCTGTACACGAAATTTTAAAAAACCGGTTCTCGTTCTGACCTCTCTAAATATTTATCGGCTCGGTCAAACTTCACCGTACTGAACGCACAGTGTTACAAAAACTGTTTGACTCGTTGCACGGTCTAATTTTCTCAGGATCCTAAATAGTTTTATAATTTTGTTAATACAAAACGTAAGGCGGTAACTCATCCTTCATCACTTTCTTTTGCAAACCCAACTGTGAAGGGCGGTCAGGCAATTGCCGATCTTTTTGCCCAATTTTTTCAAACAACATACTCCACTTCCACTGAGCTTAATCAGACGTATTCTTATAGCTTGCCCAGATCGAACTTAATTTTCAGTCCATGTTTAAACGAAAGCTCCCTCTTTTAGATCTTCATCATGTAAAGCCTGCTTATCTGCCAGGTCCAGACGAAATACCGGGCTGTGTGCTTAGGTATTGTGGCGATGCCCTGTGCTCGCCCCTTCTGAAATTGTTTACCTTATCCTTAGGAACCTCGCACATTCCCATTATTTGGAAGGAATCATTCATTATTCCTCTCCACAAAAAAGGTAACTTGTCGAAAGCCAATAACTATAGAGGAATCTCTAAGTTTTCGGCTATCCCTAAACTTTTCGAAAACATTATTACTCCACATTTGCAGCACCAATGTAGATCAGTAATTTCCTTCATGTCAGCATGTATTTGTTTAGCGAAGATCAACAACTACAAACCTTCTGGAGCTTACTTCCCTAATTAAAAGGGGTTTCCAGAATAACCTTCAAACAGATGTAATTAATACTGACTTCAGTAAAGCATTTGATTCCGTTAATCATTCCCTTCTCCTCAGGAAACTCGACTTAATGGGATTTCCAATTGATCTTCTTAGGTGGATCTCTAGTTATCTGACTGGCAAAAAATCCTCTTTCAAAATAATTTATCTAATGTTCTCCGGGCCACCTCAGGTGTCCCGCAAGGGAGCCACCTGGGTCCCTTGTTGTTTACATTATTTATTAATGATCTGCCTGAAGTTTTGACAAATTCTAGAGTACTCATGTACGCTGATGATGTCAAGTCTTGTGTACAATACAAGGACGTCGCTTACCAGTCTGATTTACAAACAGATCTTGAAAGCTTCCAAACCTGGTGCTGCATAAACCTACTAAACTTAAATGGCTCTAAATGCAAGCTAATGAAATTCTCTCGTGTCGTTCTCAAGCTTGCAATTTACACGCTTAACTGCTGCTCTTTGGAAAGAACTAACTCAGTTGATGACTTGGCCGCCTGGATCCCAAACTCGACTTTATCGGTCATATTTCGTGCATGGTGAATAAAACCAGGGGTATGCTGGGATTTATTAAACGGTGGTCGAAAGAATTCGATGACCCCTATGTAACTAAAACTTTATATATTTCATTAGTTCGTCCTATCTTAGAATATGGATCTAGCGTTTGGAGCCCCCAGTGTGGGGTCCACAGTAAACGCATCGGATCGGTTCAAAAGAACTTTTTGCTTTTCGCTTTACGCGGCTTAAACTCGGATGCTGAACAGAGATTATCCTCCTATAATAGCAGACTTCTCCTAATTAACTTACCCTCCTTGGCTAATCGTAGAACTATGCTTGGTATTACCTTTATTTATAACCTTATTTACGGCGATGTGGAAAGTACTGACTTGTTAGGTCAGCTCAATTTCCATGTTCCGAGTAGAAATACTCGATCGTACATACCCATAGTTTTGCGCCATTGTAGAACCTCCTATGAACTGCATGATCCCTTTAGAGAACTGTGTGCAAATTATAATGATTTGTAATCGGTAATCTCACATGATGATAGTCTTTCTAAACTAAAAACTTTAATCCTTACCTATTTAGATAGCATGCATGCAAACACTCAGGCAGCTCGCCGGTAGTTTACTTTCTCGTATTCGTTTCTATATTTTCCATCGCGTCTACTAATACCTAACCCTAACAGGCACGTGCCTGGTCTCATAAGGACCACTTGAGTGTACTGACCGTAGTACATCAACGTCCATATATACGATTTCTCATCAGATAACTTAAAATATATGCGAAATACAGAAAACGCTCTTAACATATATAAAATACAAATTGTACTGAATAAATCCGAAAAAGAATTAAGAAACATCAAAATCTTGTACAAAAAGAAAAAAAACATGTTATAGAGACCAACTGGAGTAATTCAGATTTAATTGTATTGATGAGAGACATTCTACCTGAAAAAGGCTTAATAGCCATCTTTTGCGAGGACTTAAACCTTTACGTAAAATTTCAGGAATGCTATAGACAGAATTTTGCCTACAACGATAATAAGAAAGTAATCAGATCGTGTTGAGAATACCAAAAGTCACACGTGTACACATACACATTGTGTGTGTATGGGAAGGGGATGAACCATGAAGATCTCAGAGAGAGGCAAAAGTCTCCTCTCTTGGTTTTCTCCCTCTCTGCTTAAGAACGTTTTTGTTTCCTTTTTGTATGCACATGCGTACCCTAACTACTTGCTTGCAGACAACGAAAGAGTGCGGATGTATAAAATAAAAATCAACTAAAACTACAATTAAAGTATTTTACTATTTGGCAAATCGGGCTGGTGTGTTCCTAAAGTTTATATAAACATTGACTATAAATTCTATAGGTTATGGGCCCAGTCACAATTTGTAGTTGAGTGCTATAGTAAAATGCTTTGATTGTTAACGTAAAATAAAATAGAAATAAAAGAATAAAAAAAAGTGAAAAAATTAAAACTTAAATCAAGTCTAAAACAAAATACATTTTATTAGAAGGGCGTGCGTGCGTGCGAGTATTAAAGCAGACTAGCAACAACAATTCTGAGAAGCGCATCACAATCGAAAAGAACAGTAATTCTCGGAAGATGGAAAGGAAAGAGAAACATTACACCTTTTAACGGGGAAAAATATTCCATTTGGAAATTTAGAGTCAGGGCTTTGTTAGAGGAAAATGAGTTGATAAAAGTAATCGATGAGGAACCAAGTGATAAAGAAAGTGAGGAAGTAAAGCGAGCAGAAAGAAGTGCGAAGAGTCTCATAATCGAATATTTGAGTGACTCGTTTTTAGTGTTTGCCAACAATGGGAGCTCGGCTAAGGAGATTTTTAACAATTTGGATACTATTTACGAGCGCAAAAGCCTGGCATCTCAACTTTCATTACGTAAACAAATATTGTCTCTAAAATTGAATAGTGATAATCCGCTAGTGAACTACTTTCGTTTGTTTGATGATTTCGTTACTGAGTTAGTTGGTGCAGGTGCCAAAATAGATGAAATGGACCAAGTGTCTCATTTGCTACTAACACTTCCAACTAGCTATGATGGGGTGATAACAGCGATAGAAACTCTCTCTGAGAGCAATTTAACATTTGCATTTGTAAAGACACGGCTTCTTGATCATGAAATAAAACTAAAAGGAGTTGGCAAGGACACAAGTGCTAAAGTCTTGCAGGCTATAGGTAATCGAGAGTCCAGGGATAGCACACACAAAAACAAAATAACAAAATTTGTGAAGAAACAATTTCAGAATAAGTTAAAGCCTAAGTTAAAGTGTTTTCATTGCGGCAAATTAGGCCACATGAAGAAAGACTGTTTCTTCTTAAAAAGACAGGCAGTTGGCAACCAAAATGTTCAGGTCCAGAATAATATTAGAGAGAGAAAGGTCCAGATGGCAACAGCAATGCAGCCAGAACGCTCATTTGCTTTTATGACGAATGTAGCAGTTAGAGAGAGACAGACTCACATGGCAGTGACGCAGCCGGACTGTGCTTTTGCATTTATGATGAAATTAGCTAATTCCGGGGAAAAGACAGATCGCCATCTGATTTTATACTCGATTCAGGGGCGTCAGATCACATAGTAAACGATATAACTTTATTTTCTGAGTATGAGAATATAAATCCAAGTGTGGCGATTGAGATTGCAAAGCGTGGAGAATTCGTGTATGCTACTGCGAAAGGACTAGTTAGTCTTAACAGTTCTGGGAAAAACAAACATTACAAAACGTGCTGTATTGCAAGGAAATACCGCACAATTTACTATCTGTGAAAAAGATGCTAGATGCTGGAATGTCAGTCGAATTTAATCCGGATGGCATAAAAATAATCAAAGATGGAAACATCGCATTTGAAGGGATATTATATTTCCACAGATTTCCAATTGGCTGATATTTTAACGAAGCCACTACCAACAGCTAGATTCACTGCACTGCGAGACCAACTGGGGCTAACTGGATCTTCATCCTGATTCTTTATATGGAGTTTTGATAATCAATCTTAAAACCAAGACAAACTGGATCTCTTGGCATATATATATATATATTTATTTAACAATAATCAAACCAAATTAATTTCTAGACTAACCATTACTGTTTGTATAAGCGAATCTTGTTAATTTGTGTTTTTTGATTGATCTGATTGGGTTTTACTGGGTTTCCCCAATTCATTGCAGCAAATGCTGAAGCTAGTTTCTCAACTGTGCGATACAGCTTCGAGACCAAGTGCGGGCAGTCATTACTAGTTCAATTCTATTCTCCCTAACGTGGTGTTCTTAACTGCTTCTAGTGTCATCCATTCCTTTCCTATTATTTCTCCTCCATCTCCATGCTAAGCGGCCGCCATGTACGTTACAGTGCTCTGCCTAATACATGTCAATGGATACGTATCCTTAATCTAGCACTTTGATTCCATCGCTTTAGTGCCTCCCCTTGCTAAACGCACGTCTTCTTTTAACCGGTTCCGCCTAATACAAGCGGAAGCCTATCCCCAACTTCTCTTCCTTGTATATCATAACGTCATATTTTTTCAACTATTACTACTCGCCTCGTTTTCACGCTAGGTGGCTGCCCTGTGCAATACAGTGCACCGCCTAATACATGCAACGGCGAACCTTACTATTTCTTACTTCTTTATTTTATTTATTTTTCCTCAATTCTTGTGGTGAACTCATGTAGGTTCGAACCCGGTGATAACCATTGCCAACCGTAGTCGACCCAACCTGAACTGCTTGCAACCGCCCGACCGTCGTCGACCGACCGTTTGACCACGCTATCCGATATACATCGATCCGGCGACTCTCACACCCGTCCGTTGACTCTCGTTGACGACTGACCGCCGGTCTAACTGTTCGATGCAACCTTGACCCGCCGTCACTCCCGATCGTTCGCCGCCGTTCGCACACAAGCCCTCGCTGGCCTCGCTTTTTTTTCTTTTTGTGAACATTATTAATTAATTAATTCGTTTGTCTCAACAACCCCTTATTTAATTCCTGCTCCTCACAAGTTCTTTCGTTATCCCTACACTTCCATTTTTTATTCTTTCGTTTATACTCGCTGTGCTTCATTAACTTCTTATTTATTATTTAATTGTTAATTTTAACTCCATAACACCCACACTGTACCCATTCTTCTTACGTACATAACGATGCTTAATACAATGATGTAACTTTTATCCATTCTTTGCCGTTTCAGAGTCTCCTGGATCCTGTTTTTAGTCGAAGGACTATCGACTGCGCCAGTTACAATAACGTAGGCTTTGGTCGATGGAGATTGCCGCGGCAAACGATGAAGACGTATGGTTGTTTTGATATTCGAACCAATAGTGAATAGTTTATTTGAATTCTTTCTTTTATACCGGCGGACGCCCCTGTGCTCGTCGACGGTATATGCTGAGGTGGTCTACTTGCCGGGGCTGGGGTTGCGAGTTGCGGTGGTCTACTTGTCGGTGCTGAGGCTGTGAGTTGCGTCGGTCTAATTGTTTGTGCTGAGGCAGTGAGTTGCAGTGGTCTAATTGTCGGTGCTGAGGTTGTGTGCTGCGGCGGTCTCACTGACGGCCTGTCGAAGAGGTTTCGGCGGGGGACCGCCGAAGGTGTATGCCAACTCACTCGCTGCGTCGTTTTCGCGCGTCAACCAGATAATACCGAAGCGGTACGGGCAGGGCTCGACGAATTAGAACGAAACTTCGGGAGTGCTCCCACTGGGGCCGCGAATCAACGATGTATCTGGATTCAGAGACCAATTCGCCAGGACCCTCAACGTCTACGTTGACCGCGCCTCTCACGCTCCAATTGCCACGTAGTGCCTCTCCAGCCGCAGGGCGACGCTTGCCGCTGAAGGAAGGAGGTGCGTCACGCTTTCTTGGACTTCTACCATCGGTTGGAAGATGAGATCAGGACTCATTTCCAGAAGCCGAACGAACCATTTATGGAGTACCTGGTGGATCTCCGGCTACAGATGCGCCGAGCGGGCTTCACTCATGAGCGGGAACTGGAGCGGATCTATGACAAAATGCTCCTGGAGTATCAGTTGTTTACCAGGAGGCAGGATTTTCGCACGCTAACCAAGCTGACCCTCCTAGTGGTGGATTACGATGTAACCCGGGGCCGGGAGGGCAGTCCCCTACTATCGCGACCAAGGCCAGCAGCCGATGCTACGGCTAAGCTTCACCACAGGGACAGACAGACCGGCAACCCCCCGGGCGCCGCTGACACCTCACCGGAATGGGCCCATCAACCAGAACGTCACCTCATCCGCCGCAACGGAACTGGTAAATGTGCAAGACACTTGCGACTGCTGCCGCGTCGGGAAACGGGGCGTGCCTCGCTTGACCGGGAATCACCCGATGAACCCACCCAACCCGCACCGCCAATAGGATGGACACTCTATCAGCAACAGGGACGCATCCGCGCCGCAATTGGGATGGAGGGACAAGGGTTAGTGGCTACCCTGGACACTGGATCGACGCACAGCTTCATTAGTCAAACATTAGCGAACGAGCTTAACAACCAACTGAACGCGCGTGAGATAAGGACCAAAGTCAAACTGTCTGTCTCGAATCCTGGCAGCCAACATTAACCTGGGCAACAAGCAGGTGCCTACCATTCTACTGGTGATGTCCTAAGCCCTAGAGGATGTACTCCTCGGGATGGATTTCTTGTGTGGAATTGAAGCCACTCTCCAATGTGGAGGATAGGCTCTCAGCCAGGAATCGGATAGATATAGCAAGCCACCCAGGGAACCCTGCCACGAACATCTTGGGGCACCAGCGTCCCGACCGAAGCCCAGACGGCTGCCGGCGCCGAGGACATCAGCCCGAAAATAGGACACCAGCAGCCAAACACCGTGGGGAGCGAACCACCCCAACAGGGGATGACTGCGAGCGGGAATTTGAACCCACAGCGACGACACAACCGTCCAGCTGGAGCCGCGTTTTGCCCAGGGCCAGCGCCACAGGCGTGCAACGGAATCCCTTCCGTGGTCCCGTCAAGCGGGTCCGCTTCCGAGGCCTCGGCAGGGCGTGGTCGGAACAAAACCCATCTCTATGCAGTTCGGTCAACTCGGTGAGCCATTCCGCAGAAGAGCCAGGACCATCACCGCAGGAACCGGAATCCCAGGAATTTACTCGATTCGATACTCTGACAGGCGTGTCTCACATCGCGGAACATCGCATCATTATGCGGAACGATCGACCTCTGAAACAGCGCTAATTTCCCAAGAATCCGGCCATGAGGACCAACATTGACAAACAGATCGACGAACTCCTTCAAGAAGGACGCATCGAGCCCTTGAAGATCCCGCACAGTGTGCCCATAGTTATCGCGGCCAAAAAGAACGGAGACGTTCGCATGTGCGTGGATTATCGCCAGGAGGCTCAATCCAGATGAGAGGGATTATTCAGTAACGGAGAAAGAGTGCCTCGCCATCGTGTGAGCGATTCGGAAAATGCGATGCTACATTGAGTCGTCACGGACCATCATTCACTGAAATGGTTGAACTCGATAGAAAATCAAGCTGGAAGGATCGCTCGTTGGGCTCTAGAGTTACAACAATATAAGTATGATGTCCATTACCGGAAAGGGGCGCAGAACCTGGTAGCCGACGCTCTATCCCACCAACCACAACCGGTGGTGCAGCAAGCACAGATGTAGGGAGTCAAATGCAAATGGATCGCGCTGATGCTCCAAAACGTGCGGAACAAACCAGCCAAATTTCCCGACTACCGAGAGGAAAATGGAGGAGGAGTATACGCCCTGGAAGCTGTGCGTAGGCACTGACTACCGCCAACGGGTACTCGAAGACTGCCACGACAATCCACACCTGGGGTTTCGGAAAACGAGCAACCGCGTGGCCCAACGGTATTACGTCCGCCGCTGCAAAAGTTGCCAGGAGAAGCCAGCAGAGAGAGAATGTTTACTCGCCAAGTCGAGGAATCCTTCCATGTACACTGCGCCGACTTCGTCGGCCCGCTTTTACCCTCAAAGCAGGGGCACACCATGATCTTGGTATTCATAGATTCCTGAGTCGATTCGGGGTGCCGCGAACATTTGTCTGCGACAACGGCACGCAGTTTACTGGCCGCTGGTTCCAGAATTTCTGCAAGTCATAAGGCATGGAACTACAACACGCAGCGCCATACACTCCGCGGCAGAATCCAACCGAAAGGGCGAACCGGGCGATCAAGACGATGATAGCCGAGTACTTAGAGGGAAGCACGCAGAAGGAGTGGGATCACCTGTTGCCGGAAGTATCCCTGGCTATCAATAGCAGTAGTCCGACACAACGGGGTTCAGCCCGGCGTTCCTTCTAAGGAACGGAACCCCGGCTACCAGGGACACTATATGACGAGGTCACCCCTGGGCGTGGAACCCCCAGAGTGGAGCCGACGGAGAGGAGCAAACAACTCAAGGGCATCTTCGACGTCGTCCGTCAAAACGCCGAACGCGCTTCAACCGACCAAGGGCGTCATTATAATTTACGCCGACGGGCAAAGAACCCGCCATTTGGTTCACTGGTACTCGTGAAACGCCATTCGCTGTCCAATGCCGCCGAGGGCTTCGCCGCCAAACTAGCCGCGAAGTACGAGGGACCCCTTCCGGGTCGCGAAGTTCCCGTCCCCAAACATCGTGCAGCTACACGTAGCTGGCAGCCGCCGGCGTCGAACGGCAAGTCTGGGCCAACTGAAGCCATATCATGGCGAGAAGGCAGAGGTTTTTTTTTTTTTTTTTGTTCATTTGGTATTGTATGCAAGTTAATGTATGCAAGTTTGCTGCTAAACTTATTTGACTACATATCTATTACTATTTAACAATTTTATGTAGCGAATATGTAAGAATATTAATTAAAAATTAGTTTATACGCCGGGTTAGCAGCTCCCGGATTATGACCCTCTTCAGGCGTCTCCTGGTCCTAGTCCTGCCCATCCTCCTGGCCAGCGGGTTTGGGTGACTCCAAAGTCTGGTTCTGTGTCTGGCAGCTAGGGTGTTCATCTCCTATTGCAGGGACTTTTAATTCTCTTCGTATGTCACCATTCCTTAGATACCACTGCGCTCCAGTGATACGTCTAAGAAATTTCGCCTAAAAACGCTTGAATTCGATTAAAATGCGTCCTGGCCGCACTGCCGTATATTGCCATTCCATATTGCCAAATCGGGGTTAGCAGGGACTGGTAAAGGCGAGTCTTGCACCTAATACTCAGCTTCGACTTCGGGCAAGTTAGCCAGCTTAGACGCCTGGCAGTGTTTTCCAACTTGGCCCTTGCCTTTTTGATGAGCGACGCGAACGTCAGCCTCTTATCCAGGACCAGTCCCAGGTATGTGTGCTCCTCGCGTTGCGGCAACAGCTGACCATGAAGAAAGATCCCTGGACATGTGTCTCTCCTCAAGGCGAATGTGACCACCGCACACTTGTCTGTGTTGATGGCCATTCCATCTACAGGCCCAGTTCTCAAACCTCTTCAGAAGTATCTGAAGTTTGTCCGTGGCACTGTAGACGCAGCTGGACCTTGCAAGGATTGCAGTGTCGTCTGCATATGTCGCTACACACACGCTTCTTGAGCTCATATGAAGTGAGGCATCGTGCGCAAACAAGTTATATAGTGTAGGGCCTAGTACACTACCTTGTGGAACTCCGGCAGCTATCCTCCTGGTAGTTGAGGCTACTCCATCCTGCATCACTTGGAAGGTTCGATCGCTGAGGTAGCTTCTGACTAACTCGAACAGTTGAGTAGGCAGCAGTTCCTTGACCTTTGATAGGAGCCCTTGGTGCCAGACCCTATCAAAGGCCTGCTGGATGTCCAGGAAGGCAGCCACCGTATATTGCCTTCTTTGAAATCCATCCACGACGAAGTCCACTACACGGTGAAGTTGCTCGGGGGTGCCATGTCCTTTGAGAAAGCCGAATTGGTGCCTGGGGATCGCTTGTGTGACTTCTGGTATCCTTTGCAATCTTTACAGAATGCACCGTTCATAGACCTTAGCAAAGGTCGGCAGGAGGCTAATCGGCCTATAATTGCCTACATCCTTCGAGTCCTTGCCCTTTTTGTGTATCATTACAACATTTGCATGCTTCCAGCTTTTCGGGAAATGTCCCAGCCTGAGTGCAACGTTGAACAGCAGGACCAAGAAAAGGAGAGCCTTCTCCGGAAGGAGTTTTGCTACTCGGCTGGAAATGCCATCCGCTCCTGGCGACTTCCGGTGCTTCAGCTTCCTTATGTTGGCCTGGACTTCAGGCAGCCGGATTGGGGGCATAGGAGGCGTCATCTGGTGAGGTTCCTCTAGTGCTGCATGAACCTTTTCGACTCTCTTCCTCGACGCAGTTTCGAATGGAGTGAACCGCTCCTCCAAACTCTCGGCAAACGCCTCGGCACGTTCAAGCGGAGACTTGGCCCAAGTCCTATCCGCTTTCTTTACCGGGTATTTAAGGGTGGTTTGCCTCTTACTTCTGCCCGCAATTCTCCACAGCGCGAAGTCGGAATCCTTATCTGGAGTAGCCTCCTCCACCTCCTTGTCCAACAACTCCTCCCTCAGTTGGTTGAGCAACTTCCGGACTCGATTTCCCAGCCTGCGGTAGACACGCAAAGTCCTTGGGTCGTGGGTTGTACCATACTCCCTCCTAAGTCGGTATTTCATCACCAGAAGAGCACTAACTTCCGGTGGTAGTGGAGAACAGGCTCTCCTGGGGTGAATACCTGAGGGAGGCGCCGCTTGCTTTGATGCTTCCCAGATTTTAGCCTCCAGCAGAAGTGCAGCATCATCCAGATCCTCTGCCGTGCATATCTCCATATTGAGGTGAATGGAGTCGTCTAGCGTCCTCTGGAAAGACCTGATATCGGACCGAGTGGCCAGGAGCAGCTTCCTAGGCACAGAGAAGCTACCTGGGAGGTGGAGACTGATAATACGCGGTATTAAAAAGCAGTCTTCAATAGTCAGCCTACGACCTTGAAGACCTTTCAAGAGTGCAAAATCCAAAGCAGAGGCAGTTCCGCCATTATAGGGTGTTCATGCCAGGAGGCTCTCCTCCGCCGCCTCTGCCCTCCGCGAACCTATGTTCTCCCGCTCTCCGCTCCTCGGCATTCCCGATCTGCGCTCACTGCGAGGCGAGCTGGGGATGGCTGGCCCGCTTTCGCCACTCGGGCCCGCTCCCGCTTTGTTAAGCTGAGCTTATCGGTCGGGAGCGCGGTCCTTATGTTAACTTAAGTGAGTTCTATGTATGAAGCTGAATCAAATACATGCAATTGCGCCCTTGAATTCTACCACGGCGCCCCCGACTTCACTCTCTGTTTGCGCAGTGGGATTTTCCTGGGTGCCACATAAGTTTCTCCAACTACAATTTCTGGCTATCTTTGGCGGCAGAAGCGCCCCCCCTACACATTTTGGTCCTTCGAGCCGAATATTTTTGTGAATTCTCTACCAGCAGTTCCCGGCATTGGTCCGCCAAAAGATAAGTACGACATTTCTCCGTCATCGTTTCGCTGCCGGTCTTCAGCAGTAGTCCGAACATTAAATTTCGTTCACACTGCTGTAAGATTTGTTTTTCTTCCGTGTCAGCTCCAAGTCCGAGTTTTTCGACTCAACGGCAATAATTTCTATTCTACTTCGCCTTCAATCTCTGAAAAATTTTCCATCCGTCTCCGTTTTGTGTGCGCCATAATCCTCGCCTTTTTCGGTCTCCTCGTTATCCATTCGCTTGCCAACGGTCGAGGCATATGTGCATCCATACATACATACACTCATGACAATTGTGCACATATATTTTTTTGGTGCAATTAATCCGCGAAAATTCGCAAGTGAACAGTGAGATTGTGCGGTGAATAAAGGAAGGCATAATTAATATTGGCCAGCCGGTGTACATTTAGTTCCGGAAATTTCCATGTTCGCCGAACGCGGACTGTCGCTGTCGCAATATTTTTTTTCCAATAAGTGTCATTTTTGCACCGCATAACCCCTCTGTTCCTCCAGTTACATATATACAGTCCACTTATGACCGCTCCGCTGTGAAGGCATGCCCATACATACATACATATATTCCAATATTTTCTGCCTCCGATTTCAGAAATAAATAAAACTAATGATAAACCCACGAATATAAAAGATCACTTAAAATTCGTGTTCCAAAAATTTAATTCACCCGCCGCAGCGCCGGGGTTTTTTTGTTGTGTTGCTGTTTTATTTTTTTCTTTGGTGACTTAGGCACTGCTTTACCGTCGGCGTAACCCAGTGAACTTTTTCCCGCTTTTAGTGGAACAAATACTACAAAGTATTTAATTATTAATTTGTCGATCGGGAAGCAGCCGAAGTTTTAATTCCACTTTTCCGACCACATAATTATTAAATTAGAAAATTATTCATTATTTAATTATTAGTTCTCCGTCCGAACAAGAAGCCAAGGTTTCAATTCCACCTTTCCGGCTCCGCAACATTTAATTTCGAAAATAGTTGAGGATTCAATTATACCTATAAACACTTAAACAATTATTATTATTGCGAAAAACAAAAATTCAGCTATTCGAAGGCCCCTCAAAATCCGAGTCAGTCAAGGATACAATATATACGTACGTGTCATATATTTCTATACATTTTTCTGAACGAGCACGGACTTTCCGAAACTTTTTCATTTTCCGTGTCTCCAACACTGTCTCTACTCCGCACCAGACACCATCCGCCCGCAATCACATCAAACCGCTTTGCCTTTTGGGTTTTTTTGGGTTTTGGGTTCCTGCCGTTTCTTTGTCCTCCACATACGGGTCGTGCCGCACACGACTGTTCTTTCGACGTCTGCGCCGAGTTGCCAACTAGTTCCTTGTAAGCATTGCATCCGCGATCACGCCATTCTCAGCACATTAGTGTGACCGGCCACCGCTTCGTACGAGGCACTAATTGCGCAAGTCAGTCGACAAGCGCTGACCAGCGAGCTCTATTCTGAGAATGCCTACGGGAGACGACGAGAGCCCGCGTCCTATCCCATCCATTCGTCTGGACAGATCTAAGTCCGCATCTCCGCGGGCGCCTTTTCTAAAGCCTAAGGCTACCAGTGCCATTCCAAGGGCAAAGAGCGACGAATCCGTCGATAAACCCCCGGTCCTTCACAAAGGCAAACCCGGGTCTCCCCGGTAGAAAAGTTGTTCCACTTGCTATCCAAAACAAGTGGTGATGCACACGCCATTGTTTCTAATGCTCCGCTTACCCATGAGGTGTTTGTCGCGGCGTGGCAAAGCCTCACTGACCGCTTTGAGAACCGACGGCTATTGGTCAACAGCCAGTTGAATCCAGGCTGTTCCTCAAGAGTCCGGAGACGCGCTGAAGGAGCTGCAAGCCACCATTCAGAGTTGTCTGACAGCTCTAGAGATGTCCTCTATCAATGTTGAGGCTTGGGACTGTCTCCTGGTATTCATGATTTTCTCAAAGCTCCCTAAAGTCACGCTTTCTATGTGGGAGCAATCCGTACACAACAAGGCCGAAATTCCAACCTGGAAGGAATTAGATAATTTCCTGACAGAGCGCCATCGTACCCTGGAGGCCATCGACGACGTGAGGCCTAGTGGCTGCGGGAACCTTCCGCCAAGATCGTCAAATGCCCCCCCACCTGTGCGCAGACTCCATTTTACTAACCACGGGTGGCTCCAGCAATTAGAGGGTGTGACCTGTGTTCCAGGGAAAACCACCCACTCCGTTTTTGTCCGCACTTCCTCGAAATGCATTTTGATGAGCGGTTGAACTATGTGCGAAGGAAACAACTCTGCTTAAATTGTTTCGCACGAGGCCACCAGCATCGTGAATGTACAAGTGCCCACTCCTGCCTGACGTGCCACAGCCGTCATCATACTCTACTACATCGTGGCAATCCCTTGGCAACTGTTCCATTTCCTCCCGTTTCATCAAGTTCACGACCCGTGCCCACCGCGAGAAGCGCTGCAGCTCCTGACGACCGCACGAATGTGCAAGTATGTTTTTCATCCGGGTCAAGAGCTGTACTGCTCGGAACAGCGATTATTAATATAAATCATCTGGGTCGCGACTTCCAAGCTCGTGCTCTGATCGATTCAGGTTCCGAGGCTACGCTTATATCTGAGCGGCTCTTCAATCGAATCAGACTTCCATTTGACACAGTCCAGACTCAAGTTTCCGGTATCAACCAAACAGTTGCCGGGCACTCCACGAAGCGCTGCAAGTTCTCCATTTGAGTTCTCTCCAGACCCGGGATACAGTTAGAAGCGAAGGCCTATGTCCTTCCTCAACTGTCCGGACAACTTCCGTCCCACCCAGTTCCGAGAGATCTTCTAAGGGAACTTCCGGATCTCCCCTTAGCAGATCCAACGATTTTCGAGAGCTCCGAAATCGATGTTCTGATAGGAGCTGACATTCTTCCGTCTGTGCTTCTGGGCGGCGTTAGGACCAACATTTTGGGCTCTCTTCTGGCCCAGGAAACAATTTTTGGCTGGGTACTTACAGGCCCAGTGTCAACGGCGCCCACTAACGGCGTGTGGGTATTTTCCACACGCACTTCCTTCGCGTCCAACGGTTCATTGAGGAACTGTCCTACCAACCATAGTGGGGCCACCGTTGAAAGCAGACACTCCCGAGGTATTCGATCCTACCCATGCCGAGTCTGACAAGGGAACCATCCTCTTCGGAAATGCCTACGTTTTCGGAGGCTTAGCGCTGAGAATCGATTCCAGGCAGTTATCAAACATCAGTACTGCTCCAATTGTTTGGCCCACGAACATACTGAGGGAACGTGCCGCAGTGGGGATCAATGCAAAAAGTGCAATCAGCATCACCACACGCTCCTGCATGCGCACGAAAGTCCAGGGCACGCAACCCGGTTGCAGCAACGAGCCCCATTCAGATCCGAACCGAGGTTTTCACTTGCGTGCACACCGTCCGCTCTAGAGGGTAGGTGTACCCGAGGTACTTGGTCCTACCAACGCCGAGCCTGCCCGCAATAATCAGGCACCCTTCCATTCCAATGTTCCTGTTTACTGAGCCGTCTTGTAGTTCCAACTTCTATTTCGCATCAGTACTGATTCCATATTTTTTTCTCCGTCATATTCTGCCAGTAATTTACACCTCTACGCCCACGCAGCGCCATCGCACCGGAGAGCAGATGTACTCGAGGTACCTAGTCCTACCTGACGGAGCGCGACAGCGGGGGGATTGCGGCAAGACATGATCACCACGGAACGTGTCAGCCGCTTCGTCCGCCACTTTCCGGTACGTTTCAGACACTGTTTGGTCCTTGTCCGCCGCTGTCCGGGAATCTGCAGCCACTTCAGCGTCACGGAATCAACGGAGGAACCATCTGCTACGCCTGCCATTTGCCATAAAAGGGTTTTTTTGCAACCCGAGTGATTGCAAGGGGGGGAGAATGTTCATGCCAGGAGGCTCTCCTCCGCCGCCTCTGCCATCTGTGCACCCACATACGAGCGAACCTATGTTCTCCCGCTCTCCGCTTCTCGGCATTCCCAAACTGCGCTCACTGCGAGGCGAGCTGGGGATGGCTGGCCCGCTACCGCCACTCCGGCCCGCTCGCGCTTTGTTAAGCTGAGCTTATCGGTCGGGAGCGCGGCCCTTATGTTAACTTAAGTGAGTTCTTTGTATGAAGCTGAATCATATACATACGATTGCGCCCTTGAATCCTACCACGGCGCCCCCGACTTCACTATCTGTTTGCGCAGTAGGATTTTCCTGGGTGCCACATAAGTTTCTCCACTTTCAATTTCGTCTCGCTGGCGGTCTTCTGCAGTAGTCCGAACATTAAATTTCGTTCACACTGCTGTAAGATTTGCTTTCCTTCCGTGTCAGCTCCAAGTCCGAGTTTTTTGACTCAACGGCAGTAATTTCTATTCTACCTCGCCTTCAATCTCTGAAAAATTTTCCATCCGTCTCCGTTTTGTGTGCGCCATAATCCTCGCCTTTTTCGGTCTCCTCGTTATCCATTCACTTGCCAACGGTCGAGGCATATGTGCATCCTTACATACATACACTCATGACAATTGTGCACATATATTTTTTTTAGTGCAATTAATCCGCGAAAATTCGCAAGTGAACAGTGAGATTGTGCGGTGAATAAAGGAAGGCATAATTAATATTGGCCAGCCGGTGTGCATTTAGTTCCGGAAATTTCCATATTCGCCGAACGCGGACTGTCGCTGTCGCAATATTTTTTTTCCAATAAGTGTCATTTTTGCACCGCATAACCTGTGACGCGTGCCGCGCACAAAAAATGTAAATAAAATATAAATGAAGCCGATGTAAATAAAATGAAGTTATACAATGGATTTGTATTCGAATCAAATGCGCGCGCGCGCCGAGAAATGGCCATACTAGCGGCCACGGTCACACGGAAAAAGAAGAGGAAGCAGCCGATCGCGACGGGCACACTAAAACTCGCTGCACGCTATATAAGGCGAGCTGCTGGCCTGAGGAAATCACTTAGCGGCCGACAGCGATCGGGAGCGGTAAGCCTCTAGTAGCACACTCCTTGTAGTCAGCAGCGAAAGTCACTTTTGGTAGGCGACCAGAATCCGAGGATTTGGGTTGCCAATACATTGTCGAAGGACTTGCGAGTCGCGACATAGAATTCGGCTCGCCGAATTCTTTTCCCCCCTGAAGACTTACGAGTCCGCCCGCCCTCTCTCTTTGAAGACTTACGAGTCCGCCCGCCCTCTCTGTCTCTGAAGACTTACGAGTACGCCCGCCCTCTCTCTCTCTCTGAAGACTTACGAGTCCGCCCGCTCTCTCTCTCTGAAGACTTACGAGTCCGCCCTCTCTCTCTCTCTCGCAAACCGAAGACTTACGAGTCCGCCCGCTCTCTCCCTCTCTAAAGACTTACGAGTCCGCCCTCTCTCTCTCTCGCAAACCGAAGACTTACGAGTCCGCCCGCGAATTCTCTCTCTGAAGACTTACGAGTCCGCCCACTCTCTCTTCCGCAAACCGAAGACTTGCGAGTCCACCGCGAATCCTCTCTCTGAAGACTTACGAGTCCGCCCGCTTTCTCTCTCGCAAACCGAAGACTTTCGAATCCACCGCGAATTCGCTCTAAAGACTTACGAGTCCGCTATCTCTCCCCTGCGACTGAAGACTTCCGAGTCCGCCGCACCTACTCTCTGAAGATTTCCGAATCCGCCCTCTGGGAAGACTTCTGAGTCCCCACCGCCTCTCTGCTCTTTTCTCCACAGGCTCCCGGGCCCATCCCCATCCGAGCTGACCGGTCGGGCGTCCCATCGCCCCGAGCTGACCTGTCGGGCGTCCCGAAGCGCCGACGTATTCTGGGCCGAACTGACCGTCGGGACGTTCCGAAGCAAAGAAGACCAGGCTGCAGCGGAACCGAGATCCAGATCGACAGCTCTGTACCACGAGCATTAAATAAAACGAGAAACCTACTTAAGTAACCGAATTCTATCCACTGTTCTTACTGGGAATCGGGGGAAATATCTCTTACAGCTACCACTCGGACTACTAGGCGGACTCTGGCCGTCCCTGAGCTATCTGGGGAACTGGGCGGCAGACCGTCACAAACCCCTCTGTTCCTCCAGTTAATTCACCCGCCGCAGCGCCGGGGTTTTTTTGTTGTGTTGCTGATTTATTTTTTTCTTTGGTGACTTAGGCACTGCTTTACCGTCGGCGTAACCCAGTGAACTTTTTCCCGCTCCAACAACAACAAAGCGCAGAGGGGTTTTTTAAATTCCATCCGTCCATCCGTGAATTTAAAACAATTTAGTGGAACAAATACTACAAAGTATTTAATTATTCATTTTTCGATCGGGAAGCAGCCGAAAGTTTTATTAATTAATTTTTAATTCCATCCGTTCGGCTAAGTAAATGTAAAACAATTTAGTGGAGCAAATACCACAAAGTATTTAATTATTAATTTGTCGATCGGGAAGCAGCCGAAGTTTTTATTCCACTTTTCCGACCACATAATTATTAAATTAGAAAATTATTCATTATTTAATTATTAGTTCTCCGTCCGAACAAGAAGCCAAGGTTTCAATTCCACCTTTCCGGCTCCGCAACATTTAATTTCGAAAATAATTGAGGATTCAATTATACCTATAAACACTTAAACAATTATTATTATTGCGAAAAACAAAAATTCAGCTATTCGAAGGCCCCTCAAAATCCGAGTCAGTCAAGGATACAATATATACGTACGTGTCATATATTTCTATACATTTTTCTGAACGAGCACGGACTTTCCGAAACTTTTTCATTTTCCGTGTCTCCAACACTGTCTCTACTCCGCACCAGACACCATCCGCCCGCAATCACATCAAACCGCTTTGCCTTTTGGGTTTTTTTGGGTTTTGGGTTCCTGCCGTTTCTTTGTCCTCCACATACGAGTCGTGCCACACACGACTGTTCTTTCGACGTCTGCGCCGAGTTGCCAACTAGTTCCTTGTAAGCATTGCATCCGCGATCACGTCATTCTCAGCACATTAGTGTGACCGGCCACCGCTTCGTACGAGGCACTAATTGCGCAAGTCAGTCGACAAGCGCTGACCAGCGAGCTCTATTCTGAGAATGCCTACGGGAGACGACGAGAGCCCGCGTCCTATCCCATCCATTCGTCTGGACAGATCTAAGTCCGCATCTCCGCGGACGCCTTTTCTAAAGCCTAAGGCTACCAGTGCCATTCCAAGGGCAAAGAGCGACGAATCCGTCGATAAACCCCCGGTCCTTCACAAAGGCAAACCCGGGTCTCCCCGGTAGAAAAGTTGTTCCACTTGCTATCCAAAACAAGTGGTGATGCACACGCCATTGTTTCTAATGCTCCGCTTACCCATGAGGGGTTTGTCGCGGCGTGGCAAAGCCTCACTGACCGCTTTGAGAACCGACGGCTATTGGTCAACAGCCAGTTGAATCCAGGCTGTTCCTCAAGAGTCCGGAGACGCGCTGAAGGAGCTGCAAGCCACCATTCAGAGTTGTCTGACAGCTCTAGAGATGTCCTCTATCAATGTTGAGGCTTGGGACTGTCTCCTGGTATTCATGATTTTCTCAAAGCTCCCTAAAGTCACGCTTTCTATGTGGGAGCAATCCGTACACAACAAGGCCGAAATTCCAACCTGGAAGGAATTAGATAATTTCCTGACAGAGCGCCATCGTACCCTGTAGGCCATCGACGACGTGAGGCCTAGTGGCTGCGGGAACCTTCCGCCAAGATCGTCAAATGCCCCCCCACCTGTGCGCAGACTCCATTTTACTAACCAGCAATTAGAGGGTGTTCCAGGGAAAACCACCCACTCCGTTTTTGTCCGCACTTCCTCGAAATGCATTTTGATGAGCGGTTGAACTATGTGCGAAGGAAACAACTCTGCATCGTGAATGTACAAGTGCCCACTCCTGCCTGACGTGCCACAGCCGTCATCATACTCTACTACATCGTGGCAATCCCTTGGCAACTGTTCCATTTCCTCCCGTTTCATCAAGTTCACGACCCGTGCCCACCGCGAGAAGCGCTGCAGCTCCTGACGACCGCACGAATGTGCAAGTATGTTTTTCATCCGGGTCAAGAGCTGTACTGCTCGGAACAGCGATTATTAATATAAATCATCTGGGTCGCGACTTCCAAGCTCGTGCTCTGATCGATTCAGGTTCCGAGGCTACGCTTATATCTGAGCGGCTCTTCAATCGAATCAGACTTCCATTTGACACAGTCCAGACTCAAGTTTCCGGTATCAACCAAACAGTTGCCGGGCACTCCACGAAGCGCTGCAAGTTCTCCATTTGAGTTCTCTCCAGACCCGGGATACAGTTAGAAGCGAAGGCCTATGTCCTTCCTCAACTGTCCGGACAACTTCCGTCCCACCCAGTTCCGAGAGATCTTCTAAGGGAACTTCCGGATCTCCCCTTAGCAGATCCAACGATTTTCGAGAGCTCCGAAATCGATGTTCTGATAGGAGCTGACATTCTTCCGTCTGTGCTTCTGGGCGGCGTTAGGACCAACATTTTGGGCTCTCTTCTGGCCCAGGAAACAATTTTTGGCTGGGTACTTACAGGCCCAGTGTCAACGGCGCCCACTAACGGCGTGTGGGTATTTTCCACACGCACTTCCTTCGCGTCCAACGGTTCATTGAGGAACTGTCCTACCAACCATAGTGGGGCCACCGTTGAAAGCAGACACTCCCGAGGTATTCGATCCTACCCATGCCGAGTCTGACAAGGGAACCATCCTCTTCGGAAATGCCTACGTTTTCGGAGGCTTAGCGCTGAGAATCGATTCCAGGCAGTTATCAAACATCAGTACTGCTCCAATTGTTTGGCCCACGAACATACTGAGGGAACGTGCCGCAGTGGGGATCAATGCAAAAAGTGCAATCAGCATCACCACACGCTCCTGCATGCGCACGAAAGTCCAGGGCACGCAACCCGGTTGCAGCAACGAGCCCCATTCAGATCCGAACCGAGGTTTTCACTTGCGTGCACACCGTCCGCTCTAGAGGGTAGGTGTACCCGAGGTACTTGGTCCTACCAACGCCGAGCCTGCCCGCAATAATCAGGCACCCTTCCATTCCAATGTTCCTGTTTACTGAGCCGTCTTGTAGTTCCAACTTCTATTTCGCATCAGTACTGATTCCATATTTTTTTCTCCGTCATATTCTGCCAGTAATTTACACCTCCACGCCCACGCAGCGCCATCGCACCGGAGAGCAGATGTACTCGAGGTACCTAGTCCTACCTGACGGAGCGCGACAGCGAGAGATTGCGGCAAGACATGATCACCACGGAACGTGTCAGCCGCTTCGTTCGCCACTTTCCGGTACGTTTCAGACACTGTTTGGCCCTTGTCCGCCGCTGTCCGGGAATCTGCAGCCACTTCAGCGTCACGGAATCAACGGAGGAACCATCTGCTACGCCTGCCATTAGCCATAAAAGGGTTTTTTGCAACCCGAGTGATTGCAAGGGGGGGGGGGGGGGGAGAATGTTCATGCCAGGAGGCTCTCCTCCGCCGCCTCTGCCCTCCGTGCACCAACATTCGATCGAACCTATGTTCTCCCGCTCTCCGCTCCTCGGCATTCTCGATCTGCGCTCACTGCGAGGCGAGCTGGGGATGGCTGGCCCGCTTCCGCCACTCGGGCACGCCCCCCCACTGTTAAGCAGAGCTTATCGGTCGGGAGCGCGGCCCTTATGTTAACTTAAGTGAGTTCTATGTATGAAGCTGAATCAAATACATGCAATTGCGCCCTTGAATTCTACCACGGCGCCCCCGACTCCACTCTCTGTTTGCGCAGTGGGATTTTCCTGGGTGCCACATAAGTTTCTCCAACTAAAATTTCTGGCTATCTTTGGCGGCAGAAGCGACCCCCTACACACAGGGGAAATCGGTGGGTCTTCCTGTGGACAACACATCCGCTTCCCAAGTTGTCCAGAGCTTCCTCCTCCTATCCGCTTTCCTCTCCTATCCGCTCTGACACTGCCCCATCTGCGATGCTTAGCATTAAAATCACCTCCGATTTGTCTCCACAAATGTTTAGCATGGCCTTAAAGCCATCACATGTCCAGGCAGGACAAAACGGCAAGTAAACCGCAGCCACATCCAGTTCACCCATGTCAGTGCTCAGCACAATACTCGCCATCTGTAGCAGTCCCAATCGTATCGGGCTTTGCTGGTAACAAGTCAGGCCGTGCTTAACTAGAATAGCTGATCCGCCCCTAGAAATCGCACCCGGGTAGTCCGCCCTGTGTAAACTGTATCCTGGAAAGCTTATGTACTCTCAGTGCTTAAGGTGGGTCTCAGACACCAACATTATATCAATGCAGTGCTCAGAGAGGTACACCAGAAGCTCCTCCCGATTGGCAAGGAGACTTCTGGCATTCCATATACCCACCTTAATGATTCCCATGAGCGATATTCCTTCCAGCTTGTAAATCTCGCACCACCAGCGAGATCGTGGTTAAGGAGGCGGCCAGTTGTTCCACGGAGTTCTTTAGGGAAAGAAGCATAGTCACTACCCTTGTCATATCCCAATCAGGGACAGCGTTGGGAGGCTGCTGGGCATTGCTAGCCCTACCACGGCTTCCTAGCAACGGGAAATCATCGTGCAAGTCATAGGCTGCCTGCTTAAATCCAGGAGGATTATTTCTTACTCCCAGATTTGAAGTAAGCTGGAACTGCTGCGCTCTTGTCCTACTGGCATAAGAAACCGCAATCTGCAGCATAGCCGAGGGCACCGTAGACTGCCCATTATAGGCAGACCTTGTAGAATTATGAGGCTGCTGCATTACCTTAGGGAGAACACCCTTAAGCTTTAGTGCATAAATGCGGCATTTTTTATCATATGCAGCATGATTTTCACCACAATTGGCACAGCAGAGGTCAGCTGCAACTAAAGCCCTGCAGTTCTCCAATCCCGTCCAATGGTCCTCCGCACATCTACCGCATTGGCAGTGTGATGGAAGCCAAAACACCTAAAACATTGCTTAAGTCTATTTACGTCCTTTTTGGGCTCCACCGTTACTCGGTGCCTACCCAACTTAGATATCAACAGAGCCTCCCTGTTGTTTACAGCAAGCTTGAGTTCAACGAACCAGACATTTTGTCTGGCCTGCTCAGTGACTACACCCTGACTCCCTTGGCGCCGGGCACGGTTCGGGGTGTTATACACGTTAACTATCGTATGCCCCAACTTAGAGAACTCATCCATAATAAAGTTCCTCGGCGTGGTGCTGGACAAATTCTTGATAACCATCCTGAACGGCCTGTCCTCCTTAATACAGAAATGAGTACAAATAACATTCTTTTCTGTCAAAAACCTCGTTATGATACGGTGAGTAGAGGATTCTTTAGCATAAATACGCAGGTCACCTGAACGAGCAATGCGAAGCTCGAAGCCATCATCTTCGACCACCTGGAGGAGCTCATTCTCCATCGCCTCCACGTTTTTAACATTTGGTATTGTGATCGGCTTTGGCTTGGCCAGAGCGATAGGAGCAGGACAAGCTGCCAGCTGGGAGACAGCAACCCTCTCCTCAACATCTTCCACAACATCCATATTTTGCGGCAGAACATTCATATCAAGGACAGCAAACCTATTTGTATTATACGGCTTGCTGGTTTTGGCCTTTGTACACATTGCGTCCACAACAGGGGCACGCCTCTTACTAGACGACCTCTTCTGGTCGGTCTGCCATCTCGGCTGGGGATTTTGAAAGTTCCCCAGGAGCGGCTCCTCTCCATTGTGGAAGTGCTGTGGACTCAATGGCGTCCATAATTTGTGCCGAGCTTAACTTGCTCAACGCTTTGCTGGAGAGCAGGTTTTTTCCGTCAGAGTTCGTCTTACCCACCGGTCCCTTGTTGGCCTGAACTAGCTGAATTTGCCGTTCCCTTGCTTGTCGGGAGGTTGAAGGTTGCTCCGAATCAATTCGAACCGTCGACGTCCATTGAGGAAGTGCCGCAGATTTTGGAGCATCCATGTCTTATTATTATTATTTATTGTTCCTGTTTGAAAAATTTTCAGGAGAAATTTTGTGCTTTAGAATTTTTCTTCGAAAAATTTAAATTCCGTTTTTTTTTTAGAGCTGAATGAATCGAGACGACCGACTGGTTGACGTACAAATCCGAGGCAGACGTTACCAACTACGACCAGGACGATGACGCCACGGATCGCGGCGGAGTTCTGGGTGACCGGGGAAACCCGAGATTCTCGGAGGCCACGCGTCTATCCAACGCCTCGACCCCCCGAAAGGGGTCCATGGGGTCCTGTTCACCGATTGGGTCAACAGTACAGGCTTTTACGCCTGCGTTAGGTTAGGTTCAGTGCCCAGCACCCACTAACGACACCTCCTCTCTCTTTTCTCCCAATAGATCCACAGTAAAAGATCGTCAGTATATCGGACACACGTCGAGTAGCAGACCCGAGGCTGGACCCACGGCACGACGGCACGGCGGTGGCCGCTTTACTAGAGGCACTCCGCCTCCGGGAGCCACCATGGAAGAACACCCCCTGGAGCAGTTCCAGGTCGCAGGCATCCGTCGGAGGGAACGCCATGGCAACAAAGGGGATGGCCACCCCCCGCCCGCTCATGAGGAGGAGGCACTGCAGATCCGACCCCATTGACCGGGAGGCCCCAAGCCGCACCGCGGCGCCGCTCACTTTCCCTTTGTGGTGGCCAGTGCGTGACAAGGAAGACGAGGAGGACGACGACACACAGGAGGAGGCTTTCCCTGTCCACCGATTTGGCCATTTCCGGGCCGCAGCGACGCCACACCAACACCAGACACCACCGTCCCCGGGACCAGGGAAAACCCCGGCAGCGTCAGCCGGCGACCCGAGCGAACGACGATGGGAGGAGGAGCTCCAGCCGTTTATCGAGGAGCTGTTGCCGGAGGAACTGGGAAGAACACTCACCGAGTATTTCGGCGACCTGCCACCCACCACGACCTCACCAAGGGATCACCCCCACTCCTGGGAGCCGCAGGTGGAACCGCGGGACAGGACACCGCCGGTAACCTCAGCGGCGGGGCCTGGGAAGTGGGGACCGAAACGCTACTGGGACCGGACAGATACTCGTCGTTTCATTACGAACCCACGGAGGGCTACGAGCCCTTTCCTTTCCACCCAAGGACACCCCCGTCGCCAGCAGTCGCCCAGCCGTCATACGGCGACATATTCGGTCCAGGACCGTTAAACCTCGCGAAGGGGCCGAAGAGGCAGAGGCAACCCGGGCTGGTGTACCGACTTACGACCAGTGGGTGCCCGCCCCCGCGGAATGGGAGACCCCAAACGGGACGCTGCCAGCAACGCTGATCCACCGAGTCCAACAGCGGCTGGGCGGAACCCGCCGAAGAACCCTCGGTACTTTGCTCTTTTACCGTTTTTATTTTTCTCTCCCCCGTTTGAGTGCCGTTTGCTATTAGCTGCATTCAAGCTGTTCATAGCTCTCACCGCTCTTGTGATTTTCTGCTGCTCTAACTCTTGCGCTCTTTTATCTCTCTCTTCATCTCTTTACTTTTTTGGTATTGATAGTGTGCACAGTGGTTCTAGGGTTTGTGAACATGTCCCAGAATATTGTCTGTGTTATTAAGAATTGCCAAAAAAATGTTTTGGCAGACCAGCCCAGTTTCCATTGCTGGCTTTGCGAAGCAGTTGTGCACGCTAAGTGCATTGAGATGACGGGTCGAATGGCTGACGCAGTGTCCAGCAAAGAGGACCTGCGTTATTGCTGTGAGGCCTGTCGACCGGTTGAGAAGGAAATATCATCCTTCATACGTCAGACCAGAATTGGATTTTCTGAGATCATGGCCACTTTTCGCAAGGCGAATGACCTTTTCTCCGCGCTGGAGGCTCAATTTAATAGTATGAAGCTATTAAATGAGTCGCCGAAACGCAAAAAATCCGCTGCTAGTCGGCTGCAACTGTGTTAGACACATCAACCGATTTCCTGCCACTCTCCGTCGCCACAGCTCCTGGTCCCCGTTCCTATGGTTCTGAGATCAGGAACGATCAAAGATTCGGTAACCGAATCGGTCGTAGAGGTGTCGGAAGCCGCGCAGCCAGCAATCTCCGCGTCGTCCGTGGTGTCTGATGCGCAGCCCAATTCTTTGGCTCCGCAAATCACCGTAGAAAATTCTACCCAGGGTCCAACATTGCCCGGAATACCGGCCGTTGTTGGTAACAATTCGTTACATAAGACCCTAACAGCAGTCCCACCTTCGAAAACTATATTTGTTTCAAGGCTTGCCCCTGATCTCGCATCGGAAGATGTTCTAGCCTATATTCAAGGCAAAACCCAAGCTGGCAATATCAAGGTGGAAAAATTCAAATTTCCGTATGCCAGAGACATTTCGTCATTTAAGATAAATGTCTCATTCCAGCTCTTTGACACTATTTGCTCGTGTGACTTCTGGCCCGAGTACGTTCTAGTACAAGGCACGGAAGAAGAGAAATCGGCCTGCGGGAGTTCAACTGCCCAAGCCGTCACAACCCTCAGTGTCCACTGCAGCACCTTCTGTCCGAAAAAACTAACCTCTTCCCTACTACTTTCCTATCAGAATACTAGGGGCTTACGCAGTAAGCTCTCTAGATTATATTCTGATAGCCTTTCTTTCGCATCCCAGGTGATTGTATTTACAGAAACCTGGTTGAAGCCGGAGATCCTCTGCTCCGAAATTCTTCCATGTAAGTACACTATTTACAGATTAGACCGTCTTCTCCAGCGTGGTGGCGGAGTTTTAATTGCCGTTGACTCCAGCCTCATCTCGGAACGGGTGGTATCTAATGACTTTTTGGACATCGAATTCATCAGCGTTAAACTATCTTTCACAAGTAGTTTCATTTATGTAACCTGCTCTTACATCCCTCCATCTTCGGAAGAGCCAATTTATTGGAAACACCTTTCGGCAATTCGGGCAGTTTCCAATAGGCTTTCTGATAGGGACCAATTAGTGGCTTTGGGTGACTTCAACATACCCGGAGCTCACTGGTCTTCTGATGGGGTGTCTAATGTTCTTCACACTGCGGCACAGCATGACCTCCTTAATGGCTTGCTTGATTTATCCTTATCGCAAGTTAACCATATTTTTAATTCTTTAAACCGCTTACTTGATCTATGCTTTGTCTCTGATCCTGCAGGTGTAAACCTAATTAGAGTTCCTCCATTGACGCAACCTGAAGATCCTTATCATCCAACTTTCGATGTGACTATCGACACTGGGACAGTCTTAGCTACTACACCTGATAGCAGTTTAAACAGAGTCCGCTGTTTCCGAAAGGCTTACTATCAGAGGCTAAGCACGTTATACCCTCCCTCGCTGTCATTTAAGAATACTACAGTAAATTCTGATCAAGCAATCTCTTTGCTGAGTTTTTTAAAACGACATATTCGCCCTCAACATCTTCAGATTATACATTTTCTACAGCTATGCCCAGCTCGTTCTTAATTTTCAGTCCTATTTTAAACGAAAGCTCACTTATTCTTGATCTTCAACGTGTTAAGCCAGTTTATTCACCAGGTCCCGATGGAATACCAGGCTCTGTGCTTAGGTATTGCTCCGAGGCGCTGTGTAACCCCCTTCTTAAATTGTTTACCTTATCCTTAGAATCCTTAGAATTTCCCCTTATTTGGAGGGAATCATTTGTTATTCCTCTCCACAAAAAAGGTATCAAATCGGATGCCAGTAACTATAGGGGTATCTCTAAGTTATCGGCTATCCCCAAACTTTTCGAAAATGTTATCACTCCTCACTTGCAACATCTATGCAGATCCGTCATCTCTCCATGTCATCATGGTTTTATGAGGCGAAGATCAACCACGACCAATCTTCTGGAACTTACCTTTTTCGTTATTAGGGGCTTCCAACAAAACTTTCAAACCGATGTTATTTACACGGACTTTAGTAAAGCTTTCGACTCGGTTAATCATTCTCTTCTGGTTAGGAAACTCGATTCAATGGGGTTTCCTAGTGATCTTCTTAAATGGATTTCGAGTTATCTAAGTGATAGGACCCAAAAGGTTCTCTTCAGAAACGTTCAATCCAATAGCCTTAGGGTCACATCTGGCGTCCCACAGGGTAGTCACCTTGGACCACTTCTATTCACATTGTTTATCAATGATTTGCCGCAGGTTCTAACCAATTCCAGAGTACTTATGTACGCTGATGACGTTAAACTTTGCTTGCAGTATAGGGACATTTCTTGCCAATCTGACCTACAATCGGATCTTGATAACTTCCAAGCATGGTGTCATGCTAACGATTTACATCTCAACAGCTCAAAATGGAAACTGATGACATTTTCACGTGTTACTCCCCTGCTTGCAACCTATATGCTTAACGACTGCTCTTTGGAAAGAGTTACTATTGTTGATGATCTGGGTGTCCGCCTGGATCCTAAACTTTCATTCTCTGAACATATTTCTTGTATGGTTAACAAAGCCAGAGGCATGTTGGGATTTATTAAAAGATGGGCGAAGGAATTCGATTCTCCTTATATAACGAAGACTCTCTTTACTTCGTTAGTTCGTCCTATATTGGAGTATGGTTCGTGCGAGTCCTCAATTTGGAGTCCACAGTAGCCGCATTGAATCTGTCCAAAAGAACTTTTTGCTTTTTGCCCTTCGTGGCCTACCCTGGGATGCAAACCTTAGATTACCGTCTTACGCTAGTAGACTTCTCCTACTTAATCTACTTTCTTTAGCTAACCGTAGGACGATGCTTGGCGTCGTCTTTTTACATAAACTTATTCACGGTGGTGTGGAGAGCCCGTATCTTCTAGGCCAGCTCAATTTCCATGTTCCCCGTCTTTCATCTAGAACTTTTATACCACTAGTAGTTAACCACTGTAGGCGTGAGTTTGAAGTACATGAGCCCATAAGGTGGGCGTGGGCCCCCGCGCGAAAAAAAAAAAAAAATGAGGAGCAGGGTCAGCGGTGCCGAGTACAGATAAACCGGAACGGACGGGCCCTAATTTTTCTCCATTCCTCCCTAAATTAGGAGGGGAGTGTGACGTAGTGACGTCACAACACACTCTTATTTTTCAAAATGTATATATGTACATATTTAGCTTAGATTTAAGTTACTCTTTTGTATTTAGCTTAGATTTAAATTACAAATACTCTTATTCACACCTATACTCATGTACATACAAAAAATTAAGCGCAAACCTACGCTCATACTAACACACATACGCTTATCACAACCCCACGCACACACACACCCAACATCGGGAATTAAAAGAGATGCAGAAAACCCAAAGAGAATGGGTTCCTGGAAAAGAGTGGGGAACGCACATGCACGAAGCCGATCGGCAAGAACCGATCTGGGAGCCAGAGAGCTAAACACCGCGACCGCGCTGCCGCCAAGTCCAGGTGGCAGAGCAAGCTTTGGCGGAAGAACAAAATTACTTCTGTCTGGACCAACAAACTAATCAACAGCTTCGCTCTAATCTCCGCGTGTGAAAAACAAGTGAGAAAGTGTGAAAGTATATTGATAAAGGGTGAGCGAGACAAATTAAATCCATCTTATTAAACCACTATGTCTAAGGGAGAAAGAAATATACGCGGCCCTGCCCGCGGGCCTGCCTGCCGCCGGGGCGTGACTGGGGCCTCGCGCCGTCTGAGGACCGCTCCCTTCCCCCTCCTTCCCCGAGAGTGTCTGCTGGATCCATCCGGGCTCCTCCTGGGCAGGAGCTGAAAGGGAACAGAGCCGCTGGATTTATCCGGGCTCGGGTTCGAGGCGGGTGGCCGCCGGCTACATTTTCCCCTTTCCCCCCTTTCTCGCCTGCATTGAGCCCGTCGCCGCTTGAGCATTCCGAGCGCGGTTTAAACGCAGATGCGGTTAATCATTTTGACGCAGCATACTTCCCGGCGGGAAACCAAGGATTTGATTCTGCGCAGACATCGTTGGAAAACCTGGAATTCGCAGAGATTTCGAGCGACCAGCGAAATAAATTTGCCGAGGTTTTCATGGATGTGAAGGCGAAACTAAGCCGAGGCTTGGCAGCTCATTGCAAGTCACAATTACTGCGGATCTTTTTTTTCGATCTAGAAAGCCTCGCTCATCGGAAATGATGACAAGCTAAGCGACATTGAAGTACTACAATATTTGCGTTTGAGCTTGGCCGGCGTGGCTCTGGAAACCATAAGCTCGCTCGAACCCTCGAATGCTAATTATAGAAAGGCTATGAATTTCTTGGTTAATCGATTTGATAATAAAGTTTTACACTTTCAGGGACACGTACAGGCAATATTCGGTTTCGGGTCTTCGGGACCTCAGTGCTTGCAATTCGAACCCTGGCCACTATACAGCAAATTCTGGATAGACTTCTAATTCACATAGTCAATCGAAAACTGGATCAGAGGACGCGGGAAAAATGGTAAGAGGATTTGTCAATCACTGAGCTGTTTACTTGCAATGCTATGGAGTCGTTTTTTGAAAGGAGGTGCAGGATATTGGAGAACTTGAATCAAGCCTTTGTAACTCAAACACCTGGCAGCAGGTAGGAAAATACTTGCACAAATATAACAAAAATACACTTATTCCTTCGGCTAATAGCTCAAATAATTTGATATGTTTATTTTGCGATGCACGGGATCATTATTTGCCAAAGTGTTCTCGATTTTTAAATTTGAGTCCGAATCTTCGATATAGAGAAGCAAAGAAGTTGCACCTTTACCTCAACTGTTTGCGCAAGAGACTTAGTTTGCAGCAGTGCAAGTCGATTCGCATGAAGCACCATTCATTATTACACATTATCCACCTTATTTGCATCTTCATTATTCGATCCATCCTCAAGCTCTCAGCCATTACCATTTACTTCATCAGCATTATTATCATGTTCTCATACATCATCGCATCCTGATCATCATTTACTAAGCCCTTCACCCAAAACCTGAAATATTTTGCCGATCGACTACGTGTTGCTTTCAACTGCTATTATCTACGTTAGGAATAGAATTAGAGCATTTATGCCATGCCGAGCATTCATAACCTCTCGCTTAGCTAGCCAACTAAATTTGAATCATAGAATATCGCAAGTCTCGATTTCTGGGATAAGAGAATCTTCCATGATCTCTGATAAGACTGTCGATATTCTTGCGCAATCACGGTTGTGACTCACAGTATTATTGATTATCAGCCCTATTTCATATAAATGCATCATCGTGGAGGATAACACAAAACAATACGCTCGCTGATCCTCTTTTCAATCAATCACAACGAATTGACCTTTTACTTGGTGCTGGGTTGTTTGGAAAATAATTTCAATGGGGCAAATTCATTTGGATAGGACTTTGCCAACTCTGCGGAACACCTAACTTGGTTGGGTAGTCTCTGGTGGGTTATTATCGAGCATGCCAACTAATAAATCGGTTTGACAGCATCAAGGACCCAGCTGATCATTCCGATGACACACTTGCCGCCATAGTAAAACGATTCTGGGAAATTGCGGACTTCACTCGTCTAAGCCATCTTTATTGCCGGAAGACTTGCGATGTAAGCAACTTTTTAATGAAAATTGCACTAGACTTGGAAATGACCAATACTCTGTTCGTCTCTTGTTCACTTCCGGATTTGAATCTCAAGGCGATTCTTTTTGCCTGGCTAGATAAACTAGATAGAAACCCGGTCTTGAAAGCTCAGTATTCAACTTTTTTAAAGGAGTATATCGATCTAGGTCACAAATCTTTAATATACTGCTTCGCTTTAGATTTTTTAATGTTGCCCTTTGTGGCCATCTGCAAGATGTACTGTTGCGTGCGTGTTTCGTACATGGATGACTTTTTGCAGAGCATCGTTTGGAGAGAAAACTCCACGGAAGAGTTGATTGTTTTTAAATTGATCACGGTGACTTATGGAACTGCCTTCTTGGCTATAAGGGCCATGCATCAACTCTCTTACGATGAGGAGGAGTCAATACCAAGGCATTGGGACTAGTTTGGAATCCATCTTTTGATCAACTCCTATTCAATTTTTCTCAGCTTCCATCCAATCAACGTCCCACTCCAATTATCACAAAATCTAAGATCTCCGCAATCTCTACGGAGTGCGAACGTTGATTGGGAGAGAGGGAGCCCATTCTTTCGTCATGGGGGAGTTGACCTCACAGTTATCGGTTGTGCAGAACTTAAAGTTTCCACGATTCGTACTGCAACCAAGGGCTTCCGTTAAGTTGCATGGATTCTGCAATGCCAGCATATCAGCTTATGGAGTGTGTCTATACTTGCGATCGGAGACCAATGGAGAATCAAAAAATCATCTGCTCTGTGTCAAATCAAGAGTAGCTCTATTAAAAGCTATTGAAAAATTCCAAGATTAGAACGTCAAGGAAGCCAAAGATTTCGAAGAAACAGAATCGCGAAAATTTAGGAGATGGCGAAAGACATGGCTTGGCATCACGTTCCTATAACTTATCGCGAGGATGTATCCAGAGAGAATTGTTGGAACATTCCCTTTGGGCCTCCATTCCTTCTCCTAGGCTCGTTGTCTTTTTGAGGAGCATCCAACAGGTTAACTTGGCGAAGGAGTATGGATCTCTTAGCTAGTGCAAGCCGTTTCCACAGAAAAGCAAGCTGGTTTCGCTTAGACTGATACTCGGCTCTGATGGGTTATTTCGCGTTGGTGGAAGGCTTCAGAACGCAAATTTGGACTGCGATACGAGGCATCCGATACTGTTGCCCAAGGATCATCTAGTCACTAAGGCGATCATCGTTTATTATCATGAGAATTATTTGCAAGCCTGCCAGCGAATAGAGTGCAGCCTAATCCAGCTATTTATCCCTCCGCGTGCCCCTCTCTTATGGGAGGCTGCAGTGAAGTCAGCTAAATTTCACTTTTACAGAGTCGTCGGTACATCCATCTTAGCAATCGATGAATTAAGAACTGTTGCATTTGAGATTTCGGCCATCCCTAACTCCCGTCCACTCTGTCCAATTCCAGAAATATGCTAAAAGCCTTGGGGTGCTAACGCCGGCGCATTTCCGGAAGGGTTCCAGTTACACTAAGTTTTCTGAGCCTGACATAACTCATCTTTGCGAAGGTCGCCTCAACAGATGGCAGCGGGTGACCCAGATGTAGCAACATTTCTGGAAAAGTGGAGCAGCGAGTATTTGTCCCTACTTCAAGCGAGGAGCAAGTGGCGCGTCGAAACATCTAACATCAAGGTTGAAAGCATAGTTTTGCTGAAGGAGGACAACGTTCCACCCTTGAGATGGCAGCTTGGGTGCATCGAGGAAGTCATACCCGGCGGGGACGGAGTCATCAGAGTAGCTATGGTCCGTACAGCTACGGGTCTGATGAACTGTGCTAAGGCACCTGCAGCACTCTTTACTTATCTTTGTCGCCTTCCTTCTTATACTACTAAAGCTGTCGCTTATTTATTCAGCTACCGCTCCGAATAAACGCTACACATAATATAACCTAATCGTGCGTTATTAATTAATTAAAACATATGTTGTCTTCCTCATAAACGCAATCCTTGTGAAATTTTAGAGATGTATTAAAATAATATCAAAGATGATATGTTATGTTGGCTGGCGAAAAGCCTCCATCCGAACCCTCCACGAGGGCGCCGGCTGGGCAAAGAGCACTGTATTATTCCGGATAAGGGGTAATGATTCGCCGCTTGCTCCATCCGAGCTGATACAGTGTCTAGCTTAGACTTCGGTTCAACTCCTTCTGCCCAAAGCAGGAGGAGATGAACCATTAGCCATGGTTGGAGGTGCCTGGCGGAAGGCATTAAACGCAATTGGGTGGTTTCCCTAAAAACTAACCAGTCCGAGAGATGGAGAAAAAGAATGAGTCCGGGGCTAGGATATCAGCCCGAACTTCGGTGGAAGGCGTGACTGCTATCACCGGCGTGCACAGAGGGGAGCAATCCCTTCTCGCCTGCGGTCACACCTCTAGAGCGACGGGATCAGGTCGCGCTAGTTGTACCGAAATTTCATTGACATGCACGGCTCGCCGATGGCGAAGGTACTCCTCCTCATCGCTATCTGAAGCTGAAGCTGTCAAAGCCCGGACATCCCTACCGCGGACTGAAAGGGACTGCACATTGCGAGTCAATGCGCAGTCCTCCAGATCAACAAGGAGGCGTAGGACGTCCTGTACCCCAGGTATGGGAAGATGGCGTGGGGCATAGTTACGCTTCAAAAAGCGCCCTCCCTGGGGACAAGGACGCGCACAGCCTGCAGGCAGTCGAGGTAGAGAAGAACTTAGGTCTCGACTCTATCATTGACGCTGCACAGGATATGACTCTAGACGTTTCGGAGGAGGAGGAAGAGGATGGTAATGAGACAGTCATAGTCAACCCGTCCGGAGCTGGTACCCATGAACCTGAGGGTACTGCAGCTCAACGTCCATAAAAGCAAGCTCGCGTCGGCGAAACTCCTGATGGCCATGGAGCAAGGGTCCCTCGATCTAGCCATAGTCCAAGAGCCGTGGATTGCCTCGGGCAATTCCATCGCCAGACTAAAGTCCTTAACACTCAATGTTTTATATACTTCGCCAGTAAGCACAAGCAGAATCGCCGTAATTGTACGGAAGGGTCTCCAAGCTAACCTTATGTGTCATTACAGCACTGATGACCTGACTGTGATGATGCTGGAAAGCAAGAAGACGCGCCTACTGGTAGCTTCCTGCTACATGGATCTTGACAGGACAGTCCCACCGGTGAAAGCCATCCCGAAAGAGCAGCAAATACTGGTCGGCGCAGACGCCAACGCACACCACTGCGTGTGGCGGAGCCCCGACATCAACGAAAGAGGTGAGTCTCTCTTAAACTATATACTTTGTTTATACTCTATGTAGCAAACGAAGGGGAAGTAGATACCTTCGTGGGTCCAACCTCCTCTCCTCACTTAACACTCGTAGCACGGCAGGGTACCATGGTATCAGAATGGAAAGTCCTCGAGAGGCCATCCTTTTCAGACCACAAGTACATTCAGTTTCAATACGACTTCGAACACTCTCCAAAACCACCCGTCCTTAAAAAACCCAAGAACACCAACTGGTCCAGGCACAGTTATATCCGTGGAGTAAATAGAAAAGTCCCTAGAGACTCTCTCCAAGAAATTAGTAAATGCGTACCCCGCATCTTCGCATAGAGACGGCCCCAGAAACGGCGAGACTCCGGAAGTTGCTATCGAAGGAACCTACCATACAGAGTCAGCTCAAAAGCGCCGATGGACAGTGGACTAAGGGCATCGAAGATGCCCTAACAGCACTAATGGAAACACACTTCCCAGGATGCACAGAAGTCACCGACGCCAATAAGCATCAGGTACTAGCAACGTGTGAAGAGCATCTTCCAACAGATCTAACATCTCCAAAAGAATCCACTCTGCTATATTCTTCGTGGGGATAAAAGCGGCGAGACTCGATGAAATATTCCCAGCTGTGTAGGGGGGCGCTTCTGCCGCCAAAGATAGCCAGGAATTATAGTTGAAGAAACGTAGCTGGTACCCAGGAAAATCCCACTTCGCAGAACAAAATAATGGAGTCGGGGGCGTCGTGGTAAACTTTAAGGGCGCAGTCGCATGTATTTGATTCAGCTTCATACATTGAACTAACTTAACTTAACATAAGGGCCGCGCTCCCGACCGATAAGCTGAGCTTAACAGTACGGGAGCGGGCCCGAGTGGCGGAAAGCAAAGCCCGAGAGCGAGAGCAGCGGCGGCAGACCCGAGGACTTGAGCACAAAACGGTGCTTTGGGCCACCTATAGTCCGACCTGAATTTTCAGGAAGCCCGGCTAAATGATGCGCGGATACATGTTCGCGCCCAGGACAATGGAAATCGTGGCTGGCAAATAAAACCGCTCGTCAGACAGGGTGATGCCTCGGAAGTGGTCACGCACCGCATCGCTTAGCTTTCGGGACGGCGTACGAACGCGGACGTGAGGCTCGATTTTGAAAATGACATCCAGCCACACGCTCTCGTCGGTTTTGGAACCCACGGTGGTGGGTTCTTGTTCGTCCCCCACGCTGGTAGTGGGCTGACGGAAACACGCCCGCAGCTCGAGGGCGCACACGGGTCAATGAGGGCCCCCGTGTCGAAGATCCGGGTCCCGGTGTCAATACGCACTAGCGCAGTCGGCAACAGGTTGACGCTATTCCCCTGCAGCAGCGACGACAGGGTTGGCGCAGCGGGCGCGTCCTGTGGGGGCCCTTGACGAGAGGCGGAAGATTGCCAAGGCGCAGCCGCCGCGGCGGACGAACGGTGGACAGCAACCGATGAGTGGCGGGCGAAGGCCGTGGAGTGTCTGAAGACTGCCGGGCAGTGGCGTTAGAATGCCGAGAAGTTGCCGATGAGCGCCGGGATGTCGCCGGCCGTGGAGCGGCTCGTAAGTTTCAGGAAGTGGCGGACGAAGGCCGAGATATAGCTGACGCGCTCCGCTTCTGTCTCCTGTACTCCGTGACCGGTGCTCCTCCTGAAGCGGCTGGCGCCGAGCCCACGGTTCTTCCACGATGTGCAGCAGTGAGTGGGGATCCTGACCATACGTCTTGGAGCAGTCCCCTCATCGACACGATCAGGCGGAGTGTTAGTGGGCCAACCAGCTGGAGCAATATCGGTTAACAAGAACCGCCGGGAGCCGCTTCTCGGCACTTAGACGTAGAAAGCGGCGACACTTCTTCAATGGATAGATCCCATTGCAGACTTGGGATCGGTAGGACTGTGTACCTCGAGTACATCTGCTCTCCAGTGATTGGGCGTTGCGTGGACGTGATGTCATCATGCTGAAAATGACTGGCGGAAATATGATGGAGAAACAAAAACAACGTTATTAACAATGGTGTGAACTACGACTCGGAACTACGGTCAGAGCTACGAGACGGCACAGTGGACAGGAACATTGGAGCGGAAGAATGCATTGTTACTGTGGGCATGTGGACGCTTCCATCGGAAGCAGCACGACCTTAGCCACGGGCTGCTTGATGAGGCCTCGCGCGGTGCGGATGTTGACCACGCGGACATGGCCATCGGATCCTGGAAACACCGCATCAACCCTGCCTAATCGCCACTCATTGGACGGAAGGTTGTCCTCCTTGATGACCACCATATCCCCAACGCGTAGATTTCTTGTAGGGGCTCGCCACTTATTCCGATTATGGAGCTCCTTGAGGTACTCTTCCTTCCATCGCATCCGAAATTGCTGCTGAATAGCCTTTCGTGGACGTGGTATTCCCCTTCATCTCGGATTCAACCGTGACAAGAAGTGGGCCTCCCACAAGCAAGAGCCCGGGTGTAAGCGCCAACAGATCAGCAGGGTTTTCGAACATTGGCGCGAGCGGCCGAGAATTTAGGCACACCTCGATCCTCGCCAGGAGAGTAGAAAGCTCCTCAAAAGTGTATTTCCGCGTGGCTCTGGACTTGTAAAACAAGGTCTTGAAGCTCTTGACGCCTGCCTCCCACAGGCCCCCCATGTGGGAAGCTCCCGGAAGAATGACATGCCAGAGAAGCTGCTGGTGGTTATAGGCACCCGTCACCGCCCCTTTTAGGCTTTGGAGAAAATCGCGGGATAGTAGGGCAGCTGCCGCCACAAAGGTCTTCCCGTTGTCCGACTGCACTGACGGCTTCTAAATGGATAGCCTTCGTAGAGAAGCACACAAACACCAACACATACCCCTTTGTGATGAGACAGGCTCGTCCCGTTTAGTTTTTAATTTCGAAGGGACCGGCATAATCTACACCTGTATGCGTGAACGAGCGCGAGAAGGACGTCTGTTCCTTCGGTAACTCCCCCATGAGTTGCGTCTGCAACTTGCATACCTTGCATGAATAGATGACGGACTTCACCAAGTTTCTTACCCTTGGAATCCAGAATTTGGCCCGGATTAGGAGGATCATAAGCTGATTAACACCGTGCAGCGTGATGCGATGCGTAAACTGGAGGACTCGAGACAGATGGCAGTCGTACGGAAGGATTATAGGATGCCGTTCGTCATATTGGAGAAGTTCAGAGGCCGCAACCCGGCCGCAGGCTCTCATAAGGCCTTGCGAGTCGATGAATGGGTTCAGATTTTGAATCGGACTGGATGCCGGAACTGGTCGCTTTTGGCTTAAGCAGCCCATGTCAGAGACGAAGTGTCTGCGCTGAGTGACGGACACTAGGAGGCGTTCAGCCGATGTAATCTCACTAGCTGTCAGGTGCTCTTCGAGCGGAGATTGAATCTTCCGCGCGCGCTGGATGCAGCGATAAACATAAGCAAGGACTCGCAATGCCTTGTCGAGTGTGGAGAAACGCTCAAGAATATCTTCAGTGGGCGCCTTCGCAACATGTACCTTGACTGCTCGCTTCTCGAGTTCAGTCACGAGGGCGTCATTGCCTTGAGTGGGCCAATCGCCGCGAGGTCCTTGCAGCCAGGCAGGACAGTACCACCACAGCTAGCTATCCGCAAGGTCTTGAAGAGCTACACCCAGGCTAGCGAGATCCGCAGGGTTCTGCTCGGAGCGGACATGTGCCCACTTCTGCACGTCGGTGAACTGGATGATCTTGGTCACCCGGTTGGCCACGAAGGTAGTGCACTTAACCGCTGGCTTCTGCAGCCAAGCGAGAACAATAGTCGAGTCCGTCCAACAGTGTAGGGCGGCTGCGGCCACTGGCAGCTTTGGAAGAACGGCGGTGGCCATTTCAGACAACAAGGCGCCGCACAACTCTATCTGCGGGAGCGACACCGTTCTGACAGGGGCCACTCACGTCTTTGCGACACGGACGTAAATGGCGGCTTCGGACGCCTTCTGTGAAGCGTCGCAAAACCCGTGGTGCTCTACCTTTAGGTGCGGTCGGAACGCGACCCATAAAGGAATACGAATCTGATCGAGCACGGAGTAGTTCTTCAGGAAGTCAACACATCGCTGACAGAAATTTTGAGGGAGGGCGCCACCCTAGATCCAAAAGCTAAATGCCCTGCATGAACATCTCCGCCCGGACGATGAAAGAAACGAGCCAACCGGCCGGATCGAACAACTTTGCAATTTGGGAGAGGACATGGCGCTTCGTGAAAGACGAGCCGGAAACCAATTCTAGCGGAATAAAAAAGAACTCGTCAGTCGTCGCCTTTCACCGCACGCCGAGTGTCTTGGCCGTGCTTTCTGCATCGAGGAAATCAGCACGAAGTAGGTGGTCGCTCGGAATGTCGGCTAAAATCGCCCTGCTATTAGACGTCCATTTCCTAAATGGGAACCCTGCCGACTCTAGAGCCCCCTTCAGCTCCCGAATCGCAACTCGGGCATCGGCTTTGGAGTCTGCCCCCGCGAGAACGTCATCCACGTACATAAAGTGCCGGATAATTTGGCTTGCTTGCGGATACCTCGACTCTTCGTCGTCAGCGAGCTGCTGTAGGACACGGATCGCTAGGAACGGGGCAACATTGATTTCGAAGGTGACCGTTTTTAATTCGTAGTCGCGGATATCCCCATCGGGGTTGCGACACAAAATACGTTGGAACGAAGTATGCTTGGGGTCTTCCCAAGTTTGCCGATACATCTTCTTGATGTCGGCGTTGAAGACGAACCTAAAGTATCGCCACTTTAGGATTTGAATCGATAGGTCGGATTGCAAGACCGGGCCAGCGTAAAGTATATCGCTTAGACTAATACTGTTTGCGTACGGGCTAGAAGCGTTGAAGACTACCCGCACCTTGGTAGTCGTTCTTTCGGGCTTGAAGACGGCATGAAGGTAGTAGGTAGCGGAACTGCTTGCGGGAGAGACCTCGGTCATAAGGCCTAAGTCGATGTACTCCTGGATTATCGAGTCATAGCGGGCCTTAAGTGGTGGATCCCTCTTCAGGCGCTGCTTATTACGCAGTAACTGAGCAAGAACAAAGAACCGTGAAGACGCTAGCTCGGAACCCTTCTGCTCGGGAACCTCCCTTCTCGTCGTCTGGACAAAATTGCGCTCGCAGACTGAATCCGATTCCGAACTAATCTGTGTGGGCACATCTTCCACCTCCCAGAATTTGGTGAGGAGCTAATCCAATGAGTCATCGAGACTTCGGGCAATTCGAGTAGAAAAAACGGACACGCTGCGGGGGCTGACCGGATATAATGGGCCTGTCAACACCCATCCAAAAATGGTCTCCTGACCGAGAAACGACCCGCAGATGTTAGCCTTGGAATTACCGAGGAGAATGGACGAAAGAATGTCAGCTCCTATTAAAACATCGACTTGGGAGATCTCAAAGAACTTGGGGTCCGCCAGGGGAATGTCGGGCAGCCCCTTGGGAAGATTCTGCGGAATCGGATATGAGGGCAGATTTCCTGCCAACTGCGGAAGAACGTAAGCCGCAGTCTCTAATTATAGCCCGGGTCTAGACGGCGATCGGATGGAGAAATGGCACAATTTAGTAGACTGTACGGAAATGGTCTGATTAAGACCGGAAACTTGAATCGTCTTGAAGGGAAGCTTGACCAGGCTGTACAGTCGTTCCGTTATGAAAGTCGCTTCGGACCCTGAATCTATCAGCGCTCGTGCCTAGAAGTTGCACCCCAAATAGCACACGTCGATAAGGGCCGTGCCCAGTAGGACGGCTCCCGACCCGGAAGAGAAACACACCTGCACATCCGACTGATCCTCTGAGCCGGTCGTGCTTCTGGAAGTCTGTGTGGGTCGGCTCCTGTTGCCGTAGGCGGACTCGGAGCGGTAGCGAACAGATTGCCGCGTTGCAGGAGGCCCCTATGAAACCAGGCACGTGCCTGTTAGGGTTAGGTATTAGTAGACGCAATGAAAAATATAGAAAAGAATGCGAGAAAATAAACTACCGGCGAGCTGCCTGAGTGTTTGCATGCATGCGATCTAAGTGGGTAAAGATTAAAGTTTTCAGTTTAGGAAGACTATCATCATGTGAGATCACCGAATACAAATCATTATAACTTGCACACAGTACTCTAAAGGGATTATGCAGTTCATAGGAGGATCTACAATACCGCAAAACTAAGGGTATGTACGATTTAGAATTTCTACTCGGAACGTAGAAATTGAGCTGACCTAACAAGTCAGTACTTTCCACATCGCCATGAATAAGGTTATAAATAAGGGTAATACCAAGCATAGTTCTACGATTAGCCAAGGAGGGTAAGTTAATTAGGATAAGTCTACTAAAATAGGAGGGTAATCTCTGTTCAGCATCCCAGTTTAAGCCGCGTAAAGCGAAAAGCAAAAAGTTCTTTTTAACCGATTCGACGCGTTTACTGTGGACCCCATACTGGGGGCTCCAAACGCAAGATCCATATTCTAAGATAGGACGAACTAATGAAATATATAAAGTTTTAGTTACATAGGGGTCATAAAATTCTTTCGACCACCGTTTAATAAATCCCAGCATACCCCTGGTTTTATTCACCATGCACGAAATATGACCGATAAAGTCGAGTTTGGGATCCAGGCGGACACCCAAGTCATCAACTGAGTTATTTCTTTCCAAAGAGCAGCAGTTAAGCGTGTAAATTGCAAGCTTGAGAACGACACGAGAGAATGTCAGTAGCTTACATTTAGAGCCATTTAAGTTTAGTAGGTTTATGCAGCACCAGGTTTGGAAGCTATCAAGATCTGCTTGTAAATCAAACCGGTAAGCAACGTCCTTGTACTGCACGCAAAGCTTGACATCATCAGCGTACATAAGTACTCTAGAATTTGTCAAAACTTCAGGCAGATCATTAATAAATAATGTAAACAACAAGGGACCCAGGTGGCCCGGAGAACATTAGATAAATTATTTTGAAAGAGGATTTTTTGCCAGTCAGATAACTAGAGATCCACCTAAGAAGATCAATTGGAAATCCCATTAAGCCGAGTTTTTTAAGGACAAGGGAATGATTAACGGAATCAAATGCTTTACTGAAGTCAGTATAAATTACATCCGTTTGAAAGTTATTCTGGAAACCCCTTATAATGAAGAAGGTGAGCTCCAGTAGGTTTGTAGTTGTGGATCTTCGCTTAACAAATCCATGCTGACATGGAGAAATTACTGATCTACAAAGGTGCTGCAAATATGGAGTAATAATGTTATCAAAAAGTGTAGGGATGGCCGAAAGCTTAGATATTCCTCTATAGTTATTGGCCTCCGATTTGTTACCTTTTTTGTGGAAAGGAATAATGAATGATTCCTTCCAAATAAGGGGAAAGTGCGCGGTTTGTGGAAAGGAATAATGAATGATTCCTTCCAAATAAGGGGAAAGTGCGCGGTTTCTAAGGATAAGGAAAACAATTTCAGAAAGGGCGAGCACGGGCATCGGCACAATACCTAAGCATACAGCCCGGTATTCCGTCTGGACCTGGCAGATAAGCAGGCTTTACATGATGAAGATCTAAAAAGAGGGAGTTTTCGTTTAAACATGGACTGAAAATTAAGTTCAATCTGGGCAAGCTATAAGAATACGTCTGATTTAGGTCAGTGGAAGGGGAGTATGTTGTGTGAAAAAATTGGGCAAAAAGATCGGCAATTGCCTGATCGGCCGTCACAGTTGTGTTTGCAAAAGAAAGTGATGAATGATGTGTTACCGCCTTACGTTTAGTATTAAAAAAATTATAAAACTGTTTAGGATCCTGAGAAAATTGGACCCTGCAACGAGTTTCTATAACACTGTGCGTTCAGTAGGGTGAAGTTTGACCGAGCCGATATATAGTTATAGAGGTCAGAACGAGAACCGGTTTTTTTAAATTTCGTGTACCGCCTTGACTTTACATTTTTCAAGCAACTCAATTCTTTAGTAAACCAAGGTGGTTTCTTTGAAATAGAGGGATAGTATAAAGGAACACATTCCGAGAAGAATGAATTCATCGCATTGTAAAAAATTTGTACAAATCAGACCAGTTAAAGTCAGAAATAAAATTATTCAGCCGGTCGAAATCAGACTTGCGAAAGCAGTAAACTCTTTTGGCTGGTCTATCAGATTTCCTCAGTATATTAGCACCAATGTCGAGTGTCACATCGAAATTAGGATGATAGGGATCTTCAGGTTGCGTCAGCGGCGCCACCCTCAGTAAACTGACACTCGCCGGATCAGAGACAAAACAAAGATCAAGCAAGCGCTCTAAGGAATTTCGTACATGGTTGACTTGGGACAGCGAAAGGTCAAACAAGCAAGCAATAAAATCATGTTGTGTTGAGGATTGAAGTGTGTTAGAGGAGCTATTTAGGGACCAAATAGCCCCAGGGATATTTAAATCACCCAAGACTACTAAATGATCTCTAAGATTAGAAGATCAGAAAGCATATTGGAAACCATCCGAATGGCGGAAAGGTGGTTCCAAAAAATAGGTAGTTCCGACAATGGAGGAATGTAGGAACATGTAATAAAAACAAAGCGACCATAAAATGATAGCTTCACACAAAGGACTTCAACTTCGTTGTTTTCCTCGAAAGTTACTAATTCTGACGTGTGAGTGGAATTGACCGCTATGAGGACCCCACCCCCGCGCCTGACAGGCCGATCTAGGCGATAAATCGTGAACGCAGCTGGGAAAACTTCGGAGCTAAGAATCTCCGGCTTTAACCAGGTTTCTGTGAACACAATAACATGGGATGAGAATGCAAAACTATCAGAATACAACTTAGGCAGCTTACTACGCAAGCCTCTTGCATTCTGATAGGAGATTAACAAAGAAGTATTTAGTTTTTTTGAACAGAGGCAGAGGATGTAGAGGGAACAGCGGTCAGATCGGGCTTAGAGAGAGTTATCCCGACAGACCGTTTCTTTTTCTTAGCTTCATATTCTTTGACGACAACATACTCAGGCCAGAATTTGGTTGAGCATATCGTGCCAAAGAATTCATTTGGGACATTTATTTTGAAAGATGAAATATCCACCTTTAATTTTAAATTTTCAGCTCTAACTTTGCCTCGTATAAAGGCAATTACATCTTCAGATGTTTGACCAGGGGAGAGCCGCGAAACAAATATCTGTTTCGTAGGTGGGATAGCGATGAGGGCTTGAGGGGGGACAGACAGAGTGCCTGAAGTGCCCATATTGGCCGGTAGTTCCTGCGGGGATAAATTTAAATTTACGGGGCTATGGGGGTCAAAATTTGTGCTCCCGTAGGAGACGAAATTGAAATATGCGGTGGAACGTTTAGTCCCACAGAACCTTCAGATACCGCCTCTTTCCTAACACTTGCCCTCAGAATTCTGGGATTTGATTCTGAGGTCGTAGGCAGTGTCTGTTGAGAGCCCGCCGCAAGTTGTAGGGATCCGTCGCCCTGCTGCACTCCAGTTGCAGTTTTGCGCCTTGGAGACTCATTTAATAGCGTAAGGCTATTAAATTGTTTATCAAGCGCTAAGAAGATGTTATGAGTTTTGTTGAAACTCGATAACAACTCCTTAAAACCGCCCTTGGTTTGCCGCATGAAAGACATCATTTCCCTTTCAACGTCACGACAGGCATCGCAACAGTAGCGCAAGCCGATGTTTTTTTTTTACATGATGATGTAAGAAAAAACATCAACAGTCCGGCCGGAAACCCCAATGCACTTTGCATGCAGAATGTTGTCGCACAGCCAGCAGCCTATGGTAAGATCACTTGACAAAACTGCCTTTTTGCAGGTTTTGGAGAAGCAGACGATATCGGAAGACATTATTTTGGACTTACCACTGTACTAAAAGCAATAGATGAGGGGGCGAAAGATATGAAAAGAAAAATGCAGCTGCACCTAGAAATTTAAGCGCTAGAGAGCAGGGGAGTGTGAGAGTAAGCGAGCTTAGAGAACGTTTAGCTGTCGCGACAGAGCAACAACGGCTAAACTAGAGAGGTGTAAAGAGGAAATGCAAAAAGCACAAGAAGAACAAACACTGGCAGCACACTTAAGTTGTGAAATAAATGTATTAAATAAGTTAATAAAGTTGATAAAGTTGCATGCACACGCGAAGTGAACGGGAACTTTGTATATAGAACACAAAGTAGAAGTTTTAAACAAACCCCAACGGTTTTAACTTAAAGAATTTTACAAAAACGAGAGCGCAAGAAAAAAACACGACCGTTCACTTGGAAGCGAGAAAGATGATGGGATGGTTCTCCCTCGAACAGAGATCGCAACCCTTCTGGCTCGGAACCACTCGAGTCTCGTACGAATTGAGTCTCCGAGCTGGAGCGGCTGCGGGTACCGCTCTGTCGCTCTGTCAGGAAGTTATCCAACTCCTTCCATGTTGGCATTTCGGCCTTATTGTGTACGGATTGCTCCCACATACATAGAAAATGTGACTTTGGGGAGCTTTGAGGAACAGGTGCTGTACTTCGATTCCAACACTGTCGAGGTGGCTGTATTGTCGTCGGACATGGCTAGCAAGTCGGAGCAGCTCTCGTAGGTCTTCTCTACCTTCCCCACAGGGCCTGAATTTGGTCCCGATGGACTTCTAACATGTACTGGAAGCATTCCGTTTCTGGGGCGCCTGGAGTATTTATGTTGGCCTCAAATTGACTGATCCGATCTGTTGTGGCGATGAACTTTTTCAGCGCCACTTCGACCGCACTTTGAGCCATTTTCGTCACGGAGCGAGTCTGCCTTTGTGAAGGACCGGGGGTTTTATCGATGGTAGCCTTAGGCTTTAGAAAAGGCGTCCGCGGAGATGCGGATTGAGATCTGTCCAAACGGATGGCTGGGATCGGACGCGACTTTTTGTCGTCTCCCGTGGGCATTCTCTGATTCAAATTCGCTGGTCAGCGCTTGTCGACTGACTTGCGCAATTAGTGCCTCGTACGAAGCGGTGTCCGGTCACACTAAAGTGCTGAGAACGGCGAGATCGTGGATTAAATTCGCTTACAAGGACTAGTTGGAAACTCGGCGCAGACGTCGAAAGGACAGTCGTGTGCGGCACGATCCGTATGTGGAGGAAAAAGAAATGGCAAGAACCCACAAAAAACCCAAAAGGAAAAGAGGTTTATGTGATTGCAGGCGGATGGTGCCTGATGCGGAGTAGACACAGTGTTGGAGACACGGAAAATGAAAAGGAATCGGAAAGTCCGTGCTCGTTCAGAAAAAAGTGGATGACAATCAATATGTGTAAAATTATATATAAATAGAAATATGTGACACGTACGTATATATTGTATTCTTAACTGACTCGGGTTTTTCCTGTTTTTCGCAATAAATAATTAATTGTTTATAGGTATACTCGATCAAATTGAATCCTCAATTATTTTCGAAATTAAATGTTGCGGAGCCGGAAAGGTGGAATTGACCTTGGCCTGAATTTGACAAAAAAATAAATATTTAATAATAATTAACCTTCCTTTTTGACTAATTGTTGTCGGATTTAAATATTCTGGAGTCGGAAAGGTGGAGTTGAAACCTTGGCTTTTGTTCAGACGGAGAATTAATAGTTAAATAATTAATAATTTTCGAATTTAATTATTATGTGGCCGGAAAAGTGGAATAAAAGCTTCGTGGGTTTATTATTATGTATATGTATATGTATTTATTAATTTCTTAAATCGGAGGCAGATAATATATTGGATAATATGTACGTATGTATGGGCATGCATTCGCATCGGAGCGGTCATAAGTGGACAGAGGGGTTATGCGGTGCAAAAAATTGAAACTGATTGGAGAAAAAAATATTGATACAGCGGCGGACTGTTCGGCGAATGTGGAAATTTTCGGAACTAATGCAGACCGGCTGGCCAATATTAATTATGCCTTCCTTTTTTTACCGCACAATCTCACTGTTCACTTGCGAATTTTTCGCGGAGTAATTGCACCAAAAAAAATATGTGCACAATTGTCATGAGTGTATGTGTGTATGTATGTATGTATATGGATGCAAATATGCCTCGACCGTTGGCAAACGAATGGATAACGAGGAGGCCGAAAACGGCGAGGAATATGGCGCACACAAAACGAGGACGGATGGAAAATTTTTCAGAATTGGAATAGAATAGAATAGAAATTATGAAAATGCCGTTGTGTCGAAAAACTCGGACTTGGAGCTGAAACGGAAATAAAAACAAATCTTACAGCAGTGTGAACGAAATTTAATGTTCGGACCACTGCTGAAGAGCGGCACCGAGACGGAGACGGAGACGGAGACGGAGAAATGTCGTACTTATCTTTTGAAGGACCAATGCCGGGAACTGCTGGTAGAAAATAAAAAAAAAAATCCGGCTCTGATGGACCAAAATGTATATGGGGGCGCTTCTGCCGCCAAAGATAGCCAGGAATTGGAGTGGGAAAAACGTAGCTGGTACCCAGGAAAATCCCACATCGCAGAACAAAAGAATGGAGTAGAAGGCGTCGTGGTAAACTTCAAGGATACAGTCGCATGTATTTGATTCAGCTTCATACATTGAACTAACTTAACTTAACATAAGGGTCGCGCTCCCGACCGATAAGCTGAGCTTAAAAGTACGGGAGCGGGCCCGAGTCGCGGAAAGCAAAGCGCAAGAGCAAGAGCAGCGGCGGCAGACCCGAGGACTTGATCACAAAAGGGGTGAGCGCGGGTGCGCTCTTAAAGTTTGGTGAGCCAAGGCGGCACAGTGGGCCCCTCACCTAAACACCATCCATGCTACAGGTGACCAAAGAAGAGATCACCCCATGACTCTACGCAGTATACAGAGCTTATATAAGCACGGGCTATATCCCTATCCAATGGAGGACTTCTCGGTTTGTCTTTCTGTCCAAAGCAGAAAAGAGCAGTCACGTGAGCCCCAAGGATTACAGACCGATAAGCCTTACCTCTTTCTTACTGACAACTTTAGAAAACCAGCAGCTTTCCTATACATCAGGAACGCTGTGGGAGGACTACTGTCAACCCAGCAGCATGCCTACACAATAGGGCCGCCCGGACTAACCTAACCTATGTATAACCTAACCTACGTAACGATGTTTTGGCCGGGATATGTCTCAGACGAGAAAATTTGCAAGTCGGAAGAGAACGTTTCGCTCAATTTCTTGCGTCAGTGGCGGCCACGTAGGCTCCAGCGGGAGAGGCGCTACCGGCGGGCATGGCGGCACTGGCGGGTGTGGCGGCACCGGCAGGCTTGGCGATTAGCGCTGGCGGCACTGACGCGGACACTGTCACTATCGATGTTTTGGGGAGCTCACGGCGCCGATGGGCACTGACGGCACTGATAGCGGCGCGGCGGACGTGGCGGTGCGGCACTGGTGGCACTACGCGAGCGTGGCGGCAGCGGTTGTAAGTCGCGGCACGTGACTGGGTGATAGTGGCCCCGCGATCGGGGCGCACTCGCGGCGACGTAGCGCGGCGGGCGACGGGATCCCTTGCTGGGATCCTTGTAGTTGTTGTTGTGTACGGTAGTTGTTGTTGCTGTAGTTGTTGTGTATGGTAGTTTTTGTTGTAGTCTAAGCAGGTGACAGAGATATTCCCCCGATTCCCAGTAAGAACAGTGGAGAGAATTCGGTGACTTAAGTAGGTTTCTCTGTTTATTCAATGCTCGTGGTACAGAGTCTTCTATGCTTCGGACCGCCCCGACGGTCAGTTCGGGCCGGAATACGTCGACGCTTCGGAACGCCCGACAGGTCAGCTCGGGGCGATGGGTACGTCGGCGCTTCGGGACGCCCGACCGGTCAGCTCGGAGGGTGATGGGCCCGGGAGCCTGTGGAGAAAAGAGAAGAGAGAAGTTGGGGACTCGGAAGTCTTCCCAGAGGGTGGATTCGGAAATCTTCAGAGAGTAGTTGCGGTGGACTCGGAAGTCTTCAGTCGCAGAAGAGAGATAGCGGACTCGTAAGCCTTCAGAGAGAATTCGCGGTGGACTCGAAAGTCTTCGGTTTGCGAGAGAGAGAGCGGGCGGACTCGTAAGTCTTCAGAGAGAATTCGCGGTGGACTCGAAAGTCTTCGGTTTGCGGGAGAGAGTGGGCGGACTCGTAAGTCTTCAGAGAGAGAATTCGCGGGCGGACTCGTAAGTCTTCGGTTTGCGAGAGAGAGAGAGAGAGGGCGGACTCGTAAGTCTTCAGAGAGAGAGAGCGGGCGGACTCGTAAGTCTTCAGAGCGAGAGAGCGGGCGGACTCGTAAGTGTTCAGGGCGCGGCACGCGTCACACACGTTCCACATATGGTTTCGTGTCTCCAATATGTGCCCGCCTTATCTTCCGTGTTTGTTTGTTTTTCAACGTCAATATCACGGGTGAGACGAATTCCACTACCTTCCATGGGCCGTCGTATCTTGATGCTAGCTTCGCGTTGAACTTCTGCACTGCGTTTGATAGGTGGCGTGTCCTACACAGTACCCAGTCGCCAACCTTTGGTCTCCATTCTGTCTTCCTCAGATCATAGCGTGCCTTTTGCTGTTCCGCCGCGCCAATCATGTTTCATATCGCTCCCTTATTTTGCTCTTACATGCGTTTCCACCTGTCTTCGACCGTTTCCTCCTGGATTCCCGACCCTTCGGTGGCCTTGTCGAACACTGTACCTGGTAGCCTTAGTTCCCTCCCCAGTATTAACTGTGCGGGACTATACTTCGTTATCTCCGAGATGCTACTATTGAACGCCAACATTAATTCTGGTAGTTGATCGTCCCATTTTGTTTGGTTCTCTCCTGTTATCTGGGCAATCATTGTTTTTATTGTTCGGTTCGCTCGTTCCGTCGGGTTTTCCTGCGGCGTATAGGGTGCCGTGAACGGATGTTTTATACCCCATCGTTCCATCGCCTGTTTCGTCTTCCTTCCCGTGAATTGGACCACGTTGTCTGATACCAGAACTTTCGGTGCTCCGAACCTCGCCAATATCCGCTCCCGAAATACCCTTAGAAATGTTTCCGCCGTTGCTTGCCGGATAGCCTCTAGCTCCACCCACCTCGAATATTTGTCGATCATTACCAGCAGTACCGAGTTCCCATGAGTTGTCCGTGGTAATGGCCCCACGAAGTCGACGCATACTGTCTCCCATGGTGTCTCTGCCACTTGTGTTAGCATCTTTCCGGCTGCTTTCTGCTGTGAGACCTTGTACTTCTGGCAACTGTCGCATGCCCGCACGAACTTCAGCTCCTCTTGGAAGAAGTGGCATTTATCCGGGTTTATCCGCAAGTTCGCCCCTTGCAGCCGTTGAAATACTTCCCGTAACCGCTGTAAATGCTCCTCCTTGGTCCTCCTTATCACGATGATATTGTCCAAGTATGCAAAAGCATGCGGCTCCATCTCCGGCCCGATGATCGTGTCCAATGCCCTTTGGAATGTTGCCGGTGCTGTCGTCAGTCCGAACGGCATCACCTTCCATTGGAACAATCCTCTCCTTCGTTGTCTCCGAGATGCTACTATTGAACGCCAACATTAATTCTGGTAGTTTGGTTCTCTCCTGTTATCTGGGCAATCATTGTTTTTATTGTTCAGTTCGCTCGTTCCGTCGGGTTTTCCTGCGGCGCATAGGGTGCCGTGAACTGATGTTTTATACCCCATCGTTCCATCGCCTGTTTCGTCTTCCTTCCCGTGAACTGGACCACGTTGTCTGATACCAGAACTTTCGGTGCTCCGAACCTCGCCAATATCCGCTCCCGAAATACCCTTAGAAGTGTTTCCGCCGTTGCTTGCCGGATCGCCGCTAGCTCCACCCAACTCGAATATTTGTCGATCATTACCAGCAGTACCGAGTTCCCATGAGTTGTCCGTGGTAATGGCCCCACGAAGTCGACGCATACTGTCTCCCATGGTGTCTCTGCCACTTGTGTTAGCATCTTTCCGGCTGCTTTCTGCTGAGACCTTGTACTTCTGGCAACTGTCGCATGCCCGCACGAACTTCTTCGTGTCCCTGGTTAATCCTGGCCAAAAATACCTCGCTTGTATTCTTTTTATGAGATTGAATATTCCCAGGTGCCCTGCTTCCGCTGCGCTATGGTTCTCCCTCATGATCTGCGGTATTTCGCTTGCGGTTGCGCACAGCTTCCACCGCTGCTGGTCTCTCTCCCGTTCACCCCGAGTATAACCGTCCCTCCAATATCTGGTACTCCTCACTCTGTGTTCCTCCTTGTAGCTCCTCCATCTTCTGCCTTATCCAGTCGTCCTGGTGTCGCAATCCCTTGACTTCCACCTGTGGTAGTCTTGATAGGGCATCCGCTACCACGTTGAGTTTCCCCTTCCTATATTGAACATCGAACTGGTACGGTTGTAACCCCAGCGCCCATCAGCGACTCTCCCTGCCGGGCTCTTGGTTGAGTTCAGCAATTTTAGCGCCATGTGATCCGTTACCACCGTGAATGGATATCCCTCGAGGTACATCTTAAATTTGTCAATGCCCCAATAAATGGCCAGGTATTCCTTCTACGTCGCGCTGTATTTCTGCTCTGTCTTATTCAACCTCCGGCTTGCGAACGAGATTACATGTTCCCCGTCCTCCGCTTCCTGCGTCGGGACCGCTCCTAACCCGAAGTCGCTTGCATCCGTTTGTAGCTTGAATCGCCTTGAGAAGTCTGGGCACGCCAAAACTGGTGCCTGTGTTAAGCCCTGCTTTAGGCCATCGAACGCTCGTTGGTGCTTCTCCGTCCATTCAAATTTCTGTCCCTTCCGGATCAGCTCCTGCAACGGCCCGGCTCGCTCGGTGAAGTTCGGCACAAACCTCCTATACCACGACGCCATCCCCAAGAAACTGTGCCCCTCCTTTGTGGATTTAGGTGCTGGCAGCTCCTGAATCGCCGCTACCTTCTCCGGGTCTGTGTGGATGCCCTGGTTGCTCACCACATGCCCCAAGTACTTCAGCTCCTCTTGGAAGAAGTGGCATTTATCCGGGTTTATCCGCAAGTTCGCCCCTTGCAGCCGTTGAAATTCTTCCCGTAACTGCTGTAAATGCTCCTCCTTGGTCCTCCCTATCACGATGATATCGTCCAAGTATGCAAAAGCATGCGGCTCCATCTCCGGCCCGATGATCGTGTCCAATGCCCTTTGGAATGTTGCCGGTGCTGTCGTCAGTCCGAACGGCATCACCTTCCATTGGAACAATCCTTTCCTCGGTACCGTAAATGCCGTATATTGCCTACTTTCTTGGTCCATTGGGATTTGCCAATACCCCGCCTTCTGGTCTATAGTGCTTATGTACTTCGCCTCCCGTAGCTGATCGCTGATCCAGGATAAAGTTCATCCGTGGTACTGGATATGCGTCCTTCTCGGTCTTGTCATTTAGTAACCGATAATCTATGCACATCCGCCACTCGTTGTTTTTTTTCCTGTCCAGTACTATATGGTGCACTATATGGACTCCTTGACCTCTCTATCTAGGGACAATAACTCGTTCACCTGCTCGTCGATAATTGCCTGCTGCTTCGGGTTTCTTGGGTAGTACCTCTGTTTGATTGGCTTATCGTCTGTTAGGTATATCTTGTGCGTTGCCGTGTTACTGACCCCCTGCATCCTCTCGAATATTTGCCTCTGCTCCTGCAGGAAGTTCTTTATCCTCTCCTTCAGCGTATCCTCCGGGTCCTGTGTGTCCTCTACTTCCATTGCTTCGTCGTTGCTGCTCCCTGCCTCCTTTATCTCCAGCTCCAGATTCCCGCAACGTAGAGTGCTCCGCACCTTTGCCAAGAAATCCATTCCCAAAAAAATGCCCCCTGCCACCTCTTTCATGTTCATAAACGCTGTCTCGATTCGTGCTCCTCCGAATCTGATCTCGGCGTGAAACTCTCCTATCGCATGCGGCTTCATCCCGTTTGCCAGCGTTATTTCCGCCCAAACTCCGCTCCATCTCTCGTGTTCTGGGAGATCCTGGTAAGAGTTCCTGCTGATCGCGCTCCGTGATGCTCCGATATCTATGACTCCCTTTACTGTTCTCTCCCCAAATCCGATCCTTGCTACTATTTGGGATCCGTCGCATGTCAAGTCGTCCCTCGGGTCTGGCCTTTGATGCGTGGCCTGAGCTGCCAGTTTTAGTTGCTCAGACCTTATGCGTTTCCCGTCGGCGCCCTGCAACATTGTGTCGTTCTCACCCCGTTCTTCCCGCATACCCAACAGAACAGCTTCGGTGGGTTGCCACAACTGCGTGCTGCATGTCCTGAGCCACCGCATCTAAAGCACATCTCTTACTTTATCTGTTGCTGCGTTGGTCGTATTGCGCCCTCCGTTGCTTCTATTTCCTCTACTTCCTCGGCTAATTTCAGGAACTCCGTAATTCGGTTGCGTATTCCCTTACTGGCTCGTTCTCCCGTTGTCTCATCTGGGCGATCTGTTGTTCCAACTGTTCCTCGTACCTCGGTGGCAGGAAGTACTCCAGTAACTCCTCTTTTAGCTGATTCCAGGCCCTGATCTCCTTTGGCGTGGTGTTCCACCAATCCGCTGCGAGTCCTTCCAGGATGAATGGCATGGTTTGGATTAACTGGTCCATTGCCATTCCGTACCCTCTGGCCCACTGTTCTATCTTCTCCAAGAACTCTAGTGGGTTTGATGTTCTCTGGTACCTTATCCCCCATCCTCGCACTCGGTCGATAATCTCTATTTCCACCTTCCTTCTCGGTTTCTCCATCCTTGGGCTGCTCATCTCGCCCTCCATCAGGATCGTCGGTGCTCTTGCGGGGCCGATGTGAATGCCGATAGTTCCTTCCTTAAGTCTTCCAACTTCCCTGCCTGGTCTGACCCGAATTCCTCCTGCTCGGGTGCCAATGTGACGGTCTGCCGCCTAGTTTCCCAGATAGATCAGGGACGGCCAGAGTCCGCCTAGTAGTCCGAGTGGTAGCTGTAAGAGATATTCCCCCGATTCCCAGTAAGAACAGTGGAGAGAATTCGGTGACTTAAGTAGGTTTCTCTGTTTATTCAATGCTCGTGGTACAGAGTTGACGATCTGGATCTCGGTTTCGCTGCAGCCTGGTCTTCTATGCTTCGGAACGCCCCGACGGTCAGTTCGGGCCGGAATACGTCGACGCTTCGGAACGCCCGACAGGTCAGCTCGGGGCGATGGGTACGTCGGCGCTTCGGGACGCCCGACCGGTCAGCTCGGAGGGTGATGGGCCCGGGAGCCTGTGGAGAAAAGAGAAGAGAGAAGTTGGGGACTCGGAAGTCTTCCCAGAGGGTGGATTCGGAAATTTTCAGAGAGTAGTTGCGGTGGACTCGGAAGTCTTCAGTCGCAGAAGAGAGATAGCGGACTCGTAAGCCTTCAGAGAGAATTCGCGGTGGACTCGAAAGTCTTCGGTTTGCGAGAGAGAGAGCGGGCGGACTCGTAAGTCTTCAGAGAGAATTCGCGGTGGACTCGTAAGTCTTCGGTTTGCGGGAGAGAGTGGGCGGACTCGTAAGTCTTTAGAGAGGGAGAGAGCGGGCGGACTCGTAAGTCTTCAGAGAGAGAGTGGGCGGACTCGTAAGTCTTCAGAACGAGAGAGCGGGCGGACTCGTAAGTCTTCAGAGAGAGAGAGAATTCGGCGGGAAGCTCCTTGGAAGAATTGAGTGTTTTTAAATTGAACACGGTAACTTATGGAACCAAGCCAGCTACCTTCTTGGCTATAAGGGTCATGCGTTGATGCATCTTACGATGAAGAGGAATCATTTCCTATTGGACCAAAATTTGTATGCAGCAATTTCTATGTGGATGATTTAATGTTTGGTGGGGACTCAGTTGAGGAAGTGAGAGAAATTCTTCGTCAGGTGAAGGAACTACTGTCGCGAAGTCACTTTCCACTCCGCAAATGGTGTTCGAATGAGTCAGCAACCCTGAAAGGAGAGTTTGAATGCGACAAGAAGCAGTTAATCAAATTTCTCGATGGATCGGATAACGCCAAGGCATTGGGACAAGTTTGGGATCCATCTTTTGATCAACTCCTATTAAATTTTTTTCAACTTCCAACCAATCAACGTCCCCCTAAGAGGGTTGCATTGTCAACGATTGCCAAATTTTTTGACCCACTCCAATTATAATTATCACAAAATCTAATCTCTATGTAGAGCGAACTTGGATTGGAAGAGAGAGAGCCCATTCTTTCGTCATTGGGGGAGTTGACCTCACAGTTATCGGTTGTGCAGAACTTAAAGTTTCCATGATTCGTACTGCAACCAAGGGCTTCCATTAAGTTGCATGGATTCTGCAATGCCAGCATGTCAGCTTATGGAGTGTGTCTATACTTGCTCTGTGTCAAATCAAGGGTAGCTCTATTGAAGGCTATTGAAAAATTCGAAGATTAGAACATTCCGCAGAGCTTTTCTTGGCTGAGCTAATCGAAAACGTCAAGGAAGCCAAAGATATCGAAAAAACAGAATCGCGAAAATTTAGGAGACGACGAAAGACATGGCTTGGCATCACGTTCCTATAAACTTGAATCCGGCAGACTTCGTATCGCGAGGATGTACCCCGAGAGAATTGTTGGAACATTCCCTTTGGGCCTCCATTCCTTCTCCAAGGCTCATCGTCCTTTTGAGGAGCATCCAACAAGTTAAGTGATACTCGGGTCTGATGGGTTACTTCGCGTTGGTGGAAGGCTTCACAACGCAAACTTGGACTACTATTCGAGGCATCCCATACTGTTGCCCAAGGATAGCCCAGTCACCAAGGCGATCATCGTTTTAACGAGATTTTCGGGTGGGTTTTCGATAACGAAGTGACTGTACAATTTTTTCTATTTCCAATTGGGACGCACGAGGCTGCCGGCTGCTCCAGCGGCCAGATGTCCTTCCGTCGACCTACCTAACCTGTCTCCCGCGGCCCGGAATGACTCTAGCGACCACGATTTCCTCTTTAGAGATTTGATGAAACGGCCCGGAATAGTTCCAGCGGCCGATCCTCCCGTCGCCCTACCTATCCTGGATCTCGCGGCCAGGAAGCGAAGTTTTAATGCGATCTGTGTTTTATTCTTCATGTTTTGTCGTTGTTTTTCTCCTAGTTCTATTCTACAGCTTTGTCTGTATTGATGTCCTGCCCTGCACACCCTTGGCTTTACTTTTAAGTGTTTAAATCAATGGCCGCGTTGTGCTCACTCGTTGTTCTAGCGGGATCTGGCGGAAGGACTCCTAGTCCTTGTTCTGGGTCCTTGGAACTGGTGGGGAAGTGTTTTTTTCCTTGAGAACTGGAACTACTTTCGCGAGTTTCGTTCACTTGAAAAGATACTTGACCGGTCTGGTTGCTGGTTTCTACGTGATTCATAGCCTTTGCTAATTTTGGCCCGTCCATCACCTAATTTCCCCTTTCCTCGTTCCTCTGCCGCGATTGGGCATCGATGGCCCGCTGCCCATCCTTTGCTGACCGCTGACTGGCCACTCCCGTGTTGCTAGCTTTGGGTGGCATGTTTCTAGATTTAAAAACGTACGAGTCTAACCAAACATTCTCGCTTTAAAGACCTACGAGTCCAACCAACTATTCTCTACCCGAAGACTTACACGTCCACGCAACCAGTCTCGTAGACTTCCGAGTCCCACGCTAAGTCAAGACGGGCGCGTTGCTCCGCTCACCGGAACTGTCTTCTTATCTTCAGCGAAATATTTACGTCTCCCTGGAAAACTGGTTACAATCTCTATAGCAACCAAACTTTCAACAACCACATAAATTGCTTACCGGCTCCTGGCCATCCCTTCGCTTACCCTGAACCGACAGACCGTTATAGACAATATCATAAATGTGCCGTAGTAACGATCGGAAATGTTGTATAAAAATATTATTAGTCCTGCTCCAGTTTCCACTTACCTAAAATCCAAACAGCTTCGAATTTGCTAGACCTGTTCAAATTTTTACATTCGAGAAATCCCCTCAATTTCAACAAGGCAAATCCGCAAAATGTTAAAGGGAAATCCGAATATGTAAAGCGAAATCCGAAAATGTTATTAAATTCTGTTCCGAGTGGACATTGGAAAAGGCTTCTGCATAACTTTATTAGTTTCCAACATATTTTTATATAATATTATATTTTATATCCAGACAGTATCAGTGAGAGAGAGCGAGAGGCAAACAGTTGAGAACGGTTTTTCGTGAGCGGCCTTTTTAAAGGTCGGTATCCAGACATGATAACAATATACTAGTATTTATATATGTAGTATTTGCCGAGGGGGAGCGAAAAAGAATGGCAAATTTAAAAAAACAGACTGTTCTCGACCGTTTCCCTTCTCGCTGTGCCTTCTACAGTTCCGTAAATCCGTTAAATTTTCAAAAAAACATCATAGGAGTTTGTTGCAGATTTACGAACTATAAAAAAAATAAAAGATAATGGTAATAAATTATATTATTGATATAAAAAAATGTAAGCAATGCTTACATTGAAATAATATCACCATTTAATTGACCTGTCCCGCAGGTATGGGCTCACCCAATACTTGGATCGCTTCCTATTTGGTTGAGAACCTTCCTCATCCAACACGGCAATAATTTGCCAGTCAAAAATGCCGAACAGCTAGAAAAATCCGCTGCGAAACGTTTTACTGTCTGGATACTATGCTTATGGCCGAAAAGTTTATCTGAATTGCTATATATTTCTAGTACTTTTGGCCAAAAGTATAAAATAGAATACTAGAAAGTATGCCCATGGCAGCTGTTTTTGTAACACACTGTTTTGAAAAAGGCCTTTGCGGTGTCAAAAAATTCTCGAAAACCAATTATCGAAAATCAAAAAACCAAATGGATTCCATTAAAAGAAAGAAGGCTCCTTCCCCCGTGTTTTGCTTTTTTTTTTTATTTTTTTCGGATTTGAGAACGTTTTTATTAAAAAATTTTTGACCCGCATAGGCCCTTAAGTATCACCATTACACCCTATTGACTGTTTTTTAGGATGTTTTAATAGGATTTAACGGCTTCACTATGAGTGAAATTCCGTAACACAAGCCTCGATCTATGCATATAACATGACTGAAACTGCAATATTTCTTTGCGAAATATACATATATGGTGAGAGATATCAAAACCTTATTTTATTATATGAAAAACTGGAAACCTATTTTGGTTAGGCCCCGAGAGCATAAGATCTGTAGTAATTTTGTAGCCCTTTCTAAACTTATATGATTAACGGCACTTTCCCCGTACATAACAATATGTTTGAAGGTGTGATTATTGCAATAGTCCTTTCAATAAGAATGACCCAAAATCGCAAGATCAATATGCTATAATTAACTGCAGAGGATCCTGGCGAACCGTGACATTATGTTTTCTCCACGTTTATTGTTATTACAATCTACATATTACATTGCAGAAATGTTTCGGTTAATATGATTTTGAATGAATATACATATATTCAATTAGATCCATTAGAACTTTTCGTTGAACAATTTCCCCCAAGAATATACATAGATTTGTTGGCATCTCGTTCACTACCATAAATTTTTCCAGCCTTTTTTGCCATCGATCCCAGTAGGTCTTGCGATAATTTATGTGCTGATCTTAAAGATGACGCCCATTCTTTTAAACCAATTTCGTCCTGAAATAAAAAAAGGTTTTTTATGTAAAGTTGGAGACTATAAATATTGGGAGCCTTACGGAGTTCGTCAACATGATTCTACCATCTCGAGTACCATCATTAATACGAATTTGAATACAATTCTCGTTTTTATGTTGAATAAAATCGGTTGAAATATCTTCCACTTGGTCCATAAATATTAATTCTGGTTTGTTATTTCCACTGTCAGAATGAAGCTCTAATCTAAAATGTATTTTTAAAAACAATTAAATTAGTTTATTATTTTGAAATATACAAAATTAATACATATATGTATATAATTCATCGTTATTATATGGTGAAAAAATATTATAAATAATTATAAATATTTCAGTACTATTTTGCATTTTTCGAAGAAACTGTAATTATTATAAGTGAAAAATTAAAGTCAATATTTTATGATTATGATTTAGTTTAATATATTTTGCTTACTATTAATAATTACTTATATATACATATATATTTAATCGCCCAAAAAAATGTTTAAATAAATTAAAAATTTAGTATATATATTTATACCCTTGCAGGGTATTATAATTTCAGTCAGAAGTTTGCAACGCAGTGAAGGAGACCTCTCCGACCCTATAAAGTATATATTTTCTTGATCAGGATCAACAGCCGAGTCGATCTAGCCATGTCCGTCTGTCCGTCTGTCCGTTTTTACGCAAACTAGTCCCTCAGTTTTAAAGCTATCTGAATGAAACTTTGTAGTTAGTCTTCTATATACTCTCACTCGTATATATATCGGACGACTATGTCATATAGTTGCCATAGGAACAATCGAAAAATATTTAGTAAAAAGAATTTAACTTTGTCAGTTTTCAACATATTTTCATCAAAGTTGGTATTTAGCCGTTTTTTACTATTTCTGAATTTCGGTTTTAATTTCATTAAAATCGGCCTACTATATCCTATAGCTTCCATAGGAACAATCAGGAAAATAAAAGAAAAAACCATAACTTTGTCAGTTTTCAAGATATTTTCACCAAACTTGATATTTAGCCATCTTATATTATTTTAGAATTTTGGTTTTAATTTCGTGAGAATCGGTCGACTATATCCTATAGCTTTCATAGAAACAATCAGAAAAATTAAAAAAACCCATAACTTAGCCGACTTTCAAACCATTTTCATCAAACTTGAGATTTGGCAACTAATAATTATTCCAGATTTTCGGTTTTAATTTTTTGTTAAAGTTCTGCAAGGGTATATAAACTTCGGTGAGCCGAAGTTAGCTTCCTTTCTTGTTTTTTTTAATTACGCTTAATAAATAATGGCCGTCAGCCGATGGGGTACACAGGGGATCAACGGGTGGCTGTGTCATCTGCCGTAACTGTGTGCACCATCGGTAGTGAGACTATACTCTCCAAGCGAGGGCGGCTGGAAGCAGATCCTTGGTTTGAGCCCAGTTGGGCTTAGGTTCGCAGCTGAGGGACTAATCCAGCTGTGTTCATACGGAGCCTTCCTAGGGCCGCACAACCCTAGGTCTAAAGACGCCTTGCCGCAGCTTAGGAGCAAAGCTGCGGCCGACCCTTCTCTGTGCCCCAACCCCCCTCTGGCCCGATGCGCTTGCCTGGTCCAGCAAAGCGAGCGTTTATGAATGAAAAATGAGCAATAAAAACCGAGCTTCGGAACTCTTGGGAGAGGATAAACACCGAAAAACGTTAGGGATGGACGAGAAGGAGACGATGAGGACGAGTCTGGTCGCAAAGTCTCAACAAAAATCGGAGACCGACGAGGAAGGGCCGCCAATGCCAAGTCGAGGCACCGAGGTCCAGTCGGCACCCGATGATAGAGTGAGCAGCACTCCCCAATCCGATCACAAAAGTGGGGCTCAGTCAGGCACCACAAAAGAGATAAACAAACTGACACACCATCACACACCACACACGGGCGAAGGTCAGCAGGGCCCGCTTCGTTCGTTCTTCGCCAAGAACGAGGCAGAAGGCAAGACCGACCCCAGAGATGCGGAGGATAAGGCGAAATTCCTAGCGGGTATCGCGGAATATGAGGCCTATAAAGCTGAGGAACCGAAGCGTTCCAGTCCGCTCAGGCGAAGCGCAATCGATCACAGGATGTGAGCGAGAGCGCACCTAAGCGGGCGAAGTAAAGCGAAGAAGTTCAGCGAGGTGGCCAGAGACCGTCTGGCAATGGCTCTGGTGGACGAGAACCATGACGACGGTTATGGAGAGAAGTGGGAGGAGATTGAGGCAAAGTTGGTCGACATGGTAACTGACAAAGTGGTTAGTATGCTGACCGGCCCTATCCCCTCCTTCGAACCACGAAGCCACTTTAATGCTTTTCTCTGTTCCAATCTCAGCACACCTGACCTAGCAGTGGGCAGTTTCGTGACAGCGGTTGGGAGCGGAGTTATGATCGCTTTGGCTTACATGGCCCATGACGAGCCGGTAGTCAAGCTGCTGCAAAATGGCCGAAAATACGAAGACGAAAATGCGGAAGCTCCGAGGTTAGAAAGAGATTAGCCACTTTTTGATAATTTTATATGTCATAAGATTACAATATGTAATAAAGGACGTACGCCAACGACCATTTTTCCCAGCACGGAAAACTTCCAAGGCTTTGAAGAGGTATTAGATCTCACCTTGTAAATATAACATGGGAATTACAAGACCGAGAACTGGAGGGACACAACACTCCTTCTCTGACCACAGGTATATTTTCTTTGACATAGCGGTACAGGTAAGCAAGCCGGTACCGAGGAGAAACCCACGCAAAACTGATTGGATCAAATTCAGCGAAATTGTCCAATCAAAAGTCGGAAGTAGGAGGATAAAGGTACAAACCTCCCGTAAGGCCCTCGACAAGGAAGTGGAGAACCTTACTAACATACTAAACAACGCATTCCGAGAGACATGTAAGGTTTCATTCTCAAAGAAACAGTACCCACCATAGTGGACAAAAGAACTCAGCGATCTCAGAAAAAGAGCGCGGTAGACCTTCAACACGAGCTATGGAACCAAGCAATGGAAGCCATACAAAGAGGCGCAGAAAGACTACAAAAAAGCAATCTACAAGGCCAAGAAGGACTCATGGCAGAGCTACTGCGAGTCACTAGAAGGCGTAAAAGACACTGCGAGGCTAAGTACAATTCTCGCAAAAGGGCACTTAAGTCCTACCCTTATTAACAGGGCGGACGGCACTGCCACAACGACGATAGAGGAGTCACTGGAGCTACTAGTGGACACTCACTTTTCAGGGAACAAGCGAGCGAGCCCAGAACCCGAAAGGGGAAGGAAGTCACAGGTAGAAACATCGACGAAAGAGATCATTACCACGGAATGATCGTTTTGACAAGAACGGCATAATACCGGCAATGCTACAAACAGCCAAGGATAGCATCTGCAGATGGCTTGCATTAGACTGACGTATATCCCATTCCAGTGGAGGGAAGCGAAAGTCGTATTCATACCGAAGCCAGGTAGAAGGGGACACATCCAAGCAAAGGACTATAGGCCGATAAGCCTCACCTTCTTCGTTCTTAAAACACTAGAGAGACTCCTGGATATTCACATCCGGAAAAAGCTAAAGAAACATGATTTTTCGGATGCACAACACGCATACCGCATAGGAAAATCGACGGAGACAGCACTACATGTAGTTGTAGAGAAGGCACTACGATACTAACAATACACGATGACCGCCTACCTAAATATCGAAGGTGCGTTCAACGACGTGAACAGCGATTCTATCCTGAGCTCCCTCAACTCGTTAGGCATTGAGGAAGGCATCAGAGAGTGGATCGGTAATATGCTAACGAGCAGGGTGATCACAGCCGAACTGAGTGGCACTCACCTCACGCGAGCAGTGAAGAGAGGCACACCCCAGGGAGGGGTACTGTCACCCTTACTCTGGCTGATAAACATCAACAGTATATTGAAAGAACTCAATATTGGAGGAATAAAAGCAGTGGCCTACGCAGACGGCGTGGTACTGCTAGTATCAGGACCCTTTCCTTTCAGTGGTAAAATGACAGGCGCGCTGGGGCAGTTAAATGAATGGGCAAAAACCTGTGGACTAGGTATAAACCCCACAAAAACAGAACTAATGCTTTTCACCAGAAGAACTAAGGTTCCAGCTTTCAACATGCCCAGTGTAAGTGGCACGAAGCTAAAGGTTTCAGAGCAAGCAAAGGAGTGATACTGGACCCAAAATTAACATGGAAGAAACACGTTGCAGAGAGTGTCAGGAAAGCTAGTATAGCTTTCTACTCCTGCAGGAAAATGTTCGGAAACAACTGGGGCTTACACCCAAGGATTATCATAGGGCTCTACACAGCGGTGGTACGGCCAATACTGACTTACGGGGCCTGGTATGGTGGCCAGCACTAACCAGGGGGTACAATATATCGAAACTCACAAGGATACAAAGGGCAGCATGCGAAAGAGCCGCAGGAGCTATGCGATCTTGTCCCGCGGCTGCCCTTAATGCTATCCTCAACATAATGCCGATAGAACTGTTCGCGGCATTGCCGCGCAGAGTGCAGTAAAATATTTTTGATAATAAGGTTTTTTTATGCTTTGCCTTTATTTTTTTAATCTTCTCCTTATCGAGACTAAAAAACCGTATAATATAACCTAACTAGCAGTCATGTAGACTGAAACAGATTAAAATGGCCCTGACACATTATGGTTGTGTTGGAAGGTTATTACGTTGTAGGCGGGTTCTGCTGGAAATTAAAAATTAAGTCCCGTGCAAGAGGATTTGGGTGAGCACAATGCTGCGATCTCTCAGATATGGTATTATGCGCCAATGAAAGCTTTTTCGAACAGTTTGGACAGACATGATAATAGACTTATTGATTATTATATGATGACGGCATTGTTTGGTCTTATTTAGGGTTCGGTATAATTATGATAATAGATTTTCCCATTTTCTTGGGTAATAGCCAAGACTTATGATCCTTTTGAAGAGTTTGCAGAAGTTTGGAAGTTAAATTATTATTTTTTGAGTTGTTATGTCGACGCCGGCAGGTATTTTTTGGTTTGAGGACGTTGATGACCTTTATGATCTCGTTCCTCCAAAACGATAGAGGCGTGACTCAGTTTGCGGTAAAACAAAAGAATATTCTGCGGTGTTCAGATAGACAACACAAATGTTTTGGCTCTGTCTAAGTTGCTGCGAGTCCATCATCCTGATGAATTTCTAATCGGGGTGACGGTTTCAGACGGTTTATAAGATTGCGTGTTATGTTTTTTGTCATAAAGACAGCAATATCAATTAGATCAGTTATCTTTCTGGGGTCTGCTGGCCAATATGTGCTAGCAGGGGAAACGTAGTCCAATTTAAAGCTAACATTTACTTATAAGTTGTCTTTCCTTGGTATTGAAGTCTCCTGCGGGTATAAACCGTCTTCCAAGTTAATTGTAGAAATCCATTAATTGATTGGTTGCCATTACCAGACAAAACTAAAATAGTTTATGGAGTAGACAATTGTTTTGTTGGTTTAAAATTATTAAATATTTTGAATTATATCTTCCTAACAGAATCACAACTTATACCCTCGTAGGCTATTAATATTTTATTGAGAAGTTTGCAACGCAGTGAATGAGACATTTCCGACCCTATTAAATATATTGTCTTGATCAGCTTAAACAGCCGAGTCGATCTAGCCATGCCCGTCTGTCCTTTTCTTTTTCGTCTTTCAGTTTTAAAGCTATCTGAATAAAACTTTGCAGATATACTCTCACTCGTACAGAACTCGGAAAAACCCAGACGACTATATCATCTGTCATATAAAATAATAGTAAAAATCATAAATTTTTTTTTGTTTTTCAACATATTTTCATTTCAGCTTAGGTTTGTCCACTTTTTATACCCTTGCAGGGTATTATAGTTTCAGTCAGAAGATTGCAACGCTAGGAAGGAGACATCTCAAACTCTATAATATATACTTTATAGATTTATATAGATTCTTGATCAGGATGTTGCTGTTGCCCAGTCGATCTAGCTATGTCCGTCTGTCCGTTTCTACGCAAACTAGTCACTCAGCTTTAAAGCTATCTGAATGAAACTTTACAGTTAGTTTTCTTACTCGTACATATGTCGGAACAACATATAGCTGACATAGAAACAATAGGAAATTTTTGGGAAAAAAATTCTAACTTTGCCGAGCATGTTAAGCTCGACGAAATTGTCATCGTTAGTGGTAGTGCTCGCGTACAAATTTTGTGTTTGCCGAGCCGCTCGAACAAAATAGAAATCATTCTATTTTGCTTGTGTTGGCAGCAACATGCTCGACAATGGATGGCAGCGCTCGTACGAACATCTTTGGGAAAACGTTTGTAGCGACAACACGTAGTAGCGCAGCTTTACAATGTCAAAGGAATTGATGCAAGATTTTATTTATTGCTTGCAAAATGAGCCATCTTTGTGGCACGCAAGAAGTGATTCATATAAGAATAAAAATTTAAGAAACGCTGCGTGGGAAGTGCTTCTTCCCAAGCAAACATTAATTGCCAAAAATGAAATTATAGTGGCGCTATCGTTTTCCGTCGACATGTTGACTGCTCAAAGATTTGCCGTCAGCTGATGTTTGCAAGCATGTTGGCATTAGTTGGTGGACAAACAAATTTATGCTCGACGAGCGGCTCGGCCAACATATTCCTTTATTATTCCTGAATTTCGGTTTTAATTTCATGAATATCGTCAGAATATATCCTATAGCTTCCATAGAAACATTCAGGAAAATAAAAGAAAATAAAACCATAACTTTGTCAGTTTTCAACATATTTTCATCAAAGTTGAGATTTAGCCGCTTGTTAAGATTTCTGAATTTCGGTTTTAATTTTAATGAAAAAATGTCGACTATTCCCTATAGTTTCCATAGGAACAATCGGGAAAATAATAAAAAAAAAACCCATAACCTAGCTGTTTTTCAAACCATTTTCAATAAAGTTTTAGATTTGACAACTAACACATTGCAACACGATTTTTGTATCTTGAATGAGCCAAACTTTTTCTTATAGGTTTTTGCACGCTCAATCCGAATCCGCAAGCAGAAAAACGCGTTTAAAGTTGAAAAAACGCTGTTTTTGCCTCACTTCACAGTAATATAACTCGGTGGAAAAAGGTGCTAGAAACTTTGTTCTTTTCGCAAAATACGGCAAAATACTTCTAAAATTATGACCAAATGGTAACCTATCCGTTAAAAAAATTAAGACTACCAAAGCCAAAAAAATTATTTATATCAATTAAACTTTTTAGTTGTCGAATTACCTGCAGCAGAACCCTCATCAATCCCGGGAAAAGGGTAATGTATTGCAGTTTGTTCGGTCTGCGGTAATGTAGTGTCTAGCAAAGGCTTCAGTTCAATTTCACCTGCCCAAAGCTGGAGGAAGTGAACCATAAGTCATGGTTGGAGGTTCTCCTAAAAACTAACCAAGGCAAAGCTAGCCTATGTCGAGGAAAGGGGAGATTCCCAAACGGTGCTTACCAGCATATTCCAACGTTCGGTTGAGAGTGCCACCAAAGACACTCCTGCGAGCCACAAACGAGGCGAGGCGAGGGTACTGAAGACTTCATACTTCAAACAATTCTACACACCATTGTTAAGCAGGAATCGATTAGCAAAACACAGTTTGGATATCGTGACTGTGTTGATGCTGGAGAGCAAGAAGAAGCGCCTGCTGTCAGCTCCCTGCTACATGGCACACAACAGGACAGCTCCACCGGAGGAACTCAGAAGCTTTGTAGAGTCTTAAATCAGAACATGCAGTTTTTTTTTTTTTTTTTATATATGGACGTTGATGTATTACGTTCAGTACACTCAAGTGTCCCTTATGAGACCAGGCATGTGCCTGTTAGGGTTAGGTATTAGTAGACGCGATGGAAAGTATAGAAAAGAATACGAGGAAATAATCTACCGGCGAGCTGCATTAGTGTTTGCATGCATGCGATCTACATGGGTAAGGATTAAAGTTTTTAGTTTAGGAAGACTATCAACATGTGAGATTATCGAATACAAATCATCATAAATTGCACACAGTACTCTAAAAGGTTAATGCAGTTCATACGAGGTTCTACAATGTCACAAAACTATGGGAATAAACGATCTAGTATTTTTACTCGGGACGTGGAAATTGAGCAGACCTAACAAGTCAGTACTTTCCACATCGTCATGAATAAGGTTATAAATACAGATAATACCAAGCATAGTTCTACGATTAGGGTAAGTTAATCAGGAGAAGTCTACTATAATAGAAGGTGAATATCTGTTCAGCATCCCAGTTTAAGCCGCGTAAAGCGAAAAGCAAAAAGTTCTTTTGAACCGATTCGATGCGTTTACTGTGGGGTCATCGAATTCTTTCGACCACCGTTTAATAAATCCCAGCATACCCCTGGCTATATTCACCATGCACGAAATATGACCGATAAAGTCGAGTTTGGGATCCAGGCGGACACCCAAGTCATCAACTGAGTTAATTCTTTCCAAAGAGCAGCAGTTAAGCGTGTAAATTGCAAGCTTTGGAACGACACGAGAGAATGTCATTAGCTATCAAGATCTGTTTGTAAATCAGACTGGTAAGCGACGTCCTTGTATTGCACACAAGACTTGACATCATCAGCGTACATGAGTACTCTAGAATTTGTCAAAATTTCAGGCAGATCATTAATAAATAATGTAAACAACAAGGGACCCAGGTGGCTTCCTTGCGGGAAACCTGAGGTGGCCCGGAGAACATTAGATAAATTATTTTTAAAAAGGACTTTTTGCGTCCTGCCAGTCAGATAACTAGAGATCCACCTAAGAAGATCAATTGGAAATCCCATTAAGTCGAGATTCCTGAGGAGAAGAGAATGATTAACGGAATCAAATGCTTTACTGAAGTCAGTATAAATTACATCCATTTGAAGGTTATTCTGGAAACCCCTTTTTATTAGGGAAGTAAGCTCCAGAAGGTTTGTAGTTGTTGATCTTCGCTAAACAAATCCATGCTGACATGAAGGAAATTACTGATCTACATTGGTGCTGCAAATGTGGAGTAATAATGTTTTCGAAAAGTTTAGGGATAGCCGAAAGCTTAGAGATTCCTCTATAGTGGCCTCCGATTTGTTAAATTTTTTGTGGAGAGGAATAATGAATGATTCCTTCCAAATAATGGGAGAGAGCGAGGTTTCTAAGGATAAGGTAAACAATTTCAGAAAGGGCGAGCACAGGGCATCGGCACAATCCCTAAGCACACAGCCCGGTATTCCGTCTGGACCTGGCAGATAAGCAGGCTTTACATGATGAAGATCTAAAAAGAGGGAGCTTTCGTTTAAACATGGACTGAAAATTAAGTTCGATCTGGGCAAGCTATAAGAATACGTCTGATTTAGGTCAGTGGAAGTGGAGTATGTTGTTTGAAAAAATTGGGCAAAAAGATCGGCAATTGCCTGACCGTCCTTCACAGTTGCGTTTACAAAAGAAAGTGATGAAGGATCAGTTACCGCCTTACGTTTTGTATTAACAAAATTATAAAACTATTTAGGATCCTGAGAAAATTGGACCCAGCAACGAGTCAAACAATATTTCTAACACCGTGCGTTTAGTACGGTGAAGTTTGACCGAGCTGATAAATATTTAGAGAGGTCAGAACGAGAACCGGTTTTTTTAAATTTCATGTACCACCTTGACTTTACATTTTTCAAGCGACTCAATTCTTTAGTAAACCAAGGTGGTTTATTTGAAATACAGGGATAGTATAATGGAACACATTCGGAGAAGAATGAATTCATCGCGTTGTAAAAAATGTCCACGGCATCGGCCATGTCAGTGCACATGTATAGATCAGACCAGTTAAAGTCCGAAATAAAATTATTCAGCCGGTCAAAATCAGACTTGCGAAAGCAGTAAACTCTTTTGGCTGGTCTATCAGACTTCTTCTGTATATCAGCTCCAATGTCGAGTGTCACATCGAAAGTGGGATGATAGTGATCTTCAGGTTGCGTTAGCGGCGTCACCCTCACCAAACTGACACTCGCCGGATCAGAAACAAAACAAAGATCAAGCAAGCGCTCTAAGGAATTTCGTACATTGTTGACTTGAGATAGCGAAATGTCGAACAAGCCAGCAATAAAATCATGTTGTGTTGAGGATTGAAGTGTGTTAGAGGAGCTATTTAGGGACCAATTAGCCCCAGAGATATTAAAATCACCCAAGACTACTAAATGATCTGTATCTGAAAGCATATTGGAAACCATACGAATGGCGGAAAGGTGGTTCAAATAAATAGGCAGTTCCGACAGTGGGGGAATGTAGGAACATGTCACTTCACTTCACTTCACTTCACTCCTCACTTTCCTCAAAAGTTACCAATTCTGACGTGAGGGTGGAGTTGACCGCTATGAAGACCCCACCCCCGCGCTTAAAAGGGCCGATCTAGCCGATAAATCGTGCACGCAGCTGGGAATACTTCGACAAGCACCAGAACCTAGCAACTGGAGAAAAGTATCTCCCAATAGATCCAATATACTCTATAAGGATCCACCGGACTATCGGCTCCTTTGCGGGGATTAAAGACTTGACGGAATATTACAAGCCATGCCAGGAGACCAAAAAAGTGATCGCCACATGTCTATATGCGATATACTCAGCTTGCCTAAGCACGGGCTATATCCCTATTTAATGGAGGACATGTCGGACCAATAAGCCACATCGCATTTTCACTAAAAACACTAAAAAACTTTGGGAAGTGTTGAGTGATCATATTTTTAATAAAGGTTGGGTAGTAAGCGATTTCTTATGGTTTGTGATTGCGGAAACTAAAGAAGAAGAGCCAGTAGATATGGCATATTTGACTGACAGTTTTTTGTGTATTTAAAAATTACAGAAAATTAAAAGATAAAAACTGAAGTCAAAAATACGTACCTATTTGGATAGAGTTTTGCATATTTTGTTTGCCATAAAGACGCAAAGGATCCTCCCAGTTTCTTTATGTATCCATGTAGAATACAGTCAGATTCCTTTTCGTCCGTGTCAAACTGATGCTTCTGTTTTGATTTTCTTTTTTGTTCAACTCTATCAGTCTCAACATTGACTGTTTCAAATACTGTTTCGGAAACTTCCTGTTGCCACCTATAAAAAAAAAACAACATTCGATTTTAAAATTTATTTGTATATATGTCAATATATGTCAATAATTACCATGATAATAAATAATAGTATAAATAAGACAATAGAAGCAGTATATATATACATAACTTGGCTTTAAAATTCAAAGACGGCCCGAAAGGAATGTTTTCATGTCAGGATGCCCTTTTGCGTCGAGCTCATCGCCGCCTATGCCTACCGAGCATGAAAGGGCTCTGCCGCTCTTGCCCTCCCGGATTTCGGCCTTCCGCGTACCAAGTTACGAGCGAACCTACATATGTTCTCCCGCTCTCCACACCTCGGCATTTCCGATCTGACCTCGCTATGAGGCGATCTGGGGATGGCTGGCGTGCTTTTCGCCCGCTCCCGCACTGTTAAGCTGTGCTTATCGGTTGGGAGCACGGACCGTATGTTAAGTTAAAATCTGTGTCATATATGCAGCGTAATATAGCTGACGACCCAATGAATTTTGCCCATCGACGCCCCGACATCTTATTTCGAGCCTCACGTTTATTTTTTGTTAACGACGTGGGATTTTCCTCTGGGCCTTCTTTCACCTACTGGAATGTTTTTGCGACAGAAACAGAAAAGCCCCCCTAAAAGAATGTGTTCTTTCAAAAACAAAAATTTATATTTAAAACTAAAATAAATTATTTCTCCACCTCTTCCACATAATTTTCTCTCTTGAGTGATGATCGGGAATTTAACAAATTTATGCCGATATAATAATGTATTTACTTTAAATTTGTTGGCAAATTTATTGCAAATTTGGACAATACACATCAGCAGGATGTATCAGTATCTGTTTCATTTAAGAGTATTGGAATAAATAATAGAAACAAACAAATGTTACTTAATTAATTAAAGTTATGAATTTGTATATTATTTTTATTTTTATTTTTATTTATTTATTTTTTTTTCTCGCGGGGTCCCACGCCCACCTCCCGCCCAACCGACCGAGGGGCGCAGCCGTGTGACGTACGGCACGAAACGCGTACTGGATAGACGCGAGAGAAAGTAAAAAAATAGAATAGAACGAGGAAAAATTAGGATACACTACGGGATAGTACTACAAGCAATACAGTTTTTAGTTTTTGAAGGCTTTCAATGCCTTCAATGCTACTAAAAAGACGATTGTAATCAGTACATAAAACCCTAAAGGGCTCATGTACTTCAAACTCACGCCTACAGTGGTTAACTACTAGTGGTATAAAAGTTCTAGAAGAAAGACGGGGAACATGGAAATTGAGCTGGCCTAGAAGGTAGGGGCTCTCCACATCACCGTGTATAAGTTTATGTAAAAAGACGACGCCAAGCATCGTCCTACGGTTAGCTAAAGAAGGTAGATTAAGTAGGAGAAGTCTACTAGCGTAAGACGGTAATCTAAGGTTTGCATCCCAGGGTAGGCCACGAAGGGCAAAAAGCAAAAAGTTCTTTTGGACAGATTCGATGCGGCTACTATGGACCCCGAATTGAGGACTCCAGACGCACGAACCATACTCCAATATAGGGCGAACCAACGAAGTAAAGAGGGTCTTCGTTACATAAGGAGAATCGAATTCCTTCTACCACCTTTTAATGAATCCCAGCATGCCTCTGGCTTTGTTAACCATACAAGAAATATGTTCAGAGAACGAAAGTTTAGGATCCAGGCGGACACCCAGATCATCAACAATAGAAATTCTTTCCAAAGAGCAGTCGTTAAGCATATAGGTTGCAAGCAGGGGAGTAACATGTGAAAATGTCATCAGTTTGCATTTTGAGCTGTTGAGATGTAAATCGTTAGCATGACACCATGCTTGGAAGTTATCAAGATCCGATTGTAGGTCAGATTGGCAAGAAATGTCCCTATACTGCAAGCAAAGTTTAACGTCATCAGCGTAAACAATGTGAATAGAAGTGGTTCAAGGTGACTACCCTGTGGGACGCCGGATGTGACCCTAAGGCTATTGGATTGAACGTTTCTGAAGAGAACCCATTGAATCGAGTTTCCTAACCAGAAGAGAATGATTAACCGAGTCGAAAGCTTTACTAAAGTCCGTGTAAATAACATCGGTTTGAAAGTTTTGTTGGAAGCCCCTAATAACGAAAGAGGTAAGTTCCAGAAGATTGGTCGTGGTTGATCATCGCCTCATAAAACCATGCTGGCATGGAGAAATGACGGATCTGCATAGATGTTGCAAGTGAGGAGTGATTACATTCTCGAAAAGTTTGGGGATAGCCGATAACTTAGAGATACCCCTATAGTTACTGGCATCCGATTTGCTACCTTTTTTGTGGAGAGGAATAACAAATGATTCTCTCCATATAAGGGGAAATTCTGAGGATTCTAAAGATAAGGTAAACAATTTAAGAAGGGGGTTACACAGCGCCTCGGAGCAATACCTAAGCACAGAGCCAGGTATACCATCGGGACCTGGCGAATAAACTGGCTTAACACGTTGAAGATCAAGAATAAGTGAGCTTTCGTTTAAAATAGGACTGAAGATTAGGGACGAACTGGGCATAGCTGTAGAAAATGTATGATCTGAAGATGTTGAGGGTGAATATGTCGTTTTAAAAAACTCAGCAAAGAGATTAGCAATTGCTTGATCAGAATTTACTGTAGTATATTTAAAAGACAGCGAGGGAGGGTATAACGTGGGTTTACGTTTAGAGTTAACAAAGTTATAAAACTGTTAAGGGTCCTGCGTGAACTTGACCTTACAACGAGTCAAATAATTTTTGTAACACTGAGCGTTAAGCACGGTAAAGTTAGATCGAGCACTAAGATAAGATGAGAAAGCCGTTTTTAAACCAGTGAGTTTATATTTATTATAAAGCCTAGATTTTACGTTTTTTAGACGCGTCAGCTCCTTGTTAAACCAAAGTGGTTTATTAGAGACCGACGGGTAGCATTTAGAAACACATAAAGAGAAGAATGAATTCATGGCATTGTAAAAAATGTCAACGGCGGATGCCATGTCAGAGCTCATGTAAAGATTAGACCAATCAAATTCTGCTATTAAAGTGCTTAGCCTCTGATAGTCAGCCTTTCGGAAACAGCGGACTCTGTTTAAACTGCTATCAGGTGTAGTAGCTAAGACTGTCCCAGTGTCGATAGTCACATCGAAAGTTGGATGATAAGGATCTTCAGGTTGCGTCAATGGAGGAACTCTAATTAGGTTTACAGCTGCAGGATCAGAGACAAAGCATAGATCAAGTAAGCGGTTTAAAGAATTAAAAATATGGTTAACTTGCGATAAGGATAAATCAAGCAAGCCATTAAGGAGGTCATGCTGTGCCGCAGTGTGAAGAACATTAGACACCCCATCAGAAGACCAGTGAGCTCCGGGTATGTTGAAGTCACCCAAAGCCACTAATTGGTCCCTATCAGAAAGCCTATTGGAAACTGCCCGAATTGCCGAAAGGTGTTTCCAATAAATTGGCTCTTCCGAAGATGGAGGGATGTAAGAGCAGGTTACATAAATGAAACTACTTGTGAAAGATAGTTTAACGCTGATGAATTCGATGTCCAAAAAGTCATTAGATACCACCCGTTCCGAGATGAGGCTGGAGTCAACGGCAATTAAAACTCCGCCACCATGCTGGAGAAGACGGTCTAATCTGTAAATAGTGTACTTACATGGAAGAATTTCGGAGTAGAGGATCTCCGGCTTCAACCAGGTTTCTGTAAATACAATCACCTGGGATGCGAAAGAAAGGCTATCTGAATATAATCTAGAGAGCTTACTGCGTAAGCCCCTAGTATTCTGATAGGAAAGTAGTAGGGAAGAGGTTAGTTTTTTGGGACAGAAGGTGCTTGAGGTGCTTAACAATATTAAACTTGTATCATAATTTTATGCAATTACTAGTAGCCCCGGCAAACGTTGTTATGCCCCACCTTAATTCCGCCTTAATGGCAATAAATAAGATTGTGCAGATTTTTTTATTGGAAAATATAGTTTGCTCTTCACTTAAGTGCCTTGTGATACACGACATTTTTTGTTTTATTATCAGGCGCAAAAACAAATAACGCAGATGGTCTTCCGACCCGTAAACATGCCACGTATAACTGACTATGGGGAAAACATGAATGTTCTGGACTTAAACCACAAACTTTTTAGGATTGGCCTTGTGATTTGTTGATTGTCATGCAAATGCAAGACGTATCGGAAATTGAATTCTTTTAAATTCAAATTGCATATCTGTTGGGATCATCGGGATCCTCGGAATAAGAACTTCCTCACCTATTGAAGCGTAAATTACATTGTTCACAGTTTTGGTTGATTTATGTTTCGAAGCATGATTACAACAGAGCCAACCTTTAGGCGTAAATTGTGCGGTGGCACACCCTAAGAGTTTAAGAATTATACTGGATAGTTTGTGGCTTCATCTTCATTAACGCATTTAAATGAATGTATTATTTCAATTTAAATTATGTAAAAGTGCTCGTTTACTCAACCATTCATTATTTTTGTAGCTAGAAATAATGTTTGGAAATACATTGTCAATAAAAGAAAGAAAAGTTGTCGGCAGGGCCCTATTCCTGGAGCACATGGCAAACACATATGTGTACGATACGTCAAGCTCAAAGCCTACTTACTTATACTGAAAACTACATTATTATAAGTGAAGCTATTTCGGAGGAGTATAATATAACGCGAACGCTATCGAACGGGATAAAAAGTATCCTATGTCCGTGTCCTGGCTTTAAGCTATCTCCCGACCAATTTTCACCCAAATCTGCTCTGCCGTTCTTGAGCTATAAGTGGTGTAACACAAACACGACTTCCTTTTATATATATAGATTTGCAAAATAACGACACTATGACAGCAACTTATCTATAATATCATTATATAAATCTTCGAGAGAAATTAATTGACTTTGACAGCCTTTATCATATGCTTGAGGCTTCCATTTAATTACTTTTGCCCAAAGCCAGAGGAAATTAACCATACGCTGTGGTTGGAGGTGCCTTGCGGTAGGCTGAAAAACACAACCACCGACGGGCACGGAGGGGAACAATCCTCTCTCCGTATCGGCAGCGGTCATACCTCTAGCGGGGAGGGAAAATACCTCACTTGGTGTAAAACTTCTGCCACATTAACTACTCAGAGAAAGCTATGCCGCATGGGTGGAGCCGCTCACAAAAGAGAAGAAAAAGAGTCCCACGCAGGTAATGGCCGAATTGGTCAAGCGATGAAGGCACAGACACCGTCGCCAAACATCCGAATATAAATTCGTCGAATCGTCGCGTCGCCAGAACTCCTCATTGCCATGGAGCAGGAATTCATGGACTTAGCTTTTGTCCAAGTGGCGTGGGTTGCCTAGGGCAATGCCGGAATAAAGTCCTCTAACTAAAATTCGTTTTATCTACCATCGATAAGCAGGAATAGTGCTAGGCTAGCAGGAGGCTTGCGACTCACCACGAATGTCAATCCCTGACCCATCAGGCCGCAGTGGCCAGTCATCTATCATCGATTCCGCGGACATCGCATAACCAGGATGGCAACAAGGCGAATAAAACACTAATATATCAAGCAATTCATTCTGTGTTCTTACTGGGTATTGGAACGAGGGGACTTAGAACCTATACATTTCTGAACGAATCTCGACCCCGGCGAGCGAAGCCGAGCAACCCCGAGAGAGGGTCGTTACTGTGGTGCCCAACGTTCTAGAAACCTCAAGTTCCAAAAAAACAGCAAAATAATGGCAGATAAATTAACCCGAAGGTGGGTGAACAGCCTAAATAAAACCCAACTGGAAGAATACGTAACAGAATTCGAAATGACACCAGAACTGTTGGTAGACGACCTCCGACGGCAACAATCGGATTTTATAAAGAACAATGAACACAGCGAGGAGAGGACCACGCGATTAAAAGAAAAGAGCATACGTCATACGAAGACGTATCATCCAATCCTGCAGCAGGAATAAGTTCGGAATTAATAACGGCAGCAAAGCACTTCATACCAATAGGAAGGGAACAGAAAGGGAATCCAGAACCGAATAAGACAGGGAGCACCAAAACGGAAGAACGCGCGCTATTCTGCTGGTGATTCGACGGCCGGAAGATCATCGCTCACATCCGGATCAAAAACGAAGAGATACAAGGAGTAATCGACACGGGAACAACTAGGAGTTTCATAAGCGAGGAACAGGCAAACCAACTAAAAGCCTAAGGCGAATTACAACCAGCCGACGAAGTAAGAAGCCTGGCGAATGGGACATCCACAATAGCAACAGAGAACCTTCGGCTGGAGATCGAGTTAGGAAAAAATAAAGCAAAGGATTTCCCAGTATTCGATCTTTCTCTTCGTAGCGGACGGTTGTGTTTTTGTTTTGCGCTCCGACTTTTGTGTTATTTTGAATCTAAACCACCGGGGTTTCATCTAAACTTATCACCTAATATTTATAACGATAAACCGTTTTGCTAGCGCGCCAGTTATGTACAGATCCACTTCACTCCCAGTACATAATACCCAAATAAAACCAATTAGCCAGACAGTTCAAGAGTTATTGGACTCTATAAATGTAAAATAAGCAATTTCGCGACACGTGTTTGTATTGAGGCTTAGATGCCTGGCAAATAGTGCATAAACTATTGCCTACAGTTGTCGCAACTAGCACTTGGAACTAGTTGGACGGTTTGAAGTGTGTTTGGGTATGTTTGATTGGTTTGATGGATTGGTTTGATTGGGGCCGTGGAAGACACGGCTAAGGTGTCGGGCACATATGCATGAATAAAAGCTCTGTTGTGAGTTAGAACTCTTACTGACTTTATTAATGAAAACTTAACAGTATATATAGGTACAAAATGCTTATGGTAACAAATATCGTATAACAAAATAATGTGGGTTACTGTGAATGTGGGTTACTGTGTATGTGGGTTATTGTCAGATATATGACCTGACACTTATTGCTACTGTGTATGTAGGTTATTGCCAGCTATATGACCTGACACCTATTGCTCTAATTTACTTTCCTCATGTCCGCCAGTTATGCATATTCGCTTGACCTGGTAAATGATACTTTATTAACGACAAATGCATGTGGCTGCGACTGAAGAATTATTATGACGAATTTTAAATTATATTGCTTATGAGTAATGCTGCCGTGACTGAACATTCTCCCGGCCGTTGAACAGGTGTTCAACCTTCAGAAAGGTCGAACGAAAAACTTCGTGGGGCAGGTTCCGGTGCTGGTTGTTCCGTGCTCTGCTTGGGTTCCAATGTCCGGCGTAGAAATATCCGACGTCGTGGTGTCCATTTGCCGACCGTCCGGCTAAGAGCCCATACAATGCCTAATAGGATTGACATCGCTAGGGCCACATAGGCAGCTACTTGATGATGTTGAGGAGCGACAAGTTGATCCTTCCAGGTAGTCTCCTTTAATTTGACCAACTGGCGTTGCAAAGCGCCCAGCTCCTCCAAACTGACTTCCTTGGTTGCCGTTCCTTGGGGTGGCTCAGGTGGATCCTTACAGTCAACTTTCGAGATATTGCCAAATCGAACTTATGTAGCCTTCGTTTCGCTGACCACAGTGCTGAATGTGCTCACGCTAATTTTTGAATTGCGTGCAGTGCAACCTGGGGCCAATGACAATAAGCCCGTTCCGTTAAGTTGTACTGTAGAAACGATTCCGTTGCACACCGCTTGAAGTTCTATGAGATTGCGGGTGGCAAACATCCATCTGTTTCGCTGATGCGTTGCCAGCCACAGCATCTCGGATCTTGACTGAACGACCTCACATATAGTCTCAGTTTTGTTGTTAAATAACTGAAACTCACACCGATTCTCCACGCTGAATGTGGCTTGGTGGTTGAAACATATGTGCTCGCCATTTGGCAGCTCCATACATTGGTTGAACTCGTCTTTAGTCAACCCCATGAACTGGTCTCTATGGGCATTGACGGCTATGATTTCGGTTCTTAGCTGGAATCGCTGCCAGCTTCCGGCTTTCCATGTTGGGATAGGCATGATGCTGAATACTTCCTGTTCTGTTACAGACACCAAAGGTAACGATATCTTGAAGATGACGTGGTTGCTCGTTGTGGTGCCTTTGGCATGCATCATTTTGTATAGTTGGATTACATTATCAGACGATACTGGGAGCCGTTGATCCGGTGGGATATGTTCCCGTATCTGATCTAGTTGAACCCTGAGTTGCTTGGGGGATACTAGCATCGGACTGATCGTTCGATGGCGCACGTCAGTTAGCACGTTAGCTATTTCACTCTGCATCCGCTGCATTCCCGTAGCCACCAGAGTTAGCTGAGCTGTCAAAATCATAAACGCTTGCTGCAAGTGGTCGCCTTGGTACTTGCCTCTTTCTTGATTGATTGCACCTATCTGGTACTCTAGCGTTTTGATTCGCTCGTTGGTGGCTGAGCTGCTCTTTCTGACTATGTTTATCGTAGAGTCCAGAATTGATGTTTGATTTTTCAAGAGCATCATCAATACGTCCTCGTTAGACTTGACGTTGTTTATCGTTTCAGACATGTCGTCGGCGTACTTTGAGTCCAGAACGCCAAATAATGAATTCGCCACATTTCCGACTATATCAAGTGGTGCTCTTCGTTGTCGGGAATGATTAATCAACTCATTTCCTGCTTGTAGCTCGTCATATACATGTTGAAAATGTTCATATATAGACTTGCAGGCATTGACATTTCGTAACTCTGAACATTTGTGTTTTAGTTCAGATATCCCAGCAGCCAATATCAGCATGACGCTCCAGTATGGCTTCAAGTCATAATATGCAATTATGTTCCATTCCGAAATTGCCATTCTGGACGTGCCGAGCCGTTCGTAGAATATTCCCGGTTGACTTGCAAAAGGAGTTATGTTTACTGATTGTCCCATTGCTAACGGTAGTATGAGTAGCATGGCCAGCAACGTTGGCAAGATCGGAAATGATATCTACTTTTTCTGCGTGGGGGTCTCTCCTGCTCGTGCTGTATCCTCACCAGAGCTGTGTGGTCGTTTTGTGTCTACTTCTTCCTTTAACAAAGGTGCCAACCGAGTAACTGGTCGCTTGAATGTGCCTGATGCCGTCTTGACATCTACTACACGGACCTGATTGTCTTTGCCCGGATACGTTTTTACTATCCGCCCCATAGGCCAGCTCATTACCGGTACATTGTCTTCTTTTACTAGGACTAGTAGTCCTTCTTTGACATTCTGGGCCATGGTCTTCCATTTAGTCCGCATTTGCAGCTCTTGAAGATATTCCATGGACCACTGGTTCCAGAACGATTGCTTGAGTCTGGATACTAGCTCCCATCTTTTTACCACAGTTTTTCCGGGTAGGGCAAGATTTGCATCAGGAGGCGCTACTAGAGGTTCACCAATTAAAAAGTGACCTGGAGTGAGCGCTGATGTATCCGTGGGATCAGATGACATCGGAGTGAGGGGCCTTGAATTGAGTATCGCCTCGACTTCAATGATTACTGTGTTGAGTTCTTCAAACGTTAGAGACGATGTGGCTGTAACTGATACCAGTAGCCTTTTCGCTGACTTTACTGCAGCTTCCCATAGGCCGCCAAATGATGGCGCTCGAGGCGGAATGAACTTGAACTCCACCTGCTGCTTGCTGCATTGGTTTACAATCCTTGTCTGAGCCTGTTCTGTGAAGATTGTTTCTTCTAGCGCCTTTAACTGATTATTGGCACCTACAAAGTTTGTGGCGTTGTCACAATGAATTGTCTGACACTTTCCACGTCGACCCAAGAATCGCCGAAGAGCGGCTAGGAAAGCGTCTGTTGTCAGGTCGCTTACCAATTCAAGATGTACTGCTTTAGTGGCAAAACAGCAGAATACTGCAATGTACGCCTTATCTGGTCTTTTTCCACGGATTTTATGGTGAATCCAAAAGGGACCGCAGTAGTCAACTCCCGAGATGGAGAATGGACGAGCCTGTGTTACTCGATCCGCAGGTAAATTACCCATGATTTGCTGCATCAATTTGGGTCGTGCCCTTGTGCATCTGACACAACTGTGTATGATGCTTCTGGCCATTGTTTTGTCATTCAGAATCCAGTATTGTTGTCTGGCTATTGCTCTCAATGATTGCGCTCCGCAATGCATGTTCTCTTCATGCATCTCTCGTAGCAGCATCTTTACAATTTGATCATTGTAAGATTTGCAAGATCTGATGCTTTGCGGCATATGGTAGGTTAGATTCTTCCAATCTGCCTCCGACTCTGATGAGTCCGTCATGTCCTATTATTGGAGACAGCGACACAATTGAACTTCTTTTGTCCACTGTCCTGTGTATGCGCAGTTGTTTATGCTCAGCACTAAATTCAATTTTTTGAATAGTGCTTAAAATCAGTTTCCTAGCATAAGTTAGCTCACCTACACTTAGAGTAGTTGTAGGAGATCGGTTCTGCTTGTGACAGAAGCGCAGCATGTAAGCTACAATGCGTTGCAGCTTGTGAAAGGAGTTGCCGTGATTGCAACTGTATAGTTCGATCCCCAGTTGATCTTGGCATGTTGGCAAACTCACTTGCTTCACTCGTCGTTCTAGATCGCTGGGAGTGATGCTTGGTACCTTGGACCATTTGTCTCGGGAACCGTGTAGGAATAGCGGTCCGTACAGCCAGAGGCTGTGTCCCGCTAATTTGCTTGCCGCAATCCCTCTTGATAACACATCAGCTGGGTTATTCGCGGATGACACATGGCGCCACTGAGATTGATGCGACACCGCCTGGATTTTAGCTATCCGATTTGCCACACACGTGTGGTATGATGACGCGGACGCATTTATCCAGGACAGGACTACAGTTGAATCAGTCCATAAGTATCCAGATGCCTTGTCTTCAGACATGCGCAAATCTTTTCTGACTCTATGGGTCAACTCGGCTCCTAACACTGCAGCACATAACTCTAGCCGCGGTAACGTTTCCTTAGCTGTCGGCGCAACTCTTGACTTTGAGCACAGCAAACGGACGGACACTTGATTATTTTTGTATGTGGCTCGAACATACACTGCTGCTCCATATGCTCGTTCTGAAGCATCGACAAATGTGTGCAATTCTTGTGAGACGGGTACCTGTCCTTCGAAGATGTGTCTTGGAATTTGCATGTTGTTTAGCGCTTGTAAGTCAGCGCGGTAATTTTTCCAATCCACCTGAAGGGACTGAGGAATCTCGTCGTCCCAGCCCATTTTTAATTCCCACAGGGTCTGCATAAACATCTTTGCCTTGACCACCACGGGAGCAAATAATCCTAGCGGATCGAATATTTGCGATGATTCCGAACTGACCACTCGTTTGGTGATGGTTGATGCTTCGCTTTTTTGAGATCGTCCACATAACTGATCTTTTTGTGGCATCCAAAGCAAACCCAAAGTCTTAACACTGTATTGTTGGAGTGTTTCGTCTAACTTGACGTTAGAGACGATATCCTCTTTAGGAATTTGGCTTAATACCTCTGAGTTATTGGAACACCATTTTCGGAGCTTGAATCCGGAAGGCAGCAGTATTTTGTTCAATTCTTGTTGAATTTGTACGGCCTCTGGGATACTGTCTGCTCCTGTGAGACAGTCATCCACGTAAAAATCATGTTTTAGTACTGATGATCCAAGCGGTAGATGATTCTTGGCCTTCTCGGACAGATAATCCAAGCATTTAGTAGCCAGGAATGGCGCTGATGTTGTACCATATGTGACCGTTTTAAGTCTGTAAAACTTTAGATCTTCTGATGGTTTCTTACGCCACACGATCAACTGATGGAACTGGTTGTCTGGATGCATCCACACCTGCCGATACATTTTTTCTATGTCTGCAGTAAACACATATCTGTGAGTGCGGAATCGTAGTAAAATTGCAAACAATTCGCTCTGCACAGTGGGTCCAGCGTACAATATATCATTCAATGATTTATTGCTTGTCGTTTTACAGGATGCATCAAAAACCACCCGCAGTTTTGTGGTACTGCTTTCGGGTTTCAATACACAGTGATGCGGAATGAAGTAGTGATCTGCAGGTACGTGTGTGGGTGGTACCAGCTTCATGTGTCCAAGCTTCCTCCATGAAGTCTACATATCCTTTCCAGACTTCTGGTGGCGTTCGTCGCTCTAATGCCAAAAATCTGTTGGTTGCTGTTTTTTGAGATGCCCCCAGTGCTGAAGTTCCTTCAGAAAATGGAAGTTTCACAATGAATTTTCCATCTATTGCTACCTGTAGGTTCGCTACGAAATGAGATTCGCAATGAGCTTCTATTGGAGATCGAGCCTTTTCTTTGGTGTCTAGGTTTTCTAGTGTCCAGAATCGCTCTAGTAGCGTATCCACCTCGTCTTCTGTGGTTGCCGCTGCACAAAATGCCGCTGAGTCGTGCTCAGCACGACTTTTTCCGGCCACAATCCATCCAAGCTTTGTATTTTGAAGAATTGGGCCATCTGGCGTCATCAGCATCTGATTTGGTAGGAGCAAAGAATAATAATGTTCTGCGCCAATAAGCATGTCAATTTTTCCTGGTTTGTCAAAGTTTGGATCAGCCAGAGTGACGTTGTTTGGGACTTGTAATTGTGAGGCACTTAATTCATGAGCTGGTTGATCAGCTATGATATGCGGCAGCACAAAGGCTTCTACTTGTTGAGCAAAATCATTATTCATCGACTTCATGAGAACGTTTGCTCTAGCTCGACTGGTTTTTGGGTTGCCTCCAATGCCCTCGATGCGCAATGATGCACAGTGGAGCTTTAATGAAAGCTTGGAGGCCATTCGCTCAGAGATCAGATTAATTTGTGATCCTGAGTCTAGCAAGGCTCGAAATGTGGCCATCTGGCCATTGCTTGCTTTGACCAATACCTTGACTGTGGCCAGCAGATTGTAACTTTTGTTACTTGCTGCACCTACAGAAGGTGATTTTGGCTCTGTTGCCGCACCTGACGTGGTCTCTAGGTGCAGCAATGTATGGTGTTTTTTGTCACATTTAAAACACGAACGGCCTCGGCAATCTTTCGCCTTGTGGTCACTGCTGAAACAGTTTTGTTTTTGAACCCAATTGACTCGTTCGGGTATGATTTGGCTGCGGAAATCATCGCATTTGTATAGCCAATGAGTCCGTTTGCAGAAAGGATAATTTGGTTGCCTTCCAGCGCTGGCAGAAGTGCATGATGGGCTCTTCTGCTCCTTTCTCAATTGTTGATTGCGTTTTCCTGTTCCCAGCACTCGGCTTCGCTGGTCCAGGAAGCTTAGCATTGTATCAAGACCTTGGAGTTCTCGTGATCCGTCTAACGATTGTTCGTAGAGGGCTCGATTTGCAAGATCCAGTTTTTGCTTGATGATGGCAATTATGATTGTATCCCAGCTGGATATATCAATGCCTAGTCCCTTTAATGATGCTAGAGACTCGATTGTTGTGATATACAACTCTTTTAATGACTTTGGATCGTCACTGTTTGTATGGTGCTGCAGGAGACGATTGAGAATCGTATCTGCTACATGGCGGGGATTGTTGTACGCGTCAACCAATATTTCCCATGCGCTCATGTAATTTTCTTTTTTAAGATCAATATGCCTTATTAATCTTTCTGCCTTTCCAGTTACGGTGGTTTTGAGGTACCACATCTTCCTGACTGTGGGCATATTGGTATCGTGAACCATGCATTTGAACAAGTCGAAGAACTGAGTCCATTTGAGTAGATCCCCATCGAACTTTGGGATGCTGACTCTGGGCAGATGTACATCTTCATTGTTTGATGCACTTGTTTGCGCCCCCAAGACTCTTTGAACTTCTCCTTCTAGTCGGAGGAACGACTGCATGTCGTATCCTTCTTCGACTGGGTCTTCGTATTCTTCGTGAACAGCAAAGTGGACATTCTGATATTGGGACCATAATGAGGTTATCGAATCCCTTGTTATGGCCCTTCCGGTTTCGGAAAATTCATTCAGGGCACGTTTGATTGATTCAGCAATCGCCCTTTGTCGCCGACAAGCTAATATCAGCTTGCTTGCAGGTTACGTAAAGCTTGCAACGTCTGCATTTTTCGAAGCATTGATCGAGGTTGAATTTCCGGGGGCATTGCTCGAGGTTTGAGCCATTGCATCGGTTATTATCGTTCTATATTTGTCGTATGACTCACGACAGTCTACGTAGAACTTTAAATATTCTGCGGTTCTATATTCCGCTGGAATATTTTTGTCATTATCCGCAAATCGATTCCATACTTCATCGATTGCGGCCAACTTTGTTTTATAATACGTTGGATTTTGCTTTCTTTCCGCAGAGTCTTTTTTAAAATTGCGGATCAGCTTCGATATTTCTTGACTGATTTCTTCCTGCAAGTCTAACGCCTCTGTGACTGCTTGCTCCTCCTTTCTAGACATATTGAAAATTGTTTTGTTCCTGACCGTTGGGAGTGTTTTATTTGCTTTGACAGCTGGATACGTTCCTATTCGCAACCGTGATGTGGTCGAAGGAAAACAACAACTGTTCAAATAGACTTGGGGGATTTTAGAATTTGGAGTTTCTAAAAAACGGAATTTAGTCAAAATCGGAAAAATCCCAAGAGTTACGGATTTTTCCTTTTGTTTGTTGCTATAAGTCGGAAAATCCCAAGAGTTACGGATATTTCCTTTTGTTTGTTGATATAAGTCGGAAAATCCCAAGAGTTACGGATATTTCCTTTTGTTTGTTGATGTAAATCGGAAAATCCCAAGAGTTACGGATATTTCCTTTTGACTAAACGTCGGTTGACGTGTTCGTCGGGGTCACCAAAATGTTTGTATTGAGGCTTAGATGCCTGGCAAATAGTGCATGAACTATTGCCTACAGTTGTCGCAACTAGCACTTGGAACTAGTTGGACGGTTTGAAGTGTGTTTGGGTATGTTTGATTGGTTTGATGGATTGGTTTGATTGGGGCATGGAAGACACGGCTAAGGTGTCGGGCACATATGCATGAATAAAAGCTCTGTTGTGAGTTAGAACTCTTACTGACTTTATTAATGAAAACTTAACAGTATATATAGGTACAAAATGCTTATGGTAACAAATATCGTATAACAAAATAATGTGGGTTACTGTGAATGTGGGTTACTGTGTATGTGGGTTATTGTCAGATATATGACCTGACACTTATTGCTACTGTGTATGTAGGTTATTGCCAGCTATATGACCTGACACCTATTGCTCTAATTTACTTTCCTCATGTCCGCCAGTTATGCATATTCGCTTGACCTGGTAAATGATACTTTATTAACGACAAATGCATGTGGCTGCGACTGAAGAATTATTATGACGAATTTTAAATTATATTGCTTATGAGTAATGCTGCCGTGACTGAACAACACGAGTTAATAAACTCTTGTAAACATCCGGTTTCGCAACCGAAACCTAAATTCATTGCCCTACAGTAAACAATTTCGCGACAAGAGTTAACAACCTCTTGTATGCATCCGGTTTCGCAACGAAACCAACTGCAGATAGAATAAGTCTAATCAGCATAAGTTTCGCAATAACTACATAAGCATAGAGAATAAGCTAAATCAGAATTCCATTTAAGTACACCAACACAAACCAATTGTAACCCAAATGTAAAACCTTTAAATATGACTTTTTCAATAAAGAGAATTCAGTTATAATTCGCCACTAAAACCCAAACATCGTGTCCGTGTTTATTTTTTAGTTAATTCCGATCCGCAGTACAAAATTGGCGCAGCCGGTAGGATTCTTTTTTATTAAAAAGGATCCAGTGATCGAACCGAACAAATAAATAAATTTAACTAAACGGAGAATCGGAAAATAAAATTTTAAATTTACAATCGGCCGACAAAAATAGTGCAGTGAAATAACTCACAAAGTGCAACTAAAAATAAGTTGCCAAGGAATCCCAGGGAGGTCAACTAAAAATCAGTTGACAAAGGCTTAGAAGGAGTTCAGCTAAAAATAAGTGGACTTCTAAAGCCAAGGAATCCCAGGAAGCTCAACTAAAAATCAGTTGACAAAAACGTCGAGGGAGTTCAACTAAAAATAAGTGGACTTCTAAGTCAAGCTAAAATTGATCCAGCATCCAAAACGGCATCGAGAAGACGAAACCGAGCGAATAAATACGACGAGGCAAGAATGGCACAAGAAAACCCCCAGATGCCACAGGCAGACCTTCTGGAGCAACTGGCAATCAGGGAAAAGCAGTTGGAGCAACTACAACAAGCCTATCTACAACTACAAAACAACCCCCCGGCCAACCCTGCACAGCAAGAACGGCTGTTCAAAACTATAAACCATCTGGCGACGTTCACAGGAACAGGGGACATCTCGATCAACTCATTCTTCAGCAGCGTCCAATATCTGCTCCAATCAATTCAAGATCCGGAACTTAAACGAGAAGCCACCAGGACCATATTTTATAGGACGATTCAAGGACAAGCGAAGGATGTAGTGATAAACGTACCGGAACCAGACAACTGGGAACTGATCAAGGCGACGCTGAAGCTACGTTACAGACCGGATACAGAACCACACCAAATTTACCGAAGAATCTGCGACCTAAGAGTGAACACGGTGAGCGAACTAGCAGTGGAGCTGCAGAACATTAAATATAAAACTGATGAATTAATAGTCTACCATAAGCAAGACAACTTCATAGATTTAAGTAATGTAGAAAGCTTGCTAGTAAATGCAGCTACATTACATTACATTACATTACATTACATTACATTACATTACTAGATAAAATATATGAAGAAAGAGGATTAGGAGAAATTTTAAAAATAATGATGCTACGCAGATACGAAAATAGTTGTATCAGATTCCAATATAGAAAAGGCAAGACAAGCCGAAACAATCCAGAGACAGTGACTTTTAACAAAAATCAGGGAAACCTTAACCCACAACAACACTATAATAATTTTAATACACAACAAAATAATCAGATTTATCAACACCAAAATTATAGGAATTTTAATCAAAACAATGGTCAGATAACAAACTATCAGCAAAATCTAAGAAATCAAGATGGGAATCAAAATAACAGGAACTTACAACAGAATTACAGATATAATAATTCAGGCCAATTTAGGCAAAACAATGCCCAACAAAATGTAAGAAGTAATAACTCAGGACAGAGTAGGCAACAACAAATCTATAAACAACCAGGTTCACAACAAACCAGGCAGTACAGACCAGGAAATGTAGAGCCAATGGAAATTGACAATATAGAGACAGACCAAAATAGAACAAACAACGACTATTACGAAAACAACGATTTAAACCATCAGTACGACCAACCGGCAGAGGTGAATAATACAGTTTTTTTATGAAACAGCCTCGGAACACCTAGCACTAATAGAATTAAATATAAATAAAGAAAAGTATGTTGCATTAATAGATACAGGAGCCACGTTAAGTCTGGTAAACGACCAATTCAATGACTACCCAAAAAGAAAACTAAGCAGGCCAATACCCTACAGTACGATAAATAACAAAGACGTTATAGAGCAAGAAATTCATACAACAGCACCAAAAGAATTTAATTTACCAAGTAACGCTAAGGTTCGATGGAAAGTAGCCCCACTAACAGGAAGGAAATATAGTTTCATTATAGGAATAGACCTATTGCATTTTTTAAACGCTTACATTGATCTGGAACAAAGAACTTTAACGCTAAATCATAAAGAAAACTCAATAATAAATAACCCTTACCAATATAAAGAAGTGTGTACTTTAGAAAGTAACGAAGGAAACCTGGATACTTTAAAACTTGATCATTTAAATAAAGAAGAACGCAAAGAAATTGAAATTATTATACAAAGAAATATTAATTATTAATATTATTAGACAGAAATAGAGCATGAGATACGGACAACCACGGACGAACAGCTAAATTCAAAACTTTATAGGTATCCACCTCAACATGAAGAAGAAGTAAGGAGACAAATTAAAGAAATGACAGAACAGGGTATAATAAGAAAAAATAATTCAAGATATTCAAGCCCCTTAATAGCGATACCGAAAAAAATTGACAATTCAGGTAAAAAGAAATATCGAATAGTAATTGACTATAGAAAGCTAAACGAAATCACGATAGATGACAAGTTTCCAATACCAAATATCGAATCAATTTTGGACAAACTCGGAAGAGCTCAATATTTTACAACGTTAGATTTAGCCAAAGGCTACCATCAAATCTTAGTTAAAGAGGAAGATAGAAAGAAAACAGCCTTTGTAACGCCACACGGCTTATATGAGTTTATAAGAATGCCATTCGGGTTAAAAAATGCCCTAGCCACATTCCAGAGACTTATGAACAAAATTTTGAGATACCATAAAAGACCATTTGAAAGACCAATAAAAAATGTGTCGTTTATCTAGACGACATACTAATTTTCAGCACGTCACTGAAAGAACACATTCAGACAATTAAAGAAATCTTTAAAATCTTGGAAGAGAAAAATCTAAAGATCCAGATAGATAAATGTAATTTTATGAAAAGGGAAACAGAATTCCTTGGGCATATTTTGACAAAGGAAGGTATTAAACCTAATCCCAATAAAATAGCTATTACAACCTATAACGAAATATTTAAAGAAAAATGTGAAAATAAACCCAAAAGATCCAACTTATGTAGAAGCATTTGAAAAATTAAAACATATGATCAGTTCACACCCAATACTTAGATTTCCCAATTTTGAGAAAACATTTACACTTACGACGGACGCGTCGAATTAAGCAATAGGTGCAGTATTATCACAAGAGGGCCACCCAATTTGTTTCGCGTCGAGAACACTTAATACGCATGAAAAAAATTATTCAGCCACCGACAAAGAGCTTTGGAGCGTGAATTATCTTAGACCATATTTGTATGGAAGGAAATTTAAAATACTGACAGATCATCAACCCATAAAATTTTTGCATTCGAAACATAAAGGGAAAGATATCTCGCCTAGACATCAAAGATGGTTATTAAAATTAGGAGAATATCAATTTGAGATTGACTATTTAAAAGGAAAGGAAAATAAAGTAGCCGATTTGTTGAGCAGACTCGATGACAATGACTACGTTATTAAGAACAAAAATGACACACTGGACGAAAAAAACGAAAACATATCAGAGATAAATATAATAGCAAACTTAGAAGACGAAGAAGATAATTCGTCAAATGCGACAGTACACTCAGCTGAAGAAAACCTTTACAATCATTTTTTCATAAAGGAGGAAATAGTTAATAAATACAGAACGCAAATAATAATTACAAATTGTAAAACAGATGAATTTAAAACCATATATGCTAAAAGAATAATTTTTATAGCTAAACATGACTTTCCAACGATGGGAGAGATTTTTAAGAAATATATAGGCAAAAGAAAAATTGGAATTTACTCGTATCTACCATACCACGAATACAATATAGTACAGGAAAAATTAATAGAAATGTTTTCAAATGACAAACAAATAGAATTCATAAAATGCACGAGTAGAGCTCAGGACATGGAATCCGAAGCAGAAGCAGTCAAACAAATATCGTTTTATCACATAAAAGAAAGTATGCATTCAGGCATTCAGGAAACGTACAACCAATTAAAAAATAAAATATACTATCCAAAACTACTAGAATTTGTGCAAATAGTTATTAACCAATGTGACTTGTGCAAAGAAATAAAAGACGATAGAAACCCTATAAAGAACAAATTCAAAAAAACCGAAACCCCATCAGATAAGAATTAAGTTGTCCATATAAACACATACGTAGTAAGAAATACACATTTTTTAACAAATTTTGACAAATTTACCAAGTTTGCAGCAGCATATGCACTAAATGATCGAAATCATATGACCATAGTAGAACAACTAGAAGAGCATTTCACAAAGCTAGGTAAACCAGATAAAATTATAGCTGACAACGAATTTAACTCGATCAGAATTAAAGAATTATTAATGCAAGAAGGAATAGAATTACACCTAACTAAACCAAATAGTCACACGGGAAATTCGGACATAGAAAGGTTACACAATTCATTGGCAGAAAAACTCAGGGTAACGCTAAAAACAGAAACATCAAACATGACAATAAAACAATTATTGCAAAAGGCCATTAGAAATTACAATGACAGATATCACTCTACAATCAAATGCACTCCTAACGAAGCTCAGAACAATAAGGTAGACTTGAAAAAAATTAAAGAAAATATAGAAAGTGCTAAGGAGAAAATGTTAGAAAAGAACAATGCCAACAGGGAAAACTACAAAGAAAAAAGAGAAGAAGGATTCATAAAAATTACAAGGCAGTAAGACACAAAGAAGTGCCAAAATACATAAAAGCAAAACTTAAAGGCATTGATCCAAAGAATATTAAACGAGCTTACAAATTTACAGAAAACGCTGATGACGACAATACTAATGCTGTTAACAATAACGACAATATCAGGAACATTGACGACCCAACAGATACTTGACCAAGACGGATACGCACTAATAGATATAAAAAACCAAGCTATAGTAACGACAACAGACATAATAGTACACATAATTAATTTAAAAGATATTGACGACACGTTAGGTGATCTAGAAATCAACATACAAATGTTAAACAATGACAACAAACATATATCAGAGACACAACTAACAGAGACAAAACATAAATTATATACATTATATGGAAATCATACACGTAGAAGAAGAGGACTAGTTAATGCAGTAGGCAGTGGAGCAAAATGGTTGTTTGGAACAATGGACGAAGACGACAGAAAAGTAATAGAAAATCACTTATCCAATTTCAAGGAAAACATGCAAGAAACCAATGAGTTAGTAAACAAACAAATTTATATTAATACATATTTCAACGATACAATCAGTTACATAAGGCAATTAATCCAATCAGATAGAAGAGCTATAGAAAGTCAGCTAAAGTCAATTAATAAATATGAAAATAAGAGAAATCAGGAGAACTTATATTATGACCAACAAATAAAAATTCAATTAATAAGAAATAAAATAGAACATTTACAAGACAACGTTGCATCTGCTAGATACAATATCCTTTTTTTTTTTTTTTTAAATCGCGCGGGGTCCCACGCCCACCTACGAAACGCGTACTGGATAGATGCGAGAGAAGGTAAAAAAATAGAATAGAACGAGGAAAAATTAGGATACACTACGGGATAGTACTACAAGCAATACAGTTTTTATTTTTTGAAGGCTTTCAATGCCTTCAATGCTACTAAAAAGACGATTGTAATCAGTACATAAAACCCTAAAGGGCTCATGTACTTCAAACTCACGCCTACAGTGGTTAACTACTAGTGGTATAAAAGTTCTAGAAGAAAGACGGGGAACATGGAAATTGAGCTGGCCTAGAAGGAAGGGGCTCTCCACATCACCGATTATAAGTTTATGTAAAAAGACGACGCCAAGCATCGTCCTACGGTTAGCTAAAGAAGGTAGATTAAGTAGGAGGAGTCTACTAGCGTAAGACGGTAATCTAAGGTTTGCATCCCAGGGTAGGCCACGAAGGGCAAAAAGCAAAAAGTTCTTTTGGACAGATTCAATGCGGCTACTATGGACCCCGAATTGAGGACTCCAGACGCACGAACCATACTCTAATATAGGGCGAACCAACGAAGAAAAGAGGGTCTTCGTTACATAAGGAGAATCGAATTCCTTTTACCACCTTTTAATGAATCCCCATGCCTCTGGCTTTGTTAACCATACAAGAAATATGTTCAGAGAACGAAAGTTTAGGATCCAGGCGGACACCCAGATCATCAACAATAGAAATTCTTTCCAAAGAGCAGTCGTTAAGCATATAGGTTGCAAGCGGGGGGTAACACGTGAAAATGTCATCAGTTTGCATTTTGAGCTGTTGAGATGTAAATCGTTAGCATGACACCATGCTTGGAAGTTATCAAGATCCGATTGTAGGTCAGATTGGCAAGAAATGTCCCTATACTGCAAGCAAAGTTTAACGTCATCAGCGTACATAAGTACTCTGGAATTGGTTAGAACCTGCGGCAAATCATTGATAAACAATGTGAGTCCACAGCACTTCCACAATGGAGAGGAGCCGCTCCTGGGGAACTCTTTCAAAATCCCCAGCCGAAATGGCAGACCGTCCAGAAGAAGTCGTCTAGTAAGAGGCGTGCCCCTGTTGTAAATGCAATGTGTACAAAGGCCAAAACCAGCAAACCGTATAATACAAATAGGTTTTCTGCCCTTGATATGGATGTTCTTCCGCAAAATATGGATGTTGTGGAAGATGTTGAGGAGAGGGCTGCTGTCTCCCAGCTGGCAGCTAGCCCTGCTCCTTTCGCTCTGGCCAAGCCAAAGCCGATCACAGTGCCAAATGTTAACAACGTGGAGGCGATGGAGAATGAGCTCCTCCAGGTGGTCGAAGATGATGGCTTCGAGCTTCGCATTGCTCGTTCAGGTGACCTACGTATTTATGCTAAGGATTCCTCTACTCACCGTATCATAACGAGGTTTTTGACAGAAAAGAATGTTATTTATACTCATTTCTGTCTTAAGGAGGACAGGCCGTTCAGGATGGTTATCAAGAATTTGTCCAGCACCACGCCGAGGAACTTTATTATGGATGAGTTCTCTAAGTTGGGGCATACGATAGTTAATCTGTATAACCCCCCAAACCGTGCCCGGCGCCAAGGGAGTCAGGATGTAGTCACTGAGCAGGCCAGACAAAATGTCTGGTTCGTTGATCTCAAACATGCTGTAAACAACAGGGAGGCTCTGTTGATATCAAAGTTGGGTAGGCACCGAGTAACGGTGGAGCCCAAAAAGGACTCAAATAGACTGAAGCAATGTTTTAGGTGCTTTGGCTTCCATCACACAAAGAATTATTGTTTCAAGCCGCCTGTTTGCGGTAGATGTGCGAAGGATCATTGGACGGGATCGGAGAACTGCAGGGCTTTAGTTGCAGCTGACCTCTGCTGTGCCAATTGTGGTGACAATCATGCTGCATATGATAAAAAATGCCGCATTTATGCACTAAAGCTTAAGGGTGTTCTCCCTAAGGTGAAGCAGCAGCCTCATAATTCTACACGGTCTGCCTATAATAGGCAGTCTACGGTGCCCTCGGCTATGCTGCAGTCTGGGGTTTCTTATGCCAGTAGGACAAGAGCGCAGCAGTTCCAGCCTACTTCAAATCTGGGAGTAAGAAACAATCCTCCTGGATTTAAGCAGGCAGCCTATGACTTGCATGATGATTTCCCGTTGCTAGGAAGCCGTGGTAGGGCTAGCAATGACCAGCAGCCTCCCAACGCTGTCCCTGATTGGGATATGACAAGGGTAGTGACTATGCTTCTTTCCCTAAAGAATTCCGTGGAACAACTGGCCGCCTCCTTAACCACGATCTCGCTGGTGGTGCGAGATTTACAAGCTGGAAGGAATATCGCTTCTGGGAATCATTAAGGTGGGCATATGGAATGCCAGAAGTCTCCTTGCCAATCGGGAGGAGCTTCTGGTGTACCTCTCTGGGCACAGCATTGATATAATGCTGGTGTCTGAGACCCACCTTAAGCACGGAGAGTACATAAGCTTTCCAGGATACAGTTTACACAGGGCGGACTTCCCGAGTGCGATTTCTAGGGGCGGAGCAGCTATTCTAGTTAAGCACGGCCTGACTTGTTACCAGCAAAGCCCGATACGATTGGGACTCCTACAGATGGCGAGGATTGTACTCAGCACTGACATGGGTGAACTGGATGTATCTGCGGTTTACTTGCCGCCTCGTCCTGCCTGGACATGTGATGGCTTTGAGGCCATGCTTAACATTTGTGGAGACAAAGCCATTATCGGAGGTGATTTTAATGCTAAGCATCGCAGATGGGGTAGTGTCAGAGCGGATAGGAGAGGAGCTGCAATTGTGGAAGCTCTGGACAACTTGGGAGCGGATGTGTTGGCCACAGGAAGACCCACCTGTTTCCCCTGTAATGGCGGAACTCCCTCTGCTTTGGATTTCGCACTCTTGAAAGGTCTTCAAGGTCGTAGGTTGACTATTGAAGACTCCTTTGAGCTCAGCTCGGATCACATACCGCTTATTGTTAGTCTCCACCTCCCAGGAAGCTTCACTGTGCCTAGGAAGCTGCTCCTGCCCACTGGATCCGACATCAGGTCTTTCCAGAGGACGCTGGATGACTCCATTCATCTCAATATGGAGATATGCACTGCGGAGGATCTGGATGATGCTGCACTTCTGCTGGAGGCTAAAATCTGGGAAGCATCAGAGCAAGCGGCGCCTCCCTCGGGTATTCACCCCAGGAGAGCCTGCTCTCCACTACCACCGGAAGTTAGTGCTCTTCTGGCGATGAAACACCGACTTAGGAGGGAGTATGGCAGAACCCATGACCCAAGGACTTTGCGTATCTTCCGCAGGCTGGGAAATCGAGTTCGGAAGTTGCTCAACCAACTGAGGGAGGAGTTGTTGGACAAGGAGCTGGAGGAGGCTACTCCAGATAAGGATTCCGACTTCGCGCTGTGGAGAATCGCGGGCAGAAGTAAGAGGCAAGCCTCCCCCAAATACCCGGTGAAGAAAGCGGATGGGACTTGGGCCAAGTCTCCGCTTGAACGTGCCGAGGCGTTTGCCGAGAGTTTGGAGGAGCGGTTCACTCCATTCGAAACTGCGTCGAGGGAGAGAGTCGAAAAGGTTCATGCAGCACTAGAGGAACCTCACCAGATGACGCCTCCTATTCCCCCAATCCGGCTGCCTGAAGTCCAGGCCAAGATAAGGAAGCTGAAGCACCGGAAGTCGCCAGGAGCGGATGGCATTTCCAGCCGAGTAGCAAAACTCCTTCCGGAGAAGGCTCTCCTTTTCTTGGTCTTGATGTTCAACGCTGCACTCAGGCTGGGACATTTCCCGAAAAGCTGGAAGCGTGCAAATGTTGTAATGATACACAAAAAGGGCAAGGACTCGAAGGATGTGGGCAATTATAGGCCTATTAGCCTCCTGCCGACCTTTGCTAAGGTCTTTGAACGGTGCATTCTGGAAAGATTGCAAAGGATACCAGAAGTCACACAAGCGATCCCCAGGCACCAATTCGGCTTTCTCAAAGGACATGGCACCCCCGAGCAACTTCACCGTGTAGTGGACTTCGTCGTGGATGGATTTCAAAGAAGGCAATATACGGTGGCTGCCTTCCTGGACATCCAGCAGGCCTTTGATAGGGTCTGGCACCAAGGGCTCCTATCAAAGGTCAAGGAACTGCTGCGTCCTCAACTGTTCGAGTTAGTCAGAAGCTACCTCAGCGATCGAACCTTCCAAGTGGTGCAGGATGGAGTAGCCTCAACTACCAGGAGGATAGCTGCCGGAGTTCCACAAGGTAGTGTACTGGGCCCTACACTATATAACTTGTTTGCGCACGATGCCCCACTTCATCTGAGCTCAAGAAGCGTGTGTGTAGCGACATATGCAGATGACACTGCAATCCTTGCAAGGTCCAGCTGCGTCTACAGTGCCACGGACAAACTTCAGATACTCCTGAAGAGGTTTGAAAACTGGGCCTGTAGATGGAATGTGGCCATCAACACAGACAAGTGTGCGGTGGTCACATTCGCCTTGAGAAGAGACACATGTCCAGGGGTCTTTCTTCATGGTCAGCTGTTGCCGCAACGCGAGGAGCACACATACCTGGGGCTGGTCCTGGACAAGAGGCTGACGTTCGCGTCGCACATCAAAAAGACAAGGGCCAAGTTGGAAAACACTGCCAGGCGTCTAAGCTGGCTAACTTGCCCGAAGTCGAAGCTGAGTATTAAGTGCAAGACTCGCCTTTACCAGTCCCTGCTAGCACCGATTTGGCAATATGGAATGGCAATATACGGCAGTGCGGCCAGGTCGCATTTGAATCGAATTCAAGCGTTTCAGGCGAAATTTCTCAGACGTATCACTGGAGCGGAGTGGTACATAAGAAATGCCGACATACGCAGGGAATTGCAAGTCCCTGCAATCGGAGACGCCGTGAACACCTTAGCTGCCAGACACAGAACCAGACTTTGGAGTCACCCAAACCCGCTGGCCAGGAGGATGAGCTGGACTAGGACCAGGAGACGCCTGAAGAGGGTCATAATCCGGGAGCTGCCAACCCGGCGTTTAAACTAATTTTTAATTAACATTGATACATATTCGATACATAAAATTGTTAAATAATAATAGATATGTAGCCAAATAAGTTTAGCAGCAAACTTGCATACAAACAAATAAACAAACAAAAAAAAAAAAAAAAAAAAAAAAAAGATGATCTGGGTGTCCGCCTGGATCCTAAACTTTCGTTCTCTGAACATATTTCTTGTATGGTTAACAAAGCCAGAGGCATGCTGGGATTCATTAAAAGGTGGTAGAAGGAATTCGATTCTCCTTATGTAACGAAGACTCTCTTTACTTCGTTGGTTCGCCCTATATTGGAGTATGGTTCGTGCGTCTGGAGTCCTCAATTCGGGGTCCATAGTAGCCGCATTGAATCTGTCCAAAAGAACTTTTTGCTTTTTGCCCTTCGTGGCCTACCCTGGGATGCAAACCTTAGATTACCGTCTTACGCTAGTAGACTTCTCCTACTTAATCTACTTTCTTTAGCTAACCGTAGGACGATGCTTGGCGTCGTCTTTTTACATAAACTTATAATCGGTGATGTGGAGAGCCCCTTCCTTCTAGGCCAGCTCAATTTCCATGTTCCCCGTCTTTCTTCTAGAACTTTTATACCACTAGTAGTTAACCACTGTAGGCGTGAGTTTGAAGTACATGAGCCCTTTAGGGTTTTATGTTCTGATTACAATCGTCTTTTTAGTAGCATTGAAGGCATTGAAAGCCTTCAAAAACTTAAAACTATATTGCTTGTAGTACTATCCCGTATTGTATCCTAATTTTTCCTCGTTCTATTCTATTTTTTTTCTTCTCTCGCGTCTATCCAGTACGCGTTTCGTGCCGTACGTCACACGGCTGCGCCCCTCGGTCGGTTGGGCGGGAGGTGGGCGTGGGACCCCGCGCGAAAAACTAAAAAAAAAAAAACAAAAAAAATGCGACACAACACTGCAGTGCGGAGGAAGCACAACACATATAAAGGCAGGGATAAAAGCAACAGGGAAGAGACAATAGCTAGGAATAGCCACAGCAAGCGAACCTACGGATAACGAGGTTAAGGAATTTCTCGACGCAGAATTGGAGCGGATGGGACGGATAAAAGGGACAAGCCACATTGCAAAAGGCAGGATCTATATGAAACACGATAGACCGTTGAAGCAAAGGTACTACCCGAAAAATCCAGCCATGCAAAAAATAATCCACGAGCAAATCAACGAGGAGGAAGACCTAATAAAGCCCTTATATTCGGCATATAGCTCACCGGTGATATTAGTCAGAAAAAAGAACAGCCAGTGGAGACTATGCATAGACTATAGGCAACAAAACGCAAACTCGGAACGAGTCCTGCGAATGGACCATATCCTGAATCAGCTAAGAGAAGCCAAATACATCAGCACACTACACTGAACTTAAGAAGCGCATACAGGCAGATACCCATGGATGACCAGTGCAAACAATACACGGTCTGTTCCAATGCAAGGTAATGCCTTTCGGCCTACACACAGCACCGGCAATAGATGGAAATAGAAACACTAGCGGAGAGTGTCACACTGATCCAGGAAACCTGCATGAAAAAAGAACAGTGGGAACCACGAACGGGGGAAATGGTATGGGTCAGACAACACCCGTTATCAAAGGCATGTGAAAAATTCTCAGCTAAGTTTGCACCGAAGTTCGAGGGTCCATTCAATGTCTTAAAATGTATATTCTCAGTAATAGCGGGAGTGAAGAACGTCCAATCAGGTAAAACACAGAGGGCATATGTTAATCACATGAAGGCATACGTAGGCAGGGAGGCAAGCAAACAGCGCTTCCAGACGCGGATGAGGGAGCTAGACGGCAAGACAGACACCAGTACGTACGACGGAGCCTGAACAACAAGGACCAGCCAGTCGAAGACCCGATGCGGAGGCGGGACTGTTCGTCGCGACCAGGAAGAAGCGAGTTGCGAACACTCCCAAACGGCAAGAGCAGACAGACCTATTGGGCACAAACACGTGGGAGCGAAGAGCACCATGGGCGACCCAAGTAGAAGCACCCGGAAAACCACACGGCAAGGAGGAGAACAACGCCAGGAACGGGTCGCCACGCAACAAGACGGCCAACAGCAACCACGTTGCAGGCGGCCCCTGCAGGACTGCCCGACTAGAGTGAAACTCGGCGAAACGGGAGACCCTGTGGGACAAACAGACGGAGCAGATTCCCTAGAGAACACCGCAGAAAATCTCTGACTGGGAGCAAGACCAGGAGGACATCTTGGACCTGCACCCAACCGAGGAGGAAGAGCTGTCACTGAGCGGTCAGGAGATCAAACGGAAGCTGGAGAAGCGGAAGCGAGTTAACTTCAAACAGGTGGTCGGCGGAATGCGCTACGCGGTACAAATAAACAGCATAAACGAAGTCTCCATCAACCGAACCCAGGCCTAATCTGGTAAAGGAGGGGAGTGCGACGCCCCACGTCGCAATATATAGAAGTATTATGAAGTATTATGTTTCTTTGAGTTCCTATTATTATTAAGATAAATATTGATAAATAGTTATAAGCAATAAAATAGAAATAAGGGAAATTCGAAGAAAATAAAGTTGCGAAAACCCAGGGAGGGAACACGCTATCCCTGAAATACGGACACATCTAAGGCCAATCGAATAGATATCGGTCATCTGGCAACACCATTGCCTATCGAAGTCAAATATCGATATGGAAACCAACAGCCGATCATGGCCTACATAAGGCGACGCATAGCTCATAGCCGGCACATTCGCCACGAGCAGCGCAACGGGTAAGTCCTAAGTATCAAAGTAGAACTAACTTAGCTCTGAGTAGTATTCAAACATAGGAGGGCCAAGGTTAAGCTCTTGCTAGCTGATCTTGCGGAGGCAAGAGCAAGGTTGCTGAAACCGATCTCACGCATAATACAGGGTATCAGTCAAGTTAGGAAGGCCAAGGTTAAGCTCTTACTAGCTGATCTTGCAGAGGCTGGTATAGTCGAGCAAGGTTCCTGAAACCAAACTCACACGTAATACAGGGTATCAGTCAAGTTAGGAGGGCCAAGGTTAAGCTCTTGTAAGCTGATCTTGCGGAGGCTGGGATCGTCGAGTAAGGCTCTTGAAGCCAAGCTCGCACACGGTACAGGGTAGCAATCGGGGCCGGTAGAACTCGGTGCTAGACTAGCAGGAGGCTCGCGACCCACGACGAATGTCAATCCCTGACCCATCGGGCCGGAGTGGCCAGTCATATAGCATCGATTCCGCGGACATCGTATAACCAGGGTGGCAACAAGGCGGCCCCAAACAGACACACTTTTAGTAAAAAAATAAAACACTAAAAAGTTGCCAAAAAAGCTGTTTATGAGAAAAGGTTTGCCTCATTCAAGATACAGAAAAAAAGTTGAATTTTATCGCACTGTATTAGCGATCAAGCTACAAAACAAAAACACAATTTCAAACAACAATTTTGTTATTCTGCATTAATAAAATTAATATGGATATTAAAAAAAAATTTAATAATCTTTTATTTTATTTGTTTATTTTATTTTATTTTCAATTTAACATCAAAACACTAACACTAAGTTAAGAATATACATTTTGTGCGGGTTATTTTATAAATTTGATATTATGTTGCACATTGTTTTTATTTTTCTTGGTAACTGTTTGTGGGCTTTATTTTCTTTGTATTTGCATATAACGATCGATTTCACTACGCGCAACTACCACGGAAAGACTGATTTTTTTGTGGGCTTTTTTTGTTTGTATTTGAACATATCGATCGATCCTAATTTGTAATAATGCTTAAGTTATGTCAAAGTTATAAACAAAAGGATTCGTCGATTCGTCGAGAGATGGACATTGGACACTCCACCTCTTTTTGAATTATAACCCTTAGACACAATAACATTGTTGTAAATATTGTTGTTGTTGTTGATGTCGACCCTCTCTGATTTTTCAGTGCTCGCTTGTGTGACGAAGTCACTTTGTATTATATGTAAATAGTAGGATTAAGTTATATATAGTAGTTTAAGATAGGATAGGGAAAGGTTAGATTGTAATTAGGTAGGGAATAGGGGAGTAGGAAGTAGGGACGTAGGCGTTGGCCGCCCACCGGCAACGCCCACACCGGCCACACACACCGGCAACGCCCACACCGGCCACACACACCGGCAACGCTTCCCGGCAACATCAGCCGGCAGCATCGCCGGCAACATCGCCGGCAACATCGGCCCGGAAGCGGGACGGAACGGTCCGCATCCCGGAGGACCGATGGAAGCCGCGGGACAAGAGCGGCGAGGAGAGAGAGCGTCGGGGGCAGAGGCCTACGACGCGGGCAGCGACAGAGCAGCGGAATGCAGATCCGCCACCTGCCCGCTCAAGATAGAGCGAGAGCGATGCAAAAGAACGGGTGGAACCCGGAACGGCGCGTGGCAGCGATCGCGGCAGCGCTGCCGCCACGGGAGAGCAGAATTAGGTCAGGGCGAGTTTGGCAATTAAATTTGCAATTACTCGCGGTTTGGCCTTCAATAGGAGCACCAGCAAAAGTAAAGTTTCCAAGTGTGTGCGCGCAGATAACGTGTGTGAAGTAAAGAGAAGGAGAGAAGATTGGCAGCAGCAGCAGCGACAGAACTGGCTGGAAATTTATATTTCGGTAAGCGAAGTATTTATGTCATTTCATTTTGGGTGTGAATATTTAGAAGGAACCAGAAGGAAAGAAAAGGTGGGAGAAAAGATAACGTGAAAGGAAGTTAATTAAATTAAGGAAATTATAGATATGTAAAATAAAACAACAATGAATCCACTTGCTATTGAATATTTCCTCAATCCATTCGCTGCCACTCCTACCACCCTCTTTCCCATGTCGGCGGCCGTTGGGCAATCCCAGGCGCCGAATTGGGCAAGACGGGAACAGGAGCGCCCCGCTGCTGGGCGCGGGCGCGGGCGGCGGCTGTTGGGTTTCCCCAAGCCGCTTGTCCAATCTCAGGGAGCGTCATAGGGATTAGCCCGGGCGCCCTCAGGCAAATCGCGAGTCACGGGGGAATCTTAGGGGAAAGGAGCGACGGCCGCCGGCAATTAATTCCAGGCGAAACCAGCGCGCCGCGTCTGTTGGGTTCGGACCAGGCCGCGGGCTTAGGTTTGGGTTGTTGTGGGCGCGGGAGCAGGCTGCTGGCCGATCCCGAGCCGGTCCCAGTCTCTCGCGAAGGGTTCAGGCCTCTGGAAATTCCCGGCCGGTAGAAGTTTTGTCCCGCCCAGCGTGGGCAATTGGAAGTCGCAGTTTCTAAGCCGAAAACCCACCCCTAAAAATTCTTGCAAAATCTCGGCCTCGCTCATGTTCTGGCGTTTCCAAAATATAAATTATTCTGGAAGGAACTCTGGGCCGCTGAGTTCATATCTCGGCCTTTGCATCCTTACAGATGGCGCCCGAACAGGGACTCGTCAGGACATGGGGAGTTGTAAGAATCCTTACTAAGGCCCCCAGCCGAACAAGAGATTTTTAGCGGTGAAAAACATATACATACATACGCATATGCATGCATATGTAATGGCTAGAAATTGCCAGAAACTTCCAAATTTGCGACGCACATGCAGCCGCCACAACGGCGCCTCGTTTTTTCAGGCCGTCAACGAAAGACAAGGGGAATTCCATTCAGGGGACAAATAGTACAGCTTCGGCAAAAACAGGGCACCAAAGTTGAATTTTTTAGTCAATAAGAAAGATTTTGCGTCGCTGCCTGCGCCGACGTCGGCAGAGCAGAGAGAACCGCCGCTGCACGTGCAGATCGGACGATCGGGTTGTACATACATATACATACACATGCTTATACACATGCTTATACATATTTTCTCTTATTAATAATTTTCGCTCTTGGTTGCGCCGCCATCAGGGCGGGAGCCAATTTATATACTGGCCCTTTTTATTCTATGAACACACTCAGAAAATACTCGTCCTTGAATAAACATCGGAAAATTAAGAAAATTAAATCGCCGCGAAATTAAATAGAATCCTGTGAAAAAAAGAAGGAGGTCCTGCGCAAATTAAATAAATATATCGAAGGATAAAATAAACGAAAGGAAATTAATTAAATAAATAACGGAATTAAAAAAAATAAATAAAATAAATTAAATACATTAAATAATACAATAATAAAATCAAATAATGGAAAATAAATTAAAATGAACGATAAATTAAATGAAATAAAATAAAGGCAAATAAATTAAAATAAAATAAACGGAACAGATAATTAAATAAAGGGAAACGGAATAAATTAAATTAAACTATACACTGGGAGAATTTAATAATAAATAATAAATAAAATAAATAAAAAGTAAATAATTGGGCAAGCGGAATAAAGTAATAAAAACAAAGCAAGTTATTAAATTAAATCAATTAAGTCGGACTGCACTGAAAAAAATAAAAGAAATAATAAAACAAAATAATAATAAATAATAAAATAAAATAAATAAATAATAATAATAAAATGAAAATAAAGTAAAAGAATAAAGGAATTAATAAATTAATAAACTCAGGGAAATAAAAGACAAAAAGGCTGGTTACACCCTAAAATAAACAATAAAAATACAATAAATAATAAAATAAAAATACAGAGCGAAGGAATTATATTGGAAATTGACGGTTACACTGAGAAAAAAAAGGAAATAACGGAAAAATAATTAAACAAACGAAAGGGAAGAGATAAGAAAAAAATAAAACGCGATAAAAACGAAGAAAAGCGGCCAGGGAAAATACACGGAGGAAAATAAAATAAATAAAATAAAAACAATTAAATAATAAATAATGAAATAAAATATTCGCTCAGGAATAAAATACAGCAAGATAAGGTTTAAAGAAATAAGAATAGGAAGAAAAAAAATAACGGACTGGATGAAATGAAATAAGAAATTAAAGATTAAGGAAACAAATAAAAGGATGATAAAAATAGGAAAAGAATTATATTAATTGGATTTAATTAATTAAGATTAAGAAAAGAAATTTAAACAGGATACAAGCGGAAAGGAACAAAAAAAGAATAAGGAAAAAGAACAAGGAAAGGAAAGAAAAAAAAAACGGAAGGAAATAAGATGGGAAGATAAAAGGAAAAGGAAAGAATAAAGGTCGAAAGCTAAGAAAAGAAAAGACACACCGAGGAAAATAAATAGAGAAAGAAAGTTGAGGAAATAAAGTATCGAAAATAAAAGAGTCGAAAAGAGAAAGAAAAGAAAAGTAGGCGAGAAAGAAAAAATTTTAAAATTAAAAGAAAATCAAATATTAATAATCGGAGAAAAAAAGAGAACTAAAAGGAAAAAAGGAAAATAGATATATATACTAATAAGGCAAAAATAAAAGGAGAAAAGGCTAGAAAATTAAATAACGACAAATAGTGGTAAAGACAAAATTTAATAAGGACAGTAGGTTATAACAAAAATAATAAATAATAACAATAAATAATAAAATATAAATATTAAAACAGCGAGGACAAAAAAAAAGAAGAGGACCATGGGCGTCACGTGAATCAGTTATCGCAAGAAGTTGGAGTTGGAGACCATCCTTCTCGAGTTTAATTTGGAGCGCGGAGGCACAGTGGAGGAAATGCGATCGCGGCTGATTGCCTTCGCGCGTCAGCAGGACCATTCGGAGACGGTACAGATCCGTCTGGAGGAGTTAGAGAGGAATTTTGGGAACGCTCCCACCGGGGACGCAAAGTTGCTGTCGCCCATGAATTTAGATTCAGAGGCAAACTCGCCCGGAGCTGCGGCACCGACGGCACCGACGGCGCCACTTGCTTTTTTACTGCCTAGGAGTACTTCTCCGGCTGCAGGAAGACGCATGCCGACGAAGACGGAGGAACCCTCGCGTGCAACGAACCACCATGGGGACCCGGGAGCCGCACTATTGGACAGGGTGACCAAGTGGGGACTCTCGTTTGATGGGACGACGGATCCGCTCTGTTTTATCGAACACATCGAAGAACGGGCCGATACTTGCCGGATCGACCAGAAGTTCGTAGGGAGTTTTTAGATTTCTTTTTGCCGCCGCGCTATTATCAGCGGTTGGAAGACAAAATCAGGACGCATTTTCAGCGGCCCAATGAGCCCTTTAAGGAGTATTTAGTGGACCTGCGCCTGCAGATGCGACGGACAGGAATCACGGGGGAACGAGAATTGAAGCGAGTCTACGACAATATGCTGCCGGAGTATCAACTGTTTGTCAGGAGGCAGGATTTCCGCACGTTGGCGGAACTGACTCATTTAGTGGTCGATCACTAGGAGACTCGCCGCAGGAGCGGACGAGCTGGAAATCAGCAGGACCCGAACCCTAGGGCACCACCGATTTCTCGCGTCACCACGGATGCGGACCGCACGGCCCGCAGGCCGCAGACGAACACAATTTCAGTAGGAACGCGAATACGGGTCGGGCATCGACACCGGTGCGTGAGGCATGCAGAAACTGCGGACAACCGGGATACTTTTCGGCGGACTGCCGGAGTCAGGCACTAATCCACTGCCGGGATTGTGGACGACGAGGAGTACGGGCATCGAAATGTTGCCGAAGACAGGCTCCGGGAAACGGAAACGGGCCTCGTGTGACCGGGAATCACCCGAGGGACCCGCACAACCCGGGCAATTAACAGGAGGAACCCTTCACCAACATCAGGGACGCATCCGAGACGCCATAGAGATGGAAGGGCGACGATTTATGGCCACCCTGGACACGGACGCTACGCATAGCTTCATAAGTGAAGATTTGGCCAAGGAATTAGACAACAAACGGAACATGAGGGACATAAGAACACAGGTCAAGCTCGCCGACGGTACATGCCGGGAGCTGACGAGGACGCTAGCAGCAGTCATCCACTGCGGGGATCGCAGTACGCCGACCATCCTGCTGGTGATGACGGACGTTTTGGACGATGTGCTGCTGGGCATGAATTTTTTGTGCGGGATCGGAGCCACCATCCAGTGCGGGGGACAGGCCCTCCACTTAATGCCGGATGAGCACACCAAGCCGCCATGGGCGCGGACACGGGGAACGATAGGCGCTACAGGGCTACGCGCGGAGCAGCAGGCAGAGCCACGCGCGGAAAGCGTGACGGAAAGGTCGCGGGAAAGCGTGATGGAAAGGTCACGGGAAAAGGTGAGGGAAAGTTCACCGGAAAAAAGGAACGTGGGGGAAAATTCACAACAAAACGTGACGGAAAGCTCGCGGGAAAGCGTGACGGAAAGGTCGCGGGAAAGCGTGATGGAAAAGTCACGGGAAAAGGTGATGGAAAGGTCACCAAGGAATCATGTAGGAGAAGTAGTCGAAGGAACGGATCAAGGATCATTTGGCACGGTTACTCAGGAAAGACCGGTGGCCACAACAGGACCGGTACCCAAGCCGCGTACTGTTGGAAGACAGTTGCCGATCCCTGCCCCGCGGGCAGCGAGTCGGAACTTGGGTATGGGAGCAGCCATGGATACGGAGGTACCCACGGCTAGTCGAGCTAGCAGTTGAAGCCATGTTTTGGCTGTGGCTGACCTTTTCGCACCTCCAAAAAGCGTGTCCACTTCCAGGATCACGCCGAGGAAACGCCGGAGCAGAACGCGCCCCTCTGCGAAATTGTCGACACGGTGAGCCATGCACCAGAGGAGCAGGACCCGAAGGAGTCGGGACAGAGATACCCTGGGTGGAGAAATTCCTGGAGCAGGAATTGAGGAAGTTTGAGAATTTAGCCGGAGTATCCCACATCGCGGAGCACCGGATTGTTATGCGCAACGACCGCCCCATAAAACAAAGGTACTTTCCCCGGAATCCGGCCATGAGGGCCGTTATTGATAAGCAGGTAGACGAGCTTCTTAGGGACGGCCGCATCGAGCCATCTAAGAGCACAGCGCCCCGATTGTGATCGCGGCCAAGAAGAACGGTGACGCACAGATGTGCATCGACTACAGGCAGTTAAATGAGAACTCTGTGCCGGATGCGTACCCGCTGCCTAGGATACACCAGATCTTGGAGCGATTACGGAACGCCAAGTTCATTTCGACATTGGACTTGAAGAATGGTTACTGGCAAATCCCCGTGGCTAGGGATAGCCGGGAATGTACGGCTTTTACGGTTCCGGGCCGAGGCCTATTCCATTGGCGAGTTATGCCACTCGACACTGGCGACGTTTCAGCGGGCCCTGGATACGGTAATCGGTCCAGACATGGGGCCGCACGCGTTCTTCTACTTAGACGACATTATAGTCATCGGGTCGACGCTGGAGGAACACGTCGAAAATCTTCGGGAAGTGTTTCGCCGATTACGCAAAGCCAACCTGCGGTTAAATAGGGATAAATGTCATTTCTTTCAGCGGCACATCGCCTATTTGGGGCACGTAATAAGCGAGGAAGGGATCAACACCGATCCGGATAAGGTAGCCGCGATCCGCGAGCTACTACCGCCGACTTGCTTGAAGGAACTTCGGAGGTGTCTGGGAATCGCATCTTGGCATCGTCGATTTGTCCCCAATTTCGCCGATATTGTGGAGCCGATGACTTCCTTGCTGAAGAAGGGCAAGAAATGGGATTGGACACCACGGCAGGATCAGGCGTTTCAGGAGCTGAAAACGCGACTGACGGAAGCACCTGTCTTAGTCTGCCCGGACTTTGAGCAGAAATTCGTGCTATAAACAGACGCCAGCGAATATGGCATTGGAGCCGTACTAACCCAGACCATTGATGGGCAGGAGCGAGTGGTGGCCTATGCCAGCCGCCGCTTAAATAGTGCGGAAAGGAACTATTCGGTGAACGAGAAGGAGCGTCTCGCCATCGTATGGGCGGTAAGGAAGATGAGGTGATACATCGAAGGATACAGGTTCGAGGTAATAACCTATCATCAGGCTTTGAAATGGTTAAATTCCATAGATAATCCGACTGGGAGAATCGCTCGATGGGCACTCGAGCTGCAGCAGTATCAATACGACGTTCACTACCGGAGGGGAGCCCAGAATCTAGTGGCTGACGCCCTCTCACGCCAACCGCTGCCAGTAGCGCAGCAAGCACATGTACAAGGAACAATCTGCAAGTGGCTCACAAGGATGTTGAAGAAGGTTCGGACCGAACCAGCAAAGTTCCCGGATTTTAGGGAAGAAAGCGGACAGCTTTATCGCCGCATTGGGCTAGGGACACAGGAGAAGGAGTACACACCATGGAAGCTGTGTGTAGGAGCGGATTATCCCGCTGCCGGACATTTGGGAGTCCGGAAAACGAGTAATCGCGTGGCCCAGAGGTATTATTGGCCAGGACTTTTTCGCGACGTCTCCCGCTACGTACGAAATTGCCTAAATTGCCAAAGGTATAAGGCCAGTCAGGAGAAACCGGCGGGACATATGGGTGGAATTAATTCCACTACGCAAAGCCACGGGAACACATTTGGAGCGCGCATTTCGGGAACGATCCTGAGCCGTTTTGGAGTGCCACGAACGTTTGTCTGCGACAACGGCACCCAATTCACAGGTCGATCGTTCCGAAATTTCTGTAGGTCCCTGGGGATGGAGTTGCAACACACGGCTCCATATACACCGCGGCAGAACCCGACGGAAAGGGCCAACCGGACGATCAAGACGATGATCGCCCAGTACTTGGATGGAGGTGAGCAAAACGAATGGGACAAGCTGCTTAGGGGTCGCAAAATTCCCTTCGCCGAACATTGTGCAGCTGAACATGCCGGGCAGTCGCCGACGGCGGATCGCCAGTTTGAACCAGCTCAAGACGTACCATGGCGAGGACATGGATACGGAGGAGAACGAGAACGAAGAGGCTGATCCGACCGGTGGGAATGACTCCAAGCTCGGCGGACGGAACTAGACGGCGGACGCCGCCCAGTGCCAGGAGATGACCGCCTGGAGATTACGGTGCCAGAGGCGGAAATGCGTCCGCTATACGTGGATGTGGGCCCGATCGAGGGAAGGGACCCTTGCCATCCCTCCTAACAACGCTGCCGACAATTGGGGCGCGAGGACCGGCGCCGCCGAAGGGTCCGACCGAGACGGTCACCACGATCGTCATATCGGACGACGGCGACGACGACGACGACAGCGACGTGGCGCCAGATGGGCGCCGGATGAATATTCGGGCATTTTTGGTCCAGGGCCATATAAGGTCGTCTACCCCGATCCGGTGCGCGGTCAGCCGCACCGAGGAGGGAACACGGATCGGAAGACGGCGTGCGGCGCCATGGGACGACTCGCCATCCGCCTCATCGGAAGAAGATGAACGGGAGCCACCGGAACATAGGAACGTCCGAGGCGAGCACTGGGTGGTGGCACCAGTGGTATGGTCCACGCCCGAAGGACGACTGCCGGGGCGCCTTATAACCCGGATCCGCACACACCGGCCACACACACCGGCCACACAGCCGGCAGCATCGCCGGCAACATCGGCTAGCAACAACTGGCTAGCCGGGATCAGCAACATTGTTGCGGAGCAACGGCCCGGGAGCAGGACGGAACGGTCCGCATCCCGGAGGACCGATGGAAGCCGCGGGACAAGAGCGGCGAGGAGAGAGAGCGTCGGGGGCAGAGGCCTACGACGCGGGCAGCGACAGAGCAGCGGAATGCAGATCCGCCACCTGCCCGCTCAAGAAAGAGCGAGAGCGATGCAAAAGAACGGGTGGAACCCGGAACGGCGCGTGGTAGCGATCGCGGCAGCGCTGCCGCCACGGGAGAGCAGAATTAGGTCAGGGAGAGTTTGGCAATTAAATTTGCAATTACTCGCGGTTTGGCCTTCAATAGGAGCACCAGCAAAAGTAAAGTTTCCAAGTGCGTGCGCGCAGAAAAGTGTGTGAAGTAAAGAGAAGGAGAGAAGATTGGCAGCAGCAGCGACATAACTGGCTGGAGAATTATATTTCGGTAAGCGAAGTATTTATGTCAATTCATTTTGGGTGTGAATATTTAGAAGGAACCAGAAGGAAAGAAAAGGTGGGAGAAAAGATAGAGTGAAAGGAAGTTAATTAAATTAAGGAAATTATAGATGTGTAAAATAAAACAACAATGAATCCACTTGCTATTGAATATTTCCTCAATCCATTCGCTGCCACTCCTACCACCCTCTGCTCCCCTCTTTCCCATGTCGGCGGCCGTTGGGCAATCCCAGGCGTCGAATTGGGCAAGACGGGAACATGAGCGCCCCGCTGCTGAGATTAATTCCGGGCGCGGGCGCGGGCGGCGGCTGTTGGGTTTCCCCAAGCCGCTTGTCCAATCTCAGGGAGCGTCATAGGGATTAGCCCGGGCGCCCTCAGGCAAATCGCGAGTCACAGGGGAATCTTAGGGGAAAGGAGCGACGGCCGCCGGCAATTAATTCCAGGCGGAACCGGCGCGCCGCGTCTGTTGGTTTCGGACCAGGCCGCGGGCTTAGGTTTGTGTTGTTGTGGGCGCGGGAGCAGGTTGCTGGCCGATCCCGAGCCGGTCCCAGTCTCTCGCGGAGGATTCAGGCCTCTGGAAATTCCCGGCCGGTAGAAGTTTTGTCCCGCCCAGCGTGGGCAATTGGAAGTCGCAGTTTCTAAGCCGAAAACCCACCCCTAAAAATTCTTGCAAAATCTCGGCCTCGCTCATGTTCTGGCGTTTCCAAAATATAAATTATTCTGGAAGGGACTCTGGGCCGCTGAGTTCATATCTCGGCCTTTGCATCCTTACACTTGTATCCATGTCTACCGTTACCGCAACATAAGAGCAACATCAAACGTATAATCGGCAATTCGATTTAATTTAAATCAAACAGTAAGCGCAAAACCAAATCGAAAGCGATGTCTAGCTGCCTCCTACAGACATTGTCACTTAGTTTACGGAGCTTCCCATGCACAAAACACATACAACAAAATACAACTGGTTCAAGTTGCAACAGCCAAAAAAAAGCTGTTGACGTTCTGTAAGCTAGGTATTCAGACCTACATAAAACATTAGGTGACCCAAATTAAATCAAGTGTGCTCTGAAAGATTTTGTTGGGACAGTATAGATACAATAATTTTTGTATATCAAGTCAAAGCTCCCGGCTCCCGGTGAAGCCACGTATAACTAGCCTCTGGTTAAAGTATAATGATAGGCTGAAATCTTTATTCAAACTTATTAGGATACAAGATATTTTTAAAATTTTCTGTTACTTACACTTGTGGTTTTGCCGCTTTCAATTTCACATTGAGGCTTACAATATATAGCTTTTTCTTTCTAGCAAATAGTGTTAGAACATTATGTTAGTGTGGCTTAACTTAAAATATGATTCAAACAAAACTGAAAACTAATTGGGCATCTAACGCAGGGCGGCGCCACTCTCGCCAGCCGCGCAACATTCCCCACCTCGTAATTCAGCTGCGTGATCACGCTGGGTATTACCATTCCTGATGATGTCCAATTTAGCCAACTTAACCGCAGGGCGAGTAACGAATCCTTCGAAGGTCCGTACTACTGCGCTCCTCACTTGACCATTTTTTCCGCGATGAACGTCCACGACGATTCCCTTCGGCCAGGAGTTTTTTTGCTCGTCTCATCCACATCAATGACTAGATCATCAACAGCTATCGGTTTCGGGTTCGGCTGAAACCATTTTTTTCGTCTTGTAAGAGTGGGTAAATACTCTCGGATCCATCTTTTCCAGAAGCGGTCCGCTAGTTGTCCAGCTATCCAGAAATTTTTACCCAATCCCATGCTAGTACACTCCATTTTACCATGCTCGCGGAGCCCACTTGAGTTGCCGACCAAAAAGTGGTTTGGAGTTAGGGCTTCGGAGTTCTCGGATTCCAGCGTAATATAAGTCCGAGGTCTCGAATTTAATGTACTTTCGGCATCAGCTAGGGCCGCTCGTAGTACCTCTTCTCGCAATCCGGCATCGGCTAAGATTTCTGTCAGGATTGACTTCGTGGAACGCACCATACGTTTCCAGGCTCCACCCATGTGAGGCGATCCGGGTGGAATAAAGTTGAACGACATTTCCGGATATTTGCGTTCCACTTCCAAAGTTGATATGCGCTCAATTTCATTCGCTAGCACTCTGCTTGCACCTCGAAAATTAGTACCATTGTCTGACAGCATCTTAACAGGTACTCCTCGGCGAGCAGTGAACAATTTTAAGGCCAGCAGGAATGAATCTGTCGATAGAGATGGAACGATTTCTAAATGCACAGCACGAACTGTCAGACAGGTGAACAGTACTCCCCATCTTTTCTCCCGTGGTCTTCCCACGGCGATTTCTATTGGTCCAAAATAGTCTACTCCAGTATATGTGAAAGGCAGAGTGAATGGTGAAAGACGTTCCTTCGGCAGGTTTCCCATTATTGGTGGCTGTGGCCGAGCGCGCCTGATGCAGCAAGCTGAGCAGTTTTCGGCTATGTCCTTTACCAGCGCTCTCAGACCGGGAATCCAATAGTGCTGCCGAATATCGTTGACGACAATCTCTCCATGCAGGTGGTGATATTTCCGATGATAAAATTCCACTATTAGGTACGTTACCCTATGGCGCCGTGGAAGGATAATTGGATGCTTCATTTTGACCCTTACATTTTCGATGGCTTCGATCCGACCTTGCGTTCGAAGCACTCCGGCTGCATCAAGAAAGGGAGAGAGTTTGAAAACAATGATTTTCCGATTAGTAACGCCATCGCCTTTCTTTAGACAGCGTATTTCATCAGAAAACGACCATCTCTACATATCGCTCAGATCCACGCGGCTTCTTGTGTATACGACGTAAGAAATCCAACACACATCTTTGGGCAGCACGTAGACGCTCGAAGCTGCTGAAACGCTCCGGGTCCGGCATAATTGAATTTATAGGTGGGATGTTCTCCTGCATTTCTGCCTTGTGGTACATAAGTTCGCAATCAGTATTAGTGGCCATTCCAGTTCGCACTGGCCACTGCGACTCGCTTTGCAGCATGAAGTCCGGACCAGTAAACCATCACGCTGAGCAACTTATCTCGCATTTTTTCATCCATTTGGTTCCTTCATCCGCTATGTTCTGTTCCGAAGGTACCCAGCGCCAATCTTCAAGCTCAGATCCCTCAAGAATCTCACCAATACGTAGGGCCACAAATTGAGGAAACTTACGGGCATCGAATTTTATCCAGCACAATATGTCTTGAGCATCAGTCCAAATATGAATTGACAGCTCAGACCCAAAACAGCTGCCATCAGTTCCATTCGAGGCACTGATATTGGTTTCAATGGGGAAACTCTATTCTTCGAGCCACTAAAGAGCATCGGATCACGCTTTCAAGTTCAACACACAGGTACGCCACTACAGCGTAAGCATCCAGGCTGGCATCGACGAATACATGCAACTGCGCATTTTTAACGGAACTTGAACAAGACATATAGCGTGGAATGCGAAGATCGGCAAGTTTCGTCAGTAGGGCCTTCCATGTTAACCAGTCGTTCTCGTCGGATTCCTTGATTGCGTCGTCCCAGCTTACTCCGGATCTGCATATATTTTGTAGTATGATTTTGGCACTTATGACTCGACGTTTCGTGTGGGTTGTTGACCTCTGCAGCAACTGGGGCCTGATGACGAATGTTAGCATGTCTGACTCTGGTAGCCACCACATGCCCAAAACTTTCTCCTGAAGTTCTTGCTCTACGCCAAGATATTTCGGAGACGCCACACGTTAGCAATTTAGGGATTGGAGGACTTTCGTGGAGTTTGAAAGCCAATTCCTCATTTCAAATCCACCCTTGATGTGGATATCTTTCACATTTTTTGCCAGTCGAATCATCTGATCCTCCGTGTCCACTGACTCCAGCCAGTCGTCAACGAACGTGTTTCGGAAAATCGCCTTTATCGCGCTTGCATGTTTCTCGCCGAATCGCTCCGCATTACGCCTCAATACGAAGTTGGCAACAGACGGCGAGCATGAAGCCCCAAAAGTTAACACTTGCATTACATATGTATCCGGCGGACGATCAATTTCTCCATTTCGCCATAAGAACTTCTGTGAAGATTGGTCGGAGTCGCGAATTTTAATCTGATGAAACATTTCTCGTATGTCACCATTTACAGCTACAAGTCGCTCTCGGAATCGCAGTAGCACTCCCATCAACGATACCAACAAATCCGGTCCTTTTAGAAGTGTATCGCTCAGAGAAACGCCGTTGACTTGAGCTGCAGCGTCCCAGACCAAACGTTTCTTTCTTTTGTTGGAATTTTCCACTACAAAAACAGGCAGATACCAAGAACGTTGATTATTAGGTAACTCGCATATTTCCAGCTTCCGAATATAACCCTTCTTCTCGTAGTTCAGCATGGTATCACTCAAAAATGCATTCAGCTCCGAGTTTTTAAGCATTTTTGACTCCAGACATTTGAAGCGTCTAAGTGCCATGGGATAGGAGTTAGGCAGTTTAACATTCTCGTACTTTCACAGTAGTCCAGTTTCCCAACGACTATCATTTGGGATATACTGTGTAGTTTCATCCCAATTGGCATCGCTTCGCAATTAGACCGTCATTATCAGCTTCTTGTACTTCTAAGGGCACGCAGATTTTAATGTGATCCAGACCAATAATCATATGGCTTTAGCATTGGAGTACGTCGAGACGGGAACGGACTTTAGGTGTCCGTGCTCATTTGGCATTTCTTCGTCAATACATTGCACTATAGGTAATTTTGCTTGCCAAAAGTCATTTTTTAAAAGTTGGCCGATTGAAGTAATTTTAGGTGCAATGGGTTCAGAATTGATCATTGATCAATGTTGCATACCAGAATTTTCGATAAATGGCACCACTTAAAAACATCAGCTGATCAAACACAGCTATCGGAAATGCAGATATCGAAAATGCGCATATTGTCGTTTTTATGTAAATTTGCAATCGTTAAAAGTCAAATATTAAAGAATATCATTGGAATTTTTGAAACGTGTTCTAACCAGAGGGGTTCGTAATATATGTAATGCTTTTCAAAGTTGAAAAATCTCTTTTTTGTCCCCTTAATATAGTAAAAGTGTAAGTAACCTAAAAAAATGCATATTTTTGATGGTGCCTCATTTTTGAAAAGCTATATAAAGGGAGTCCAGAAGAGTCCATCGAAGAAATGTATTCTATGTTGTAGAGTATTCAATTCTTGTTCAAATAAGTGTAATTAGAATTGCCACTTTTAACCACTTTCCGTGATATTTTAATTTTTAGAACATAACCTCAGTGTGAAAACTGCTGAGTTGTTCGGCAAATGGCGCGAGGCAGTTGGCAGTTTTTTATTTTTAATTAATAAAAGCAAGGCGTGCCACGCCCACTGTTATTAAAAATATATCAAATAATTATTAAAAAACGCTTGTTTTATATTAAAAAAAGTATTTTAAACATATTTGCATAATGAAAAAAATAAAAAAAAAAATAAGGGGGCGGTGCCACACCCACTTTTTTCTAATTTCAATAGATAATGGTTGTCCTAACCCAATGCAAAAAACCGATTCGAATTATCTTGCTCCGTTCTTGAGATGTTAATTTTGGCAAGCAAAAGTGGTCAAATTACCTATAGTGCATTGCAATGGCAGATCCAGTTTGCTCACAGTGCGCACTCCTTTCAACGTATATTTTAAATCTGGACGACCGGCAGCGGAAATATGAGTACAGACGAATTTAGATTTGGCTTCAGTCTGCGTCATATCGCCGGTCCATTTCAAACAAATCTACTCTTCGGACCCGTCTAGGCCAACTCATCTGCTAACTCGCGCTCCATTAGCGTACAGGATGATCCCTCGTCGATATGGGCCAAAACATCCACGGATCTTAACTTGTTATGCAAGGTGACCGGTATATATCGGAACAGCGCCTTTTTTGTCGTTTTGTCATGGAAGAGAATAGTTGACTCACTGGATACTATATCGCTAGTTTTATTCTCCGGTTCGATCTCGTCCTCGTTCACAACTCGCTCATAATGTATACGTGCATCCATTGACATTACAAGTCTTCCTTACTTTGCAGTTCCGAGCAATATGCTTTCCAAAGCAGGAGAAGCATAGTCGTTTTGCCTTTATTATGTCCAATCTAGATTTGATTGACATGGCCAAAAATACTGTGCATTTCATTAGTTCATGGTTACCGTTACTCCCTGGGCACGATGATTCTTGTACATCCTGTAAGTTCTGCTTGTTTTCGTTATCGCCTACTACATTGTGGACTAATAGGCGTTCCTTCACATGTCTGCCACCTTTATCTCTCTACATTGGCTGATAATCATAAGGCGTTACCATCGTGGCACACATAGCTACGCCAAATAACCAATTATCAAAGGCGGCCAAATTTCCGCCACCTGCTGCTAAACGATGTCTGCCCCAATCTAGTTTCAAATCGCTCGACAGCTTGGCTACCAATTCACTCAGCAGAGTTGAATCGTTTAGATATTCTTGTAGACCCATTGACAACATGGTAGCACAATAATTCTGCTCTGCAAGTGCTGACTGACTGACTCCAAATTGTTTGGTTTGATTTTTGGTTCATTCCTAAGTTTACGTTGCAGACTAGCGTGCACTATTTCCGATCGTCCATACAACATTCTCAACGTTCCGATCGCATACGGCACCATAGCTGGAACCATGAGCTTGCCTCGTACAGCATCTAGAGCTGATCCTCTAAGGCACTTTTGGAGTTTGATGGGATTCTCCTCGTTGCTAAATCCACATCTTTCTGTTAACTGCTCATAGTTGCTTATGAATAACAGCCACTCCTCGGGCTTACCAGAAAAAACAGGTAATTCTTTCGATATGACGTGGCGCGCAGCTGCCTGAGTCGGCGTAAAGATGACTGCATTGTTCCCTGCTTGCGGAAACAGTGTGCTGGCAAAGTGCGGCATGTGTCCACCTGCGCCGCCGCCATTAAGTCCAGAGCTGTAGGGCTGGGAAAGGTTCGCGGTATTGGGGTTAAATTGTGGCATGAAACTCGGCCCACAAACGACTCTGATTGTCGCTATCCTTTATACTTCTCCTCACTCCTCCACACCCTTGGTGAAAAGTGCTTTTCAGAAACTGTGCACCCTTGGCGTAGAATTCTGGATGGCAAAAGTATTTCAGAATGTTGGGACGCTCCCGGGTCCCGGTGAAGCCACGTATAACTAGCCTCTGGTTAAAGTATAATGATAGGCTGAAATCTTTTTTCAAACTTATTAGGATACAAGATATTTTTTAAATTTTCTATTGCTTACAATTGTGGTTTTGCCGCTTTCAATTTCACAATGACGCTTACAATATATAGCTGTTTCTTTCTATAAATAGTGTTGGAACATTATGTCAGTGTGGCTTAACTTAAAATATAATTCAAACAAAACTGAAAACTAATTGGGCATCTAACGCAGGGTGGCGCCACTCTCGCCAGCCGCGTAACAGATTATATGAAATGCAGTACTTCCAAAGACTAGAAAAAAAAATTCCAAACAATTGTAAATTCAAATCAAAAACATAATGCAATGAAGATGTGCACCCAAATACTTCTAAAATTTAGCCGCTCTAGCTTTCCCGTACTTAAGTACCCGCCCGCTCTCATACATGATCTAACGCACCCAGCGCACTGCTGGTCGAGTATAGGGACGACTAATGCGATCCTTACCGAAAAATGCACGAAATGCAGTAGACACAATTTCTAAGCGGAAACAGTGACGATCAAAGTGAGCTATATATTATTACATCCATCGAGCCTTTGCTGTTATTGAAGGCACAACCGAGGTAGAATCAACATGATTTTTGCAGCACAGTGCTATTATTTATTGTTAATACCTAAACCTGCTAAAAATGCCCAACTCCCGTGTTCAACTATCAAAAAAATGGAGCTTGTCCAAGAAGCCGCAAAACGTTTCTTCGGCGTATACAAACTTTCATCTGGAGTGCAGCATGTATAAGAAAATGTCACAAACTTGGAGACCAATGCTGCTGAGCTCCGCTTTGATGGAGGCAAGTTAAAGTAGCTTTTCGATAACATGAAGGGAGAGTGCGGAAGATAGAGGGTCAATTTGTAGCATAGAAAATCAAGATTGCGACCTGTGCATACATGGAATCCCATTTTTGCAGCAACACGCGCCTGACAAATGATGTACTGCTTCGGCCGACCAAAGCTGCATTAAGATAACATTACGAACATTTGAATATGCTGCTTTTCCAACGTACCGATTGAAAAAGCTTTTTGGCTATAATACTTGACGTTGTAGTGTCCTGCAGCTAGAAAACAATCCGCAAGGGAGCAAGTGAAGTCTATGAATTAACTCCTAGAGATTGTAAAGCAAGGTTGACAGCAGATAGCGGCAATGCAAAAGTCCCGTAGCATTTTTAATCTTATTTTTTATTTAAAAAATCCTCTCTAAACCTTAAGAGACTAACAAATATCTTGTTAAATCACAAGTCAGAGCTAAAATTTTCGTATTTAAAATTTCCCAATATTTTGACTCCGGCTTGTGTGACCAGTTCTTGGAATATTCAAACCTACGATACCTAAGAAATCGAATAGGCACTCTCCCGCATTCAGAGAATTTCGATATTTTAAATCTACCCCATATACTTTAATCTAAATTACGTTCATTTATACTAGCTATTATTATTATTAGGAATAGTAGCATAGCCTGGTGAGTTGCCTGGCTAATAGATTTGGGTGAGTTTAAACTTTAAACTTTAAATTTTAAAGTCTAGCTGTAATTTATTTTTCTTAAAACCATTGCTCTCTGGATATTTGCTTTGCGGGTGTACCACGGGGCTCCCGGTATTGTCCGTTGAATCTTTGATAGTACTCGTAATGATTAATATGTTGCTGCTGCTTGCATTTCCCAGAGTTGCAACCAGAGCTCCAGATCGGATTTAAGCACGAGTTATAGAGTAATACTTTATACTCGAGTGGAAGCGGAAGCGAAAGCTCTAGTTTATGAGCCAGTGACGTCTGCTGGCTTTTAGTTTTAAGTGGGTCTTCTTCACGTCGATACGATTACTCCAGGTAAGTCTTCTATCTACAGTGACGAACTAAAGTGTTGGCACAGTTGGCATGTCTGTCTTTCGCAACCCTTTTTAAAATGAATTATTGTGATATTTAAATAAATCAACATTTTCTTATATAAGTTAATCAATTTAAAACTAAATTAAATTTATTTCAGTATTGAATCTTTTTTATTTAATTTAACAAAATTAAAAAACTAAAAAACCCCAGATTTTTTCGGAACAAAAGAGATGGCACACCCAAACAAATATATTGAATATTATGAAAATTGAACGGGTTTAAATAAAAATTAATATTTTGTGGCTAAGCCCTTTTGTCTTAGAACAGCTTGGCATCGAAGAAACCAAATTTTGGGTGGTTTCTGTTTCAATATGACGCCATTTCTCTATAAGTGACACCTCTCTAGCGCTTCAACTCTCTCGGTGCAGCTGCACTTTTCTTCTCATCTCTTTCGCCACCTCATCTATTGCTACAGGTACAGTGGTAAGTCTAAAATAATGCCTTCTGATATTGTTTGCACGTTCAAAACATGCAAAAAGGCTGTTTTGTCTACCGATCTTACCATCGGCTGCTGGCTGTGTGACAACATTTTGCATGCAAAGTGCATTGGTGTTGCCGGCCGGACTGTTGATGACGTCAGGAAAAACTTCGGTTTGCGCTACTGTTGCGACGCCTGTCGTGAAGTTGAGTTAGTTATGCGGCAAACTAAGGGCAGTTTTAAGGAGTTGTTATCGAGTTTTAACCAAACTCATAACATTTTCTTAGCGCTGGAAAGCAGTTTAATAGCCAAACGCTAGAAGACGTTTTGCAAGTGATGCAAATGTGGTTTGTCCTTCTTTCGTCACTACGCGTTCATTCACCTTTTTGTGATCGAATGCGAAGTCTTTTTTTTGTGACAGAGTGCTTAGGCGTAGAATGTTTGGCGACAGAGGACATTACGTGTCTAAGGTGTTTGTTTCACTTTTCAATAGTTGATTCCTAGGAAATTTCTAGATCAAGTTCGATGTGCGCACTTCAACTTTTTTTTTGTACTTTAGCCAGTATATATATTGGTAGCGTTTCAAGAGCTGCGTATAGATCATGCAAGTGGTCCGATGTAAGCTGTTCTAGAGTTTTATCTGCCTATGTAGGACTTTTAGTTACAGCAATATAATTGTTTATTTGGATCTGCGGACCAGTATGTAGGCCTTTCCGGTGAGACAAAGTCTAGCTTATTACTAGAAGCTATAATGGCTTTGTTTAATTGGCGCTCTTTGGGATTGAGTAGCGTTACTATCACTGGCAGCTATGATGCAGTTTCGTACAGAGTTGTAAAAGTTCATACATTTATTTTCTGTAAAACTTAAGCATTGGGATAGATGGCGGAAAGGGTTATGGAGCCAGCTAGTTAAGTTTATGCGTAGGGCTGCGGACTGTAGATAGTACGTAGTGCATGTATCCCAAGGATGATACGTTATATACCTCCCTGCGCTTTGCGGTCTGGGTGGTTGGACGTGTGGAGTATGCAGCCGATAATATGAAAGTAGTTTTTATTTCTTTGATGAGTTCTAGAGATCAGAATTATATCGATATTATGGCTATTTAGGAACTGCAGGAGTTCGTTTTTATGCATATTTTTAAGAGTCCATTTATACAGACTTTTTGTTTTATCAACAACAGGTCTTGGAGAGAATTTTATATCGATATAATGATGATATATTTTCTCAAACAGGTCACCTTTATTATCCAGGCATGCTTCAATATATGCAATATGCGCTGGCGACACAGACTAGTCGCAGTGTGCAGTAAAGATATTCTTCGGTGACGAAGGTATTACAGATTGTATAAAAAGTGTACTGCGTTTTTCTTTAAAGGTTTAATTTTTCGCAGCAGCTCAAACTGATTACAAATTGTATCCCTTTTTAATTTAATTTAAAAATAAATCAAAATATAATTGCGCATAATTAATTATTGTTACATCAGCATACTTAATTTTAAAAAAATATCCCGAAAGGGAAATAGACCTGGATTATTCATAAAGCACATATATTTCTGTAGTGAGTCGCATGAAGCAGAATCCGACTGGGTGAGTAGCAGCAGCACTGCTTGATCATTGAGTTGCTGTTGGCATGAGCGCGCTCATTCAGTAACGAACAGTGACGTTGACGTTTTCCTCTAGTTGTTTTTGTTGCCGATCTCGACATTGATTTGTGCCTTTACCGGTTGCACTTGTTAATGTTTTATTTGTTCTAATTGTTAGTTCTAATAATCTATTACGGGTTTCAGTTTGTTACATACGCAAAGCGATATGGCATAGCTGCCAGAGTCGTTTCGCTATATTTTGTTTGGCCACTTCGTTGTTTTGGAACTCTCCCGGCAGATCGATCAAACACACATCTACACGGGGAGACGATTGCCGTTCTATTTTGCATTTTATTAATGTGGTTGCAAGATTGCAGATTCCCTGGGCAATGGCCTTGTAGGGACTGAGAGCTTTATCAGGTTTAAACGGTAACTGAAGGCAATATGAACATGGATAAGCTTGTGTATGAACATTACACCATGACATGTCCGACGGTCCTTGAGCAAAGTTTAAGCCACAAAGAGGAAACAAAAGGAATTGTCAAATAAGAGACTTCATTTGAAACTTAAAAGAGATAACTATATATTAGGTTGTTAAAAAAGTCCTGAGGCATTTTTATTGTATGGCACCCATACATCGAGCTTCTTAGTGAATCCAAGCTTCTTCAAAGGGTTTATAATTCTATAAATGGTTTGATGACTCATGCCCAGCTCTATGCCGGTCTCTTTTAACCAATTCAGCGATTTTTTCGCTATTTTCGACGATAGGCCTTCCGGAGCGTGGCGCATCTTCGACCACCTCTACACCAGAACGAAAACGTTGAAACCATAGTTGTGCGGTGGAAATGGAAACTGTATCGGGTCCATAAACTGCACAAATTTTATTGGCGGCTTGAGATGCATTTTTGGTTTTATCGTATATGCCGTATTTTCTTTTATTTTGCTCCATGTTTGCGACGCTATAACTCACGAACGACTTAAAACAATAATAAATCAAACACGTGTTAGCGCGTAAAAAGAGCTTTCCAAAAAGGTATAGTCTGACCCGATGCGACGAATAAAACTAAAACTACGCGCTTGCAGCGACAACTAGACAAAATACCGCATGACTTTTTTGACAACCTTATACGTTATTTTGATCGGATCTCTTTTGTAATGAGAGCCCAAACCCCCAGCCGAGACGAATTGCACGCCCCCTCGCGCAACCAAGCCACATTGGGGCTCTGTTCTTCTTTTTCGCAGGAATCAGCAAGGGTCAAGATGAGAGAAGCCCCGACGTGTGATGTTGACGACGGTCACACTCCCCGGGCTGGTCGCCCAAATCGGTAGCAGCGTCGAATATTTTCTGTCCCCCATTATTCTCAATAAACCCAAACTATACTTATTACGGCATAACCTACTCTGTTCTTCTAAGGAAACGGGTCGGAGTCTCCTACAGCAACCCCGCCTGAACCCAAATTAATTGCTGCACGGACCCTTGCCATCCCTGTGCTACCCGGAAACGAGAGAAAGTCAAAACTGGCGGCCGAACAGGTTAAAGTGGTCGCAAGAGACAAACCAACGCCTATAGAGTAATGTCGAGTTGGGTATATATGGCAATAAAACTGGCGAAATACGCTAGCAAGTTCAAGTGAGACCCGCCAGGCAAAACGAAGAGTTGCGAAAGAAGAGACCATACGGGAAGCCAAGTTCATAAGCACCATAAACATCAAATCGAGACATTGGCTAATTCCGATGTACAAGGTTACCGGGACGAGGCCTGTTTCAATGACGGTGATGCCATTTGGGCTAACAGTGGAACCAGCGACGTTTCACCGGGCGTTGGATACAGTAATAGGGCCCGAACTGGATCCCAACTCATTCATATTCTTGGACGACATAATCGTGATAGGTCAGACCAAGGAGGAACACCTGAATCCGCATAAGTGCAATTTCCTTCAGAAAGAACTAAATTCCTTTGACACGTAGTAATGGCCTTATGAAACAGTTATGCAGTCTTCATAAGATAGAAACTTCATTAGAACCTTTTTTTATATATAGGGACGTTGATGTACTGCTGTCAGTAAACTCAAGTGACCCTTATGAAACCAGGCACGTGCCTGTTAGGGTTAGGTATTAATAGACGCGATGGAAAATAAAGAAAAGAATACGGGGAAATAAACTACCGGCGAGCTGCCTGAGTGTTTAGTTTTGGAAGACTATCAATAAGCGAGATTGCCGAATACAAATCATTCTAACTTGCACACAGTACTCTAAAGGGATCATGCAGTTCATAGGAGGTTCTACAATGGCGCAAAACTAAGGGTATGTACGATCTAGTATTTCTACTCGGAACGTGGAAATTGAGCAGACCTAACAAGTCGGTACTTTCCACATCACCGTGAATAAGGTTATAAATAAACTAATTAACTTTAATTAGGAGAAGTCTACTATAATAGGAGGGTAATCTCTGTTCAGCATCCCAGTTTAAGCCGCGTAAAGCGAAAAGCAAAGAGTTTTTTTGAACCGATTCTATGCGTTTACTGTGGACCCCATACTGGGGGCTCCAAACGCAGGATCCATATTCTAAGATAGGACGAACTAGTGAAATATATAAAGTTTTAGTTACATAGGGGTCATCGAATTCTTTCGACCAACGTTTAATAAATCCCAGCATACCTCAGGCTTAATTCACCATGCACGAAATATGAGCGACAAAGTCAAGTTTGGGATTCTGGCGGACACCCAAGTCATCAACTGAGTTAATTCTTTCCAAAGAGCAGCAGTTAAGCGAGTAATTTGCAAACTTGGAAACAACACGAGAGTACGTCATTAGCTTACATTTAGAGTCATTTAAGTTTAGTAGGTTTATGCGGCACCAGGTTTGAAAGCTATCAAGAGATCTGTTTGTAAATCAGACTGGCAAGCGACGTCCTTGTATTGCACACAGGACTTGACATCATCAGCGTACATGAGTACCCTAGAATTTGTCAAAACTTCAGGCATATCATTAATAAATAATGTAAACAACAAGGGACCCATGTGGCTCCCTTGCGGGGCACCTGAGGTGACTTGGAGAACATTAGATAAATTATTTTTAAAGAGGACTTTTTGCGTCCTGCCAGTCAGATAACTAGAGATCCACCTAAGAAGATCAATTGGAAATCCCATTAAGTCGAGTTTCCTGAGGAGAAGGGAATGGTTAACGGAATCAAATGCTTTACTGAAGTCAGTATAAATTACATCCGTTTGAAGGTTATTCTGGAAACCCCTTTTAATTAGGGAAGTAAGCTCCAGAAGGTTTGTAGTTGTTGATCTTCGCTAAACAAATCCATGCTGACATGAAGGAAATTACTGATCTACATTGGTGCTGCAAATGTGGAGTAATAATGTTTTCGAAAAGTTTAGGGATAGCCGAAAGCTTAGAGATTCCTCTATAGTTATTGGCCTCCGATTTGTTACCTTTTTTGTGGAGAGGAATAATGAATGATTCCTTCCAAATAAGGAGAAAGTGCGAGGTTTCTAAGGATAAGGTAAACAATTTCAGAAAGGGCGAGCACAGGGCATCGCCACAATACCTAAGCACACAGCCCGGTATTCCGTCGGGACCTGGCAGATAAACAGGCTTTACACGATGAAGATCTAAAAGGAGGGAGCTTTCGTTTAAACATGGACTGAAAATTAAGTTCGATCTGGGCAAGCTATAAGAATACGTCTGATTAAGCTCAGTGGAAGTGGAGTATGTTGTTTGAAAAAATTGGGCAAAAAGATCGGCAATTGCCTGACCGCCCTTCACAGTTGGGTTTGCAAAAGAAAGTGATGAAGGATGAGTTACCGCCTTACGTTTTGTATTAACAAAATTATAAAACTATTAAGGATCCTGAGAAAATGGGACCCTGCAACGAGTCAAACAGTTTTTGTAACACCGTGCGTTCAGTACGGTGAAGTTTGACCGAGCCGATAAATATTTAGAGAGGTCAGAACGAGAACCGGTTTATTAAAATTTCGTGTACAGGCTTGACTTTACATTTTTATAAGCGACTCAATTCTTTAGTAAACCAAGGTGGTTTATTTGAAATGGAGGGATAGTATAATGGAACACATTCGGAGAAGAATGAATTCATAGCATTGTAAAAAATGTCCACGGCATCAGCCATGTCAGTGCATTTGTATAAATCAGACCAGTTAAACTCAGAAATAAAATTATTCAGCCGGTCGAAATCAGACTTGCGAATGCAGTACTGTTTTGGTTGGTTAATCAGATTTCTTCAGTATATCAGCACCAATGTCGAGTGTCACATCGAAAGTAGGATGATAGGGATCTTCATGTTGCGTCAGCGGCGCCACCCTCAGTAAACTGACACTCGCCGGATCAGAGACAAAACAAAGATCAAGCAAGCGCTCTAAGGAATTTCGTACATGGTTGACTTGAGACAGCGGAATGTCGAACAAGCCAGCAATAAAATCGTGTTGTGTTAAGGATTGAAGTGTGTTAGAGGAGCTATTTAGGGACCAAATAGCCCCAGGGATATTAAAATCACCCAAGACTACTAAATGATCTCTATCAGAAAGCATATTGGAAACCATCCGAATGGCGGAAAGGTGGTTCCAAAAAATAGGTAGTTCCGACAGTGGAGGAATGTAGGAACATGTAATAAAAATAAAGCGACCATTAAATGATAGCTTCACACAAAGGAATTCAACTTCGTTGCTTTCCTCGAAAGTTACTAATTCTGACGTGAGAGTGGAGTTGACCGCTATGAGGACTCTACTCCCGCGCCTGACAGGCCGATCTAGCCGATAATTCGTGAACGCAGCTGGGAAAACTTCGGAGTTTCTGTGAACACAATAACATGGAAGGCGAATGCAAAACGCAAGCCTCTTGCATTCGTTTTTTTTGGACAGAGTCAGTGGATGCAGAGGGCGCAGTGGTCAGATCGGATTTAGGGAGAGTTATCCCAACAGGCCGTTTCTTTTTCTTAGCTTTATATTTTTTGACGACAACATACTCAGGCCAGAATTTGGTTGAACATATCGTGCCAAAGAAGTCATTAGGAACATTTATTTTGAAAGATGAAATATCCCTAGCGTAAGAAAATTTTAATTTTTCCACCTTTAATTTTAAATTTTCAGATCTGACTTTGCCTCGTATAATGGCAATGGCATCTTCAGATGTTTGACCAGGGGAGAGCCGCGAAACAAATATCTGTTTCGAAGGTGGGATAGCGGTGAGGGCTTGAGGGGAGACAGACGGAGTGCCTGGAGTGCCCATATTGGCCGGTAGTTCCAGAGGGGATAAATTTACGGGGCTATGGGGGGTCAAAATTTGTGCTCCCATAGGAGACGAAAATGAAATTAGCGGTGGAACGTTTAGTCCTATAGCACCTTCAGATACCGCCTCTTTCCTAACACTTGACCTCAAAAGTCTGGGATTTGATTCTGAGTTCGAGGGCTGTGTCACGGGCGGCTGTTGTTGAAAGCCCGCCGCGGGTTGTTGGGATCCGTCACAATGCTGCGCTCCAGTTGCAGTTTTTTTGTGCCTTGGAGACTCGTTTAATAGCATTAGGCTATTAAATTGTTTATCAAGCGCTAAGAAGATGTTATGAGTTTTGTTAAAACTCGATAACAACTCCTTAAAACTGCCCTTGGTTTGCCGCATAAAATACATCATTTCCATTTCAACATCACGACAGGCATCGCAACAGTAGCGCAAACCGATGTTTTTCCTGACGTCATCAACAGTCCGGCCGGCAACACCAATGCACTTTGCATGCAAAATGTCACACATAAGGTCGGTAGACAAAACAGCTTGAGAGTGAACGAGCAACAACGGCTAACCGGGAGAGGTGCAAAGAGGAAATGCACAAAAAAAACCAAAAAGAGCAAACACTGGCAGCACAATTAATTATTGAAAATTAAGGGATTAAGATGGATTAAAATAGCTGCATGCACACGTGAAGTGAACGGGAACTATAAAAAACACAAAGTATAAGTTTTAGGTAACCCCGGTGGTTTTAACGTGACGTTATTACACAAAAACGAAGCACAAGAAAAAAAAGCGCGTTCACTTGGAAGAGAGAAATGCAATTGACAAAGAGACAAATATATACGTTATTTTGATCGGATCTCTTTTGTAATGAGACTAGGGTCATAAGAATTTAAGAGGTGAACAATAACAAATGTTATTAATTTCTGGACTCATCGTTGAAGTACCCTAGTTTTTATGCAAGTGTCCTTAAATTTATTATTCCAACTATCTCCACAAGGGCGCCGGCTAAGCAATGGGCAATGTATTATCCCGGAACAACGGGTAATGCCTCAGCCTTTGCTCAATCCGAGGTAATGCAGTGTCGAAGGCTTCTGTTCAACCTTTTCCGCCCAAAAAGCAGGAGAAAATGAACCATTAGCCATGGTTGGTGGTGCATGGCGGAAGGCATAAAACGCAAGTGGTTGGTTCGCCTGAAAACTAATCAGTAATTTTCCGAGGAATAGAGACAAAGGAACCAAACGAAGCTGGGATATCAGCCTAAACGTCAGTGGAAGGCGTGACTGCTACCAGCGGCGGACATGGGGAGAGCAATCCCCTCAGCGTGTAGGTCAAAACGGTCAAGTGAGAGGAGGATGACAAAGGCGCAGTATAAGGTTGCCCTCGCGATCCAAAGCCGGCTTCGGGACAAAGAGAATCTCTACCAAGAGGAAAGGACAAAGCTTGCCTGGGCCAAGCAGAAGATCGATGAGGGTAGGTTACACTACGCCACTCTTCCGCATATGGCATCAACGGGTGGATTCGCCAACAAGTTGGAGGAGATGCTTGCCAAAAAAAGGCAATGCTCAGCAGAGAGCGCCACCACGGATGTTCACATCGAGCAAGCGGAAACGCGGGCCTAAACAGGCAGGACCCCCACCCAGCACGAAGAAACCTCAAAAGATGACAGAGTCTGTGTCTCTCGCCTGCTCTGATGCACTGGGTCTAATCCAAGCTTCTTCAAAGGGTTTATAATTCTATAAATGGTTTGATGACTCATGCCCAGCTCTATGCCGGTCTCTTTTAACCAATTCAGCGATTTTTTCGCTATTTTCGACGATAGGCCTTCCGGAGCGTGGCGCATCTTCGACCACCTCTACACCAGAACGAAAACGTTGAAACCATAGTTGTGCGGTGGAAATGGAAACTGTATCGGGTCCATAAACTGCACAAATTTTATTGGCGGCTTGAGATGCATTTTTGGTTTTATCGTATATGCCGTATTTTCTTTTATTTTGCTCCATGTTTGCGACGCTATAACTCACGAACGACTTAAAACAATAATAAATCAAACACGTGTTAGCGCGTAAAAAGAGCTTTCCAAAAAGGTATAGTCTGACCCGATGCGACGAATAAAACTAAAACTACGCGCTTGCAGCGACAACTAGACAAAATACCGCATGACTTTTTTGACAACCTTATACGTTATTTTGATCGGATCTCTTTTGTAATGAGAGCCCAAACCCCCAGCCGAGACGAATTGCACGCCCCCTCGCGCAACCAAGCCACATTGGGGCTCTGTTCTTCTTTTTCGCAGGAATCAGCAAGGGTCAAGATGAGAGAAGCCCCGACGTGTGATGTTGACGACGGTCACACTCCCCGGGCTGGGCGCCCAAATCGGTAGCAGCGTCGAATATTTTCTGTCCCCCATTATTCTCAATAAACCCAAACTATACTTATTACGGCATAACCTACTCTGTTCTTCTAAGGAAACGGGTCGGAGTCTCCTACAGCAACCCCGCCTGAACCCAAATTAATTGCTGCACGGACCCTTGCCATCCCTGTGCTACCCGGAAACGAGAGAAAGTCAAAACTGGCGGCCGAACAGGTTAAAGTGGTCGCAAGAGACAAACCAACGCCTATAGAGTAATGTCGAGTTGTGTATATATGGCAATAAAACTGGCGAAATACGCTAGCAAGTTCAAGTGAGACCCGCCAGGCAAAACGAAGAATTGCGAAAGAAGAGACCATACGGGAAGCCAAGTTCATAAGCACCATAAACATCAAATCGAGACATTGGCTAATTCGAATGTACAAGGTTACCGGGACGAGGCCTGTTTCAATGACGGTGATGCCATTTGGGCTAACAGCGGAACCAGCGACGTTTCACCGGGCGTTGGATACAGTAATAGGGCCCGAACTGGAGCCCAACTCATTCATATTCTTGGACGACATAATCGTGATAGGTCAGACCAAGGAGGAACACCTGAATCCGCATAAGTGCAATTTCCTTCAGAAAGAACTAAATTCCTTTGACACGTAGTAATGGCCTTATGAAACAGTTATGCAGTCTTCATAAGATAGAAACTTCATTAGAACCTTTTTTTATATATAGGGACGTTGATGTACTGCTGTCAGTAAACTCAAGTGACCCTTATGAAACCAGGCACGTGCCTGTTAGGGTTAGGTATTAATAGACGCGATGGAAAATAAAGAAAAGAATACGGGGAAATAAACTACCGGCGAGCTGCCTGAGTGTTTAGTTTTGGAAGACTATCAATAAGCGAGATTGCCGAATACAAATCATTCTAACTTGCACACAGTACTCTAAAGGGATCATGCAGTTCATAGGAGGTTCTACAATGGCGCAAAACTAAGGGTATGTACGATCTAGTATTTCTACTCGGAACGTGGAAATTGAGCAGACCTAACAAGTCGGTACTTTCCACATCACCGTGAATAAGGTTATAAATAAACTAATTAACTTTAATTAGGAGAAGTCTACTATAATAGGAGGGTAATCTCTGTTCAGCATCCCAGTTTAAGCCGCGTAAAGCGAAAAGCAAAGAGTTTTTTTGAACCGATTCTATGCGTTTACTGTGGACCCCATACTGGGGGCTCCAAACGCAGGATCCATATTCTAAGATAGGACGAACTAGTGAAATATATAAAGTTTTAGTTACATAGGGGTCATCGAATTCTTTCGACCAACGTTTAATAAATCCCAGCATACCTCAGGCTTAATTCACCATGCACGAAATATGAGCGACAAAGTCAAGTTTGGGATTCTGGCGGACACCCAAGTCATCAACTGAGTTAATTCTTTCCAAAGAGCAGCAGTTAAGCCAGTAATTTGCAAACTTGGAAACAACACGAGAGTACGTCATTAGCTTACATTTAGAGTCATTTAAGTTTAGTAGGTTTATGCGGCACCAGGTTTGAAAGCTATCAAGAGATCTGTTTGTAAATCAGACTGGCAAGCGACGTCCTTGTATTGCACACAGGACTTGACATCATCAGCGTACATGAGTACCCTAAAATTTGTCAAAACTTCAGGCATATCATTAATAAATAATGTAAACAACAAGGGACCCATGTGGCTCCCTTGCGGGGCACCTGAGGTGACTTGGAGAACATTAGATAAATTATTTTTAAAGAGGACTTTTTGCGTCCTGCCAGTCAGATAACTAGAGATCCACCTAAGAAGATCAATTGGAAATCCCATTAAGTCGAGTTTCCTGAGGAGAAGGGAATGGTTAACGGAATCAAATGCTTTACTGAAGTCAGTATAAATTACATCCGTTTGAAGGTTATTCTGGAAACCCCTTTTAATTAGGGAAGTAAGCTCCAGAAGGTTTGTAGTTGTTGATCTTCGCTAAACAAATCCATGCTGACATGAAGGAAATTACTGATCTACATTGGTGCTGCAAATGTGGAGTAATAATGTTTTCGAAAAGTTTAGGGATAGCCGAAAGCTTAGAGATTCCTCTATAGTTATTGGCCTCCGAATTGTTACCTTTTTTGTGGAGAGGAATAATGAATGATTCCTTCCAAATAAGGAGAAAGTGCGAGGTTTCTAAGGATAAGGTAAACAATTTCAGAAAGGGCGAGCACAGGGCATCGCCACAATACCTAAGCACACAGCCCGGTATTCCGTCGGGACCTGGCAGATAAACAGGCTTTACACGATGAAGATCTAAAAGGAGGGAGCTTTCGTTTAAACATGGACTGAAAATTAAGTTCGATCTGGGCAAGCTATAAGAATACGTCTGATTAAGCTCAGTGGAAGTGGAGTATGTTGTTTGAAAAAATTGGGCAAAAAGATCGGCAATTGCCTGACCGCCCTTCACAGTTGGGTTTGCAAAAGAAAGTGATGAAGGATGAGTTACCGCCTTACGTTTTGTATTAACAAAATTATAAAACTATTAAGGATCCTGAGAAAATGGGACCCTGCAACGAGTCAAACAGTTTTTGTAACACTGTGCGTTCAGTACAGTGAAGTTTGACCGAGCCGATAAATACTTAGAGAGGTCAGAACGAGAACCGGTTTTTTTAAATTTCGTGTACCGCCTTGACTTTACATTTTTCAAGCGACTCAATTCTTTAGTAAACCAAGGTGGTTTATTTGAAATAGAGGGATAGTATAAGGGAACACATTCCGAGAAGAATGAATTCATAGCATTGTAAAAAATGTCCACGGCATCTGCCATGTCAGTGCATTTGTATAAATCAGACCAGTTAAAGTCAGAAATAAAATTATTCAGCCGGTCGAAATCAGAATTGCGAAAGCAGTAAACTCTTTTGGCTGGTCTATCAGATTTCTTCAGTATATCAGCACCAATGTCGAGTGTCACATCGAAAGTAGGATGATAGGGATCTTCAGGTTGCGTCAGCGGCGCCACCCTCAGTAAACTGACACTCGCCGGATCAGAGACAAAACAAAGATCAAGCAAGCGCTCTAAGGAATTTCGTACATGGTTGACTTGAGCCAACAATAAAATCATGTTGTGTTGAGGATTGAAGTGTGTTAGAGGAGCTATTTAGGGACCAATAAGCCCCAGGGATATTTAAATCATCCAAGACTACTAAATGATCTCCATCAGAAAGCATATTGGAAACCATCCGAATGGCGGAAAGGTGGTTCCAAAAAATAGGTAGTTCCGACAGTGGAGGAATGTAGGAACATGTAATAAAAATAAAGCGACCATTAAATGATAGCTTCACACAAAGGAATTCAACTTCGTTGCTTTCCTCGAAAGTTACTAATTCTGACGTGAGAGTGGAGTTGACCGCTATGAGGACTCTACTCCCGCGCCTGACAGGCCGATCTAGCCGATAAATCGTGAACGCAGCTGGGAAAACTTCGGAGTTTCTGTGAACACAATAACATGGAAGGCGAATGCAAAACGCAAGCCTCTTGCATTCGTTTTTTTTGGACAGAGTCAGTGGATGCAGAGGGCGCAGTGGTCAGATCGGATTTAGGGAGAGTTATCCCAACAGGCCGTTTCTTTTTCTTAGCTTTATATTTTTTGACGACAACATACTCAGGCCAGAATTTGGTTGAACATATCGTGCCAAAGAAGTCATTAGGAACATTTATTTTGAAAGATGAAATATCCCTAGCGTAAGAAAATTTTAATTTTTCCACCTTTAATTTTAAATTTTCAGATCTGACTTTGCCTCGTATAATGGCAATGGCATCTTCAGATGTTTGACCAGGGGAGAGCCGCGAAACAAATATCTGTTTCGAAGGTGGGATAGCGGTGAGGGCTTGAGGGGAGACAGACGGAGTGCCTGGAGTGCCCATATTGGCCGGTAGTTCCAGAGGGGATAAATTTACGGGGCTATGGGGGGTCAAAATTTGTGCTCCCATAGGAGACGAAAATGAAATTAGCGGTGGAACGTTTAGTCCTATAGCACCTTCAGATACCGCCTCTTTTCTAACACTTGACCTCAAAAGTCTGGGATTTGATTCTGAGTTCGAGGGCTGTGTCACGGGCGGCTGCTGTTGAAAGCCCGCCGCGGGTTGTTGGGATCCGTCACAATGCTGCGCTCCAGTTGCAGTTTTTTTGTGCCTTGGAGACTCGTTTAATAGCATTAGGCTATTAAATTGTTTATCAAGCGCTAAGAAGATGTTATGAGTTTTGTTAAAACTCGATAACAACTCCTTAAAACTGCCCTTGGTTTGCCGCATAAAATACATTATTTCCATTTCAACATCACGACAGGCATCGCAACAGTAGCGCAAACCGATGTTTTTCCTGACGTCATCAACAGTCCGGCCGGCAACACCAATGCACTTTGCATGCAAAATGTCACACATAAGGTCGGTAGACAAAACAGCTTGAGAGTGAACGAGCAACAACGGCTAACCGGGAGAGGTGCAAAGAGGAAATGCACAAAAAAAACCAAAAAGAGCAAACACTGGCAGCACAATTAATTATTGAAAATTAAGGGATTAAGATGGATTAAAATAGCTGCATGCACACGTGAAGTGAACGGGAACTATAAAAAACACAAAGTATAAGTTTTAGGTAACCCCGGTGGTTTTAACGTGACGTTATTACACAAAAACGAAGCACAAGAAAAAAAAAGCGCGTTCACTTGGAAGAGAGAAATGCAATTGACAAAGAGACAAATATATACGTTATTTTGATCGGATCTCTTTTGTAATGAGACTAGGGTCATAAGAATTTAAGAGGTGAACAATAACAAATGTTATTAATTTCTGGACTCATCGTTGAAGTACCCTAGTTTTTATGCAAGTGTCCTTAAATTTATTATTCCAACTATCTCCACAAGGGCGCCGGCTAAGCAATGGGCAATGTATTATCCCGGAACAACGGGTAATGCCTCAGCCTTTGCTCAATCCGAGGTAATGCAGTGTCGAAGGCTTCTGTTCAACCTTTTCCGCCCAAAAAGCAGGAGAAAATGAACCATTAGCCATGGTTGGTGGTGCATGGCGGAAGGAATAAAACGCAAGTGGTTGGTTCGCCTGAAAACTAATCAGTAATTTTCCGAGGAATAGAGACAAAGGAACCAAACGAAGCTGGGATATCAGCCTAAACGTCAGTGGAAGGCGTGACTGCTACCAGCGGCGGACATGGGGAGAGCAATCCCCTCAGCGTGTAGGTCAAAACGGTCAAGTGAGAGGAGGATGACAAAGGCGCAGTATAAGGTTGCCCTCGCGATCCAAAGCCGGCTTCGGGACAAAGAGAATCTCTACCAAGAGGAGAAGACAAAGCTTGCCTGGGCCAAGCAGAAGATCGATGAGGGTAGGTTACACTACGCCACTCTTCCGCATATGGCATCAACGGGTGGATTCGCCAACAAGTTGGAGGAGATGCTTGCCAAAAAAAGGCAATGCTCAGCAGAGAGCGCCACCACGGATGTTCCATCGAGCAAGCGGAAACGCGGGCCTAAACAGGCAGGACCCCCACCCAGCACGAAGAAACCTCAAAAGATGACAGAGTCTGTGTCTCTCGCCTGCTCTGATGCACTGGGTCTACATACAGCGTCCGCCACTGCTGCACGGAGTCTGAGTGTGCAGACAAGCCACGGAAAAGAAAACATACAACAACTTGCATTTTTCCAAAGTAAAAACTGAAATTTACCTCTTTGGCGTTCATTTTTAAAAGAATATGAAAAAGGAAACAAACAAATTTAATCAATTGTCAGCGGTATAAGAAGACTTAAAAACCCTACTGTGACGACGGTCACGAGGTGGCCGCCGTCACGATGTAAATAAACTATAAAAATGTATATATTAGTATTAAATATTAGGTAGTAGGGAATTAGCTATAAGAATAGAATGTATAAATGAAGTTACCAATAGGCTAAGATTAGGAGATAGGCGTTAGGAGGGGGCCGGGCGCTCACCATCGGTCACACCGGACCTGGCATCACGGGCAACATTGCCCGCAACACCGGCCGCAACAATTGCTCGCAACACCGTCCGCCACGTTGCCAGCAACATCGCCCGCAACACCTGCAAGGAACGGGATGAAATCGGCTGGAGGACCGGAACACGGATCCACCAATCAGCGGCCAACTGAAGAGGCCAGAGAGCGCGATCCGGGCAGAGACCCGCGGCGCAGGCGCCGGCAGAGCGCAAAGGAATGCGATGGAATTCGCACCGCTCCGAAGAGAGAGCGAGAGGGGAAGGGCGCAAAGGAATGCGATGGAATTCGCACCAGCCACCCGCCGCTCAAGAGAGAGAGCGAGAGGGGAAGATCGCAGGAATGCGGGAATGCGGAACGGCGAGTGCCTGCGATCGTGGCAGTGCTGCCGCCACTGGAACCGGCAGAATTAGGTCAAGGCAGAGTGGACAATAAGAATTAAGATCACTCGTAATTTGGCCGGCCGCGGTGATAGTCGAAAAATATAAACCAGTGCAAACCCCCAACGACCCAAAAACGCATCAACAAAAGGACAACGCAGGACCCCCCCCCCCCACGACAAGGAAAGTGAAGCAGAAGGACGAGGACAAGGAACACGACCCGGAAAGGAGACACCGGGTGAGCAATTGCGCCCGGCGCATTTAGTGGGCGGGAAAAGTAATTAATAAGGAGTTAGTGCAGGCAGAGCCACATAGAAAATAAAGAAACACAATGAATACATAATTTCGTCTACTCCTTACATTAACTGCCACCCTTTTACCCCGCTGTGCCCCTCCTCCCCATCTCAGCCGCCATCGGGTAACACCAGGCGCGGATTTGGGCAGGACGGGAACAGGAGCACCCCGCTGCTGAGATTAATTCCGGGCGCGGGTGCGGGCGGCGACTCTTGGGTTCACCAGGTCGCCGGCCCGATCTCAGAATGCGCCCCAGGGATTAGCCCGGGCGCCGCAGCTGGCGGATTGCGAGTCATAGGGACATTTTAGGGGAGGGCGTCGGCCACCGTCGGGATACTACGGTGGAGCCGACGGGCCGCGGCAGCTCGGGCACACCAGCGCCGTGGTCGTAGGTCAGGGTTGAGGGCGCGGGAGCAGGCTGCCGGTATCACGGCAGCCACGGCTCCAGTCTCTAGGGGAGGGTCCGGCCGCTGGGAAACACCAGGGCCGGCAGTGGAATCCCGCCCAGCGTGGGCAATAAAATCTGGCCGTCAGAGTCGGCGAAAACCCACCCTTAAAATACTCGGCAACCTCGGCCCCTCCATTTCTTGGCGTTTCCAGACTATAAATTTAACTGGGAAGGGACTCTGGGCCGCTGAGTTCATATCTCGGCCTTTGCATCCTTACAGTTTGGCGCCCGTAAACAGGGACCGTCAGGAAATGGGGAGATGTAGGAGCCCTTACTAATGTGGATTAAAGCCCCACCAGCCGATCGAGATTTTAACGGTGCGTACATGTACATATATATACATACATATATGCACATGCAAGCGACCAAAATTGCCAGAAAATTCCATAATAGCGACGCACGTGCAGCCGCCGTAAAGGCACCTTGTTTTTTTCGGGTAGCTAAGAAGAGAAGGGGAAAGAAGAAATCGCAATAGGAAAATTCCATTCAAGTCAAAGAAATACAGTCTCGGCAAAACAGGCCGCAAATTCGTAGTCAATAAGAAGAGTTACAAAATCGCTGCCGAAGCCGACGTCGGCAGAGCAGAGCAGAACAGAGAGAGAAAAAAAAAAAACGTCGCTGCACGTGCAGATCACGAGTCGCGGTCATATATACACACATACATATATATATCTACATACATGAGTACTAATTTTCGCTCTTGGTTGCGCCGCCATCAGGGCGGGGACCAACTTATATAGTGGCCTTTCTGATTTAGCAACGACACTCAGAAAATATTCTTCGTCGAATACACATCGTGAAAATTAGACTTAAACCAGCGAGTCCTGACCAGGTTAATAAAATCCTGCGGAAAATAAAACAACAAGTCCTTCGGCTACGAGGATACCCAGATCCTGCGCGCATTAAATTTAAATAAAGCAAATAAGACAAACGGAAATAAATCGAACGGGAGAAATAATAATTAATAAATGGCGAATAAATAATCAACGGAATAAAACCTAATGAATAAACTGAAATCACATAATAAAGGATAAAAAGGAAAAAAAATAAAATTGAATAAAATTAAATAAAATAATTAATCGCATTGGGATCGCGCCTAGTTTTTCAACATAAAATACCAGTGGAGGTGGCCGATAGGAAAATCGAATACCGAGTCGGAGAAATTATCGATAAAACACGGAAAGTGACCAGAGAAAAAAAATACCAAAAGGGGAGACAAGCGATTGAAGGAACGATAACTAAATACATCGGAAACAAAATTAGAACAAACACAAGTAAACTAAAATAAATTAAATAAAATCACTAAATAAAATAAATTGAATAAATAAAATAAATCCAATAAATGAAATAAATTAAATAAAATCACTAAATAAAATAAATTGAATAAATAAAATAAATCCAATAAATGAAACAAATAAAATAAAATCACTAAATAAAATAAATTGAATAAATAAAATAAATCCAAAATATAAAATAATTAAATAAAATAAATTGAACAAATAATTAAATAAAATAAATTGAACAAATAATTAAATAAAATAAATTGAACAAATAATTAAATAAAATAAATTGATTAAATAAAATAAATTGAACAAATAATTAAATAAAATAAATTGAACAAATAATTAAATAAAATAAATTGAACAAATAATTAAATAAAATAAATTGAATAAATAAAATAAATTCAATAAATAAAATAAATTGAATAAATAAAATAAATTGAATAAATAAAATAAATTGAATAAATAACAGAATCAGAACACACCGAGAGAAAATAAAACACTCAAAGGCTGGATACACCCTAAAATAAATTAAATAAGAAAAATAAACGGAATAAAATAATAAAATAATAAAATAAAGCGAGGTATTGAATTAACAAAATAATAAACTAATAAAAGAAACTCAGGATACACTGAGGGAAATAAAAGACAAAAGGGATGGGTACACCCTAGAATAAATAATAAAATACAGGAAATAAATAATAAATAAAATAGAGCGAGGGAATTATATCGAAAATCGACGGCTACACTGAGGAAAAAAAAAAAAAAAAGGAATAAAAGTAAAGGATAATTAAATAAACGAAGGGGGAGAAAAAGAAAAGGAAAACTAAAACGAGACAAAACAAAGAAAGCGGCCAGGAAAATACACGGAGAAAAATAAAATAAAATAATTAAAAGATAAATAAATAATAAAGTAAAATATACGATATAAATAATAAAATACAATAAGATAAAGGTTAAATAAATAAAGAAGGACAAATAGGGTAGAAGAGAAATAAGGATAGGCAAGCGTGAAAGGAAAATAAAATAAGAAACGGATCAAATGAAATGGAATAAGGGAATAAAATTAAGGAAAGGAATTTAATTAAGACAGACGAAAAAAGGAAAGAACAAAACTATAGAAGGAAAAGAAATAAGATAGGAGGACAAAGGAAAAAATAAAGTTCGCCAACAAGAAGAAAAAAAAAAAAAACACTGAGGAAAATAAATAGAAGAAGAAGGTCCAGGAAATAAAACAGCGAAAGAAAGGAAAAGAAAAAAAATAATAAACGGCGAGAAAGGTTTAAAATAAGAGAAGAAAAATTAAGAGAGATAAGGAAGGAAAAAATTAAATAAGGACAGTAGGATATAACAAAAATAAGGAAATAATAAAATAATAAAATATAAATAATAAGACAACAAAAAAAGAGAATCATGGGCGTCACCTGGATCAGCTACAGGAAGAAGTTGGAGCTGGAGACCATACTCCTGGAATTCGGATTGGAACGAGGAGGCACGGTCGAGGAGATGCGGTCGCGGCTGACGGCCTTTGTGCGTCAGCAGGACCATTCGGAGGCGGTACAGATCCGCCTGGAGGAGTTGGAGAGGAATTTTGGGAACGCTCCCACCGGGGACGCAAAGCTGCTGTCGCCCATGTATTTGGATTCGGAGGCAAACTCGCCCGGAGCTGCGGCACCGACGGCGCCTCTTACACTTTTACTGCCTAGGAGTACTTCTCCGGCTGCAGGGAGACGCACGCCGACGAAGACGGAGGAACCCTCGCGTGCAACGAGCTACCATGGGGACCCGGGAGCCGCACTATTGGATCGGATGACCAAGTGGGGACTCTCATTCGACGGGACGACGGATCCGCTCTGTTTTATAGAGCATATCGAGGAACGGGCCGACACTAGCTGGATCGATCAGAGGTATCTCGCCCCAGCTTTAATCGTGCTACTGACTGGCCGCGCTGAGAGCTGGTATAGGACAAGTGGACTACGGAACGCCACCTGGACGGAGGTTCGCAGGGAGTTTCTGGATTTCTTTCTGCCGCCGCGCTACTATCAGCGGCTGGAGGACGAGATTAGGACTCACTTTCAGAGGCCCAACGAGCCCTTTAAGGAATATCTAGTGGACTTGCGATTGCAGATGCGCCGGGCCGGATTTACAGCGGAACGAGAGCTGGAAAGGATCTACGACAACATGTCGCCGGAGTATCAATTATTCATAAGGAGGCAGGATTTTCGCACACTAGCGGAATTGACCCACTTAGCGGTCGATCACGAGGAGACTCGCCGAAGGAGCGGACGAGCTCAGAACTACCAGGAACCGAACTTACGGGTACCACCTACTTCGCGTACCACCACGGATGCGGACCGCACGGCCCGCAGGCCGCCGACGAACCCCACGCCGGGAAATTTTAGTAGGAACGCAAATACGAGCCGGGCAACAACGCCGGAGCAGGCACCAGTAAACGTGCGAGGAGCATGCAGGAACTGCGGCCAGCCCGGGCATTCCTCAACGGAATGCCGGAACCCAGAGACACACTTCTGCTGGGAATGCGGACGACGAGGCGTGCGGACGTTTGCATGCTGCCGACGACAGGTATCGGGAAACGGGAACGGGCCTCGAGCGACCGGGAATCACCCGAGGAACCCGCCCAACCCGAACAATTAGAGGAGAGGACTCTCCGACAACGCCAGGGACGCATCCGAGCCACCATCACTATGGGAGGGCGAAGATTCGTGGCCACCCTGGACACGGGAGCTACACATAGCTTCATCAGCGAGGAATTGGCGAAGGAACTAGATAACAAGGAAAACACGAGGGATGTACGGACACAGGTCAAGCTCGCCGATGGAACATGCCGGGAGCTGACCAGGGCACTAGCGGCGAATATACATTGCGGGAATCGCAGCGCACCGACCATTTTACTGGTCATGGCGGATGCGCTGGACGACGTACTATTAGGAATGGACTTCATGTGTGGAATTGGAGCCACCATTCAGTGCGGGGGACAGACCCTCGATTTGATGCCAGATGAACACACGAAGCCACCGTGGGCACGGACTCAGGGAACAGGGGACGACGAACAACGCGGAACGCGACAAGGATCGCAGGAAGACGAGATGCGCGGAAGGATGCAAGCAGAAAGACGACAAGGAGGATCACAAGAAGATGCCTCACGATCAGGACGGACCCCCAGGGAAGCCCTTAGCACGCCACCAGGAGTTCGTCAAAGAGTCAGACTCCCAGGGAAGCCACGAGCGGGCCACCAGGAGCCGGATCCCAGGGAAGCCCTTAGCACGCCACCAGGAACCGGACTCCCAGGGAAGCTACCAGCGGGCCACCAGGAGAAGACGAGGAGACAATCAGTAGGATTAGCTGAGGAAACGCATCAAGGATTTGGCACGGTTACCCAGGAGGGGCCGATCGCCATACAAGGACCAGTACCCAAGCCGCGTACTATACGAAGACAACCGCCGACCCCTGCCCCGCGGGCAGCAAGTAGGAATTCATGCACGGGAACAGCCGGCCAAACAGTTGGAGCCATGTTTTGCCTGTGGCTAACGCCACCGCCGCGCAGCGAAACCCTTTTCGCACCTCCAAGAAGCGTGTCCACTTCCAGGATCACGCCGAGGAAACGCCGGAGCAGAACGCGCCCCTCTGCGGAACGGTCGACTCTGTGAGTCATACGCCCGAGGAACCGGACCAGCCGGAATCGGGACAGAGGTACCCAGAGCCCTGGGTGGAAGAATTCCTAGAGCAGGAATTGGGAAAATTCGAGAATCTGGCCGGAGTATCCCACATTGCGGAGCACCGGATTGTCATGCGCAACGATCGCCCAATAAAACAAAGGTATTTTCCTCGAAATCCGGCCATGAGAGCCATTATCGACAAGCAGATAGACGAGCTGCTTAGGGATGGCCGTATCGAGCCATCGAAGAGTCCGCACAGTGCCCCGATTGTAATCGCGGCCAAGAAAAACGGTGACGCACGGATGTGCATCGACTACAGGCAGTTGAACGAGAACTCTGTACCGGATGCGTACCCGCTGCCAAGGATCCACCAGATCTTGGAGCGACTGCGACACGCCAAGTTCATTTCGACCTTGGACTTGAAGAATGGATACTGGCAAATTCCCGTAGCTCTGGAGAGTCGGGAATGTACGGCTTTCACGGTTCCTGGCCGGGGCCTATTCCATTGGCGAGTGATGCCATTTGGACTTCACTCGGCCCCAGCGACGTTTCAGCGGGCCCTGGACACGGTAATCGGTCCAGATATGGAGCCGCACGCATTCGCCTATTTGGACGACATCATAGTCATCGGGTCGACGCTGGAGGAACACGTCGAGAATAGGGACAAATGCCATTTCTTTCAGCAACACATCGCCTACTTGGGGCATGTAATAAGCGAGGAAGGGATTCACACAGACCCGGATAAAGTAGCTGCGATTCGCGAGCTGAAACCGCCAACGTGTTTGAAGGAACTTCGGAGATGCCTGGGAATCGCATCGTGGTATCGCCGATTTGTCCCCAATTTCGCCGATATCGTGGAGCCGATGACGTCCTTGCTGAAGAAAGGCAAGAAATGGGACTGGACGCCGCGACAGGATCAGGCGTTCCAGGAGCTGAAAACGCGACTAACGGAAGCACCTGTTTTAGTCTGTCCGGACTTTGAGCAGAAATTCGTGCTACAAACAGATGCCAGCGAGTACGGCATTGGAGCCGTACTGACCCAGACCATTGACGGGCAGGAGCGAGTGGTGGCCTATGCCAGCCGACGCCTAAATGGCGCGGAAGGGAACTACTCGGTGACCGAGAAGGAGTGTCTCGCCATCGTATGGGCCGTACGGAAGATGCGATGTTACATCGAAGGATACAGGTTCGAGGTGATTACTGACCATCAGGCCTTGAAGTGGTTAAATTCCATAAATAATCCGACTGGGAGAATCGCTCGATGGGCACTCGAGCTGCAGCAATATCAGTATGACGTCCACTACCGGAGAGGAGCTCAGAATCTAGTGGCTGATGCCCTCTCACGCCAACCGCTGCCAGTAGCGCAGCAAGCACAGGTACAAGGATCAAACTGCAAGTGGCTCGCAAAGATGTTGAGGAAGGTTCGGACCGAACCAGCTAGGTTCCCGGATTACAGGGAAGAAAGCGGACAGCTTTATCGCCGCATCGGGCTACGGCAACAAGAAGAGGAGTACACACCATGGAAGCTGTGTGTAGGAGCGGATTATCGCCATCGGGTCCTACAGGAAAACCACGATATTCCCGCTGCCGGACATCTGGGAGTCCGGAAGACAAGTAATCGCGTGGCCCAGAGGTATTACTGGCCAGGACTTTTTCGTGACGTCGCCCGCTACGTACGAAACTGCCTAAATTGCCAGAGATACAAGGTCAGTCAGGAGAAACCGGCGGGACATATGTTCACACGCCAAGTGGAGGAGCCATTCCACATTCTCTGCGCGGATTTCGTCGGTCCGCTGCCGCGATCGAAGCAAGGAAATACGATGCTCCTAGTTTTTCTTGACTCTTTCAGCAAATGGGTGGAACTAATCCCACTACGCAGAGCCACGGGAACACACCTGGAACGTGCATTTCGGGAACGGATCCTGAGCCGTTTCGGGGTGCCACGGGTATTCGTCTGCGATAACGGCACCCAATTCACGGGTCGTTCATTCCGGAACTTCCGCAAATCCTTAGGGATGGAGTTGCAGCACACAGCCCCTTACACGCCGAGACAGAATCCGACGGAAAGGGCGAATCGGACAATCAAGACCATGATTGCCCAGTATCTGGATGGGAATGACCAGAACGAGTGGGATAAGCTGCTGCCAGAAATATCGTTGGCGATAAACAGCAGTATCTCCGACACGACGGGATTCAGCCCAGCCTTTTTGGTTCAAGGAAGGGAACCACGGCTGCCTCACGCCCTGTACGACGAAGTTACTCCGGGACGTGGAACCCCCGAAGTAACCCCAACGGAACGAAGTAGACAGCTGCACCGCATTTTTGAAGTCGCTAGGAACAATGCCGACCGAGCCTCGGCTGATCAGCGGCGACATTATAATCTTCGCCGACGAGAATGGAAGCCGCCGGTGGGATCCCTGGTGCTGGTACGACGCCATGCGTTATCGAACGCCACGGAAGGATTCGCGGCAAAACTGGCAGCAAAATACGACGGGCCATTCAGGGTCGCCAAGTTCCCGTCGCCAAACATTGTGCAACTACGCATCCCAGGCAGCCGTAGGCGGCGGACCGCCAGTCTGGGTCAACTCAAGCCATACCACGGCGAGGAGGCCCATACGGAAGAAGAAGAGAACGAAGACGACACCCCGATCGCCGAGAACCACTCCGCGTTCGGAGGACCCAGATAGGCGATATCGCCACCAGAGTACTCTGTCGCAACAGACAGAATTCGTAGAGTCACTTGATGACGGGTGCGCCCGTCCAACACTCTGCTCCCCGCCGGGGGAAAAATTCGCGAAAAACACACAACAGTAGGAGGATAGGTCAGACTTCCCATCGCGGGGGAGATAGATAGGGTTACCTAGGGGCCGAGATAGGCACACTATAGGTAGGGATTGGCTAGGTAAACACAAACTAATCCTCCCCTCTCCCACAGAAACCACTCCAGCCTGGGCAACAATACCAGGTTACGGCCGAGGAAGAGGCCGAGCTGAGGGCCTGCTTCGGCGAAGTATCGCCCCGCACCCTGGCCGACTTAGTGCCGGTCCCCGGACCGTTGGGGGCCGTGTACGAGGAGGTGTCCGACGAGGATACAGGGCCCCCACCGCTGGTGGAGAGGCCCTCGACGCCGCCACGGACGCACGGGCACAGGCCTCTACAAGGGTGTACGACCCCCACGTCGTCGCCCACCCCGGCCGAAGTATTTGGCCCAGGGCCATTTATGGCCAGACGCCCGGCCATTAGATGTGGATCTGCCACAGTCGGCAGCCCGCAGGCACGGCCGCCGACAGAGGCACCGGCCCGGAGGAGACGTCACGCGCCCTGGGATGATTCGCCCAGCAGCACGTCGGAGGAAGAGGAGCCACGGGCACGGGACGTGCCCAGGAGCCGCCCGGAACCGTGGGTGACGGCCCCGGCGGAGTGGTCGACGCCGGATGGGCGACTACCGGCGCCCCTAATCAGGCGGGTCCAGGAGCGGCTAAGGACGAACATCCCCAAAAACCGCCGCTACCTAGAGGAGGAGGCTGGCCAGCGCTTCCGGGTGCAGATAAGCATCCTGGGGAAGGTGCGAGTATTCCTCCGCTCCACCCGGAAGTAAGCGGGGGATGTGACGACGGTCACGAGGTGGCCGCCGTCACGATGTAAATAAACTATAAAAATGTATATATTAGTATTAAATATTAGGTAGTAGGGAATTAGCTATAAGAATAGAATGTATAAATGAAGTTACCAATAGGCTAAGATTAGGAGATAGGCGTTAGGAGGGGGCCGGGCGCTCACCATCGGTCACACCGGACCTGGCATCACGGGCAACATTGCCCGCAACACCGGCCGCAACAATTGCTCGCAACACCGTCCGCCACGTTGCCAGCAACATCGCCCGCAACACCTGCAAGGAACGGGACGAAATCGGCTGGAGGACCGGAACACGGATCCACCAATCAGCGGCCAACTGAAGAGGCCAGAGAGCGCGATCCGGGCAGAGACCCGCGGCGCAGGCGCCGGCAGAGCGCAAAGGAATGCGATGGAATTCGCACCGCTCCGAAGAGAGAGCGAGAGGGGAAGGGCGCAAAGGAATGCGATGGAATTCGCACCAGCCACCCGCCGCTCAAGAGAGAGAGCGAGAGGGGAAGATCGCAGGAATGCGGGAATGCGGAACGGCGCGTGCCAGCGATCGTGGCAGCGCTGCCGCCACTGGAACCGGCAGAATTAGGTCAAGGCAGAGTGGACAATAAGAATTAAGATCACTCGTAATTTGGCCGGCCGCGGTGATAGTCGAAAAATATAAACCAGTGCAAACCCCCAACGACCCAAAAACGCATCAACAAAAGGACAACGCAGGACCCCCCCCCACGACAAGGAAAGTGAAGCAGAAGGACGAGGACAAGGAACACGACCCGGAAAGGAGACACCGGGTGAGCAATTGCGCCCGGCGCATTTAGTGGGCGGGAAAAGTAATTAATAAGGAGTTAGTGCAGGCAGAGCCACATAGAAAATAAAGAAACACAATGAATACATAATTTCGTCTACTCCTTACATTAACTGCCACCCTTTTACCCCGCTGTGCCCCTCCTCCCCATCTCAGCCGCCATCGGGTAACACCAGGCGCGGATTTGGGCAGGACGGGAACAGGAGCACCCCGCTGCTGAGATTAATTCCGGGCGCGGGTGCGGGCGGCGACTCTTGGGTTCACCAGGTCGCCGGCCCGATCTCAGAATGCGCCCCAGGGATTAGCCCGGGCGCCGCAGCTGGCGGATTGCGAGTCATAGGGACATTTTAGGGGAGGGCGTCGGCCACCGTCGGGATACTACGGTGGAGCCGACGGGCCGCGGCAGCTCGGGCACACCAGCGCCGTGGTCGTAGGTCAGGGTTGAGGGCGCGGGAGCAGGCTGCCGGTATCACGGCAGCCACGGCTCCAGTCTCTAGGGGAGGGTCCGGCCGCTGGGAAACACCAGGGCCGGCAGTGGAATCCCGCCCAGCGTGGGCAATAAAATCTGGCCGTCAGAGTCGGCGAAAACCCACCCTTAAAATACTCGGCAACCTCGGCCCCTCCATTTCTTGGCGTTTCCAGACTATAAATTTAACTGGGAAGGGACTCTGGGCCGCTGAGTTCATATCTCGGCCTTTGCATCCTTACACTACATATCAAATGTATAAGTATGTTAAAAGGTCATAAATATGTATAAATATATATTTTCTGCAAAACGTGTGACATCAGTGGAAATAGGGATTATTGCCACTATATTGTTTTATATTAAATGTATAAATCTCACCTTTCGGATATGGTCAACGAAAACATTTTGTAAAGATCTTGATCGGATTCGTTTAGTTTAATGCCTTTTGTGTCTTCTTCATCAAACGATCCGATATCAAAGGCATCAGCGGCATTTACTTCTCCTCTTGGAGGTACTAAAGGTGGAGTATATTTTTGAATATAAACTTGGTGCCAGTCGATTCCACAAAAAAAATTATGCATCTTTACTTCATCAGCTCTTTAAGAAGGTATTATATATTAGCAAATATCTTGATTTAAGTATGTGAGTACCTTACCCATTTCCCATACAGCCAAGACGTTTAGGTACGTCTCTTTGAAGCAACAATTCCAACAAATTTCTTAATTCCATGGAAAACGATTCTGGAAGTTCTACATTCTAAAAACAAAATAAATAAAAAAATTATTAATAACTTAGATACTTGTATATTTATGTCAGTTAATTCAGAAAGGTCGTTCGCTTACTCATTCTGTAACAGTAGCACAGAAGTACTCTCATTTAACGTCGAAAAATCATAACTTTTGACTTAGCCAAAGAAGATAATCGAATAATTTAAACGGCATATAGACATCCGCGAATGGTCAACCGCGGTCAAAAATGTACGTATTGTATGTACGTTCGCGACCGCTACCAAATGCAATTAAAAAATTGAGATATTTTCTTAGGTACAGACTCGATAGAAAGCTACATTAATCTATTTTAAAAATAAAGTTACTGCTTTAGAATATTCCGTCGCCATTCGCAGATTTTTACATTCGCGACCACATATTTTTTATAAATATTACACTAATTGTTGCAAAATGTAGTGTGTACTTTGGCAACCCATACAACTTTTTAAAAACAATTTTATTTTTTACGGATTTCCAATACACAAAAAAAATAAACCAACATTTTTAATTTCAAATTTCCATTTCTTCCATTTTTTACGAATTCGAATTAATACAAATTTTACTTATTTCTAAAAATAATCATGCTCTAAGACTGCAACAAATAAAGATAAACATAACCAGATTCAAAGTATTAACGCTACATAACTGTTGTGCGGTACAGTAATCCCTAAGTTGATCGTATGTATTTTTTATATTATGTTGCGTTGCAGACAATGAAAAATAATTCTGGTTTAGGAAAGATTCGCGCAGACCAAAGTAATAGAGTAGTAAGCGGCTATCATTGGCTTCAGACTACTTTGGCTTTTATATACTACTGATGGTATACAAAAAATAGATACATTGCGATTTACATACAAAAATGTCACACCGGGCTTCGGAGCCGAAAAACACTCATCCGATATTTCTCAGCGCCCCAATAAAACTTTATTGATAAATGAGAATAATTCGAATTTGATCAAAGAAAATATATAATATAAACTAACCAAGTAAACGGTCAGGTTTTTTTGCGTTCTCGTTGTTTAAAACTTAGCAAAAAAAAAAAACCGGGGTTGATTTAAATCTATCACTTCGGCGTGTACATGCTGCTGTTGTGTATTTAATAGTTATTAATTTCGCATTTTAATTGTGATGTCGGCGTTTGTTTTATCATAGTTTGTATTCCTTTTTGTGCCTTTTTTGTTTAGCCATTTTTTGTGCCATTTTTAAACTAGCTTACTCTTTCTCATTAAACTTTTAAAATACAGTGACAAGTTGCTAAAAATCCCTTTGTAGTTATCGGCTTTGCCAAAACATGCAAAAAAGGAAATTCTTGGAATAATCTCACCATCGCCTGTTAGTTGTGCGACAACATTTTGCATACCAAGTGCTTTGGGGCTTTAGTTTGAAAGAGGGGTTTGAAAGAGACGCGGTAAATAAAGCCAGAAGTATGCTGGGACTTAAACGGTGGACGAAAGAATTTAATGACCCTTATGTTACTAAAACCATATCATTAGTTCTTAGAATATGGATCTTACCCTGTTTACGCATAAAGAGGCTTAAACTGCGATACAGATCAAAGACTACCCTCCCATACCATAAGACTCCTCTTAATTAACATTAACTTACCCTCTTTAACCAATCGAATAACTATGGCATTACCTTTACCTATGAAAGACCATATCCTACATACATATATACTTTTAGTTTTGCGCCATTGTAGAACAATCGGGCAGCACGCCGGTAGTTTATTTCCTGTTCTATGCTTTTTATCGCGCCTATTAAAACCTAACCGCAAATAGCACGTGCTTGGTTTTATACGGGCTAGTTGAGTGGCCTTATTGCATTAACCTCCATAGTAGATATTCATCAGATTCCTTAAACTACTGAAAATATTGGAATATGGGAACGACCAAAAAAGTCTGGCACTTAACTGCTGTTTAATGTTTCAATTTAACATTCTCAGGCGTGGCTTCTACCACAGGCGGGCACGGAGGAGAGGAATCCGCTGTTGACAGCACAGGTGCCATAATGGACAGAAACTCGGACCTGGAGAAGGTGCAACCGTCTGAAGAGAAGGAGAGCCGCTCCCTTAAGCCTGGCGCCAGGTTAAGGATCGGCCGAAGCGGTCAAGCAATTTAATTAAGGCAAAGGCCGAGAAAAGGATCTAAGAGAGCAGGCCGCACAAGAAGCCCAACAAAAAGATCGTAAAATCAGTGAGGTAAGATAAGAATGGTAAGTTTACCGAAGCGCGGTAAAAGACTGTGAACCGCCTATGCCCACTTTTGATGGTGTCAAGTGGCTGAATGGGGTCAAAAACCCAAAATATATGGATGACGCAAACGGTCTGCCAGCTGGAAGCGCTATAGGAGGTGGTCAAGCTGGAGGTTGTGGCCAGGGAACTAATCCCGCCCATTTTATAGAAAAATGTACTTTCCCCATCGCTTTCCAAAGGACCAATAGGCTCTGAAGCTGCTACAGCGTCATAATCCTGAAATCCCTACCGCTGACTGGAAGGTACTGCATCTTTCAAGTCAGCTACCAAAAGAGGGTCAATATGCTATATGCAGATAATGTGAGGATGGGTAGCATGCGCCCCAAAAAGTGCCACCCCATGGATAAGAACGCTCACATCTTGGGTCTATGCACCTCCTGACATCTTCATGTTTTATGGCACTCGACAGGCCAGCTCCAGCAGTAGAACTCAAGATTTAACACTCGTATAGGGACAGGGTAATAGGATATATGAATGAAGAATTGAGAGACCATCTTTTTCTAACCACAAATTTAGATTTGGGCATCGCTTTCAAGGGAGCTCACAGAGACACGCCACAAGGTGGGGTTCTTTCCCGCATTCTATGGAAACTGGTGGTCGATGACCTGTACAAAAGATTCGAGAGAAAAGCCCCGAACATAACAGTTTATGTAGACGAAATATGCATAATTATCACGGGAGTCTGCTCATCGACCTTCAGCTCGATTATGGAATTAACACTCAGTGGGCGAATAAGGTAGGACTCAGTATCAACGCAGACAATACGGACCTCATTCTCTTAACCTAAATATACAAGGTGCCGCTATAACTTCTTCCGAAACTGTAAAAACCCAGGCTGAGATTGAAAACATAAGTCAAATACCTCGGCATTGTACTGGACATCAGATAGCATAAAAAAGAAAGGTGTAAAGGCAATCATAGCGCTATATACATATACAATTTTGCAATACAACGTGTCGGGCTGGTGAGTAACAAAATCGAAAGCGTGCTAAAGAATTTACAATAAATTGAAATGTGCAAAAAAAAATTAATTGTACAATGTTTAAAAAAGCATCCAAGATCAAACTGAAAGCTTCTTTTTTAAAGAATGCATAATATTCTGTGCATTATCTGGAATAGAATATAATATATTATAATGCTAAAATAAAAGAGGAAAATACAAAATTGATGTTGCGCTGCCTAATAAACATGATTTGTGTGCAATAGATTGTCACCAATATATATAATATTTCAACCAGATGAACAGACAGGCATGGCTAAATCTAGATATTAAATGTGTCTTTTAAGGGGCAACAGATGCCTGATTCAGCTTGTTACACAGAATTCTCTGTTGGCACTAATCTATAATTTCACTAATTTCAGGGTTATATACATTTTTTCTCAAACATACCATAGTTAATGTCATTTTGTCAATTTCATGTTTATCCTTTGTTTTATGTTGTCGAAATGGAGAATGACCTTTAAGCAATTTATATAACATGCAGCCAAAGCTGAACCAATCAGCGCAAGAATCATATGATGTTCCTTTTGATAGCACTTCTGGTGCCATGTATCCATGAGTTCCCACTGAAGCATGGGGTTTCTTTTTTGAAAAGTCGCAAGCCAATCCCAAATCAGAAATTCGTATGTGTCCGTTTTCATCGAGCAATATGTTAGCCGGTTTTAAGTCACGGTATACAATGCAACGTTTATGCATGTGTTCCAAACCCAAAATCACCTAGTATAAAACAATAAATTGTTGTAAAAATATTCACAAATAGCTATGGTTATTCATTTATTTTACCTCTGCTGCATAAAATTTCATTTCGTCCTCACTAAAAATACCATGTTGAGACAAATGATAGTGCAAGTCACCACCGTTCATTAGGTCTAATATAAAACAAAGTTTATCCGGTGTATGAAATGCGTATGTCATACAAACTATGAAGGGGCAATCAATCTAAAGAAACTAAATGATTATTTGTAGACAAAACAAATAAGAAAAACAATCTTACTCCAGTACTGACTGCTTGCAGCATGTTTCTTTCGTTTAATGCCAGCATTTCACCTTGCTTCATTTTAATCCTCTTTTTGTCTAAACATTTCATAGCATACATTTTTCCGGTGTCTGCTTTTCGGCATCCGTACACTTCTCCAAAGCCCCCGCGACCAATTATTCTATGTACGCTGAAATCGTTCATAGTAAGCTGAAAAACAGTGAATAGTGTTTTAGCACATATTAAATTAAAATCAATTTTGAAGACATAAGACAAAAATTTAAAATATCATGTATACATACATAATATGTATATATGTATTACATATATAATATATATTTTATGATTTCACTCAGAACGGTCCATGTAACACATAATAACGATAGGTAAAGTTTAAGTTTAATGGATATGAAACTAAGAGAGTTATTTTATTTTATTACCTAATAAAAACTGCTAAATTCTGCATGGTGCAATGCAGGTTGCTAAACATCTTACTTCATTTCTTCACTTAACAACATCATTTGTTAAGTGGTCAAAGTATTATCCAAGATTTTTTCTTAATTGTCAGATTCTGAATCTGAATTTTCTTTGTGTACATTGTAGTCCAAATATAGATATTCTCTTTAATTTCAAAAGAAACAGCTTTGCTCGAGTTATTTGCACAGCACTTACATTAGCTACTTTCACCATTCACATTTTGACCATCGGAGATTTGGGTGGCAATATCCTTACTCAGAAGAGCTAAATTTGAAGAGAAAGAAGTACTTTTCCCTCTTACATCGTCTTCATCTTTTACAACAAATTCGACCGAAATTTCGAACAATGCAAAGTATAGAATTTAAGTCCTTCTTAAAACATTTAGATTTGTCACAAGCTGAAACTTAATCAAAAAGGGTACTACAAACATTGATGCTTTTAAACGTATTATAAATACAACATTTGCTAACATGCCACAAAACATTTAGTTCCTTTTTCTAAATATCTTGAACTTTATAAATATAGGGCACTTTATTTAAAACAGTTGAAATTAAAAAAAATTTCGGAAATACAAAAACAAGTGTAAAAATAAATTTAAGGTCTGTTAGCTTTGGGGGCTAAAATCAAATCTAGTTGGTAAAACTTATAAATTTCGATTGTTAAAGATACTAAAAGTGATCATTTCATTATGCTAACTGATGTACAAGTAGAAAGCTTGAACATCATCGTTTTACACGATGCCTCAAAGTGAAGAGCAATTTCGAAAAAAAATGGTGCACAATTGCAATCACTGCTCCGAAATATGACTAAAGTCATTGTTGAAGGTCTGAAATACATTATGATAAAGTTTTTAAAGAATTATTTATTAAAAAAATAGCAAATGCCTGCCATATTACGTCGTACCCTTACCTCTAAACGACCTTCTTCGTGTTTCTTAGAGATGTGCTCCGACTCACATTAGGTGAGCAGAGGCAAAGATAGGTGTCGTAAAACATTGTTTAAATTAAAATCTAAGATCACTTCAACATGTAACAAATAGTAATATTCATTGTACAAATAATATAGAACACGAAAAGACTTAAGCATTTCAAACTTTGTCCTACAGATCCCAAGAGCAACGTGTCCAAAGTGACGGAAAGGCCTTGTTGGGGCCGAGAGCCTAACAAGGTTTGGCAGGTAATTGGAGGAAATATATTGATGCAGCTTATGTATGAACCATGGCATGTCCGTGACGGTCTTTTAAAAAAGGCAGGCTTAAAGGCGCAATCTGTTTAAGTAGGAAGGCAGACGACGATGTGGATCCCAATTTAATCCTTGTAGAGCAAACAAAAGGAATTGCTTCTGTACCAATTCTAAAAAGTTTAGATACTTTGCGTACTGGGGTGAACATATACAAAAGTATTCGAGAATGGGTCGAACAAGAGAGATAAAGAGAGGAGTTGTATGCCGCAGGGATCATCAAACTCCTTAAACGTTTAAGCGTTTAACAAAGGCAAATAGCTTTACCAACAATTAAACTAATGTGATCGGTGAATTTTTGAGTAAACAAAAGCCCAAATTCTGTAACTGAATTGAGTTATTAAGAAACAACAAATTGTTGATTCACCAATATTGCATGTTTTTCAGATCAGTTTGTAAAAGAATATGAGACTCAGAATTTGTAATAGGCAAGCATAGCTGTATATCATCAGCGTACATCATAAAATGAGAATAACCAACAACATTTGGCAAGTCATTCATTAAAATCACAAAAGAAGAGGACCGAGGTGGATCCCTCGCGTAACACCTGAGGGTAAGTAAAATAGGTTTGAGCAGGAACCCTTGAAAGCAACTCTATGACTACAGACAAATATGATGCAATCCAGGTTGTCAACATTGCAAGGAAACCCAATAGTGAGAATTTTTCAGCAAACTGATGATTTACTAAAGCTTTGCTGAAAATTGCGGCCACCAGAGACTGAAACTCAAAATGATTTTGCCTCATAAAAGCCCAATCGGATTTGATTGTAGGCAGCTCGGGCAAGTCCAATCCAATCCGGATTGACCTCGTAGGCGATCAGCGAAACGAGAGCCGATATGTCCAAAATCGGCGCAGCCAGGGTGGGCGATATTGTTGCAAAGCCAACAGTACACCGAGGCCTGCCGCGAAGTCATTTTGCGGCCGTTTGGGTAGTCAGTAGTACAACTCGTAGGCACGGTTTTAAGAATCAGATTTATGATTATTCGTTAAAAGTACAAAAGAATAGCTATTTAATTCGCGTGAAGGAACCGATCAAAAAAGAAACCACAAAAATAATAGTAATAATACAACCGAAAGCAACGATAAGCGGTAAACGCTCAGTGCAAAACGAAAAGGCAAGAATTGCCTTATATGAGTAAATAAAAAACACCGAAGCACTTGTCATTTATTAAAGATTTTGAGAAATAAGATTTTACACTAAAACTTTGAACGAAGAAAAAGTGATGGGAAACACGTCCGACTCAAAGCTTAGCACATTATATTCTGGTAACTCATGTTCAAGAATTTGTCAAAATGTGGAAAAAAAGTCCAAGGGATGAAAGTTTTAAGCTTAATACACATAGTTATCCAATGTTCCTTAGAGATTTGGAAAAATAGCAATACCGAGCATGATACAACGAATATTTTCGACAGATTTAGCGGCAGCGCACTCTTCAACGTGTTACTTGAAATAGAGACGAACCAAAGACATTACAATCACTAAGATGAGGAACGACCATACATTCGTTTTGCAATATGACGATACTTTTTTTAATGGCAACGACAATCGCTCTCTCTCCGCTTTTATAAAGTTATATATATGGACGTTGATGCACTACGGTCAGTACACTCAATGACTTATGAAACCAGGCACGTGCCTGTTAGGGTTAGGTATTAGTAGACGCCATGAAAAATAAAGAAAAGAATGCGAGGAAATAAACTACCGGCGAGCAGCCAGGATATTTGCATGCATGCGATCTAAGTGCGTAAGGATTAAAGTATTTCGTTTAGGAATACTATCACATGTGAGATCACCGAATACAAATCATTATAACTTGCACACAGTACTCTAAAGGGATCATGCAGTTCATAGGAGGTTCTACAATGGCGCAAAACTAAGGGTATGTACGATCTAGTATTTCTACTGGGAACGTGGAAATTTAGCTGACTTAACAAGTCAGTACTTTCCACATCGTTGTGAATAAGGTTATAAATAAAGGTATAGCTTTAGCATATTTCTACGATTAACCAAGGAGGGTAAGTTAATTAGAAGAAGTCTACTATTTCGCGTAAAGCGAAAAGCAAAAAGTTCTTTTGAACCGATTCGATGCGTTTACTGTGGACCCTATACTGGGGGCTCCAAACGCAAGATCCATATTCTAAGATAGGACGAACTAATGAAATATATAAAGTTTTTGTTACATAGGGGTCATCAAATTCTTTCGACCACCGTTTATTAAATCCCAGCATACCTCTGGCTTTATTCACCATGCACGAAATATGATCGATAAAGTCAAGTTTGGGATCCAGGCGGACACCCAAATCATCAACTGAGTTAATTCTTTCCAAAGAGCAGCAGTTAAGTGTGTAATTTGCAAGCTTGGAAACGACACGAGAGAATGTCATTAGCTTACATTTAGAGCCATTTAAGTTTAGTAGGTTTATGCATCACCAGGTTTGGAAGCTATCAAGATCTGTTTGTAAATCAGTTTGGTAAGCAACGTCCTTGTATTGCACGCAAAGCTTGACATCATCAGCGTACATTAGTACTCTAGAATTTGTCAAAACTTCAGATCATTAAAAAATAATGTAAACAACAAAGGACCCAGGTGACTCCCTTGCGGGACACCTGAGGTGGCCCGGAGAACATTAGATAAATTATTTTTAAAGAGGACTTTTTGCGTCCTGCCAGTTTGATAACTAGAGATCCACCTAAGAAGATCAATTGGAAAACCCATTAAGTCGAGCTTCCTGAGGAGAAGGGAATGGTTAACGGAATCAAATGCTTTACTGAAGTCAGTATAAATTACATCCGTTTGAAGGTTATTCTGGAAACCCCTTTTAATTAGGGAAGTAAGCTCCAGAAGGTTTGTAGTTGTTGATCTTCGCTAAACAAATCCATGCTGACATGAAGGAAATTACTGATCTACATTGGTGCTGCAAATGTGGAGTAATAATGTTTTCGAAAAGTTTAGGGATAGCCGAAAGCTTAGAGATTCCTCTATAGTTATTGGCCTCCGATTTGTTACCTTTTTTGTGGAGAGGAATAATGAATGATTCCTTCCAAATAAGGAAAAAGTGCGAGGTTTCTAAGGATAAGGTAAACAATTTCAGAAAGGGCGAGCACAGGGCATCGCCACAATACCTAAGCACACAGCCCGGTATTCCGTCGGGACCTGGCAGATAAACAGGCTTTACACGATGAAGATCTAAAAGGAGGGAGCTTTCGTTTAAACATGGACTGAAAATTAAGTTCGATCTGGGCAAGCTATAAGAATACGTCTGATTTAGGTCAGTGGAAGTGGAGTATGTTGTTTGAAAAAATTGGGCAAAAAGATCGGCAATTGCCTGATCGCCCTTCACAGTTGCGTTTGCAAAAGAAAGTGATGAAGGATGTGTTACCGCCTTACGTTTAGTATTAACAAAATTATAAAACTGTTTAGGATCCTGAAAAAATTTGACCCTGCAACGAGTCAAATAGTTTTTATAACACCGTGCGTTCAGTACAGTGAAGTTTGACCGAGCCGATAAATACTTAGAGAGGTCAGAACGAGAACCGGTTTTTTAAAATTTCGTGTACCGCCTTGACTTTACATTTTTCAAGCGACTCAATTCTTTAGTAAACCAAGGTGGTTTATTTGAAATAGAGGGATAGTATAAGGGAACACATTCCGAGAAGAATGAATTCATAGCATTGTAAAAAATGTCCACGGCATCTGCCATGTCAGTGCATTTGTATAAATCAGACCAGTTAAAGTCAGAAATAAAATTATTCAGCCGGTCGAAATCAGAATTGCGAAAGCAGTAAACTCTTTTGGCTGGTCTATCAGATTTCTTCAGTATATCAGCACCAATGTCGAGTGTCACATCGAAAGTAGGATGATAGGGATCTTCAGGTTGCGTCAGCGGCGCCACCCTCAGTAAACTGACACTCGCCGGATCAGAGACAAAACAAAGATCAAGCAAGCGCTCTAAGGAATTTCGTACATGGTTGACTTGAGCCAACAATAAAATCATGTTGTGTTGAGGATTGAAGTGTGTTAGAGGAGCTATTTAGGGACCAATAAGCCCCAGGGATATTTAAATCATCCAAGACTACTAAATGATCTCCATCAGAAAGCATATTGGAAACCATCCGAATGGCGGAAAGGTGGTTCCAAAAAATAGGTAGTTCCGATAATGGAGGAATGTAGGAACATGTAATAAAAACAAAGTGACCATAAAATGATAGCTTCACACAAAGGAATTCAACTTCGTTGTTTTCCTCGAAAGTTACTAATTCTGACGTGAGAGTGGAGTTGACCGCTATGAGGACCCCACACCCCCGACAACATACTCAGGCCAGAATTTGGTTGAGCATATCGTGCCAAAGAATTCATTTGGGACATTTATTTTAAAAGATGAAATATCCCTAACGTAAGAAAATTTTAATTTTTTCACCTTTAATTTTAAATTTTCAGCTCTAACTTTGCCTCGTATAAAGGCAATTACATCTTCAGATGTTTGACCAGGGGAGAGCCGCGAAACAAATATATGTTTCGTAGGTGGGATAGCGATGAGGGCTTGAGGGGAGACAGACGGGGTGCCTGGAGTGCCCATATTGACCGGTAGTTCCTGCGGGGATAAATTTAAATTTACGGGGCTATGGGGGGTCAAAATTTGTGCTCCCGTAGGAGACGAAATTGAAATATGCGGTGGAACGTTTAGTCCCACAGAACCTTCAGATACCGCCTCTTTCCTAACACTTGACCTCAGAATTCTGGGATTTGATTCTGAGGTCGTAGGCAGTGTCTGTTGAGAGCCCGCCGCAAGTTGTAGGGATCCGTCGCCCTGCTGCACTCCAGTTGCAGTTTTTTTGCGCCTTGGAGACTCATTTAATAGCGTAAGGCTATTAAATTGTTTATCAAGCGCTAAGAAGATGTTATGAGTTTTGTTGAAACTCGATAACAACTCCTTAAAACTGCCCTTGGTTTGCCGCATGAAAGACATCATTTCCCTTTCAACGTCACGACAGGCATCGCAACAGTAGCGCATGACGATGTTTTTTCTTACATCATCAACAGTCCGGCCGGCAACCCCAATGCACTTTGCATGCAGAATATTGTCGCACAGCCAGCAGCCGATGGTAAGATCACTTGACAAAACTGCCTTTTTGCAGGTTTTGGAGAAGCAGACGATATCGGAAGACATTATTTTGGACTTACCACTGTACTTGAAGCAATAGATGAGGGGGCGACAGATATGAAAAGAAAAGTGCAGCTGCACCGAGAGAGTTGAAGCGCTAGAGAGCAGGGGAGTGTGAGAGTAAGCGAGCTTAGAGAAACGTTTAGCTGTCGCGACAGAGCAACAACGGCTAAAAGAGAGAGGTGTAAAGAGGAAATGCAAAAGAACACAAGAAGAACAAACAACTGGCAGCACACTTAAGTTGTGAAATAAAGGTATTAAATAAGTTAATAAAGTTAATAAAGTTGCATGCACACGCCAAGTGGACGGGAGCTATGTATGTATATAGAACACAAAGTAAAAGTTTTAAACAAACCCCGGCGGTTTTAACGTAAATAATTTTACAAAAACGAGAGCGCAGGAAAAAACACGACCGTTCACTTGGAAGCGAGAAAGAATTGGAGTTGCGAGCGTATAAATCTAAAAATTGAATGTGCTTGCTTGTATGAGTAAACACAAGAACAACAATTAAGATGCATGAGAATACTTGTGCACACCAACAATTGGCGGTCACTGTATGCGTTTCATTGAGCTGATGGTTTTAGAGCGCTCTCTCACTATTGGACAAAATTTGAGAGAGCCTGAGAGACCAAAATAATCGTAAGGCGCTACAAATCTTATATATTGTAATGTCCTTTGAATAACCCACATTATACCCTTGCAGGGTATAATAATTTCAGTCAGAAGTTTGCAACGCAGTGAAGGAGACATCTCCGACTCTATAAAGTATATATATTCTTGAACAGTATCAACAGCCGAGTCGATCTAGCCATGTCCGTCTGTCTGTCCGTCCGTATGTCCGTCAGTCTGTCCGTCCGTCTGTCCGATTATATGCGACCTAGTCCCTCAGTTTTAAAGATATCTGAATGAAACTTTGCAGTTAGTCTTCTATATACTCCCACTCCTACATAAGACGGAATGGGGCGGATCGGACGTCTATATTATATAGCTGCCATAGGACCGATCGGAAAAATTTACGAAAAAAAGTTATAACTACAAGTTTACAAGATATTTTCACCATCTTAAATTATTTCAGGAAAATAAAAAAAAAAACATGATTTAGCCGTTTTTCAAATAATTTTCATTAAATTTTAGATTTGGCAACTAACTATTATTCCAGATTTTTGGTTTCAATTTTTTGTTTAAATTCTGCAAGGGTATTCAATCTTCGGTGAGCCGAAGTTGGCTTCTTTGTTTGTTTTTTTCTGATTTTCTGCACAATTTAAAAAAGGATGGTCCTCTAGAAAAGATTTAATACATAAAAAAAGGTACAAAAATGGGAGTCCAAATAAAAAATATATTATTTTTCCTGGTATACAATAAAAAAAAATAAATTAGAATAAAAAATAAACAAAATGTATGCGGATATCTTAGGCTTATTTACAAATTTATTCAACATTTTAAGGGGGTGGTAAGGTATTTAATTTGTTTTCGAAACTTAAAAAAAAAATTGATTTTATTTCACAATAAGTTAAGAATATTTCGTAAAAGTTTCACATCGATCATATACAATATATTAAATGGAGATCGCTTAGAGTGCTCTGCATGTGCTTACAAAAAAAAAATGGCATCCTCCAAATAGTAGTGCACGATAAGGCAAAATTTACAAGCCCGATCGATTTGAAATTGTTTTAGTTTTTTAAATCAGGTGAATGATACAATCATACTCAATCGTAATTGTATCATGATCAGGTGATTTTGTGGACAGTTATAATGTACACCGTAATGCCCAAATCCCACACAGTACATCTGTTGGAATCAGTTTGCATTTTTAACAGATGTGAAACTCGTATTCCCATAGAGCTACATCTCTTTCCGATATGATAGCTTTTCGAAAGCTGTCACTGATATAACTCGTAAAAAATGTGTATAAATATGGAAGATTTAATTATTTTGGCTGTTGTACAGCAGCAAACCTTCAAATTGGCGAAGGCTCTAATATCAGTTAGCTCTAAAAAAGACGACGATTATGTTAATGTTTATGTTGTTTTACGTAAGAATTTTCCTATGTCGTTTTACAACTTTTCCTGCCTTTCAGCCATTTTTGCAAGTATCTCTGTCTGATGTGTCTGCTCTGCTCTCGCAAGCAATTTCTACAATTAGCGCTGTGTTCCGCTGGAGGAGGAAGAAATCTCCGGCCCCCTTTTTAATATCTTGATTCAGAGCCTTCATTTTTCAAATGCACCAATTCTATTGTTCCAACTGTCAATTTTGAAACATATTCACCGGAAATCTATGACGTGAGGAAACATCGGTTTGCGCTACTGTTGCGATGCCTGTCGTGAAGTTAAAAGGGAAATTATATCTTTTATGCGGCAAATCAAGGGCAGTTTTAAGGAATGGTTATCGAGTTTTAACAAAACTTATAACATTTTCTTAGCGCTTGATAAGCAGTTTAATAGCCGAACGCTATTAAACGAGTCTCCAAGGCGCAAAAAAACTGCAACTGGAGTGCAGCAGGGCGACGGATCCCTACAACTTGCGGCGGGCTCTCAACAGACACTGCCTACGACCTCAGAATCAAATCCCAGAATTCTGAGGTCAAGTGTTAGGAAAGAGGCGGTATCTGAAGGTTCTGTGGGACTAAACGTTCCACCGCATATTTAAATTTCGTCTCCTACGGGAGCACAAATTTTGACCCCCCATAGCCCCGTAAATTTAAATTTATCCCCGCAGGAACTACCGGTCAATATGGGCACTCCGTCTGTCTCCCCTCAAGCCCTCATCGCTATCCCACCTACGAAACAGATATTTGTTTCGCGGCTCTCCCGTGGTCAAACATCTGAAGATGTCATTGCCATTATACGAGGCAAAGTCAGATCTGAAAATTTAAAATTAAAGGTGAAAAAATTAAAATTTTCTTACGTTAGGGATATTTCATCTTTTAAAATAAATGTTCCTAATGACTTCTTTGGCACGATATGTTCAACCAAATTCTGGCCTGAGTATGTTGTCGCCAAAAAAAATGAAGCTAAGAAAAATAAACGGCCTGTTGGGATAACTCTCCCTAAGCCCGATCTGACCACTGCGCCCTCTACATCCACTGACTCTGTCCAAAAAAACTATGTCCTTCTTTGTTAATCTCCTATCAGAATGCAAGAGGCTTGCGTTTTCACAGAAACCTGGTTAAAGCCGGAGATTCTTAGCTCCGAAGTTTTCCCAGGTGCGTTCACGATTTATCGGCTAGATCGGTCAGTCAGGCGCGGGGGTGGAGTCCTCCACTTTCACGTCAGAATTAGTAACTTTCGAGGTGTGACGAAGTCACTTGTATATACATATATATAGGAGGTTTAAGCTGTACATATTAGTTTAAGATAGGATAAGGGATAGGTTAGGTTATAATTAGGTAGGGAATAGGGAATAGAGAGTAGGGACGTAGGCGTTGGCCGCCCACCGGCCACGCCCATACCGGGCATACACATCGGGCATACACATCGGGCATACACATCGGGCATACACACCGGCCACACACCGGCAACGCTCGCCGGCCGGTAGCATCGCCGGCAACATCGGCTAGCAACCACTGGCTAGCCGGGAGCTGCAACATTGTTGCGGGACAACGGCCCGGGACGGAACGGTCCGCATCCGCGGAACGAGAGCGGCGGAGGGAAAAAGAGAGCGCGTCGGGGGCAGAGGCCTACGACGCGGGCAGCGGCAGCGGTATGCAGTCAGCGGAATGAGGATAGTGCAGCGGGAGAGAACGGGTGGAACCCGGAACGGCGCGTGCCAGCGATCGCGGCAGCGCTGCCGCCACGGGAGCGACAGATTTAGGTCAGGGCGAGTTTCGCAATTAAATTAGCAATTACTCGCAGTTTGGCCTTTAGAAGGAGCAGCAGCAAAAGTAGAAGACTGGCGGATTGGCCTTAGCAAGGAGCAGCAGCAAAACATAAAAATATTTTCAAGCGCGAACTAGCGCGGTATAAAGTGCAACAGTAAGAAAAAAACCATTAAGAAGGAGACGGAAGACCAGCAACAGTAACTGACACCTGGCTGGAGGATTTATTTCGGTGAGCGAAAAAAACATTATAACAAATATATTTGCTGGCGAGGATACCCGGTAGAATTAAGGAAGAACAATAGGGGAAGAGTGGGAAAGATTATAGCGAAGGAGACGAATTAGTTTATAAGAAATTATAGAAGTGTAAAATAAAACAAGATGAATCTACTGGTTACTGAATATTTTCTCATTCCATTCGCTGGCACTCCTACCACCCTTTGCTCCCCTCTTTCCCATGTCGGCGGCCGTTGGGCAATCCCAGGCGTCGAATTGGGCAAGACGGGAACAGGAGCGCCCCGCTGCTGAGATTAATTCCGGGCGCGGGCGCGGGTGGCGGCTGTTGGGTTTCCCCAAGCCGCCTTTCCGATCTCAGGGAGCGCCAGTCACGGGGAATCTTAGGGGAAAAGGGGCGACGGCCGCCGGGAATTAATTCCAGGCGGAACCGGCGCATCGCGGCTGTTGGGTTCGGACCAGGCCGCGGGGTTGGATTAGGGTTATTGTGGGCGCGGGAGCAGGCTGCTGGGCGATCCCGAGCCGGTTCCAGTCTCTAGCGCAGGGTTCAGGCCGCTGGAAATTCCCGGCCGGTAGCAATTTTGTCCCGCCCAGCGCCCACCGCCCAATTGGAAGTCGCAATATCTAAACCGAAAAACCCACCCCTAAAAGTTCTTGCATAATCTCGGCCTCGCTCATTTTCTGGCGTTTCCAAAATATAAATTATTCTGGAAGGGACTCTGGGCCGCTGAGTTCATATCTCGGCCTTTGCATCCTTACAGTGGCGCCCGAACAGGGACTCGTCAGGACATGGGGAGAAGTAAGAATCCTTACTAAGGTGGATTAAAACCCCGCCAGCAGAACAAGAGATTTTTAGCGGTGAAAAACATATACATACATACGCATATGCATGCATATGTAAAGGCTAGAAATTGCCAGAAACTTCCAAATTTGCGACGCACATGCAGCCGCTACAACGGCGCCTCGTTTTTTTTCGGGCCGTCAACGAAAGACAAGGGGAAGAGGAGAAGGTGATAGAAAATTCCATTCAGGGGACAAATAGTACAGCTTCGGCAAAAACAGGGCACCAAAGTTGAATTTTTTAGTCAATAAGAAAGATTTTGCGTCGCTGCCTGCGCCGACGTCGGCAGAGCAGAGAGAACCGCCGCTGCACGTGCAGATCGGACGATCGGGTTGTACATACATATACATACACATGCTTATACATATTTTCTCTTATTAATAATCTTCGCTCTTGGTTGCGCCGCCATCAGGGCGGGAGCCAATTTATATACTGGCCCTTTTATTTGAATGAACACACTCAGAGAATACTCGTCGTTGAATAAACATCGGAAAATTGGAAAAAAAGGTCCTGCGCAAATTAAATAAATATATCGAAGGATAAAATAAACGAAAGGAATTAATCAAATAAATAACAGAATTAAATAAAATAAAATAAAATAAAATAAATTAAATAAAATCAAATAAAGGGAAATAAACAAAATAATAAAATAAAACAAATCAATTAAAATAAAATTAAATATAATAATAAAATAAAACAACTAAAATAAAATAAAATAAAATAAAGGCAAATAAATCAAATTAAATAAAAGGAACAAACGGAATAAATTAAATTAAACAAATACACTGGGAAAATCGAGCACGTGGAAAATAAAGGAAACAGACGGAGTGAACAAATAATTAAATTGGGCGAGCGGAATAAAATAACAAAATAATAAAACAAAGCGAGGCGATAAATTAATCGGATTACACTGGGAAAAAAAGAAAAGGGAATAATAAATAATAAAATAAATAATAATAATATAATAAAATAAATAATAAAATAATACAAATAAATAATATTAATAAAAGAAAGGGAAAATTAATAAACCAATAAACTCGGGTTACACTGAGAAAAATAAATAAAACTAAAAAGGTTGGTTACACCCTTTAATAAATAATAAAATACAACTAATAAAATAAAAATGCAGAGAAATTATAATAGAAATTGACGGGTACACTGAGAAAAAAAGGAAATAAAGGGAAAATAATTTCACAAACGAAAGAGAAAATTTTAAGAAAGTAATGAAGAGCGATAAAAACACGCGGCTAGGCTGAAGGAACGAAAATACACTGAGTAAAATAAAAAAATAAAAAAAAAATAAATAAAAAAAATAAAAACACACGATAAGGAATAAAATACAGCAAGATAAGGAATAAAACGGAATAAATAGGAGAAGAATAAGAGAAAACTTAAGGAATTAATTAGGGTTAAGGAAAGAAATCAGAAAAAAAATTAATTGGATTGGATTAATTAATTAGGATTAAGGCAGGAAAGTTAAGCCGGACAAAAGCGAAGGAATCGGGAAAAGAATTTAATTAATTGGATTCGATTAATTAATTCAGACGAAGAAAAGAAATTTAAACCAGGAAAGGCGGAAAGGAATAAGGAAAAGAAACGAAATAAAAAGAAAGAATAAAGGTCGGAAGCTAAGAAAAGAAAAGGCTAGAAATCAAATAGCGGTAAAGGAAAAAATTTAAATAAGGATAGTAGGTCATAGCGAAAATAGAAATAATAATAATAAATAATAAAGTATAAATATTAAAACAACGAGAACAAAGAAAAGGACCATGGGCGTCACGTGGATCAGTTATCGCAAGAAGTTGAAGTTGGAGACCATCCTTCTCCAGTTTAATTTGGAGCGCGGAGGCACAGTGGAGGAAATGCGATCGCGGCTGATTGCCTTCGCGCGTCAGCAGGACCATTCGGAGACGGTACAGATCCGTCTGGAGGAGTTAGAGAGGAATTTTGGGAACGCTCCCACCGGGGACGCAAAGTTGCTGTCGCCCATGTATTTAGATTCAGAGGCAAACTCGCCCGGAGCTGCGGCACCGACGGCACCGACGGCGCCACTTGCTTTTTTACTGCCTAGGAGTACTTCTCCGGCTGCAGGAAGACGCATGCCGACGAAGACGGAGGAACCCTCGCGTGCGACGAACCACCATGGGGACCCGGGAGCCGCACTATTGGACAGGATGACCAAGTGGGGACTCTCGTTTGATGGAACAACGGATCCGCTCTGTTTTATCGAACACATCGAAGAACGGGCCGATACTTGCCGGATCGACCAGAAGTATCTCGCCCCGGCTTTGATAGTGCTGCTGGACGGAGGTTCGTAGGGAGTTTTTAGATTTCTTTTTGCCGCCGCGCTATTATCAGCGGTTGGAAGACAAAAACAGGACGCATTTTCAGCGGCCCAATGAGCCGTTTAAGGAGTATTTAGTGGACCTGTCCTGCAGATGCGACGGACAGGAATCACGGGAGAACGGGAATTGGAGCGAGTCTACGACAATATGCTGCCGGAGTATCAACTGTTTGTCAGGAGACAGGATTTCCGCACGTTGGCGGAACTGACTCATTTAGTGGTCGATCACGAGGAGACTCGCCGCAGGAGCGGACGAGCTGGAAATCAGCAGGACCCGAACCCTAGGGCACCACCGATTTCTCGCGTCACCACGGATGCGGACCGCACGGCCCGCAGGCCACAGACGAACATAATGCAGGGAAGTTTCAGTAGGAACGCGAATACGGGTCGGTCGGGCATCGACACCGGAGCAGGCACCAGTGAGCGTGCGGGAGGCATGCAGGAACTGCGGACAACCGGGACACTTTTCGGCGGACTATCGGAGTCAGGCATTAATCCACTGCTGGGATTGTGGACGACGAGGAGTACGGGCATCGGAATGCTGCCGAAGACAGGCTCCGGGAAACGGAAACGGGCCTCGTGTGACCGGGAATCACCCGAGGGACCCGCACAACCCGGGCAATTAACAGGAGGAACCCTCCACCAACATCAGGGACGCATCCGAGCCGCCATAGAGATGGAAGGGCGACGATTTATGGCCACCCTGGACACGGACGCTACGCATAGCTTCATAAGTGAAGATTTGGCCAAGGAATTAGACAACAAACGGAACATGAGGGACATAAGAACACAGGCCAAGCTCGCCGACGGTACATGCCGGGAGCTGACGAGGGCGCTAGCAGCAGTCATCCACTGCGGGGATCGCAGTACGCCGACCATCCTGCTGGTGATGACGGACGTTTTGGACGATGTGCTGCTGGGCATGGATTTTTTGTGCGGGATCGGAGCCACCATCCAGTGCGGGGGACAGGCCCTCCACTTAATGCCGGATGAGCACACCAAGCCGCCATGGGCGCGGACACGGGGAACGATAGGCGCTACAGGGCTACGCGCAGAGCAGCAGGCAGAGCCACGCGCGGAAAGCGTGACGGAAAGGTCGCGGGAAAGCGTGATGGAAAGGTCACGGGAAAAGGTGAGGGAAAGTTCACCGGAAAAAAGGAACGTGGGGGAAACACAACAAAGCGTGACGGAAAGGTCGCGGGAAAGCGTGACGGAAAGGTCACGGGAAAACGGGAGGGACAGGTCCCGGGAAAGCGTGACGGAAAGGTCGCGGGAAAGCGTGATGGAAAAGTCACGGGAAAAGGTGATGGAAAGGTCACCAAGGAATCATGTAGGAGAAGTAGTCGAAGGAACGGATCAAGGATCATTTGGCACGGTTACTCAGGAAAGACCGGTGGCCACAACAGGACCGGTACCCAAGCAGCGTACTGTTGGAAGACAGTTGCCGATCCCTGCCCCGCGGGCAGCGAGTCGGAACTTGGGTATGGGAGCAGCCATGGATACGGAGGTACCCACGGCTAGTCGAGCTAGCAGTTGAAGCCATGTTTTGGCTGTGGCTGACCTTTTCGCACCTCCAAAAAGCGTGTCCACTTCCAGGATCACGCCGAGGAAACGCCGGAGCAGAACGCGCCCCTCGGCGAAATTGTCGACACGGTGAGCCATGCACCAGAGGAGCAGGACCCGAAGGAGTCGGGACAGAGATACCCTGGGTGGAGAAATTCCTGGAGCAGGAATTGAGGAAGTTTGAGAATTTAGCCGGAGTATCCCACATCGCGGAGCACCGGATTGTTATGCGCAACGACCGCCCCATAAAACAAAGGTACTTTCCCCGGAATCCGGCCATGAGGGCCGTTATTGATAAGCAGGTAGACGAGCTTCTTAGGGACGGCCGCATCGAGTCATCCAAGAGCACAGCGCCCCGATTGTGATCGCGGCCAAGAAGAACGGTGACGCACAGATGTGCATCGACTACAGGCAGTTAAATGAGAACTCTGTGCCGGATGCGTAACCGCTGCCTAGGATACACCAGATCTTGGAGCGATTACGGAACGCCAAGTTCATTTCGACATTGGACTTGAAGAATGGTTACTGGCAAATCCCCGTGGCTAGGGATAGCCGGGAATGTACGGCTTTTACGGTTCCGGGCCGAGGCCTATTCCATTGGCGAGTTATGCCATTCGGACTTCACTCGACACTGGCGACGTTTCAGCGGGCCCAGGATACGGTAATCGGTCCAGACATGGAGCCGCACGCGTTCTTCTACTTAGACGACATTATAGTCATCGGGTCGACGCTGGAGGAACACGTCGAAAATCTTCGGGAAGTGTTTCGCCGATTACGCAAAGCCAACCTGCGGTTAAATAGGGATAAATGTCATTTCTTTCAGCGGCACATCGCCTATTTGGGGCACGTAATAAGCGAGGAAGGGATCAACACCGATCCGGATAAGGTAGCCGCGATCCGCGAGCTACTACCGCCGACTTGCTTGAAGGAACTTCGGAGGTGTCTGGGAATCGCATCTCGGCATCGTCGATTTGTCCCCAATTTCGCCGATATTGTGGAGCCGATGACATCCTTGCTGAAGAAGGGCAAGAAATGGGATTGGACACCACCGCAGGATCAGCCGTTTCAGGAGCTGAAAACGCGACTGACGGAAGCACCTGTCTTAGTCTGCCCGGACTTTGAGCAGAAATTCGTGCTATAAACAGACGCCAGCGAATATGGCATTGGAGCCGTACTAACCCAGACCATTGATGGGCAGGAGCGAGTGGTGGCCTATGCCAGCCGCCGCTTAAATAGTGCGGAAAGGAACTATTCGGTGACCGAGAAGGAGCGTCTCGCCATCGTATGGGCGGTAAGGAAGATGAGGTGATACATCGAATGGTACAGGTTCGAGGTAATAACCGATCATCAGGCTTTGAAATGGTTAAATTCCATAGATAATCGACTGGGAGAATCGCTCGATGGGCACTCGAGCTGCAGCAGTATCAATACGACGTTCACTACCGGAGGGAAGCCCAGAATTTAGTGGCTGACGCCCTCTCACGCCAACCGCTGCCAGTGGTGCAGCAAGCCAGGTACAAGGGACAAAAGCTCACAAGGATGTTGAAAAGGGTTCGGACCGAACCAGCAAAGTTCCCGGATTTTAGGGAGGAAAGCGGACAGCTTTATCGCCGAATTGGGCTACGGTCACAGGAGGAGGAGTACACACCATGAAAGCTGTGTGTAGGAGCGGATTATCGCCATCGTGTTCTACAAGAGAACCACGATATTCCCGCTGCCGGACATTTGGGAGTCCGGAAATCGAGTAATCGCGTGGCCCAGAGATACTATTGGCCAGGACTTTTCCGCGACGTCGCCCGCTACGTACGAAATTGCCTGAGTTGCCAAAGGTATAAGGTCAGCCAGTTGAAACCGGCGGGACATATATTCACACCCCAGGTGGAGGAGACATTCCACATTCTCTGCGCGGATTTCGTCGGTCCGCTACCGCGGTCAAAACAGGGAAACACAATGCTTTTAGTTTTCCTTGATTCTTTCAGCAAATGGGTGGAATTAATTCCACTAGGCAAAGCCACGGGAACACATCTGGAGCGCGCATTTCGGGAACGGATCCTGAGCCGTTTTGGAGTGCCACGAACGTTTGTCTGCGATAACGGCACCCAATTCACGGGTCGATCATTCCGGAATTTCTGTAAGTCCCTGGGGATGGAGTTACAGCACACGGCTCCATATTAACCGAGGCAGAATCCGACGGAAAGGGCCAACCGGACGAACATCGTGCAGTTGCACATACCGGGCAGTCGCCGACGGCGAACCGCCAGTTTGAACCAGCTCAAGCCGTACCATGGCGAGGACATGGATACGGAGGAGGACGACAATGAAGAGGCCGATCCGACCGGCTGGAATAACTCCACGCTCGGCGGACGGAACTAGACGGTAATACCATCGGATACTCTGACAGGGTCAGAGTTCACGGAGTCACTTGTTGACGGACGCGCCCGTCCAACACTCCGGTCCCCGCTAGGGGAAAAGTAGGGATCGTGGAAAAGAAACGCGAGATGGGTTAGGTGGATAGGAAAGGCAGGTCCGGGATAGGGCCGGGTTAAGGGAAATACACTGTTAGGTAGGGACTCCTGATAAATTAAGTATTAATCCCATTTCCTCCACAGAACAACGAAGACAGCAATCATGGCAGGACGGGGACTGCCAACCTTCTTGTGGCCTGAAGGACGAGAGTGGCAGTCACGGCGCAGCTAATGCCGACCCCACTCACGCAAGCGCGACGGGCCGGCGATCCACCACCGCCCAGTGCCGGGAGACGACCCGCTGGAGCTGGCGGTGCCGGAGGAGGAGATGCGCCCACTCTATGTGGCTGTGGGCCCAGCCGAGGGGAGAGACCCCCGCCGGCCAATAGGGCCGCTACTATTGGCAACCGTGCCAATGACCGGCGCGCTATGCGGCCGGACGCCACACCACCCGGCAGGGTGGCATCACCGGCCTTCGCATCACCTGCGATGTCGACGCCTCCATCGCCGGGATCGCCGACTCTGCTGCCCTGGGATGACCCACCATCGGATGAGGGACCCAGGGTAGTAACGAAAGAGCAGCAGGCAGAATAGACGGCTTGCTTTGGGGTATGGACCCTGGAGATACTGGCGGAGTTAGCGCCGATCCCTGGACCATGGGGAGAGGCTCTACAAGGGCTTGGGCCACCACCTTTAGTGGCCAGGCCAGGCACCCCGCCAACACCCGACGTCGGCCACCACGCCGGTCGCGACGCCGGGAGCAACGACGACCAAGCAGCCCAGGAGCGACGGGAGATACCGTGTCGGCTCCGGTACAGCCCAACCCGAGAGGATTGGAGGCCTCGGTCCCCATGCTCGCCGACCCCGGACGAGTATGCGGGTATTTTCGGTCCGGGGCCATACCAGGCCGGGCCGGCGCCGATCAGGTGCGCAACCAGCCGCACGGATGCGGAGACACGTCGCGGGAGGCGACGGGCGGCGCCGTGGGACGATTCCCCGTCCGCTTCATCGGAGGAGGACGAGTCAGGGCCCCCAGGGCCCAGGAGCGACCAGGGCGAGCGCTGGGTGGTGGCGCCCACCGAGTGGTCCACGCCGGAGGGGCGACTGCCGGCGCGCCTGATCAACAGGATCCACGCACGGCTACAGACGCGAGGGCGCCGGAAGAGGCGCTACCTGGAGGAGGAAGACGGCGAGCGCTTCCGGGTACAGATTGGAGCGACCGGGAAGGTCAGAGTCTTCATCCGCCCCCCCGAAGTAGGGAGGGGGTGTGATGAAGTCACTTGTATATACATATATTTAGGAGGTTTAAGCTGTACATATTAGTTTAAGATAGGATAAGGGATAGGTTAGGTTATAATTAGGTAGGGAATAGGGAATAGGGAGTAGGGACGTAGGCGTTTGCCGCCCACCGGCTACGCCCATACCGGCCATACACATCGGCCATACACATCGGCCATACACACCGGCCACACACCGGCAACGCTCGCCGGCCGGTAGCATCGCCGGCAACATCAGCTAGCAACAACTGGCTAGCCGGGAGCAGCAACATTGTTACGGGACAACGGCCCGGGAGCGGGACGGAACGGTCCGCATCCCGGAGGACCAACGGAAGCCGCGGAACGAGAGCGGCGGAGGGAGAGAGAGAGCGCGTCGGGGGCAGAGGCCTACGACGCGGGCAGCGGCAGCGGTATGCAGTCAGCGGAATGCGGACAGCGGAATGCAGATTCGCCACCTGCTCGCTCAAGCTAGAGCGAGAGGCAGATAGTGTCAGCGAGAGAGAACGGGTGGATCCCGGAACGGCGCGTGCCAGCGATCGCGGCAGCGCTGCCGCCAAGGGAGCGACAGATTTAGGTCAGGGTGAGTTTCGCAATTAAATTAGCAATTACTCGCGGTTTGGCCTTTAGAAGGAGCAGCAGCAAAATTAGAAGACTCGCGGATTGGCCTTAGCAAGGAGCAGCAGCAAAACATAAAACTATTTTTAAGCGCGAACTAGAGCGATCTAAAGTGCAACACTAAGAAAAAAAACCATTAAGAAGGAGACGGAAGACCAGCAACAGTAACTGACACCTGGCTGGCGGATTTATTTCGGTGAGCGAAAAAAACATTAAAACAAATATATTTGCTGGCGAGAATACCCGGTAGAATTAAGGAAGAACAATAGGGGAAGAGTGGGAAAGATTATAGCGAAGGAGACGAATTAGTTTATAAGAAATTATAGAAGTGTAAAATAAAACAAGATGAATCTACTGGTTACTGAATATTTTCTCATTCCATTCGCTGCCACTCCTACCTACCACCCTTTGCTCCCCTCTTTCCCATGTCGGCGGCCGTTGGGCAATCCCAGGCGTCGAATTGGGCAAGACGGGAACATGAGCGCCCCGCTGCTGAGATTAATTCCGGGCGCGGGCGCGGGCGGCGGCTGTTGGGTTTCCCCAAGCCGCTTGTCCAATCTCAGGGAGCGTCATAGGGATTATCCCGGGCGCCCTCAGGCAAATCGCGAGTCACGGGGGAATCTTAGGGGAAAGGGGCGACGGCCGCCGGGAATTAATTCCAGGCGGAACCGGCGCGCCGCGTCTGTTGGGTTCGGACCAGGCCGCGGAGTAAGGTTTGGGTTGTGGGCGCAGGAGCAGGCTGCTGGGCGATCCCGAGTCGGTCCCAGTCTCTCGCGGAGGGTTCAGGCCGCTGGAAATTCCCGGCCGGTAGCAATTTTGTCCCGCCCAGCGTGGGCAATTGGAAGTCGCAATTTCTAAACCGAAAAACCCACCCCTAAAAGTTCTTGCAAAATCTCGGCCTCGCTCATTTTCTGGCGTTTCCAAAATATAAATTATTCTGGAAGGGACTCTGGGCCGCTGAGTTCATATCTCGGCCTTTGCATTCTTACAGAGGAAAGCAACGACGTTGAATTCCTTTGTGTGAAGCTATCATTTAATGGTCGCATTATTTTTAAAACATGTTCTTACATTCCCCCATTGTCGGAACTTCCTATTTTTTGGAACCACCTTTCCGCCTTTCGGATGATTTCCAATATGCTTTTCGATAGAGATCATTTAGTAGTCTTAGGTGATTTTAATATCCGTCGGTCGATTTGGTCTCTAAATAACTCCCCTAACACACTTGATTGATCTTTGTTTTTTCTCTGATCCGGCGAGTGTCAGTTTAGTGCCGCTGACGCAACCAGAAGATCCCTATCATCCTACACTCGACATTGATACTGATATACAGAAAATATCTGATAGACCAGCCAAAAGAGTTTACTGCTTTCGCAGGTCTGACTTCGACCGGATATTATAATTTCAGTCAGAAGTTTGTAACGCAGTGAAGGAGACATCTCCGACTCTATAAAGTATATATATTCTTAATCAGTATCAACAGCCGAGACGATCTAGCCATGTCCGTCTGTCTGTCTGTGTGTCTGTGTGTCTGTGTGTCTGTAAATACTGGATCTCAGAGACTATAGGAGATAGAGCTCTTATTCGACAGTATTTGTTATGCTTTCACTTCCGCCCCCGCAAATCATCAAAATTCATCTATCATCAATCTTTTTAAAGCTAGAGAGTCGAATTTTGGTATGTACATTAAGAACTATAGTCTGTGTGATTTGGTTGCGATCAGATAAAAATCGTCGAAATTATTGAAGAAATAATTTTGTATGGCCACAAACGGCTTCTGCAGCATGCCTCATTTGGTTGACCAACTAGACCAACTAAATATTCTTACCAGTTCTTGATTGTGATTGGAAAAGAATTTTACAAGATATTTAATGCAATAATACTTTAATGCAAAAATATCGCGTTTTTACACACATAGATACATGTGTATGTATTTTTGTATGCATGTGATTATATTACAATTGCATTTGCATTTGTCTGTTATGTTCAAAAATGTATTATCTATTTACTATGAGTAGCGGGTATCTCACAGTCGAGCTCACTCGATTGTAGCTTTCTGACTTGTTTTTACTACCTATCATTAGACTGATACACTTTGCGAAATCAACGCTCAAATCAACATGAAGAAATGTTACATTTCAATTAAAAACAAACTTTGAATTAAAATAAAACAAAAACATCAACAAGCTAAATATTCGGGTAGAGCATACAAGTGAAACACAAAAGAAAAATTTAAAGATTATATGCTCAAGATTTCCTAATCCCTTTGGCGACCCGGACAAAAAATTGACATACACAATGACGCAAGGGAAGCATTTAACAAATTAAAACGAACTCTCGCCTCCGAGGACGTTATGTTATCATATCCTGACACTAAGGAATTTCAACTAACTACCGATGCTTCAGATTATGCTATTGGTGCCGTTTTGGCCCAAGAAGACAAATCTATAATGTTTATTTCAAGGACCTTAAGTAAGGCAAAAGAAAGTTATGCTCCGAACAAAAAAGAGATCCTAGCCATAATTTGGTCTATACAATCATGAACTGTTCCAAACGCGAGGGGAAATAAACACATTAACAGGAACTATTCACAGCAGTTCCAGTTCTCCTGAGAGACTGATCAATGAGTGAAAAACCAGTAAATGTTTTTAAAAATCAAATATTACTCTTTTTAGGAAAAACTCCCTCCCATAAATTTGTGACGCGTGCCGCGCACAATGGAAAGCATATTTGAATTTGACTTAAATGCGCGCGCGCGCCGAGAAAGGGCCACACTAACGGCCAGTGTCGCACTGGAAAAGAAGAGGAAGCAGCTGATCGCGGCGGGCACACTAAAACACGCCAGACCCTATATAATGCGAGCCGCTGGCCGTAGAAAATGACTTGGCAGCCGACAGAGATCGGGAGCGGTAAGCCTCTAGTAGCACACACTCCTAGTAGTCGGTAGTCAAAGTCATTTTTTAGGCGACCAGAATCTGAGGATTTGGGTTGCCAAATAAATTGTTCGGCACGCCGAATTCTCTCTCTCTGAAGACTTACGAGTCCGCCCGCCCTCTCTCTCTGAAGACTTACGAGTCCGCCCGCCCTCTCTCTCTGAAGACTTACGAGTCCGCCCGCCCTCTCTCTCTGAAGACTTACGAGTCCGCCCGCTCTCTCTCTCTCTTTCTGAAGACTTACGAGTCCGCCCGCTCTCTCTCTCTCTCTCTGAAAACTTACGAGTCCGCCCGATCTCTCTCTCTCTGAAGACTTACGAGTCCGCCCGCCTCTCTCTCTCTCTGAAGACTTACGAGTCCGCCCACTCTCTCCCGCAAACCGAAGACTTTCGAGTCCACCGCGAATTCTCTCTTAAGACTTCCGAGTCCGCTCACTCTCTCCCGCAAACCGAAGACTTTCGAGTCCACCGCGAATTCTCTCTGAAGACTTACGAGTCCGCTATCTCTCTCCTGCGACCGAAAACTTCCGAATCCACCGCAACTACTCTCTGAAGATTTCCGAATCCACCCTCTGGGAAGACTTCCGAGTCCCCACCTTCTCTCTTCTCTTTTCTACGCAGGCTCCCGGGCCCATCCCCTCCGAGCTGACCTGTCGGGCGTTCCGAAGCGTCGACGTATTCCGGCCCGAACTGACCGTCGGGGCGTTCCGAAGCACAGAAGACCAGGCTGCAGCGGACCCAAGATCCAGATCGTCAACTCTGTACCACGAAGCCTTGAATAAACAGCGAAACCTACTTAAGTCACCGAATTCTCTCCACTGTTCTTACTGGGAATCGGGGGAATATCTCTTACAGCTACCACTCGGACTACTAGGCGGACTCTGGTCGTCCCTGAGCTATCGAGGAAACTGGGCGGCAGTCCGTCACAAATTTGAATTTTTTTTTTCCCATTTACCATAGACACATTATTACTGAACCAATGTTTAAAAATTTTAAAATAGAGACTTAACCCGTCTGTCAAACGGACTTTATACCGACGAAAAAAGTTTAGGCCAACTTCAAAAAATCTATCCACATTTCTATAATTATAAAACCAGATTTTTATGCAAGATAGTTACAGATTTAAAAGAAGAAACCGACCAAGAAAATGCCATTACAACACAGCATAGAAGAGTACATCGAAATTGGAAAGAAAACAAACAACAGTTGCTAAGTAAATTTTACTTTCCACAGATGAGGGCTAAATTAAAATTAAAATCTTAAAAGAAATCTTAAAAGAATGTCAAATTTGCAAGGCACAAAAGTACGAAAGACATCCGAACAAACCAGAATTACAAACAACTCCATTACCACAATACCCAGGATAAATTATTCACATCGATTTTTACCTTACATGCAAACAAGTCGTTCTAACTGCTAAATTCTTAAAACTTGCACAGGCTAGAATAGTCAAATCGAGCAACTTAAAATATAAAAGAACCTTTAAAAGAATTAATAATAAATTCTGGTATCCCAGAAATGGTAGTAGTAGACAATGAGAAATCACTCGGTTCAGCTCCCGTGATGCGGATGTTACAAGATCAATTCATCATAGAAGTTTACAAAGCACCTCCATATAACAGTTCAGCAAATGGCCAAATTGAACGTTTCCATTCAACACTATCAGAAATTATTAGGTGTTATAAAGCCGAAAAAAATCACACGTCCTTAAAAGATCTTGTAAAAAGATCAGTTGTTACGTATAATTACTCACTACATTCAACCACTAATAGAAAACCAGTTTCTTTATTTTTTGGAAGAAAAGTAGCACAAAACCCTAACCTACAGCTAGCAGAGAAAAGGAAAATTACAGAAAGAATTAAAACCACTCAGAAAAATGATTTAGCATTTCATAATAAAAGTAGAGATCAAATAAAAAAGTACTTCCCAGGAAATGAGATATTCGTTCACAATAACAAAAGATTTGGTACCAAACTATCCGCCAGATATAAAAAGATATAGTAAAAGAAGACAAAAACACAACTGTACTAACAGAAAGTGGAAGAATCATTTATAAACAAATTAAATTGCATTTACAGAACCCTTATCACTGTGTGCGCTGCTGATGTGCAAATAACTGACTGCACGAAATCCAATATCGTTACTCTGACTACCGGACTGACAAAGGATTAATCCATATCATTGACTTGGAAAAATACGAAAAACTCTTGAAAAACTTAACTACACTGCTAAATACCAACTTAAAACATTCGACCCAATATTACCATTTAAAATTGAAGAGATACGAATTAATCAATAACCGAAAAATTAGGAGTAGATCCAAAAGTCATATCGATTTGATAGCCAGCGCCTGAAAATGGTTAGCTGGATCCCCCGATAGTAGAGATTTCGATAAAATATCACCCAGGCCAATACAAATTTAGCAAATAGCTTAAAATATGGAGGAGACACTCAAAGGGACACAAGCATAACACTAATGTTTCAAATTCTTCTTAAAGAAGAAATTGTCAATTTAAACCACGCAATCCAATGGGCAAAGGCACACACAGTAACACACAGATATTAGGAGATGACGAGGTTAATGAAGTTATAAAAACATTAGATCAAGACCAGTTGCCATACACTAATTTTGAAGAAGCCATGAAAATAGCAAAAGTAAGCGTAGCAAGCAACGGACCAACACTTATTTATATCGTTATAATTCCTAATACCGACACCAAACTTTGTAAACATCTTTAAATCAAGCCAATTAAAATTGGTCAATATGTTAATAAAATTCAAACCAAAATATAATTAAATGTAAAGAAAAACTTTTTGCAAAAGTTTCAAAATGTACTAGTAATAATGAAATAACCATTTGTAAACATACAGATATGATAGACATAAGTAATTCCACTTGCCTACCAAATTTATTGAAAAGTCACCCTGCCACCTGCACTCGGGTCAACAACCAACACATTCGAGTCATCGATGAAATCGCACCCGGAGTCATTTCTCTGAACAAATTCTCCGGCAACGTAAAAATAAACGGCAGCAATGGTACAATACAAATTGAAGAACAGACATTCACAAACAGAGACACGGTACATTACCATCCGATGCCAGCAATCCTCCAAACGGAGATGACAATAAACAAAATAGAGAAACAGCTATCACTAGAATTAGTGAAAGAACTACATTTAAACAACACCAAGACTTTGGAATTATTGAAAACCGCATCCCATTCTGCTGACTTCTTAATCATTTTCATAATAATCATCGGACTCGTAACACTAGCGAGCCGCTTCTGGATTAAACGGGTCAGAACACTGCAAATCAACAAAAAACCTTCCGAAAAACAAGATCAACGACCGTATCGAGCGTAGACACTTGATTTTGATGGTGGATGATTTATTTCCAAACGAATTCGCAAACGAATTCACAAATGAAGTTGGACACGCGCATCCGGCATTGCACAAGCCATCAAAAGTGCAAGGGCAACTTCCCGGTTTCGGTCAATAGCCCCAGAAAGTAATGACCGCAGCGTCTGCCCCATTTCCCACTGCAGCGAAGTTAAGTGCAAAGCTCTGACGTCGGCAGAGGCAGCGACTAATTTAGGGGTATAAATACAGCATACATTTTGAATCATAATTTAGTTCGATTATTTGTTCAATAAAACCGGACCTAGTGTCCGAATAATATAAATATAATATAAAATTCACCTCAAGTGTTTAACTTATATAACAACCTCTACCTCCGTGTGGTGTGGAAATGGGGATTCATTTTAATTTCTGTGAAAAAACAAAGTGTAAAGAAAAAAACCTCAAACTTCTGACTGAAATTATAATACCCTGCAAGGGTATTAAAACAAGTTTATCAATGCAATGTGGGCTCTTTTTGAATGGACATGAAGTATAATAATATAGAAACTATATTCGAAGGAAGTGGTTCTATTTAAATGAATGAAATTAAAACCGAAATTCTGAAATAATATAAGATGGCAAAATATCAAGTTTGGTGAAAATATCTTAAAAACTGACATAGTTATAAGTTTTTTTCGAAAAATTTTCCTATGGCAGCTATATGATATAGTCGTCCGATCCGGACCGTTCCTAACTAACTGCAAAGTTCAATCAGATAAGTGCTAAGGTCACAAAAAAGCATAAATCTCACAAGTTAAAATATATGATTATTAGAATAATAGTATTCATTTCTAAAGAAATTTGGTGTGTTAAATCCGAATCCGGTGTCAAAATTGCCTATCACGTCATGATTTTTTATTCGATAGAAAAACAGAGTATCGCTCCAAAATTTCATTTAGTTCCGAGCAAAACTGACGAAGACAGAATTTTTTAAACTTTCCGATTTGGAGTCCCGGGCGCATAGCTTGTATATGCAAGTGGACAAATGCTTTTCAGACTTTAAACGCATTTTACTCAAAAAAAAAAAAATCGGTGTCAAAAAATTCTGGGAAACTACCGAACCGATCGGGTTGAAATTTTGCACACACATTCTTAATTGATTTTTGCTTCCCGCAACGTGCTCCTTTTCCCCATTTCTGATTTGGTGCCGATTTTACAGATTTTTAAAGTCAATTTTTCGGCGCAAAAAACGCGTTTTTTTAGTAAAACCTCAAATCCGGAAAAAAATTAAAAAAAAAAAACCAAAACACATTGGGGGAAGGAGCCATCTTTCCATTAAAGGAATCAATTTGGTTTTTTGATTTTCGACAATTGGTTTTCTAGAATTTTTTGACACCGCAAAGGTCAATTTCAAAACAGTGAGTTACAAAAACAGCTGCCTTGGGTATACTTTCTAGTATTTTATTTTATACTTTTGGCCAAAAATACTAGAAACTACAACTATTCAGATAAACTTTAGCCCGATAATGTGCCATATCGCAGAGCTGAGAAAAAAAATTAAAAAAATGACTGATTTTTTTGACCAAAAGACCCGCATAAGCCCTTAAGGTTATGTACCTGAACAACGCAATTTTTCGAACTTTTCAGATTATGTGGAGTGCGCATTAAATTTTGTTTGACTGTTTTTTCATTTCATTATTTAAAATAACTTTAATTTAATTTAATTAATTTACATTTAATTTCAGACTTCAAGAGATAAACTACTATTTTTTTCGCAGGTTATGGCTGTTTGAAGTTACAAAGTTTATCCAAAGATGTTGTGAGGAACCCACAGGTTCCCCAATAATATGTATATACCATAGTAGGTTAAGTAAAGGTTAAGCATATATATATCTTGGTAAATAATAGTGTAAGTCATAGTCATAAGTTAGAATTAGGTTAGGAGCAGAGACGACGGGGGAAAGACCCACGAAGGGCACCATAGGCTAAGGGGGGAAAAGCACCGCCACCAACAACACATCGACCGGCCGTTACACTGGGCGGCTGCCAGGGCACCGCCAACAAAAACACAACAAACGCCAGCCGAGGCAGCAGCCTCACAGCTTCAAACAAACGACGACGCCAGCAGAGGCAACAACATCGCAACTTCATTGAACGAGGCAACTCCAACATCAGTCGCCCTCGAACATGTTCGAAGCGAACGGGAGCAGCAACATCAAACCGGTCAATCAGCAACGCCGCCGCCGACGTCACGATCGCGTGATGCGCAGGTGCAGCGGGCAGCTGCGCACTAAATAAACACCTGCAAGCGGAAAATTACTCGGAGCCGACACGAAGCTTTGAGCAACAACGACGAAGGAGGATCGGCGGCAGAAAAAAGGGAACGAAGTATCTCTCTGCTGACCAGATTGAAGAGTTGGATTTCGGCAGACGGAGAGGGCAGACGTGTGCTCTGGAGCTGGACCCTGGGCCGCCACATGGATAGGCGGACGCAGTCGAGCAGCCAAGGGCTCCGCAGATACGGCGGAGGGGAGCCGGGATCGAGGATTCGCATAGGGAATAGGAGTAGGAAACTAGGTAACCACGAAATAAAATAACCGACAAACATGTACGAAGTAAACGACCTAAGTCTCCTCAATTCCTCCGCCTGCACACTCCTTTCTAATCCACCCCCTTCAAATCCACCTTCCCTGCCCGACTCCGGCGTTGTTCCCCGGCCTCGGGGACACGCCGGACGAAGGTCACCATCGCCCGACTCCGGCGTTGTTCCTCGGTCTCGGGGCCACGTCGGCCGAAGGCCATCCTCGCCCGACTCCGGTGTTGTTCCCCGGCCTCGGGGACACGCCGGCCAAAGGCCACCCTTGCCCGACTCCGGCGTTGTTTCCCGGCCTCGGGGGCACGCCGGCCGAAGGCCATCCTCGCCAGACTCGGCGTTGTTCCCCGCTCTCGGGGACGCGCCGGCTGAAGGTCATTCTCCCCCGACTCTGGAGCTATTCCCCGGCCTCGGGGACGCGCCGGCCGAACTTTATGCCGCCCCCCGCAAATCCCTATTGTGGCCAGGATGCACCCGATACCAGGAGCACGGGGTCTGGGCGTCCTGGCGGCCTCTAGTAGGGCAGCGGCGAAAGGGCGGTGCCCTGGTTACAAGGGGGGCCGCCCCTACCCGCTCCCCGGAGCACTCTGCTACCCGAACGTGGGGACGAGCAAGTGGTGGGTTCAGTATCGTCATCCAGGGTTCTGGATCGACGCCACTGGCCAGGCCTGATACTGCGATTCGTCACTACCCCGCCTTTCTTCCCCTCTCCCTGCCTAAATTTGACCCCGGCCGACGGACCTGCCTGTCCCTGTAAACATCCTGGGGCCGACGAGTATATACATATATCCCAGCCGTGAAAAGCATCCTTACAATATAATGCAATGTTATTGACGTCGAAACGATACATTGCGTTCAGTTTTTAGAAACCTGATGTTAAATTATCAAGGAATTTAATGCGTAGAATCCTACATCAGAATTTGCCTATCACGTCAGGATTTTAAGATATTTTTTATATGAGCTAATCGGCGGGTCGCAATTAGTGAAAAAAATAAAGAAAATAAACTTTTTTTGAATCCGATAGTATTTATTTATGGATTTTTCATTTTTTTATAATATTGCCAACAAAACATGCGGTCGCGAACGTACGCTAAATGGAAGTCGATTTGGCTTACTTTAGTAAAATGCAAAAATCTGCGAATTGGGACGGAATATTGGGAGAAGGAATTCGGTTCTCCTTATGTAACGAAGACTCTCTTTACTTCGCTAGTTCGCCCTATATTGGAGTACGGTTCATGTGTCTGGAGTCCTCAATTCGCAGTCCATAGTAGCCGCATTGAATCTGTCCACAAGAACTTTTTGCTTTTCGCCCTCCGTGGCCTACCCTGGGATGCCAACCTAAGATTACCCTCTTACTCTAGTAGACTTCTCCTACTTAATCTACCTTTTTTAGCTAACCGTAGGACGATGCTTGGCGTCGTCTTTTCAAATAAACTTATTCACAGTGAACTTATTCACAGCTCAATTTCCATGTCCCCGTCTTTCATCTAGAATTTTTTTCCATTAGTAGTTAAACACTGTAGGCGTATGTTTAAAGTACATGAACCCTTTAGGGTTTTATGTACTGATTACAATAGTCTTTTTAGTAGTATTGAAGGCATTGAAAGCCTTCAAAACTACAAATTGTATTGCTTGTAGTACTAGCCCGTAGTGTATCCTAATTTTTCTTCGGCGTTTCGTGCCGTACATGACACGACTGCGCCCCTCGGTCGGTTGGGCGGGAGGGAATAAAAAGTACGGTTTTTCCATGTTGCTTTATTTGTTCTTATTTTTAAATATATCGGAAGAGCATTCATATATGCGTTTTATTTCAATTTATTGCATTGTCCTAGTAATTTTAGAAACAAAGGTCAAACTATAAAGCCTCTGTTTAGAACTAATTATCAAAACAAAACATGCCCTTTTTATACCCTGTACCAAAGGTACAAAGGTATTATAGTTTTGTGCGAGTGCAATTTTCTGTAACAGGCAGAAGGAGGCGTGGCAGACCACCAAAAGTTACATAAATATTGATCAGGACCACTAAAGGAGTCGATATAGCCATGTCCGTCTGTCTGTCCGTCCGTCCGTCTGTCTGTCTGTCTGTCCGCCTTTTCGTTCGTCTGTCCGTCCGTCTGTATGAACGCCTAGATCTCAGAGACTATAAAAGCTAGGGACACCAAACTTTGGATTTAGACTTCTTATATCTGCACGCAGATTAAGGTTGTTTTAAATATTTGCTGCTCCCCTTTTTGGAGGAGCTATTTGAAAAAAAACCATATATCTCCCAAATTTATAAAGTTATGTAAACCATATTCAAAAGCTTTTATTAAAATACACAGATTGCTCAAATTTCATTGCGATCGTGCCATAAATAGCGGAGATATAGGCTTTTTACTTTATACACATTATGTGTACAAGAGGCAGCCCAGGCAGAGGGCTCCAAATAAATCAAAACGTTCATTATACATTTTAGTTGTGTTCACATTATTATGAAATTAAGAATACCAATTTCAAATTGGTTAGTGGTGCAGCTGTCTAAGCTGCAGTCTACCCGAAAGACTTTTTCTGAACTAAGATTAGTTGTCACGAGTTCGAATACCGGCTGCGACGAATAAACATTTTTTATATTATAATTTTAGTCAGAAGTTTGCAACGCAGTGAAGGAGGCATTTCCGACCCTATAAAGTATATATATTCTTGATCAGGATCAACAGCCAAGTCGATCTAGCTATGTCCGTCTGTCCGTCTGTCCGTTTCTACGCAAACTAGTTCCTCAGTTTTAAAGCTATCTGAATGAAACTTTGTAGTTAGTCTTCTATATACTCTCATTCGTATATATGTCGGACGAGCAGGATCGGACGACTATATCATATAGCTGCCATAGGAACAATCGAAAGTTTTTTAGTAAAAAAATTTTAACTTTCAGTTTTTAACATATTTTCATCAAAGTTGGTATTTAGCCGTTTTTTACTATTCCTGAATTTCAAATCAACATTTTCTTATATAAGTTAATCAATTTAAAACTTAATTAAATTTATTTCAGTATTGAATTTATTTTTATTTAAGTTAACAAAATTAAAAAACTAAAAAACCCCAGATTTTTTCGGAACAAAAGTGATGGCACACCCAAAAAAAAATATTTAGAATATTATGAAAATTAAACGGGTTTAAATGAAAATTAATATTTTGTGGCTAAGCCCTTTTGTCTTAGAACAGCTTGGCATCGAAGAAACCAAATTTTGGGTGGTTTCTGTTTCAATATGACGCAATTTCTCTATAAGTGCCACCCTTAGCTCGGCTTTTGTTGATATGGCACTTTTTTTTACCCGTCTGTCCAATTCTTCCCAAAATTTTCGATGGGGTTTAGATCTGGAGATTGGGGAAATGATGGATCTAAGCCGTTTTACCATTCGGAGCATTGTGCAGCGCTTCAAGGGAGCCCCGTTGTTGCAGAGCGCCAAGCGCACTGGCCGACCCAAGGCTTTGACTGACCCGGAGCGCGCTAATATCGTCAGGAAAGTGAAGGTTTACCCAAAAATCTTTTCAACGCAGATTGTAGAAGGAATTAAAAATGATTTTGAGAAAAAAAAATCACGCCATTATTTTTTGGCCGCGGTTGACCATCTGACGGATATGCCAATATTTAAAAAGTCGGCGTTTGCGGATACATAACATCAAACTGTTTTATTCAAATTATTTAATAAGCATTCATTTTTCTGTATAAATAGAAAATATTTCTTATTTTATGATTTTAATTAATTACGAGTTTAGAAAACGTGACTGATATTTTAACAAAAATGGACAGAAAACCAAACCTCATTAATTTGTGTAATTTCCCGGTTTAAAATTGTAAACTTATTGTAAACAATCATTTTACAAGAAAATGCCATCATACTTAATATATGTACATAGGTCTCTAAGTTTATGTCTGGTGTTTATTTTTCAAACGTGTTTGACGTTATTGCGTTATTGCGTTATAGTGTGTGTGCTACAGCTCATGAAATAAAGGATTTTTTAAATGCACTAAGTTATATTTTACTAGTGTTTCATCGTCTTTAAAATATATATTTTTTTTAACTTATAAATATAGTAAACGAAATTTTACGAGAATTGTTGCAATATATTATATTCTACTTACTTGTATGTTTAGTTCCAAATTTTTCCACTGACAAAATCTAGTAAATTTATCGCTAAAAAAAAATATAAATTCGTAAGATTTAATAGAATATATATAACATTTTTGGTCAAATATCAGTTTCAAAACATAATTTTTAAGAAAATAACACGAAATCTTTCTGGTGTTATTTATATTGTATAAGTTAACTAAGTTAACCGGGCGACGGCAAATTATCGTCTGAAAGCTCGCTCCGACCAAACTGCTGACCAAGCGTCTGGGCGGAAGCTCGTGCATAGCCGGCAAGCATAACCCATTGGTATGGCCGCTATGAGTTTTACTTTTGTTAGCTTTTAAGTTTCATTTTATATTCAATAAAGCGAATATCGCTGAAATAAACTCCGGCTCAGCCGTCACTTTTATTATTTGGAAATATTGGTTATTGTGCCGTAGGGCCATAGCAACGGAGAGAGTACTCCCAACATAATCTTCGTAAGAAGGAAGACCAAATTCGTAAGGAGGAAGATAGTCGAAGCGACCACCCGACTCCCGAGTAGCCACAGCCTAGCTACTTACCCTGGACCAACCGTAACGTCACCGACCGCGGCGAGGGATTACATTAATCTATTAACTTATATACACTAACGCATTAGGTATCGCAATAGCGTAGAATGTATATTTACACAAGTGCACTGTCTTTGCGCCCATAGGCCAAAAAAAAAAGTTTTCCAAACACTTGCGAAAAGTAGCCAAATTATTTCTAAAATGTGCAAATTTATGTATGGTAAAATCGTTTTGACTCGAAATCTAATGAGACATTCAAAAAAAGAATGCAAAGAGAGACCAACTGTTACCAACTGTTTTTGTCACAACAAAATTGAATTTCAAAGTGGTCAAACGTTTGGTAGAGAGTCCCAATTTTAATAATTTAAAATGGATTTTAAAGTTATAGGTATTTACTTTAATAAACTGTTGTGAAAATAATTTGACTGATTTCCTATTTTTTGTGTATTTTTAAGTGATTACCCTTTTTTAGTGTACTATGTGAACGTAATTTTTCAGGTTTAAGTAGACTTTTATATATGTTACACCCTGATGCCCCCTTTATGAGTCATATCAGTGTATTAGTTAATGTTTTAAGGTAATAAAAATAAAGAATGTAGTTGCTGATATATGCTGATTTGTCTATATTCATTAATACACTCATGCTGTCTTACTGTTTTCGTCAGGGACGAATTTTCGGTGCAATCTGCTGTTCTTGCATTGTTTGTGGTGTTTCTTTTGTGCTTGTGGTCATTTGTTTTCGTTTTTTTTTGTTTTTACTGTTGATAGACAATTTTGTTTTACCAATTGCTTTTTATCATTTTCTACAGGCGCTTCTTGTAACTGCGATTTTTCGCGCATGTATGTACATATTTGATCTTTAGGGCACCAAAGAGTGTACAAATGCAGAAAGAACTCGTAATGTAATTAGTTTGATAGAAGAAACAATTAAAAGTAAAAGTTATGTAGTTGACATAAATATACTTGCTAATTGCATTTGCAAACATTGCAAACATTTGTAAAACAAATAAATCCTTATTGGATATAATTTTATTTGTTAAATTGTGGGGGTGTGCGGAGGGGGGGATGGAGCTTAAAGAAGCTGGGTTCGCATTTTTTTTTTTAATTTGAAAGTTGGAATCGATTGTCCATCGTTTGCCCATGTTTTAGATTTTTTCCACTTCCGGGTTCGAAAATATCAAGTGATGTAACTTTACATCATTATTTTGAATTTTTTTTGACTTTTTTCAATTTTTTTTTTGGAAATAGCAATAACTTCCTTTGCCCACCTTTTAGAGTTTTGAAAAAAATATGGAGCCTTAAAGAATTGCCCCTGTTTACCATAAAAAATTACGTAACTAAATTGATGTAAAAAAATTCCCACCTTTTAGAAGTTTGAAAAATAAAAACTTTAAAAAATATGAATTTTTGAAAATTTGAAAAAATTTACAAAAAACAAAAATCGTTTTTCCACCCCTAAAAACTCTAAAATTAAAAAAAAACTGACCATCTCCTAAAACTACAAAATAAGAAATGCTCACCCTTTAAAACTAAAATATTTTAACAAAAAATTTCTTAAAACTAAAAAAAATCGTTTGCCCACCCCTTAAAATTAAAAAAAAAAAACTTCTGCCCATCTCTTAAAACTAGAAAATATAAAATGCCCACCCCTTAAAACAAAAAATTTTTATCGAGAAACACAAAAAAATAAAAAAAAAATCCTTAAAACTAAACAAATTTAAAACAAAACTTCAAAAAATAAAATGCCCACCCCTTTAAACTAAACAATTTCATCAAAAAACTCTTAAAATTAAAAAAATATTACGCCCACCCCTTAAAACTAAAAAATTTAAAAAAAAAACAAGAAAGGAAGCTAACTCTAACAAAAAATTTAAACCGAAAATCTCGAATAATTATTAGTTGCCAAATCTCAAGTTTGATGAAAATGGTTTGAAAATCGGCTAAGTTATGGGTTTTTTTTATTTTCCTGATTGTTCCTATTCTCACGAAATTAAAACCAAAATTCTGAAATAATATAAGATGGCTAAATATCAAGTTTGGTGAAAATATCTTGAAAACTGACAAAGTTATGGTTTATTCTTTTATTTTCCTGATTGTTCCTATGGAAGCTATAGGATATAGTTGGCCGATTTTCATGAAATTAAAACCGAAATTCAGAAATAAAAAAAAGGCTAAATACCAATTTTGATGAAAATATGTTGAAAACTGACAAAGTTAAATTTTTTTACTAAAAATTTTTCGATTGTTCCTATGGCAGCTATATGATATAGTCGTCCGATCCGGCTCGTTCCGACATATATACGAGTGAGAGTATATAGAAGACTAACTACAAAGTTTCCTTCAGATAGCTTTAAAACTGGGGGACTAGTTTGCGTAGAAACGAACAGACGGACAGACGGACATGGCTAGATCGACTCGGCTGTTGATCCTGATCAAGAATATATATATTTTATAGGTTCGGAGAGGTCTCCTTCACTGCGTTGTAAACTTCTGACTGAAATTATAATACCCTGCAAGGGTATAAAAAACCCAACTTGGAAATGGCACACGCTAATAACGCTTGCACTCTCGTTACAGGGGACATGAACCGATTCAGGGAAAGCGTCAGGCGATTCAAGGAGAGCCACACGGCGGCGGCAGCGGCAACAACACGTGCCAAGTTGGTAGAGGCGCAAACCCACCCGGGAGCTGGACGCAAACGGACAGAGCCGAGCAGGATGATCGGACCAACGCGACAGCAGAGGCAACACACGCAGCGATGGTAGCACCGGAGACGGCGACTGGCAGGCACCGCGTCGCTCATTGCCCGCGACAGGAGGGCATTGAAGGGCACGGGAGGATCCCGTCGGGGGCGACGGCACCCGCCCACCCGGCGTGGATCCAACCGGGAGTGGCAGGCCTAAAAATGCCACCCCGACCTGGACCCACGGGACCAGCACAGGAGAGTGGAGGCACACCGGCACTAGTAAGGAGCCCACAAACTCCAGACCGGGACATACTAGAGCTACACGCCATTGAAAAGAACGCGCTGGGCTGGACTTTGCCCGTAGAAGTTAGACTCTCAGACGCAGCGGTGGCAGCATTCAAGAAGAAGCTGGCCAAGAAAGGAAAAGCACGCCAGAAACGCTGTCTGCAGGAAGATGGGTGAGTAGTAGAAAAAAACAATGTAAAACAAACACCCTTCTCTGCAGCCTTCCGAGTCCAGGACGAGTCGCGAGCATCAAGACGCGAGAAGCCCAGACGCGAGAAGCCCAGACGCGAGAAGCCCAGACGTGGGATGCCTAGACGCGAGAAGCCCAGACGAACGAGCCAACAGCGCCTCCTGGTTCCGGACGCAGCGCATACGAAACTCTGTTAGCAATCTTCAATAAAGACCGAATCCTACTTAAGATAACCGAATTTTCTCTACTGTTCTCACTGGGAAACGGGCAAACTTCTCTTACAGCTACCACTCGGACTAAAATATACTGAGCGGACTCTGGCCGTCCCTGAGTTACCTGGGAACCTGCGGCAGGCCGTCACAATATGTAGGGGAAAGTTATACATTGACATTTTTTCTACCGACAAAAAAATCTTCGATAAGTTCTCAAAGTTCGCTATCATACAGCCCTTATCTTTTAGGGCAATTGTTGATGCATGGGCTCCTATACTCCAATTGGTAAATTTCTACCACAACGCTTGAACCATCTATTGTGACAATGAGGCTTCCTTCAATTCTGAAACAATTACATATGTCTTTGCTGAAAAACCAATACTGCATCGATGTCATTAATGCGCCCCCGCTACACAGTAGCTTTAATGGCCAAGTGGAAAGATTCACAGTACCTTGGCAGAAATATCCAGGCGCCTCAAAATCGATACAAAAAATTTACGTCACTGTGGAGCTAATGTTGCGGGCTACAGTAGACAGTACACTCAGTCACGGAGTGTAGCCAGTGGAAGTTATCCACGCCAGTAGCGACGAAGTCAACTCGGCTATTAGAGCCAAGATTGACAAGGCGCAACAGATCAACCTCGACAGAGTTAACACTTCAAGACAGAAAAAGTACTCGTGCGCAATAATAAAAGACTTGGAAATAAGCTGATGCCGCTCTATTCAGAAGAGCGCATTAAAGGTCCATAGGGACAACATAAAATAAACACCTTCACCATCCATACTAGCCCTTTTGTTATACAAAACTTAATACTGCTACAATTTCCACAGACTTGCCGTGATATTTACCGTACTATTGTCCACCGCGAACGCGCGAATCACCGATTTCTCTCACGCAAATTATATTCCGATATTGGACGGGAATGACCTTGTATGGGGACAATATGGCCTGGTTAGGCACTCGACTAATTTGTCTGAGTTCTCCAGCAAATTTGACTCTACGGTCAGAATGCTCGAGCTGTTTCCACAATAGGAGGTTCCCATAGTTAGTCTTATGGATGTATCTAAAATAAAAATTTTGCATCTAATGTTATTATCTATGTCATAGTTCAGTATCCTAGGGTTATGCTTATTTGTAAAAAGGTCCTGCTCTTCCCTGTCACACATTGCCATACCATGCTATAAATAGAAGACAAGAAGCGATGACAGAATGCTAGCAGTCTCCGATTGCGCTTCAACCAACCTGGCCAGATTTTGCAAAAGGGCATCTCACGGCACCTGTGCCAGGCAATTAAATGCAGGAGGGGCGGCTACATGCCGGACGCGGTCCAGCAATCTGGAACCCCTTACAATCGTGGACGATGGAGTAATAATCGTCAACGAAAAACTAACGAGGATTGCTATTGATTACGGTCCCACAAAACCATAATACGGACCCACCTTCGCGAGGAAGGCAGTAATTAACGACTCCGTGTATTTAAACCTCAACTACTCTGTGAATAAGAGCCCGGGAATTACGGCCTCTCCCTTAAATAACATCACGGGACACGATCACATACTAAGTCTGCCACTACTAACCTGCGATACAGGAGCTCAGAGATGACGTGTCGAATGGAGGTTCCCCGAGGATTTGGTTCGCCGCGAGAGTCGCCGTCAGCCTCACATTGTGCGGCTTGGTCCTGCTCCAACAACACTGCAGGCGTAAACCATACCAATTGCGAAAGTCCATCGACGAATTGACTTTCACCGAGGAAGGCGACCGATTTTAGAGGGGAGTAGCTAACAATCAACTCCCAGCTTAGGCTGGAATATGCCAATTCATATTCCCTTTATTAATATTAATCATTTATTATTAATCATTATTAAACTTTCTATATAACTTATGTATGGTCCACCTTAATATTGTTCCACCCTTATGGGCCCGAGAGATGAGCCAGCATATTGTGCCATTCTGGGCAGTGGCTTTGTCTCATTGGTGAACAGCGATCGTACGACTTCTGCAATTTGTGCATGGTCAGCGGTCTGCCACGGGCATCCGGTCATGCATGAGCTTTTGTTATTTCTTAAGTTTAGTTTCGATGTATATGCAATAAAGCAAAGATCGCTGAAACGAACTTCAGCTTATGCGTTATACTTATATTTGACTATTTGGTTATTGTGCCCAAGGGCCATAGCAACGGAGATAGTATCTCCCATCATAAACTTCGTAAGGAGGTAGAAAGTCGAGGCGACCACCCGACTCCCTAGTAGCTACTAGCCGTAGTAATCACCCTGGCCAGGACTTTGGTGCAGATTTACGTACTATAAAACAAACAAAAGATAATGATAAAAAAGTATATTATTGATATAAACATATGTTAACAATGCCTATATCGGACCACTATCGCCCTTTAATTAATCTGTCTGTATCGGCTCATGCTATTATGATCCTACTGCATTACTTAGAGACTTCATTAAAGATTTGACAGCTCTACACAATCTTTACACAAGTGCGAGCAAAATTGATTTTTGCCGATGTTTTGGACCTTTTATCCAAGAATCGTTTTGATCAAGATCTATCTTTGCGACCCTTGTTGCTTCATCAGCGGGATTAATTTTTGACGGAACATACACTCCTCGCCACTAGAATAGGACACCCCTATGTACTCATATTTATTCCGCCATACCATCCAAATAAAGTGAGATAGAGAGAAAAGTTTTTTTGAATAATAAAGTATATTTTATTGAGATAATATAAAAAAAAGATAAATTAATTTCGTTGCCTGCAACTAACTAAAAAAAAAAAAATCAAAAATTCTTCTAATTTCGGGCACGAATTTTTGCGCCACTTGAATAGGACATGTGTTAGTTTTATACTATTTCTCGGCGGGAGGAGGCGTAAAATTTTTTCTTCAAACTCATTTTGTGAGTTTTTAGTAAAATACGTTAAAATATCTTGAAATGAGTCGTAGTAAAGCCCTGACTGAAGAGGAAAAAGGTAAAATTCAAGCGTATAATGGCGCTGGCTTTTCGATTGCCAAAATTTTCAAAAATATTGGGCGGAGTCGGAATGTTATATCCTCATATTTAAGAAATAAATCGAAATATGGAAATAAGATGAAAGGACGAACAAGTAGTGTGCTCATTAGTGCGGAAAAGCGGCTAATATTGAGAAAAGCGTCCAATTCGCACGACTCTGTGGCTAAAATCAAAGAAAAGGCTGGAGTTAAAGCCAGTCTTACAACAATACGACGAGTTATTTCAAATGCTAAACATTTAAAAAGACTAAAAATGAAAAAAAAAACCCCTTAACCCGTCTCGTAAAGCGCAACGCCTCAGTTTTCAGCTCTCTGCCATTCGGCCACCCACGTGGGTGGGGATTCATTAAAAGGTGGGCGAAAAAATTCGATTCTCCTTATGTAACGAGGACTCTCTTTACTTCGTTAGTTCGCCCTATATGGAGTATGGTTCGTGCGTCTGTAGTCCTCAATTTGGAGTCCCTGGGATGCAAACCTTAGATTACCGTCTTACGCTAGTAGACTCCTCCTACTTAATCTACCTTCTTTAGCTAACCGTAGGACGATGCTTGGCGTCGTCTTTTTACATAAACTTATAATCGGTGATGTGGAGAGCCCCTTCCTTCTAGGCCAGCTCAATTTCCATGTTCCCCGTCTTTCTTCTAGAACTTTTATACCACTAGTAGTTAACCACTGTAGGCGTGAGTTTGAAGTACATGAGCCCTTTAGGGTTTTATGTACTGATTACAATCGTCTTTTTGGTAGCATTGAAGGCATTGAAAGCCTTCAAAAACTTTAAACTGTATTGCTTGTAGTACTATCCCGTAGTGTATCCTAATTTTTCCTCGTTCTATTATATTTTTTTTTCTTCTCTCGCGTCTATCCAGTACGCGTTTCGTGCCGTACGTCACACGGCTGCGCCACTCGGTCGGTTGGGCGAAAGGTGGGCGTGGGACCCCGCGCGAAAAAAAAAAAAAAAAGAAAAGAATGATTAACCGAGTCGAAAGCTTTACTTTTTTTGATTTTTTTTTTGTTTGTTTGTTTATTTGGTTGTATGCAAGTTTTCTGCTAAACTTATTTGGCTACATATCTATTATTATTTAACAATTTTATGTAGCGAATTAAAAATTAGTTTAAACGCCGGGTTGGTAGCTCCCGGATTATGACCCTCTTCAGGCGTCTCCTGGTCCTAGTCCAGCTCATCCTCCTGGCCAGCGGGTTTGGGTGACTCCAAAGTCTGGTTCTGTGTCTGGCAGCTAAGGTGTTTACGGCGTCTCCGATTGCAGGGACTTGCAATTTCCTGCGTATGTCGGCATTTCTTATGTACCACTCCGCTCCAGTGATACGTCTAAGAAATTTCGCCTGAAACGCTTGAATTCGATTCAAATGCGTCCTGGCCGCACTGCCGTATATTGCCATTCCATATTGCCAAATCGGGGCTAACAGGGACTGGTAAAGCCGAGTCTTGCACCTAATACTCAGCTTCGACTTCGGGCAAGTTAGCCAGCTTAGACTCCTGGCAGTGTTTTCCAACTTGGCCCTTGTCTTTTTGATGTGCGACGCGAACGTCAGCCTCTTGTCCAGGACCAGTCCCAGGTATGTGTGCTCCTCGCGTTGCGGCAACAGCTGACCATGAAGAAAGACCCCTGGACATGTGTCTCTCCTCAAGGCGAATGTGACCACCGCACACTTGTCTGTGTTGATGGCCACATTTCATCTACAGGCCCAGTTCTCAAACCTCTTCAGAAGTATCTGAAGTTTGTCCGTGGCACTGTAGACGCAGCTGGACCTTGCAAGGATTGCAGTGTCGTCTGCATATGTCGCTACACACACGCTTCTTGAGCTCATATGAAGTGAGGCATCGTGCGCAAACAAGTTATATAGTGTAGGGCCTAGTACACTACCTTGTGGAACTCCGGCAGCTATCCTCCTGGTAGTTGAGGCTACTCCATCCTGCACCACTTGGAAGGTTCGATCGCTGAGGTAGCTTCTGACTAACTCGAACAGTTGAGTAGGCAGCAGGTTCTTGACCTTTGATAGGAGCCCTTGGTGCCAGACCCTATCAAAGACCTGCTGGATGTCCAGGTCCAGGAAGGCAGCCACCGTATATTGCCTTCTTTGAAATCCATCCACGACGAATTCCACAACACGGTGAAGTTGCTCGGGGGTGCCATGTCCTTTGAGAAAGCCGAATTGGTGCCTGGGGATCGCTTGCGTGACTTCAGGTATCCTTTGCAATCTTTCCAGAATGCACCGTTCATAGACCTTAGCAAAGGTCGGCAGGAGGCTAATCGGCCTATAATTGCCCACATCCTTCGAGTCCTTGCCCTTTTTGTGTATCACATCAACATTTGCATGCTTCCAGCTTTTCGGGAAATGTCCCAGCCTGAGTGCAGCGTTGAACATCAGGACCAAGAAAAGGAGAGCCTTCTCCGGAAGGAGTTTTGCTACTCGGCTGGAAATGCCATCCGCTCCTGACGACTTCCGGTGCTTCAGCTTCCTTATCTTGGCCTGGACTTCAGGCAGCCGGATTGGGGGCATAGGAGGCGTCATCTGGTGAGGTTCCTCTAGTGCTGCATGAACCTTTTCGACTCTCTTCCTCGACGCAGTTTCGAATGGAGTGAACCGCTCCTCCAAACTCTCGGCAAACGCCTCGGCACGTTCAAGCGGAGACTTGGCCCAAGTCCTATCCGCTTTCTTCACCGGGTATTTGGTGGAGGCCTGCCTCTTACTTCTGCCCGCGATTCTCCACAGCGCGAAGTCGGAATCCTTATCTGGAGTAGCCTCATCCAGCTCCTTGTCCAACAACTCCTCCCTCAGTTGGTTGAGCAACTTCCGGACTCGATTTCCCAGCCTGCGGAAGATACGCAAAGTCCTTGGGTCATGGGTTCTGCCATACTCCCTCCTAAGTCCGTGGTGGGCAGGAGCAGCTTCCTAGGCACAGTGAAGCTTCCTGGGAGGTGGAGACTGACAATAAGCGGTATGTGATCCGAGCTGAGCTCAAAGGAGTCTTCAATAGTCAACCTACGACCTTAAAGACCTTTCAAGAGTGCGAAATCCAAAGCAGAGGAAGTTCCGCCATTACAGGGGAAACAGGTGGGTCTTCCAGTGGCCAACACATCCGCTCCCAAGTTGTCCAGAGCTTCCACAATTGCAGCTCCTCTCCTATCCGCTCTGACACTGCCCCATCTGCGATGCTTAGCATTAAAATCACCTCCGATAATGGCTTTGTCTCCACAAATGTTAAGCATGGCCTCAAAGCCATCACATGTCCAGGCAGGACGAGGCGGTAAGTAAACCGCAGCCACATCCAGTTCACCCATGTCAGTGCTGAGCATAAACCTCGCCATCTGTAGCAGTCCCAATCGTATCGGGCTTTGCTGGTAACAAGTCAGGCCGTGCTTAACTAGAATAGCTGCTAAGGTGGATCTCAGACACCAGCATTATATCAATGCTGTGCCCAGAGAGGTACACCAGAAGCTCCTCCCGATTGGCAAGCAGACTTCTGGCATTCCCATGAGCGATATTCATTCCAGCTTGTACATCTCGCACCACCAGCGAGATCGTGGTTAAGGAGGCGGCCAACTGTTTCACAGAGTTCTTTAGGGAAAGAAGCATTGTCACTACCCTTGCCATATCCCAATCAGGGACAGCGTTGGGAGGCTGCTGGGCATTGCTAGCCCTACCACGGCTTCCTAGCAACGGGAAATCACTAGGAAACCCCATTGAATCAAGTTTCCTAACCAGAAAAGATTGATTAACCGAGTCGAACGATTTACTAAAGCCCGCGTAAATAACATCGGTTTGAAAGTTTTGTTGGAAGCCCCTAATAACGAAAGAGGTAAGTTCCAGAAGATTGGTAGCGGTTGATCTTCGCCTCATAAAACCATGCTGATATGGAGAAATGACGGATCTGCATAGATGTTGCAAGTGAGGGGTGATTACATTTTCGAAAAGTTTGGGGATAGCCGATAACTTAGAGATACCCCCATAGTTACTGGCATCCGATGTGGTACCTTTTTTGTGGAGAGGAATAACAAATGATTCCCTCCAAATAAGGGGAAATTCTGAGGATTCTAAAGATAAGGTAAACAATTTAAGAAGGGGGTTACACAGCGCCTCGGAGCAATACCTAAGCACAGAGCCAAGTATACCATCGGAACCTGTCGAATAAACTGGCTTAACACGTTGAAGATCAAGAATAAGTGAGCTTTTGTTTAAAAGAGGACTGAAGATTAAGAACGAACTGGACATAGCTGTAGAAAATGTATGATCTGAAGATGTTGAGGGCGAATATGTCGTTTTAAAAAAACTAAGCAAAGAGATTAGCAATTACTTGATCAGAATTTACTGTAGTATTCTTAAAAGAAGGCGAGGGAGGGTATAACGTGGGTTTACGTTTAGAGTTAACAAAGTTATAAAACTGTTTAGGGTCCTGCGTGAACTGGACCTTACGAGTCAAATAATTTTTATAACACTGAGCGTTAAGCACGGTAAAGTTAGATCGAGCACTAAGATAAATTGAAAAAGCCGTTTTTAAAGCAGTGAGTTTATATTTATTATAAAGCCTAGATTTTACGTTTTTTAGACGCGTCAGCTCCTTGTTAAACCAAAGTGGTTTATTAGAAACCGACGGGTAGGTTTCAGGAACACATAAGGAGAGAAATGACTTCATGGCATTGTAAAAAATGTCAACGGCGGATGCCATGTCAGAGCTCGTGTAAAGATTAGACCAATCAAATTCTGCTATTAAAGTGCTTAGCCTCTGATAGTCAGCCTTTCGGAAACAGCGGACTCTGTTTAAACTGCCATCAGGTGTAGTAGCTAAAGCTGTCCCAGTTTCGATAGTCTCATCGAAAGTTGGATGATAAGGATCTTCAGGTTGCGTCATTGGAGGAACTCTAATTAGGTTTACGCCTGCAGGATCGGAGACAAAGCATAGATCCAGTAAGCGGTTTAAAGAATTAAAAATATGGTTAACTTGAGATAATGATAAATCAAGCAAGCCATTTATGAGGTCATGCTGTGCCGCAGTGTGAAGGACGGTAGACACACCATCAGAAGACCAGTGAGCTCCGGGTATGTTGAAGTCACCCAAAGCCACTAATTGGTCCTTATCAGAAAGCCTGTTGGAAACTGCCCGAATTGCCAAAAGGTGTTTCCAATAAATTGGCTCTTCCGAAGATGGAGGGATGTAAGAGCAGGTTACATAAATGGAACTACCTGTGAAAGATAGTTTAACGCAGATAAATTCGATGTCCAAAAAGTCATTAGATACCACCCGTTCCGAGATGAGGCAGGAATCAACGGCAATTAAAACTCCGCCATCACGCTGGAGAAGGCGGTCTAATCTGTAAATAGTGTACTTACATGGAAGAATTTCGGAGCAGAGGATCTCCGGCTTCAACCAGGTTTCTGTAAATACAATCACATGGGATGCGAAAGAAAGGCTATCTGAATATAATTTAGAGAGCTTACTGCGTAAGCCCATAGTATTCTGATAGGAAAGTAGTAGGGAAGAGGTTAGTTTTTTGGGACAGAAGGTGCTTGAACTCCCACAGGACGATTTATTTTCTTCCGTGCCTCGTACTCCTTGACTACAACGTACTCGGGCCAGTAGTCACCCGAGCAAATAGTGTCAAAGAGCTGGAATGAGACATTTATCTTAAATGACGAAATGTCTCTGGCATACGGAAATTTGAATTTTTCCACCATAATATTGCCAGCTTGTGTTTTGCCTTGAATATAGGCTAGAACATCTTCCGATGCGAGATCAGGGGCAAGCCTCGAAACAAATATAGTTTTCGAAGGTGGGACTGCTGTTAGGGTCTTATGTAACGAATTGTTACCAACAACGGCCGGTATTCCGGGCAATGTTGGACCCTGGGTAGAATTTTCTACGGTTGTTTGCGGAGCCAAAGAATTAAGCTGCGCATCAGACACCACGGACAACGCGGAAATTGCTGGCTGCGCGGCTTCCGACACCTCTACGACCGATTCGGTTACCGAATCTTTGATCGTTCCTGATCTCAGAACCATTGGAACGGGGACCAGGAGCTGTGGCGACGGAGAGTGGCAGGATGCATCAGCTCGATGCACTTAGCGTGCACAACTGCCTCGCAAAGCCAGCAATGGAAACTGGACTGGTCTGCCAAAACATTTTTTTGGCAGTTCTTAATTACACAGACAATATTCTGGGACATGTTCACAAACCCTAGAACCACTGTGCACACTATCAATACCAAAAAAGTAAAGAGATAAAAGAGCGCAAGAGTTAGAGCAGCAGAAAATCACAAGAGCAGTGAGAGCTATGAACAGCTTGGATGCAGCTAATAGCAAACGACACTCGAGCGGGGGAGAGAAAAATAGAAACGGTAAAAGAGCAAAGAGGAAATATAAAATAAGATAAACCGTCTTAGCACAAAACTAACAAGTAATTATTTATGCAAATTAACTACACAGAAAAGTGCATGCACGCGCGGTAGCAAAACGGTATATCGTTATAAATATTAGGTGATAAGTTTAGATGAAACCCCGGTGGTTTAGATTCAAAATAAACACAAAAGTCGGAGCGCAAAACAAAAAAACGACCGTCCGCTACGAAGAGAAAGATCGATATATCGATATTTTGTGACTTAATAAATTTAAGATTATAGGTAAAAGTGTCACTTTTATAGTTCCACATCAACCTTAGTTCTTCCGTTAGTGTTTTTGTCTTTGAGCTGGATTTTAATTGTCAGAACCTATTCGCTTCAGAACGTCTGCTGAATTTGATATCCAGTTATATATTTGGAATCCACCTCTTTATAAGTTGCACGGCACTGTCAATGTCATCTGCTCCGCGCAAGTAGTCATCCATATAGTGTTTTGTTATAATGTCCTGACATGGATTTAGATACTTTTCTTTGAATTCATTTGCGTTGTGGTTACTAACTTGTTGTGCAATACTCGGACTACATACGGCTCCAAAAAATATGACTTGAATTTCGTATACATCTGGAGGACCCTGTCTTCTATCCCCTCTCCATAAAATTCGTTGAGCGTGTCTGTCTGTTTGAGGTGCTTGAATTTGCAAAAACAATTCTTTGATATCTTCTACAAAGACTACTTATTTTTCTCTAAAATTCATGAGCACGGAAGATAATTGATTATACAGATCAGGTCCGGGTAATAAGTTGGTTTCTTCTATCTTCCGAAATGCGGAAGAGAGTAGGTCAGTGCTGTTTTTATGTTTGCTTCTGTCGGATTAATTTTTTTAAATATCCGTTTTAAATATACGACTGCATCATTTCAGAAAATTTTCGACTATAGTCGGCATTTTTGTCAATCTTGCCTTCACATGACAACTCTGGAAAGTGCTATTTTATAGCTCTCAGAAAGAAGAATGTTGTCTTTCTTCCAAAAAAGTCCGCATTCAAATCTGTCGCCAACTCGTTTTAATATATTATAAACAATATTGATACATCTTTTGTTGTCTACATACATGGGAAGGTCTTTTTGAGTTGCGAGTTTGTTCTCGATTGACCAGTAGGATTTTACTAGATTATGTAGTTTATCCAAATCGTCATTTTCTGGATAGTGGTTGGTTACATTGAATGTGTGATTTGTCTCTGTCAAATGTCTTTCATGTTTTGTTAAGCCATGTACGACCCAGCCTAACAATGTTTTACTAGCGACAGGGCCGTAAGAGGATTCATACCTTAACTTGCGTGAGACGATAAGAGACCAGTTATCTTGTCCTATTAAAATTCTTGGATGTGGCTGATCGTAAGAACAATCAGAATAATCCTTTAGAAATTTAAATCTGTCGGTCATTTCTTCTATGCTTCTAACTCTTCTCATTATGTGTATCTTAGTATTTACACCACTACCTTTAATGCGTATGCTGACTACTTTCGAATTATCTTCTTCGTATATTTCATTGTTAGTCCATTGCATTTTCAATGGCGCTGTTGGACCCTCAAGACCTAATTCGTTTGCTAATCTTTCATCAATCAAGGATATAGTTGATTCCTCGTCAAGAACATATGTTTGAATACTATTTTTTGCTCCCGTAAGAGTGAAATGTAATATTTTCATCAAAACTTTGTTTATATTTCTGTTTACGTTACAGTTGTTTTCTGCGTTTCTTGTCACTGTATGATCACTATTTTCAGGCCTGCCTGTTTGTATGTTTGAAGATTTGTCTTTATACACCAGGCTATTAAGACTGTAACTACAGTTGGGTCTGCTACATTGCTTTTTACGTCTACAGTCTTTAAGTAAATGGTTTCTATCAAGACAGGAGATACACAGGTTATTTTTAGTAACGTTATTTTTAGTAATAAAACAAGTCGAAACATAGTGATCGTTCAGTTTGCAGAAATTACAAAAGGCTTTCGCTTGACCTTTAAACAAGATTTGTGATTATGTCATAAAATGCAAAGAGTTTGTCGTATTTGTCATCTTTAATACCCGGAAAGTGTTTAATTTTATCAAGAAGAAGCCTTACTACGTGACATGGATCGCCAAACCGTTCTTGTAGAATTTCCATAATAGTGTCGACATTTTCTGGCAATATTAAGAGGCTATGAACACATTCACATTGCACGACCGGATAATGCTTTTTTAAGTCTACTTAGATTTTCATAATTACTGAAATTACCAGATTTTGTATTATTTTCGAATTTGGCATGGAATAAGGGCCACTCTAATGGATCCCCAGAAAATAATGGAAGATCTAGCCTAATAGTCTGCCTGACCATGAATGTTTCAATATCATGTGGATTGTCCGCTACTATATCGTTTTCAAACTTAAGTCTACGTTGAGTGCCAGTCACCCACTCACGCGTACGGTCATCTTTGTTGTCGTCCTTATCTGGCAGGTTTTCGATGTCTCCTAATTGGCTACCTGCATTTGATTCCAATTGGGCCATACGCAACTGCTGCTCGAGTTCCAGTTGCTGCTGCTCAAATACCAGACGTGCTCCCTCTTGCAATTTCACAATATTAAGTCATATTTTTGAATGCACAAACACGTTCAATTGTCGGTTGCGTCAGTTTGTATGTGTTGTCTTCAGTGCTGTTTATTACAAGAGCTATTTGTAATCCATTACTGCTCACTTGACTTCGAAGGAGCATTTGTTGGTGAATTACCTGTTTATTATTTATTTCCTGTTAATATCTGGTTCGAACGACCAAATCCATAGTTCTTGATGCCCTGTTGCCTTTAGCCCATATTGTAGTGTCGCAGGAATGAATTTTCATTTTTATTAGATTTTTTCAATTAGTTTTTATTGTGCAGATAAAAAATTGAGAACGCTTCTCTTTTTTCGACTTTCTTACTCAGAACTCAATGTCGTCTCCCTGTATAATAAATAACTTAACAGAACAAAGCAAATTCTCACACTTCTGAGACGATGAAATGAAACAATTGATATTTAAATACGTTGGGATTTAAATTAACAAAGTTTTAGAACACTCTCACTCCTACATATGTCGGAACGGGCCGAATCGGACGACTATATCATATAGCTGCCATAGGAACGATTGGAAAATTTTTCGAAAAAAAATTATAACTATGACAGTTTTCAAGATATTTTAGCCAATTCTAATATTTGGCCATCTAATATTATTCTAGAATTCTTTTAATTTCATGAAAATCTGACAACTATATCCTATAGCTGCCATAGGAACTATGGAAATAAAAGAAAAAATCATATCTGAGCTATTATCAACATATTTTAATCAAATTTAAGATTTGGCAACCAATTCTTATTCCAGAATTTTGGTTTAATTTTTTTATTTAATTCTGCAAGGGCATATAAACTTCGGTTAGCCGAAGTTGCTTCCTTTCTTGTTATCTTATTTTTCATTTTTTTTATCAACATTTAAAAAATATTGCAAAAAAGCATGTATGCCCGCATCATTTGCCGGCCAAAAATACCGAACAGATGGTAAACTAAGCGGTCACTCGTGAAAAGGTTAAACATTTTTTCCGCTGCGAAGCGTTTTACTGTCTGGATACAGTCCTTTACCTTTACCTTACAACAGAACTCTGAGCAAACTAGCACACAAAGTTGTCCCTTTAAGGTTATAAAAAAGTTGTTTATTAATGACCATGACCAATCAATTTTTTTTCCAACAGATTTTGGAGAACTTTAAGATGTGTGTGAAAAAACAAACTGCTTTGAGGTTACAGTACTTCAGAAGTATTGACGTAAAAGATACTTTTTGAGGTCAGATTTGAGTTCAGTGCATCAAAAACTATTCGTTCTTGGTTTTTAAATGTTTTTGCCTTGTGTTATCAAAATGAAATTATCTCGAGGTGTTAAATTTGGACGAGCAAACGATTGTCGGGTTCGCCAGCATATATAAATATGGAAAATAAACTTACAAGTTGGTTATTAAGGTTATAATAAATTACTTACCTATCTAAAAACTTTTTAAATGGTTTGCCTTTTAGCTGTGTAAATATTTCTTCCATATAAGGCTATAAAAATAAATAATTTTAAATAGTTCTTTTATTACCATATTGTAAAATTTAAATCTATATATATAAAACATACAGGGTGGGCTATCTTTTATTACAGGATGTAAATTTGCTATAACTTTTTGAAAAAAGAGGTATTTTTATTTAATGTGGTCGTTTACAATTTGTTTGGATTAGTTGTGGATTGGCATTGTGGCAAGGAGCACTGTCCTTTTGGAACCAAAAGTCGTTCACACCTTTTTCACGCATTTGCGGGAACACAACGTGCGACAACATCCACCGATAGCGATTTCCATCGACGGTTTTGTTCTGACGGAAGAAATATGGCCCAATGATGGTGTTGGCGGAAACGCCGCACAGTGGCGCCTTTCTGGCATTTGGCGTTGCAAAAATCATAACTTTTTAACCAAATAAGATAATCGAATAATTTAAACGGCATTTGACAGTGAATTGATGTAAAGTTTATATATCTAGTGGACAATGTGCCACGCCCACCCATTCGCCCATTTATAGAGCGTCAAAGTGAAAAATCGAATTTTCTTATAGAAAACGATTTTAAAAAAAAATTTAATTTTTTAGCTTTATTTTTATCGAAAACAAATTTTTTAAACAAACATTTTTTTTTAATTTCGATTTTTTTTTATTTTTTGATTATTTTCTAACATTTTGACTAACAATAAACCTATATTGAGGGAATTTCTAATAGCTGAAGCATTTCTGGACTATAAACAATTGAATCCTCATCCTTTCGCGTCTTAAAATCATTAAAAAAAAAGAACGATTTTAACACTGCAAATGCCCTTGCGCGCTACGGGTACCCCTGAAGCGTTTTCCCCCATATTTCGTGTTTTTTGACCCTGAGTTTCACTAAAATCGCTGCCAAAGGTGGAGTCGCAGCTCAACGCAGACTTTCTAAACGGATTCTGGTTCAGGAAAGATACACGGAACGGACCTATATAGTGTAGTTGAGTGCTCCGTAGTGCCAAAAAAGTTCTAGACTACTTTAGGCAGAAAAAGTTGTTAAAAATGGACACCTGGCAGGTAACGATTTACCTGTACAAGCCAAACTTAAATTTTTTTAGTTTAATTTACAGTTTATGAATGTATAATTTAAAATCAAAATCTGTCCGATTGGTTGTCTAGTTTTTGTGTAATATTACCTGAAAGTCAACCAATTGCTCTTTGTGTTGTGTGTGAAAACAAAAATATTTTTTAACTTTGAATGCTAATAACTTCTACAAAAATTGTTTTCTCAACAGATTTGGAATCGTTGTAAAATTCTTTGTCGATTAAGTATAGTTTAAATCGTTTTTGCGACTATGACTTTTTTGATTTTCGCAACGCTAAATGTTCGAAAGGCGCCAATGTGCTACGCTGGAACAACTGACAACTTTGGCAGTCAACATATCCGGAGGCGACGCCGATAAGTCGCCATAATGTTACGCGATCACCTGGACGAGCACCTGTACCAGCTGCTGCGGTCCCAAAATCTGTTTTTAGGGCAGGGAACGTGGCCATGGTGCCAAACTACAGCTTAGGAGGAGGGGCATTTTCAATACGAGTGCGGCAATCCCAATCCCAATTGCTGTGAGTGTGGTCACCTAAGAATACGGACTAATGAATGTTGCCATCGCAGTAGCCCGGGAAACAAGAGGAGTCTTCGCCCACTCGGGGAGCGGCCGGAGACTGCAAGGAAATTTCCACTCTTAGTTTTACCTCAATCATGAAAGATGTACTGTTAGGCTTGGACTTTCTCTGCGGAGTGTCCGCAACTCTACAAAATGGCTGCGTTTCACTTCAGCTTAACCCTCTCCTTGTAGCCAGTACTAAGAATAATTTAGTTCTGTCCCCTCTTTTGATAAACGTAATCTTCCCGAAGCCGATATACAACTTTAAAACAGCAGAAGGCCAACGAGAAATGAACCAGACAGCAGAATACCAGCTGCGCCGACCACCAGCATTTTGGGACATCGAGACGAAATTGCGGTGCGGAATAATTCATTTCGACGGAATGAAGATGCGAGTGCAACGAAGCCAGAGGAAGAATCGCGGGTGTCTTCCCCAGCCAAACCAGAGTATATACCTGACGCTGGAGGAGTCCTCGCAGTAATTTTGGGGACCATGGAGCAGGAAGCATGGGTTATTGAAGTTCTACAGGAAGAACTGGCCAAATTTGAGGGATTGACCGGAGTGTCACATATCGCCGATGTGGGATGACAAACCAATTAAATAGAGGTAGAGGCAGAGGCAGGGTCGCTCAGAGGTAGTACTGGCCGGGACTCTTTCGAGATGTATTGCCAACGCTTCAAGATAAGCCAGAGTAAGCCAGCGGGTAAGATATTCAGAATAGCAACTTCGGCGAATCTGAAAAAATCCTTTCGCGAAAGGATTCTGAATCATTTTGGGATCCCATGCACCTTTGTTTGCGATAACGGGACCCAATTTACGAATCGGTCCTTTAAAGCTTTCTGCAAACAGGCGGGAATGGAAATCCAACATACAGCACCCTATACACCGCAGCACCGGTGTTCGTAAAGCAGCATCACTTGTCAAAAGTGGCGGATAACTTTCCCGCAAAGCTAGCACCTAGGTATGAGGGACCATACAAGGTTACCAAGTTCATCTCGCCCACCATAATACGCCTGCATCACACTCAGAGTAAGCATCGCAGAAAGGCATCACTTGGAGATCTGAAAGAAGCAGTCACCGAGTCACGCCAAGATGACGTAGATAATTTAGCCGTCAAGTGACGCTAAAATCAAGAAGCCCGCACCAAGGCGGCACAGCATCGAGAAAACCAAGCCACGAGAACATTTAGCCGTCGAGTGACGCTAAGTCCTAGCCAAGGCAAGAGCCAGATCGGAACACTGTGACAGGAGGCAAGACTGAGTCAGTGGGGACCAATTACTGGAGGGTGCGCCTTTCCACTCTCCTAAGGGGGAAACTCAATGCTCCCAGTGCCTGCATCCTGTAACCCCCCTAAACTAACAACTAACTACGACTAAAACCCTCTAGGTAGCCCTTTAATCACATCGAGGCTAATGATCCGTCCAAAGCCGTCGTCAACCCAGATGCCGACTAAGGTGAAGAAGAGCCCAGTAAAGGTACCTCCTCCGCGACTCCAGTCACCTGTGGAGGACTGGGTTCGGCCGCCGCGACATTGGCGCATCGGTGAAGGCGGGAACCGCCTGCCACGCTCGTTGGTAAACCATCTGCACAGCAAGGAAGTTGCTGAGAAGTTGCGGAGAACTGAACGCAAGTTCCTCTTTCATGCCGGAAACTTGGAGTACCGCGTCCATGTTACCAAGGGGAACCGGATCACCTTCTCATTGCGCCCCCCGAAGAAGGAGGTGAATGTGAGGAACCGGCTGGCTCCGCACAAATAATATATGAAATAATAAAGTAAAGAAGAATAATAATGTAAATTATAATAATAATGTAACTTATAATAATAATTTAAATAATAATAAAAATGTGAATAATAATAATAATAATGTAAATAATGGTACGGGTGGTAAGGGTGCATCAGACCAAGGCAAGATCAGCGGAGCCTCTGCTGATGTATATTCCTTGGACAACTGAAGCATCAAGTCGACTCGTAGGTGGATATCAGATTGATAGACACCACCTTCTCCTCGGAGAAGGTCCTCCGCGTGGTACCTCCTGGAAACGTACTACAGTACGGCTAATGCAAGCGGCAAACTCCCGTGTCTCCCTTACCGTTAAATCCCATGACTCCCATCCTATTCCAAAACCCGGGCAAGTCTCGAAACGGCCTCCCCTCAAGTCAGGTGTGTGAAGCGACCCGTGCCCCCTGACTATAAGGTTCGCAGCTGAGGGGCATATCCAGCTGTGTTTAAACGGAGCCTTCCCAGGGCCGGGCAACCCTGGGTCGGAACTGCCTTGCCGTGGCTTAGGGGCGAAGCCACGGTCGACCACCTTCAAAGCCCCAAATCCCTCGGGCCCGCCGCGCTTGCCTCGTCAAGCAACGCGGGCGATAATGAACATGGAAAACAACCAACAATCCGCTTCGGACCTCGTGGGGGAGGTAAAACCCCGAAAACTCCGAAATCGACAAAGACAAAACAAAAGTTGCTGCGCTCGGATGACGAGACATTGACTCCGTCGAGTTCGGTGGGCAGTGCTAAGTCAAGCACTCCCCAAACGACTCGACCACCCACCACAACCAAGGCGAGCCACGCCAAAGTTAGTTAGGCTAGCGATAAGCCAAAATCGCTAACCCACCAACAAAGGAAAGCGCAGGTCAACAAGGCCCGCATCATTCTGGCTAAGATAGCCAAAAATGAAAAGGAGGGCAAAGCTGACCAGTGCGACAGACAAGACAAGGCCCGATTCCAGGCAGTAATCGAGGACTTTGAGAAGTATGAAAAGGAGCACCCGGAAGCATTTCTTCCTCCCCAGGCGAAGCGAAATCGCTCCCAAGAGGTGAGCGTTAAGAGCGACGTCATTTGTTAGGCCGGCGAAAAGTTTCAGCCAGGTGGCTAGAAACAGCCTTGCCATGGCACTGGTGGACGAGCTCAATGAAGACGGGCGCCTGCTGGCGGAGAAATGGGAGGAGGTCGAGACCCGACTGGCGGAGATGGTAACAGACAAGTTACTATCAGAGCCATCGGGTCCGACACCCTCTTTTGACTCTTCAGACATGGTTAGAGGGCACCGAGTAGGTGCCGATCAGGTGCGACGATGAGTCTTCAAAGGACTTCCTGGCGGCATGCGTTGCCAGCATAAGCAACGCATGGAAAGGGCTACGCATTAAGCTAGTCCCCGCGAAGAATATCCCGAGGAGGCCCAGAGCTCGTATCTGGCTACCAAGGGGGCTAACTAGCCATGACAGAGTGCTGCAGACGTTACGAGCTGAGAATCCAGATGTCGATATGGAGGACTGGGCCGTACTCAAAGCTGAGAGGGAGATAAAAACAAGTCAGCCATTCTTATTTCTCATCAACCGCCGATGCCTGGAGCAACTCAGGAAGTCCGACCACAAAGTGCGGTACGGAATAAGGAAGGCCAAGATCAAGGTTTTCCTTGCCGAGCCGGACGAAGCCCTCGAGGACAACGTCGATGATACCAACAGGCTGTTGGACGACCTAATCATCGACGACGTCATCCCAGACACAACGCCACAGTAATGCCGAACGTCGTCCAGATCAATCGGAAGCGGAGCTCTCATGCTTCAGCGAATCTGGCAGTTCTTCTCCGCGAGAAGGACATCGACATCGGCCTCTTACAAGAGCCATGGACAAGAGACGGACAGATCTCTGGCGTGGCGACTAAAGGATATAAAACTCTATACACGAACTCGACAGGTAGGCCGAGGGCGGGTATAATGGTCAAAAACAGCATTAACGCCCTTTTACACCCACCCTTAGCAACCCAGACCTAGCAGTGGCCAGGTTTAAGACGGCGGATGGGACAGCAATACTAATAGCCGGCTATATGGCCCACGACGAGAACGCACCCCCAGATCAGGTTGATGAAGTGGGCTGAAGAGACCAAAACAACGCTAATCCTCGGGTGTGACTCCAACGCCAGGCACACGCTGTGGGGAAGTAAAGAAACAAACGAAAGGGGTGAGTCTCTTTTCGATAGTATTATATGTCGTGACGTCACTATCTGTAAAAGAGGGGATATACCAACTTTCATTTTTCCAAGCACGGAAGAATTTCAAGGTTGGGAAGAAGTTCTTGACATAACTCTCCAAATGGAGAACAGTGGGTACAAGGTGGGAAATTGGAGGGTTTCGACACAGAACTCTTTTTCAGACCACAGGTACATATTCTTTGAAATCTCTATGCCGATACGCGAGACGACACCGAAACGCAACCCACGCAACACAGACTGGAACAAATCGCCAAAATTGTACAGACAAAGACAAAACACAGCTGAAGAATCATTAGATATCCTGCTGGACACTCACTTCCCAGGAAATCTAAGAATAAAACCCACAGCAACGGATGCCCTAATTGCAGTCCAACAGCCACAAGTCGAAGAGATCGCCACTAGGAAAAGAATCCACTGGGCGATAGACTCTTTTGACAAATAGAAGAGTCCAGGTCCGGACGGAATCATACCAGCAATGCTGCAAACGACGAAGGAATACATATAGAACTGGCTGCAGGCAATCTTCCAAGCATGTATACAAGCAGTACACGTACCGCTTCCATGGAAGGAAGCAAGAGTAGTCTTTATACCCAAACCAGGAAGAATAGGGCACATCCTAGCCAAGGATTACACGCCGATTAGCCTGACTTCATTCCTTATGAAAACAATGGAAAGGATACTAGATATCCACATCAGAAGGAAAACGGAGAGAAACCTTTCAAAAGCCCAGCACGCTTACCGTAAATGCAAATCTACTGAAATGGCGCTACACGAAGTAGTACAGTACATAGAGAAAACCGTGCTGTTCAAAGACTACACGTTGGCTACCTTTTTAGATATAGACGGGGCTTTCAACAATGTAACCGTGGACTCCATCCTGAGCTCCCTCAACAAAATAGGAGTTGAGGGAGGCATCAGATCATGGATAGGCGAAATGCTAACGAGCAGGAAGATAACAGCCGAACTGAGTGGCACTCATCACACCAGGTTTGTGAAGAGGGGCACACCTCAGTTGGGAGTTCTATCTCCACTGCTCTGGCTCATCAACATGGACGACATATTGAAAGAACTCAATTGCGAAGGAATTAAGGTGGTAGCTTACGCGGACGACGTAGTTCTACTCACCACAGGACCATTCCCCGACGTTATCAGGGAACAGATGACAAGGGCACTCACCAAACTGAACTCATGGGCTAAAGCCTGTGGACTAGGCATTAACCCGAGCAAAACGGAACTTATGCTCTTTACGAAAAGAACAAAGATCCCCCGGTTCACAAAACCACAGATAGATGGAATAGAGCTAGAGCTATCACAACAAGCCAAGTACTTAGGGGTGATACTGGACACAAAATTATCATGGAAAAACAACATCAATGAACGAGTCAAGAAAGCGAGTATAGCTTCTACTCGTGCAGAAAGATGTTTAGAAAGAACTGGGGCATACACCCCAAGATCATAATATGGCTCTACACAGCGGTGGTGAGACCCCTACTCACATACGGAGCACTAGTATGGTGTCCAGCACTGACTGGGGCGTAGAAAAGACAAAAACTCACCAGGATTCAGAGACCGACATGCGCAGGTGCCACGGGAGCACTAAGATCATGCCCTGCGGCGGCGTTGAACGCAATGCTAAACATGATCCCAATAGAACACTTCATCAGGAATGCAGCAGCCCAAAGCGCGGTGCGACTGAAGGCAAGCCAAAGCTGGAAGAATTATCACACTGGGCACTGTACGATCCTGAATGAAATAGACTATATGGAAACAACAGGAACAGACTACATGACAACCGAACTGCGATTCAGCAACGCATATACAACCAGATACCCCACAAGGGAAGAATGGAGACGAGGGAGTGTATCTGAACGAGACGAAGTATCCCTCTACACCGACGGCTCAAAAATGAGATGCGGTGTAGGGGCCGGAATCTTCGGCGACAGCTGGGGAGAAGAAGAGTCCTTCAACCTCCCAGCGTCAGCGACAGTGTTCCAGGCAGAGGTATTCGCAATTCTGAAAGCTGTCGAACTCTCAGAAAACCTAGACCTCAAAAATACCAAAGTTAGGATATACTCGGATAGCCAAGCGGCTATCAAATCTCTAGCATCAGCAAGAACAACATCGACTCTAGCAGCCCAATGTAAGGAGGCGCTAAACAGACTCGCGGAGGCTAACACGGTACATATAGTATGGGTACCGGGACACAACGATATTCCAGGAAACGAGAAAGCTAACGAGCTGGCCAGGCAAGGGTCAGAAAGGAGCTCAGACACCGCAAACATAAAAATCTCCCTGAACTCAGTCCAGAGGGAAATCCTCGACCATTTCAAACGACTAGCCAGCAAAGAATGGTCAACGATGACTGAGAACAGAAGATCTAGGCTATGGTGGCCAGAAAACAATAGGAGAAGGACAGCAGACCTGATCTCCAAAAGCAAAAAGGACATCAGAAGAATAACGTCAACCCTCACGGGGCATTGGCCAATAGGCACTCATGCCTGTAAAATGGGCCTTCCCCATAACACATATTGCAGAAGCTGCAAAGAAGAAACCGAGAAGGAGACACCGGAGCAGATGTTGTGTCACTGCCCGGCATTTAACCATCTTAGAGCCCGACACTTCGGAGCTCACCAGCTAGGATCGCTAAGGGAGTGAACGCTAATCAGTGAATGCCATCCTAACGTACCTGAACGACACTGGCTGGTACTGAAGTGGAGGAGCCGGCTACGACAGTCAAGGGAGTGGACCAAAACGGAGCTCAGCTATAATTGGAGGCTACCAGGGTAGCCTCACCACTTTTACCTACCTACCCTACCTAAATAATGGTACTCAGATTTAGCTAGGAATAAATAGATTTAAGGCTACGAAAGCCGTCATAAAAAAAACTCAGCGCACACGGACACACACACACAGGCATATCAATGAAATTCACCACGAGCAGTTGGCACGTAAAGTTGGCAAATAAGCAAACGAGCAGTTGGCAAATGAAGTATGCAAGAGGGAGAGAGAAAGGACACGATCACGCCATAAAATCAACCTCCGAAATTGGCACGCGCCAAAAGAAAAAACGAGAAGAAACGATGTCCGAACCTTCTGGAAGTTGCGAAAGCCAGCCACGAGAAACTTCGGATCGAAAAGTGAGGAGAGTTGCGAGTGAGACGTCGAGTGACGCTGACCTACATTTTCGGGACACAGGAGTTGGCGAGTGCCTCTCCTAAGGAAAAATCTAGAACAGGGAAGGGAAAACCCGACGCCACCGATCGTAAAAAACCCGTGACCAAGGGAAGAAACTAAGCCGGAGAGTGACGGCTGACGCGGGAAGGGAAAAACACAGGAGACAACAAGGGACTTGTGCCGGCCCAGGACCAGCGGCGGAGCACGCATCAGACAGGCGCGTGCTTGTGTGTGTGCGGAGTGAAACGGGTGAGTGTAGCTAGTAAAACCGCAACGAGTGGCCAGCGAACAGATCCGGCCAAAATTTGGCCCAAGTATATGTAAAATCTCGGCGGGCCTCGTTGCGGTATCGCTATAGAATTGACTTAACCTTAAACTTTGTCAGACACAGTGCGAACGGGTACGAAAAAAAACCTAACCTAAACTAAATCCGAAATTGTAATCCGAAGTACCCAATGAAAAATATAGAAAAAAACCTTAACTTCTGAAATTACACCGAGACACTTTCACTGGAGAAAGTTTTATTAAACTTAGAAATAAATAAAATCTTAAAGCGAAGTACTTTGTTCAATACTCATATGTTTATACCCAACTGAGACACGGGAACCCCCCACGTTAAGAAAACAAGTATAAATATCCTTTTTACACCCCGAAACTTGTCCGAGGCCAGGCTCAGCCGGCTGTACAGCGTGGGCCGCACTTGCGGAAGGCGGAATACACAAATCTATGGGGACGACTACCTCGGAGTGCAGGTGGTGACGCCACCTGCCAGATGCACAACCTCTTACCTAGAGAAATATTTCCCATAAATCCCCCTCGGTTTACTTGCGGCGAGAGCCATGAGTCAGACCCAGTACGCGCTACCGCGAATCCCCTTCGCTATTTTGACAACACCAAACCAAAACAAGATGGACATACAGTCGGGTGTCCCGACAGTAGAATACCCTGTACCATTAAAACGCGTGTGCCAAAATTATATAAAAGAAGGAGAATAAAAAATTAAAAACGGAGATAATTTTACATGTAATGCAAATGCCTTCAATTTTAGAAGCAAAGTCGATAGCTCAGTGGGTAAAGCCTGGGATCGAATCCTGCCGCATAAGAAAATTTTTTTAATTAAAAAAAAAATTTAGATAGTCCTTTACTTAAATTTTTTATTTCTTATTATTAAATATTGTAATTATTTTGATTTACAGGGAAAAATAAAAAAAAAAATTTGCTAAAGGTATACAAAAACAAGAAAGGAAGCTAACTTCGGCTCACCAAAGTTTATATACCCTTGCAGAACTTTAACAAAAAATTAAAACCGAAAATCTGGAATAATAATTAGTTGCCAAATCTTAAGTCTGATGAAAATGGCTTGAAAATCGGCTAAGTTATGGTTTTTTCTTTTATTTTCCTGATTGTTCCTATGGAAGCTATAGGATATAGTTGGCCGATTTTCATGAAATTAAAACTGAAATTCAGGAATAGTAAAAAACGGCTAAATACCAACTTTGATGAAAATATGTTAAAAACTGACAAGTTAAAATTTTTTTACTAAAAAATTTTTGATTGTACCTATTTCAGCTATAGTCGTCCGATCCGGCTCGTTCCGACATATATACGAGTGAGAGTATATAGAAGACTAACTACAAAGTTTCATTCAGATAGCTTTAAAACTGAGGGACTAGTTTGCGTAGAAACGGACAGACGGACATAGCTAGATCGACTCGGCTGTTGATCCTGATCAAGAATATATTTACTTTATAGGGTCGGAAATGCCTCCTTCACTGCGTTGCAAACTTCTGACTAAAATTATAATACCCTGCAAGGGTATAAAAAATGATCATTCGTCGCAGCCGGTATTCGAACTCGTGACAACTAATCTTAGTTCAGAAAAAGTCTTTCGGGTAGACTGCAGCCTAGACAGCTGCACCACTAACCAATTTGAAATTGGTATTCTTAATTTCATAATAATGTGAACACAACTAAAATGTATAATGAACGTTTTGATTTATTTGGAGCCCTCTGCCTGGGCTGCCCCTTGTACACATAATGTGTATAATGTAAAAAGCCTATATCTCCGCAATTTATGGCACGATCGCAATGAAATTTGAGCAATCTGTGTATTTTAATTAAATACATTAAGCTTTTAAATACGATTTACAGCTCCACCAAAAAGGGGAGCAGCAAAAATTGAAAACAAACTTGATCTGCGTGCAGATATAAGAAGTCTAAATCCCAAGTTTCGTGTCTCTAGCTCTTATAGTCTCAGAGAGACAGACGGACGGACGGACAGACGGACATGGCTATATCGACTCCTTTAGTGGTCCTGAACAATATTTAGGTAACTTTTGGTGGTCTGCCAAGCCTCCTTCTGCTTGTTACATAAAATTGCACTTGCACAAAACTATAATACCTTTGTACCTTTGGTACAGGGTATAAAACAAAAACCCACTGGCTGACACCCTCCATCTCAAGTCACTATCCACTGTCCATTGAAGACCCAATGTCCCATTGTTTTTGTGCGTAATACAGGGACCGCAAATAATTATTATGAGTTTAAAAAAATTTAAGCCCAAAACAGTCTCCAAAAAAATTTGAAAAAATTGTCATAAGTTAAATTTTCATGGCGAATTCAAAAACAAGATAAATGTTTTTTTTTTTAATTTTTATGAAAAAATTGATTTTTATTAATTAAAAATAATTTTAATAATTAAAAATTAGTAATAATTATTAAATATAAATTTTTATATAATAATTACGCAATAACTTTTATTTTGTAATTTTTATTATATAAATTGAAAAATACAAATTATTCGATAACTTTTATTTTAAAATTTAAAAATAAAAATTGAATGTATGTAACAGGTAGAAGGAGGCATTTCTGACCCTATAACGTATACATATTTTTGATCAGCGTTAACAGCCGAGACGATCTAGCCATGTCCGCCTGTCTGTCTGTCCGTCTGTCCGTATGAAACACTGGATCTCGGAGACTATAAGAGATAGAGCAGTAATTTTTTTCGACAGTTTTTGTTATGTTTGCACGCAGGTAAATTTTTTTTTATATTTTTATATTTTTACCACGCCCACTTCCGCCCCCACAAATCATCAAAAAGCGTATCATTTTCATCATTTAATTTTAATTTGGGTATGTACATTAAGAACTATAGTCTGTGTGATTCCTGAAAATTTGGTTGCGATCAGATAAAAATTGTTGAAATTATTAAAGAAATAATTTTGTATGGCCACAAACGGCCGCTGCAGCATGCCTCATTTGGTTGACCAACTAGACCAACTAAATATTCTTTCCAGTTCTTGATTGGAATCGGAAAAGAATCTTATAAGAATTCGAGAAGCAATTTTAATATATGGTAATAATTATTAGCCGTTCAAAAATGTATTAACTATTTATTATGGGTAGCGGGTGTCTCACAGTCGAGCTCACTCGACAGTAGCTTTCTTACTTGTTAGTTTTTGAAGGCTTTCAATGCCTTCAATGCTACTAAAAAGACGATTGTAATCAGTACATAAAACCCTAAAGGGCTCATGTACTTCAAACTCACGCCTACAGTGGTTTGGTTGCGATCAGATAAAAATTGTTGAAGTTATTAAAGAAATAATTTGGTATGGCCACAAACGGCCGCTGCAGCATGCTTCATTTGGTTGACCAACTAGACCAACTAAATATTCTTACCAGTTCTTGATTGGAATCGGAAAAGAATCTTATAAGAATTCGAGAAGCAATTTTAATATATGGTAATAATTATTAGCCGTTCAAAAATGTATTAACTATTTATTATGGGTAGCGGGTGTCTCACAGTCGAGCTCACTCGATTGTAGCTCTCTTACTTGTTAGTTTTTGAAGGCTTTCAATGCCTTCAATGCTACTAAAAAGACGATTGTAATCAGTACATAAAACCCTAAAGGGCTCATGTACTTCAAACTCACGCCTACAGTGGTTTGGTTGCGATCAGATAAAAATTGTTGAAGTTATTAAAGAAATAATTTTGTATGGCCACAAACGGCCGCTGCAGCATGCCTCATTTGGTTGACCAACTAGACCAACTAAATATTCTTACCAGTTCTTGATTGGAATCGGAAAAGAATCTTATAAGAATTCGAGAAGCAATTTTAATATATGGTAATAATTATTAGCCGTTCAAAAATGTATTAACTATATATTATGGGTAGCGGGTGTCTCACAGTCGAGCTCACTCGATTGTAGCTCTCTTACTTGTTAGTTTTTGAAGGCTTTCAATGCCTTCAATGCTACTAAAAAGACGATTGTAATCAGTACATAAAACCCTAAAGGGCTCATGTACTTCAAAATCACGTCTACAGTGGTTAACTACTAGTGGTATAAAAGTTCTAGAAGAAAGACGGGGAACATGGAAATTGAGCTGACCTAGAAGGTAGGGGCTCTCCACATCACCGTGAATAAGTTTATGTAAAAAGACGACGCCAAGCATCGTCCTACGGTTAGCTAAAGAAGGTAGATTAAGTAGGAGAAGTCTACTAGCGTAAGACGGTAATCTAAGGTTCTTTTGGACAGATTCAATGCGGCTACTATGGACCCCAAATTGAGGACTCCAGACGCACGAACCATACTCCAATTCCTTCGCCCACCTTTTAATGAATCCCAGCATGCCTCTGGCTTTGTTAACCATACAAGAAATATGTTCAGAGAACGAAAGTTTAGGATCCAAGCGGACACCCAGATCATCAACAATAGAAATTCTTTCCAAAGAGCAGTCGTTAAGCATATAGGTTGCAAGCAGGGGAGTAACACGTGAAAATGTCATCAGTTTGCATTTTGAGCTGTTAAGATGTAAATCGTTAGCATGACACCATGCTTGGAAGGTATCAAGATCCTATTGTTGGTCTGATTGGCAAGAACTGTCCCTATACTGCAAGCAAAGTTTAACGTCATCAGCGTACATAAGTACTCTGAAATTGGTTAGAACCTGCGGCAAATCATTGATAAACAATGTGAATAGAAGTGGTCCAAGGTGGCTACCCTGTGGGACGCCAGATGTGACTCTGAGGCTATTGAATTGAACGTTTCTGAACAGAACCTTTTGGGTCCTATCACTTAGATAACTCGAAATCCATTTAAGAAGATTACTAGGAAACCCCATTGAATCAAGTTACCTAACCAGAAGAGAATGATTAACCGAGTCGAAAGCTTTACTAAAGTCCGTGTAAATAACATCGGTTTTAAAGTTTTGTTGGAAGCCCCTAATAACGAAAGAGGTAAGTTCCAGAAGATTGGTCGTGGTTGATCTTCGCCTCATAAAACCATGCTGGCATAGAGAAATGACGGATCTGCATAGATGTTGCAAGTGAGGAGTGATTACATTCTCGAAAAGTTTGGGGATAGCCGATAACTTAGAGATACCCCTATAGTTACTGGCATCCGATTTGGTACCTTTTTTGTGGAGAGGAATAGCAAATGATTCCCTCCAAATAAGGGGAAATTCTGAGAATTCTAAAGATAAGGTAAACAATTTAAGAAGGGGGTTACACAGCGCCTCGGAGCAATACCTAAGCACAGAGCCAGGTATACCATCGGGACCTGGCGAATAAACTGGCTTAACACGTTGAAGATCAAGAATAAGTGAGCTTTTGTTTAAAAGAGGACTGAAGATTAAGGACGAACTGGACATAGCTGTAGAAAATGTATGATCTGAAGATGTTGAGGGCGAATATGTCGTTTTAAAAAACTAAGCAAAGAGATTAGCAATTACTTGATCAGAATTTACTGTAGTATTCTTGAATGACAGCGAGGGAGGGTATAACGATTACGTTTACGTTTATAGTTAACAAAGTTATATAACTGTTTAGGGTCCTGCGTGAACTGGACCTTACGAGTCAAATAATTTTTATAACACTGAGCGTTAAGCACGGTAAAGTTAGATCGAGCACTAAGATAAATTGAAAAAGTCGTTTTTAAAGCAGTGAGTTTATATTTATTATAAAGCCTAGATTTTACGTTTTTTAGACGCGTCAGCTCCTTGTTAAACCAAAGTGGTTTATTAGAGACCGACGGGTAGCTTATAGGAACACATAAAGAGAAAAATGAGTTCATGGCATTGTAAAAAATGTCAACGGCGGATGCCATGTCAGAGCTCGTGTAAAGATTAGACCAATCAAATTCTGCTATTAAAGTGCTTAGCCTCTGATAGTCAGCCTTTCGGAAACAGCGGACTCTGTTTAAACTGCTATCAGGTGTAGTAGCTAAGACTGTCCCAGTGTCGATAGTCACATCGAAAGTTGGATGATAAGGATCTTCAGGTTGCGTCAATGGACGAACTCTAATTAGGTTTACACCTACAGGATCAGAGACAAAGCATAGATCAAGTAAGCGGTTTAAAGAATTAAAAATATGGCTAACTTGCGATAAAGATAAATTAAGCAAGCCATTTATGAGGTCATGCTGTGCCGCAGTGTGAAGAACATTTGACACATTTGTCGATAGTCACATCGAAAGTTGGATGATAAGGATCTTCAGGTTGCGTCATTGGAGGAACTCTAATTAGGTTTACACCTACAGGATCAGAGACAAAGCATAGATCAAGTAAGCGGTTTAAAGAATTAAAAATATGGTTAACTTGCGATAAGGATATATCAAGCAAGCCATTTAGGAGGTCATGCTGTGCCGCAGTGTGAAGAACATTTGACACCCCATCAGAAGACCAGTGAGCTCCGGGTATGTTGAAGTCCCCCAAAGCCACTAATTGGTCCTTATCAGAAAGCCTGTTGGAAACTGCCCGAATTGCCGAAAGGTGTTTCCAATAAATTGGCTCTTCCGAAGATGGAGGGATGTAAGAGCAAAATGGAACTACCTGTGAAAGATAGTTTAACGCAGATAAATTCGATGTCCAATAAGTCATTAGATACCACCCGTTCCGAGATGAGGCTGGAGTCAACGGCTCCGCCACCACGCTGGAGAAGGCGGTCTAATCTGTAAATAGTGTACTTACATAGAAGAATTTCGGAGCAGAGGATCTCCGGCTTCAACCAGGTTTCTGTAAATACAATCACCTGGGATGCGAAAGAAAGGCTATCTGATCTAATCTAATCTAATCTAGAGAGCTTACTGCGTAAGCCCCTAGTATTCTGATAGGAAAGTGGTAGGGAAGAGATTAGTTTTTTGGGACAGAAGGTGCTGGAGTGGACACTGAGGGTTGTGACGGCTTGGGCAGTTGAACTCCCGCAGGCCGATTTCTCTTCTTCCGTGCCTCGTACTCCTTGACTACAACGTACTCGGGCCAGAAGTCACCCGAGCAAATAGTGTCAAAGAGCTGGAATGAGACATTTATCTTAAACACTTATTTTAACGAAATGTCTCTGGCATACGGAAATTTGAATTTTTCCACCTTGATATTGCCAGCTTGGGTTTTGCCTTGAACATAGGCTAGAACATCTTCCGATGCGAGATCAGGGGCAAGCCTCGAAACAAATATAGTTTTCGAAGGTGGGACTGCTGTTAGGGTCTTATGTAACGAATTGTTACCAACAACGGCCGGTATTCCGGGCAATGTTGGACCCTGGGTAGAATTTTCCATGGTGATTTGCGGAGCCAAAGAATTGGGCTGCGCATCAGACACCACGGACGACGCGGAGATTTCTGGCTGCGCGGCTTCCGACACCTCAACGACCGATTCGGTTACCGAATCTTTGATCGTTCCTGATCTCAGAACCATTGGAACGGGGACCAGGAGCTGTGGCGACGGAGAGTGGCAGGAAATCGGTTGCTGTGTCTCACACAGTTTCAGCCGACTAGCAGCGGATTTTTTGCGTTTCGGCGACTCATTTAATAGCTTCATACTATTAAATTGAGCGTCCAGCGCGGAGAACAGGTCATTCGCCTTGCGAAAAGTGGCCATGATCTCAGAAAATCCACTCCCGGTCTGACGCATGAAGGATGATATTTCCTTCTTAACCGGTCGACAGGCCTCACAGCAATAACGCAGGCCCTTTTTGCTGGACACTGCGACAGCCATTCGACCCGTCATCTCGATGCACTTAGCGTGCACAACTGCCTCGCAAAGCCAGCAATGGAAACTGGGCTGGTCTGCAAAAACATTTTTTTGGCAATTCTTATTAACACAGACAATATTCTGGGACATGTTCACAAACCCTAGAACCACTGTGCACACTATCAATACCAAAAAAGTAAAGAGATAAAGAGAGAGATAAAAGAGCGCAAGAGTTAGAGCAGCAGAAAATCACAAGAGCGGTGAGAGCTATGAACAGCTTGGATGCAGCTAATAGCAAACGACACTCGAGCGGGGGAGAGAAAAATAAAAACGGTAAAAGAGCAAAGAGGAAAAATAAAATAAGATAACCGTCTTAGCACAAAACTAACAAGTAATTATTTATGCAAATTAACTACACAGAAAAGTGCATGCACGCGCGGTAGCAAAACGGTATATCGTTATAAATATTAGGTTATAAGTTAAGATGAAACCCCGGTGGTTTAGAAAATAACACAAAAGTCGGAGCGCAAAACAAAAACACGACCGTCCGCTACGAAGAGAAAGATCGAATGATCTATGATCTATGATATGATCTACACATCAATACCTTTCAGATGGTATATAACCCTTCAGTACCAACTTTCATATAATTAAAACCGACATTTTGAAATAATAAAATGCAGCCAATCAAATTTGATGAAAGTGTATTAAAAAATTGACATCATTTTTTCTACAAATTTTTCTATCGTTCCTATGCAGCTATAGGATAAAGTGGTCCGATTTTCATAAAATTAAAAGAGAAGTTCTGAAATAATAAAAATGTGTTGAAAACGGACATTTTTTTCCTTAAAATTGTACGAGCGTTCCTATGGCATCTAATCATACGTTCTTTCGAAACGGTCTGGATCGGACGACTGAATCACGTCTGATCAGGCCCGTTTTGACTTATGTACGAGTTCCAGTATCTAGAAGACTTTCTGCTAAGTTTGCGTAGAAACGGGCAGACGGACATGGCTATATCGACTCGGCTGTTGATGCTGATCAAAAATATATATAATTTGTTTTGTCAAAAATGTCTCATTCACTGCGTTGCAACTGACTAAAACTATAATACCGTACGAGAGTATAAAAACAGCAAAGTTATGATATTTTATGTTACCTTCCCTATTGCTCCTATGAGAGTTATATGATTATCTGAAATACTAAATCAAATAATGTTGAAACTGTTTTTAAATTTATAATTGTTTTTCTACAACATTTCCAATTGTTCCTTGTATCTAATAATAAAAAGTAATAAATTCTAAAATCTGTATTTGTAATATCTTTAAAGCTAAACAGAGTTATGAGCTTTAAATTATGCGCTAGAGAAGAAAATATTTATGACAGTCTAACTCTTATAGAGATCTGTCGACACCAAAACAAATTCTAAACCACCAACAACTACAATTGCATTCTCTAGTTATCAGTTCAAGTGAATAGCAAACTAACAATCAACCCCAATCAACGGTACAACACAGCGACGGTGATTGCGAACAATGCAAAACTTTCCGCAATGGCACGCTCCTAATTAAGTTGATATTATTTGTAGATAATGCTTTTTATACCCGCTACCCATAGGGTAGAAGGGTATTATAACTTTGTGCCGGCAGGAAATGTATGTAACAGGTAGAAGGAGGCATCTCCGACCCTTTAAAGTATATATATTCTTGATCAGCGTCAACAGCCGAGACGATCTAGCCATATGCGTCTGTCTGTCTGTCCGTATGAAACACTGGATCTCAAATTCTATAAGAGATAGAGCTCTAATTTTCGGCAGTATTTGTTATGCTTGCACGCAGATCAAGTTTGTTTCAAATTTTTACCACGTCCACTTCCGTCCCCACAAATCATCAAAAGGCGTAATAATTAATAATAAATAATTTTGGTATGTCCATTAAGAACTATAGTCTGTGTGATTCCTGAAAATTTGGTTACGATTAGATAAAAATAGTCGAAGTTATTAAAGAATTAATTTTGTATGGCCACAAAACGCCTTATAATTATTAGCTGCTTTAATGCAATATTTTTACACAAATAGATACTCTTGTATGTATTTTTGTATACATGTGATTATATTACACTGCATTTGTCCGCAATGGTTAAAAATTTATTAACTTTATACTATGGGTAGCGGGTATCTCACAATCGAGCTCACTCGACTGTAGCTTTCTTACCCTTCTACCCTATGAGTAGCGGGTATAACAAGTATGCAGGCCTGGAAGCTGACAAAGCTTTTGCTTCCAACATCAACGTCAACGTCTACGTGTATAACTCTCTTAACGCTACCAAGGGTGTTATTTACTCAAACGATCTAAGAGGAATCGAAGAAAAAGTACTTGTACGACAACTAGCGGCCCAGCAAGTCACAGATGTCAAAAAAATACTCAGAAAAAAAACACGGCACTCTTAAGGAAGCTGGTCTCTTAATAGTTATATTTAACACTCTCAATCTTTACGAATACATAATGATCGGATATCAAAGAACTGCAGTTAAAAAATATATCCCACTTCCCATCAGATGCAACAACTTCTTTAAATACGGCCACCTCAACAAATTCTTGAAAAACATCAAAATTTGCTTCATCTACCGACAAAATGCAACAAGGAACCACTATAAACTACACTACAACAAGCCCACACAACTCCATCAGCAGGAAATGACCAATTTTCCTTACACAACAAGAGCTTCAAGCGATCAAAACAACACAAAAATGTGATAACAAAACAGCTCACACAATCCTAAAAGCTCGCTCCGCTGGCAAAACGCCACACACATACTCATCTGTCGCTAAGAACGCCAACCCACAACATCCCAACAAACCAGCAGGTCAACAACACAAAGGACCCGGAACCAGTTACCTCGACTAACCCACTACCAGACCACTACCTACAAACTACTCTTATCCTTACCCTACCACCAGAAACAACTCAACCAATGACAACTCAACTTCAACAACCAAGAAGTCCCCAACCAAATCCATCAAAATACTACCCCTGAACACATCAAAACGTATGATATCCTTCATGAAGAAAGACGCAAAGAAACCAAAACAATTCCCTTAAACTGCTCCCTTTACAGCAGTGATAGCACGAATGCTTTTGGAGGAGCAGCCCTCATAACTCATAACTCTATTGCACACAACCAAAAAGCTCTAAACACAGACTTAAAATCCATTGGAGTCCAAAACAAACATTGATCTAATTTCCTCTTACATTTCCCCCTCCAAAGAATTCGATTTAAACTATCTAGAAAATGTGCTAACCCCCGCTACCGCCCCTACTACTCAACACATAATACGCTAACTCACATTGATCTCTCTCTAGCCACAGCCAGCATTTCCCCAGAGATCTCTTAGAGAATCGCTGAAGATCTCCACCTAAGCGACCACCCAGTCGGACTTCGCTTCATGTCATGAGCTGGAAAACTGTGCGCAGCGGGTATGGCATATGATCCCACGTTCTATATGGCAGTTCATGTACCAGAAATTCCCCTTTGGGATAGTTCATAAACGTGAAGTGCGCTGCTGTCCGTATATCGCCGTCTCGAATATGCAAATTAGCGTTAGCATGTGGGTGGTCACACTAAAGTGCAACAAAGGGTTGCAAGTAGATCGCGCTGCGTTATTGCGTCATCCGTTGTGCTTTTTTTGTGATCGTGAGTGAGTGCGAAATTAAAAAGAGAAAGGTATGTATTTAACTTTATTACTTTATATATTATTTATATTCCTAACTAACTATATGCCTTTAATATTAGCTTTCGCTAATTCTAATTATTTCAACAGTTTTTAATCTGTTTTCGTTGCCCATTAAAAACGGAAGATGACATCATTGATATCGACGCTAAGATTGCAGCGACACCATCGAACTTCGTAAATATATTTTTAATAAATTTATACATATATCTCTGTTTTAAATTTTATATAAATGTTTACTTTCCTATATAGTGCCTTAACTAATATAATAAAAAAAAATTATATAAATTATATCTGTGGTGCTTTGCAGTGCACAATTGATAATATAATAAACTCGTGCAAAACCCTATCCCTCCCATATTTCCCAACCAAAAACTTCTCCCCAACTTTATAAGAACAAAATCACATAGCACTTCCCCAAAATCAAACTAATCTGGATCCCAAGCCACATCGGGATAAAAGGCAACGAGAGTGGACACAGCAGCAAGTGAAACTCCTCCGCCAACCTCACTGACAACTACAACACCAAAGACATCAACCAATACCATAAAAAACACTACTCACTAAAACTGGAAAAATTACAAACTAGCCAAGGGTAGAAATAAATCTTTCAACACACACCATACACCTTTTCATAAACAAACACGGCCCTCAACAGACAACCAATAATAATCAATAGCTACGCCTAGGTCACATACAAACAACAAACGCCCTCTATATGGATAGATCCATACCAAGCCCTACTGCAACATCTCAGCAAAACACATCCTAATCAACTGCACTGCACCCACCCCAGAACCGCATCCTTTTCCCACGAAGACCCAATACAACCCCTTTCTAACCCAACAGCAGATAACTAAAAACCGTAATTCTAATCTAACACACAAAATTTAATCCATTAGAATCTGTAAATAAAAACAACGAGCGGTAGTCCATTGCAGCTAATGCTCTAATCCATTAAGTTAGCTTCTAGTTTAAACTATCTTGTTATCTTTATATATAAAAAAGAAAATATATACTTATAATCGAAAATGGTTTTAGGTTTTTATACCCTTGCAGGGTATTATAATTTCAGTCAGAAGTTTGCAACGCAGTCCCTATAAAGGATATATTTTATTAATAAGGATTAAAAGCCGCGTCGATCTAGTCACGATCGGGTATGAAAAAGGCTGGATTATAACAATTTCGTTTTCAACAAATGGGCAGTTCTTTGAAGTCGAATGCGACATTCGTACGCATTCAAACTAAAAAAAACGACAAGAGTTTATTTTAATTTTTTATACCCTGTACCAAAGGTACACAGGTATTATAGTTTTGTGCAAGTGCGATTTTCTGTAACAGGCAGAAGGAGGCGTGGCAGACCCCCAAAAGTTACCTAAATATTGGTCAGGACCACTAAAGGAGTCGATATAGCCATGTCCGTCTGTCCGTCCAGTCTATATGAACGCCTAGATTTCAGAGACTATACGAGTTAGAGACACCAAACTTGAAATTTAGACTTCTTCTATTTGCACGCAGATCAAGTTTGTTTTAAATTTTTGCTACTCCCTTTTTTGACGTTGATGCAATACGGTCAGTACACTCAAGTGGCCCTTATGAAACCAGGCACGTGCCTGTTTGTGTTAAGTATTAGTAGACGCGATGGAAAATATAGAAAAGAATACTAGAAAATAAACTACCGGAGAGCTACCTGAGTGTTTGCATGCATGCGATCTAAATGGGTAAGGATTAAAGTTATAAATCATCAAAAGGGATGATGCAGTTCATAGGAGGTTCTACAATGGCGCAAAACTAAGGGTATGTACGATCTAGTATTTCTATTCGGAACGTGGAAATTGAGCTGACCTAACAAGTCAGTACTTTCCACATCACCGTGAATAAGGTTATAAATAAAGGTAATACCAAGCATAGTTCTACGATTAGCCAAGGAGGGTAAGTTAATTAGGAGAAGTCTACTATAATAGGAGGGTAATCTCTGTTCAGCATCCCAGTTTAAGCCGCGTAAAGCGAGAAGCAAAAAGTTCTTTTGAACCGATTTGATGCGTTTACTGTGGACCCCATCCTGGGGGCTTCAAACGCAAGATCCATATTCTAAGATAGGACGAACTAATGAAATATATAAAGTTTTAGTTACATAGGGATCATCGAATTCTTTCGACCACCGTTTAATAAATCCCAGCATACCTCTGGCTTTATTCACCATGCACGAAATATGATCGATAAAGTCAAGTTTGGGATCCAAGCGGACACCCAAGTCATCAACTGAGTTAATTTTTTCCAAAGAGCAGCAGGTAAGCGTGTAAATTGCAAGCTTGGGAACAACATTTAGAGCCATTTAAGTTTAGTAGGTTTATGCGGCACCAGGTTTGGGAGCTATGAAGATCTGTTTGTAAATCAGACTGGTAAACAACGTCCTTGTATTGCACGCAAAGCTTGACATCATCAGCGTATATGAGTACTCTAGAATTTGTCAAAACTTCGGGCAGATCATTAATAAATAATGTAAACAACAAGGGATCCAGGTGGCTCCTTTGCGGGACACCTGAGGTAACTTGGAGAACTTTACATAATCTTCTTCTTCTCTACTATATAAAAATAAGTTCGGTTTTCCTCCCTGACGCTATAACTCCAGAACGCACGAACCGATTTCCACGGTTTTGCATTCGTTGGAAAATTCAGGAAAAATTCAACAGAAAAGTGGGGAATACGCTCAAGACGCTATGACGTACGTGCGAAATTATGGAACTCCGGATTTATTTATTACGGTCACATGCAATCCGAAGTGGACGGAAATTGAACGCGAGTTGGAACCGGGTCAAAAACCGCAAGATCGCCATGACATAATCGCCAGAGTATTTCAGCAAAAACTCAAGGTTATGATGGATGTGCTTATTAAGTATCGAGTTTTTGGTGACACACGTTGTTATATGTACTCGGTGGAATGGCAGAAGCGTGGACTACCGCATGCTCATATCCTAATTTGGTTGCTGAACAAATTACATTCAAATGAAGTAGATGACATCATATCAGCTGAAATTCCTGATCCAGTCACTGATCCCCGTCTACACGACATTGTGACGACACAGATGGTGCATGGACCGTGCGGTGCATTAAATCCATTATCGCCTTGCATGGCTGATGGAAAGTGCACAAAACGATATCCGCGACCGTTAGTTGCTGAAACAGTCACAGGGAACGATGGATATCCAGTTTATCGTCGGCGTTCAAAAGAAGATAACGGTCGAACTATCAAAGTAAAAGTTCAAAATCAAGAGATTGAAATCGGAAATGAATTCATTGTACCATATTGCCCGCTGCTATCACGAATTTTCGAAACACATGCAAACGTTGAGAGTTGACATTCGGCCAAATCAATCAAATATTTGTGCAAGTACGTCACAAAAGGCAGTGTTTGGTATTGCGTCGGAAAATGCGAATGACGAAATCAGCAACTTCCAAATGGGCAGATACGTCAGTACTAATGAAGCACTGTGGCGATTATTGTTATTTCAAATTCATGAAAGATATCCCACAGTTGTACATTTAGCAGTGCATTTGGAAAATGGCCAAAGAGTTTACTTCACTGAGGCTAATGCGGCACAACGAGCTGAGGGACCACCATCGACAACATTGACTAGCTTCTTTGCAATGTGTGAAGCAGATCCATTCGCAGTGACGCTGATGAAAGTTGAAATGCCCAAATATTACACTTGGAATCAATCAACAAAGCAATTCCAACGTCGCAAACAAGGAACCCCAGTTCCAGACTGGCCACAGGTGTTTTCAACTATGCACTAGGTCGTATGTACACTGTTCATCCTAGAAACGATGAATGTTTTTATTTGCGACTGCTGTTAGTAAATGTACGTGGACCAAAATCATTTTCGCATTTGAAAACTGTGAATGGCCACCAATGCCAAACATATCGAGAAGCATGTCAACTATTGGGTTTGCTGGAGAACGATTCTCATTGAGATTTAACACTTGCAGATTCAGTTGTTTCATCAAATGCGTACCAAATACGAACGCTGTTTGCAATAATCATCACCACATGTTTTCCTTCACAACCAATTCAGTTATGGAACAAATACAAAGACGCCATATGTGAAGATATCTTGCATCGCTTGCGCATTCAAACGAATAATCCTGACATCCAAATAACCGATGAAATCTACAATGAAGGATTGATTTTGATTGAGGATCAATGCTTGACTATTGCAAACAAGCTACTGATTGAAATAGGAATGATTGCGCCAAATCGATCGATGCACAATGCATTCAAACAAGAATTAAATCGAGAGCTGCAATACAATGTTGACACATTGCAGGAATTCGTTAGAAATAATGTTCCGTTGCTGAATGAACAGCAAAAACAAGTATACGAAACATTAATGCAAGCGGTGGACAATAATACTGGTGGTCTATTCTTCCTGGATGCACCTGGAGGAACAGGGAAAACATTTGTCATTTCATTGATTTTGGCCACTATTCGATCAAGATGTGACATAGCTTTGGCGTTAGCATCATCTGAAATTGCGGCGACTCTTCTAGATGGCGGTCGTACTGCACATTCTGCGCTTAAGTTGCCACTTAATTTAAACACAATTGATACTCCAACATGCAATATTTCCCGATCCAGTGCAATGGGAAAATTGTTAATGCAATGCAAGCTCATTGTTTGGGATGAGTGCACAATGGCACATAAGTAATCACTTGAAGCACTTAACTTCACACTGAAGGATCTTCGGCGATATAACAACATCTTTGGCGGCTTGATGATATTGTTGGCAGGCGATTTCAGGCAGACGTTGCCAGTAGTTCCCCGTGGAACGCCTGCAGATGAATTGAATGCTTGCCTGAAGGCATCACCTTTATGGAATAACGTAAAATAATTATCGCTAACCACTAATATGACAGTTCAACTTCAAAATGATCAAAGTGCTGCACAATTTTCCAAACAATTGTTAGATGTTGGAAATGGAAAAGTCCCAGTTGATGCGACATCTGGATTAATTACTCTTACCAACGACTTTTGCCGATTTGTAGACACTCAATTAGTTCTTATTGAAAATTTTTTCCCAAACTTTAGTGAGAATTATAAGAATTATGCTTCGTTAAGCACTGAATTTCACCATTCAATCAAAAATTGCTGGCGATTTGGTGACATACAAATCCGTTGATTCAATAACAGATCCCGATGATGTAGTAAATTATCCAACGGAGTTTTTGAACGCTCTGGAGATACCAGGATTTCCACCACATAACTTGCAACTCAAAGTTGGTACACCGCGACTTTGCAACGGTACTCGACTTTCGGTAAAGAGACTTATGCCGAATTTAATTGAGGCAACCATTATTAACGGAAAGTACGCAGGTGAAAATGTATGTATTCCTCGAATACCAATGATTCCGACAGATCTTCCGTTTGATTTCAAACGATTGCAATTCCCAGTTCGCCTTGCGTTCGCAATGACAATTAATAAGTCGCAAGGCCAATCGCTTAGTGTTTGCGGGATAAATTTAGAAAATCACTGTTTTTCACATGGGCAGTTATACGTTGCGTGTTCACGAGTTGGGAAACCATCCGCTTTGTTTGTGTTAACGTCAGACCAAAAAAAAAAAAAGTGGTTTACCAAAGAGCACTACAATAAAACGTAAAATTTGCGGACACGTATAACGCTTCCATTCAGTATTTACTTTGGATTTGTAGCGACGTCAAAGAGTAACTTTCATTTACTTAGGGAAGTTCAACTATAACTATTTTAGTAGGTAATCGAAATGAATTTATTAATGTTGTGAAATGAAATAAATATTTTCCTTTTCAAATAGAAAAAAAAATTGTTTTTCTTCATCTTTTAATCACCAAACGAAATGTTACATAAAACGAATCTGGTGGCGAAACGGAGTTTGCCGGGTCTGCTAGTTATTTTTAAAGATGACTTTTTGCGTTCTGCCAGATAACTAGAGATCCACCTAAGAAGATCAATTGGAAAAACCATTAAGTCGAGTTTCCTGAGGAGAAGGGAATGATTAACGGAATCAAATGCTTTACTGAAGTCAGTATAAATTACATCGTTTGAAGGTTATTATGGAAACACCTTATAATGAAGGAAATTACTGATCTATATTGGTGCTGCAAATGTGGAGTAATAATGTTTTCGAAAAGTTTAGGGATGGCCGAAAGCTTAGAGATTCCTCTATAGTTATTGGCCTCCGATTTGTTACCATTTTTTTGGAGAGGAATAATAAATGATTCCTTCCAAATAAAGGGAAAGTGCGCGGTTTCTAAGGATAAGGTAAACAGTTTCAGAAGGGGTGTTCATAGGGCATCGGCACAATACCTAAGCACGCAGCCCGGTATTTCGTCGGGACCTGGCAGATAACTGGCTTTACACGATGAAGATCCCTAAGAAGAGAACGTTCGTTTAAACATGGACTGAAAATTAAGTTCAATCTGGGCAACCTATAAGAATACGTCTGATTTAGGTCAGTGGAAGTGGAGTGTTGTTTGAAAAAATTAGGCAAAAAGATCGGCAATTGCCTGATCGCCCATCACAGTTGCGTTTGCAAAAGAAAGTGATGAAGGATGAGTTACTGCTTTAGGTATTTAGTAAAATTATAATACTGTTTAGGATCCTGAGAAACTTGGACCCTGCAACGAGTCAAATAGTTTTTGTTTGACCGAGCCGATATATAGTTAGAGAGGTCAGAACGAGAACAGGTTTTTTTAAATTTCGTGTACAGCCTTGACTTTACATTTTTCAAGTGACTCAATTTTAAGTAAACCAAGGTGGTTTATTCGAAATAGAGGGATAAGGGAACACATTCAGAGAAGAATGAATCCATCGCATTAAAAAAAATCAATCCAGTTAAAAGTCAGAAATAAATTTATTCAGCCGGTCGAAGTCAGACTTGCGAAAGCAGTAAACTCTTTTGTCTGGTCTATCAGATATATTCTGTATATAAGCACCAACGTCGAGTGTCACATTGAAAGTTGAATGATAGGGCTCTTCAGGTTGCGTCAGCGGCGCCACCCTCACCAAACTGACACTCGCCGGTTCAGAGACAAAACAAAAATCAAGCAAGCGCTCTAAGGAATGGTTGACTTGAGACAGCGAAATGTCGAACAAGCCAACAATAAAATCATGTTGTGTTTAGGATTGAAGTGTGTTAGAGGAGCTATTTAGGAACCAAATAGCCCCAGGGATATTTAAATCACCCAAGACTACTACATGATCTCTATCAGAAAGCATATTGGAAACCATCCGAATGGCGGAAATGTGGTTTCAAAAAATAGGTAGTTCCGACAATGGAGGAATGTAGGAAAATGTAATAAAAACAAAGCGACCATTACATTTATTTTAATACGCTTTCTCTCTTCCAAGTGAACGCGCGTTTTTTTTTGTCTTGCGCTTCGTTTTTGTGTAATAACGTCACGTTACCTAAAACTTATACTTTGTGTTTTTTTATAGTTCCCGTTCACTTCGCGTGTCCATGTAGCTATTTTAATTAATCTTAATCCCTTTATTTTCAATAATTAATTGTGCTGTCAGTGTTTGGCCTTTTTGTCTTTTTTTTGCATTTCCTCTTTGCACCTCTCCCGGTTAGCCGTTGTTGCTCTGTCGCGACAGCTAAACGTTTCCTAAGCTCGCTGATTCTCGCGCTCCCCTCCTCTCTATCGGTACAACTCTCTCGGTGCAGCTGCACTTCTCATTTCTTATCTGTCGCCCCCTCATCCTATACTTACAAGTACAGTGGTAAGTTTATAAAAATGCCTGCTGATATTGTCTGCTCTTTTAAAACATGCAAAAAGGCTGTTTTGTCTACCGACCTTACCATCGGCTGCTGGCTGTGTGACAACATTTTGCATGCAAAGTGCATTGGTGTTGCCGGCCGGACTGTTGATGACGTGAGGAAAAACATCGGTTTGCGCTACTGTTGCGATGCCTGTCGTGAAGTTGAAAGGGAAATGTCTTTTATGCGGCAAACCAAGGCCAGTTTTAAGGAGTTGTTATCGAGTTTTAACAAAACTCATAACATTTTCTTAGCGCTGGATAAGCAGTTTAATAACGCTATTAAACGAGTCTCCAAGGCGAAAGAAAACTGCCACTGGAGCGAAGTATTCTGAAGGAGCCTCCCGTGACTCAGCCATCGACCTCAGAATTAAATCCCAGAATTCTAAGGTCAAGTGTTCGGAAAGAGTCGGTATCCGAAGGTGCGGTGGGACTAAACGTTCCACCGCTAATTTCATTTTCGTCTCCTATGGGAGCAAAAATTTGGACCCCCCTTAGCCCCGTAAATTTATCCCCCCAGGAACTACCGACCAATATGGGCACTCCAGGCACTCCGTCTGTCTCCCCTCAAGCCCTCATTGCTATCCCACCTACGAAACAGATATTTGTTTCGCGGCTCTCCCCTGGTCAAACATCTGAGGATGTCATTGCCTTTATACGAGGCAAAGTCAGAGCTGAAAATTTAAAATTAAAGGTGGAAAAATTCAAATTTTCTTACGCTAGGGATATTTCATCCTTCAAAATAATTGTCCCTAATGACTTCTTTGGCACGATATGCTCAACCAAATTCTGGCCTGAGTATGTTGTCGTCAAAGAATATGAAGCTAAGAAAAAGAAACGGCCTGTCGGGATAACTCTTCCTAAGCCCGATCTGACCACTGTGCCCTCTTCATCCTATGCCTCTGTCCAAAAAAAAGTACTTTTTTGTTAATATCCTATCAGAATGCAAGAGGCTTGCGTAGTAAGCTGCATAAATTGTATACTGATAGTATTGTATTCGCCTCCCACGTTATTGTGTTCACAGAAACCTGGTTAAAGCCGGAGATTCTTAGCTCCGAAGTTTTCCCAGCTGCGTTCACGATTTATCGGCTAGATCGGCCTGTCAGGCGCGGGGATGGGGTCCTCATAGCGGTCAACTCCACTCTCACGTCAGAATTAGTAACTTTCGAGGAAAGCAACGAAGTTGAAATCCTTTGTGTGAAGCTATCATTTAATGGTCGCTTTGTTTTTATTACATGTTCCTACATTCCTCCATTGTCGGAACTACCTATTTTTTGGAACCACCTTTCCGCCATTTGGATGGTTTCCAATATGCTTTCTGATAGAGATCATGTAGTAGCATTGGGTGATTTGAATATCCCTATCATCCTACTTTCGATGTGACACTCGACATTGGTGCTGATATACAGAAGAAATCTGATAGACCAGCCAAAAGAGTTTACTGCTTTCGCAAGTCGGATTTCGACCGGCTGAATAATTTTATTTCTGACTTTAACTGGTCTGATCTATACATGTGCACTGTTATGGCCGATGCCGTGGACATTTTTTACAACGCGATGAATTCATTCTTCTCCGAATGTGTTCCATTATACTATCCATCCATTTCAAATAAACCACCTTGGTTTACTAAAGAATTGAGTTACTTGATCGGTTCAAAAGAACTTTTTGCTTTTCGCTTTACGCGGCTTAAACTGGGATGCTGAACAGAGATTACCCTCCTATGGCTCCTTGGCTAATCGTATTAGCTTGGTATTAGCTTTATTTATATCCTTATTCATGACGATGTTGAAAGTTCGACTTGTTAGGTCAGCTCAATTTCCACGTTCCGAGTAGGAATACTAGATTGTACATACCCTTAGTTTTGCGTCATTGTAGAACCTCCTATGAACTGCATGATCCCTTTAGAGAACTGTGTGCAAGTTATAATGATTTGTATTCGGTAATCTCACATGTTGTTAGTCTTCCTAAACTAAAAACTTTAATCCTTACCTATTTAGATCGCATGCATGCAAACATTCAGGCAGCTCGACGGTAGTTTATTTCCTCATATTCTTTTCTATATTTTCCATCGCGTCTTCTAATACCTAACCCTAACAGACACGTGCCACTTGAGTGTACTGACCGTAGTACATCAACGTCCATATATATATATATAACAAGAAAGGAAGCTAACTTCGTCTCACCGAAGTTTATATACCCTTGCAGAACTTTAACAAAAAATTAAAACCGAAAATCTGAAATAATTATTAGTTGCCAAATCTCAAGTTTGATGAAAATGGTTTGAAAATCGGCTAAGTTATGGGGTTTTTTTTTTATTTTCCTGATTGCTCCTATGGAAGCTATAGGATATAGTCGCCCGATTTTCACGAAATTAAAACCAAAATTCTAAAATAATATAAGATGGCTAAATATCAAGTTTGGTGAAAATATCTTGAAAACTGACAAAGTTATGGTTTTTTCTTTTATTTTCCTGATTGTTCCTATGGAAGCTATAGGATATAGTAGGCCGATTTTCATGAAATTAAAACTGAAATTCAGAAATAGTAAAAAACGGCAAAATACCAAATTTGATGAAAATATGTTGAAAACTGACAAAGTTAAATTTTTTTTACTAAAAATTTTTCGATTGTTCCCCTGGCAGCTATATGACATAGTCGCCTGATCCGGCTCGTTCCGACATATATACGAGTGAGAGTATATAGAAGACTAACTACAAAGTTTCATTCAGATAGCTTTAAAACTGAGGGACTAGTTTGTGTAGAAACGGACAGACGGACATGGTTAGATCGACTCGGCTGTTGATCCTGATCAAGAATATATATACTTTATAGTTTTGGAGAGGTCTCCTTCACTGCGTTGCAAACTTCTGACTGAAATTATAATACCCTGCAAGGGTATAAAAATGATAGCTTCACACAAAGGAATTCAACTTCGTTGCTTTCCTCGAAAGTTACTAATTCTGAAGTTAGAGTGGAGTTGACCGCTATGAGGACCCCACACCCGGCCTGACAGGCCGATCTAGCCGATAAATCGTAAACGCATCTGGGAAAACTTCGGAGCTAAGAATCTCAGGCTTTAACCAACCAGGTTTCTGTGAACACAATAACATGAGGGGCGAATGCAAACCTATCAGAATACAATTTAGGCAGCTTACTACGCAAACCTAGGAAATTAACAAAGAAGTACTTATTTTTTTGGACAGAGGCAGAGGATGAAGAGGGCACAGTGGTCAGATCGGGCTTAGGAAGAGTTATCCCGACAGGCTTTTTCTTAGCTTCATATTCTTTGACAACAACATACTCAGGCCAAAATTTGGTTGAGCATATCGTGCCAAAGAAGTCATTAGGGACATTTATCTTGAAAGATGAAATATCCCTAGCGTAAGAAAATTTGAATTTTTCCACCTTTAATTTTAAATTTTCAGCTCTGACTTTGCCTCGTATAAAGGCAATGACATCTTCAGATGTTTGACCAGGGGAGAGCCGAGAAACAAATATCTGTTTCGTAGGTGGGATAGCAATGAGGCCTTGAGGGGAGACAGACGGAGTGCCTGGAGTGCCCATATTGGCCAGTAGTTCCTGGGGGGATAAATTTACGGGGCTATAGGGATCAAAATGTGTGCTCCCATAGGAGATGAAAATGAAATTAGCGGTGGAACGTTTAGTCACAGCACCTTCGGATACCGACTCTTTCCTAACACTTGACCTCAGAATTCTGGGATTTAATTCTGAGGTTGATGGCTGTGTCAAAGGCGCTTGCTGTTGAGAGCCCGCCGCAGGTTGTTGAGATCCGTCACAATGCTTCGCTCCAGTTGCAGTTTTTTTGCGCATTGGAGACTCATTTAATAGCGTAAGGCTATTAAATTGTTTATCAATCGCTAAGAAGATGTTGAGTTTTGTTGAAACTCGAAGACAACTCCTTAAAACTGACCTTAGTTTACCGCATGAAAGACATTATTTCTCTTTCAACGTCACGACAGGCATCGCAACAGTAGCGCAAGCCGATGTTTTTTCTCACATCATTTTTCAGCCTTTTTACAAGTTTTGGAGAAGCAGACGATATCGGAAGATATTATTGAAGACTTACCACTGTACTGACAGATATGAGATGAAAAAAGCAGCTGCATCGAGAGAGTTGAAGCACTAGAGAGCAGGGGAGAGTGAGAGTATGCGAGCTTAGAGAACGTTTAGCTGTCGCGACAGACGAACAACGGCTAAACTGGAGAGGTACAAGGAGGAAATGCAAAAAAGACCAGAGGAACAAACACTGGCAGCACAATTAAGTAGTGAAATAAAAGGAATTAAATAAATTAATAAAGTTGGATGCACACGCGAAGTGAACGGGAACTATATAGAACACAAAGTAGAAGTTTTAAGCAAACCCCGGCGGTTTTAACGTAAAGATTTTTACAAAAACGAGAGCGCAAGAAAAATACACGACCGTTCACTTGGAAGCGAGAAAGAATTTAATGAGCTATTTGAAAAAACATATATCTCCCAAATTTATAAAGTTATGACAACATACATATATACAAAAAATTCTTGTACTTTGTTAAAATACACAGATTGTAAAAATTTCATTGCAATCGTGCCAAATAGCGAAGATACTTTTACTTTATACACATTATGTGTACAAGAGGCAGCCCAGGCAGAGGGCACCAAATAAAAAAGTTCATTATTCATTTTAGTTATGTTCACATTATTATAAAAATAAGATTACATATTTTGAATTGGCTAGTGGTGCAGCTGGCTAAGCTGCAGTCTACCCGAATTGGTTTTATTTATTTATTTATTCTGCTTGGGTATAGAAACTTCGGTAAGCCAAAGTTAGCTTCATTTCTGGTTTTACCTTCACATATAATGAACTTCTTAAATAATATGGCGTGTTTATCGTTTACTGGTTGAATGCATGTTTATAGCGCTTAAATATTAATATAATTCAAAAAATTACTTACTATTAAAGAAATACTTACTTCAAATAAATCAACCGGAACTTCATTTTTTAGCAAATATTTTTGAACACTTGCAACAGCATCCTTTGAGTATTCCTATTAATTAATATATATTATTTAATAAGGAAAATTTTAAATGGTTAATCTTACTTACATATGTATGTGATAGCATTTCTTCCATTATAAAATTATCATAAATTTCCCTTGCTAACTTTTTGCGCTCGTCATAACATTCTGTTTTTTCAAATGTTTTAATCTAAACCAGTAATGCCAATAAGAAGTGTTCCAAAAACAATTATATGAATAAGGTTTTACCTGCTCATAAAATTTTAATTGCTGAATTGGTTCATCAGAATCGTTCTCACAAAAATCTTTAAAAAGCAAGTAACCTAGAAAAAAAAAAATTATTTCAGTTCAATAAAATAACGAATACGTACCCAAAACTTCATTAAAAATTTTGTGAAAGTTTAATTCGTTTTCCTTTTCCAGATATTTATACATTACACTTCTGACACTAGAAAAAGAAAATATATTTTTTTTCAATTGTATACGAGAAATTTAAATAGTACAATACTGAAACTGATTTTATCAAAAGCGAGCTTTACATAAACTAAACTATAAACTACATAAACTACTATTTTTAAGATAGCCCTAAACAGTACGCAATGTACATATACAGCCATACATAGAAGATATATATATTTGTCGGGCGAGATCTTTCCTAATGCAATAACTCCAGACACACAAACCAATTTCAACGGTTTTGCATTCGCTGGGAAGGTCTCGGGCTCCGTGAGGTTTATAGCAAAGGATTCAGGAAAAAATTTCAACAGAAAAGCGGGAAAATCTTTTTAAAATCTTATATTTATTGACCAGTGGGTAAATTTGAACTAAATACATGAAACAAACCTAGCTTGGAGAGCGAATTGGAAGTTCTATGTCTTGGAATCCCGGAGTAAAAGGGAGAGAGAGTGTACGTTACATTTTGAGGTTGTGGAGAATTACACTGCCTTTCGAAAATAAGTGCCCTTGTGGCGCGATCATCTGTACATATGTTTAATTTAAGTCGAATTTTAAAGATAAGCACTGCCATACAGGAAATTTCATAAAATAAAACTTCGCAACAGACTTCGAGTAAAAAATCGTTAATTTCAAACAGATCAGTAATTTTGTTTATGAACGAATGGTTGAAAATTAGATTTTTGAGATACATCTTCATGTGAATTAAAGATTAAATAATAATGCCAAGAAAACGGAGCGCGGCGAATTTGAGCTATAGTAAGGTGAGATCAAGAAACATGCGACTAAGAAGATCCGAAGGAACAGATGAAGAAATTTAACAAAAAATAACTAATGTATGTATTATCATGAACATATGGCGTACGTTTAGAACGCAGTATATTAGAACAGACAATCAAAACGTTTCATAGGCATAGACAAATAAACATAGACATAGAACAAATAACCAACAACGCCAACAGTTAGGCAGAGCATTAACTTCAGACTCATTCCTACGCCTAGCATTCCAATATGAGCCTGATATTGAATATTATAAGCATTGAAAAGTAATAATTGGTGCAACAATAAACGAGAATGTTAGTTTGAAGGATTATAATTCGTACCAATTTCTGATTATGGCACCGGCTAGCTCTCTCTTCGGGCCGTGGATTCCCTAACCCTGCCCGCCACACACAACAATAAATTACATCGATACAACACTTCTCACAATATCTCACACACATAACAGACCTGGCTTCTCCTGATGACCTGGAGGCCACATGCTCATCCCTCCCTACCATGCAGTTGCTCGCATGAACACAATTTTTGTGCAACTGCCCCTTCTCCGATTATTTAACAATCGATAACGCTTTCTCTCTTCCAAGTGAACGGTCGTGTTTTTTCCTTGCGCTCTCGTTTTTGCGTAATAACGTCACGTAAAAACCACCGGGGTTTACCTAACACTTCTACTTTGTGTTCTTTATAGTTCCCGTTCATTTCCCGTGAGCATACAGCTATTTAAATTTATTTAAATACCTTTATTTTCAATATTTAATTGTGCTGCCGGTGTTTGCTCTTTTTGTCTTTTTGCATTTCCTCTTTGCACCACTCCCGTTTCGCCGTTGTTGCTCTGTCGCGACACCTAAACGTTTCCTAAGCTCGCTCATTCTCGCGCTTCCCTCCTCTCTATCGCTACAACTCTCTCGGTGCAGCTGCACTTCTCTTTTCACGTACAGTGGTAAGTTTGTAAAAATGTCTTCCGATATTGTCTGCTCTTTCAAAACGTGCAAAAGGCTGTTTTGTCTACCGATCTTACCATCGGCTGCTGGCTGTGTGACAACATTTTGCATGCAAAGTGCATTGGGGTTGCCTGCCGGACTGTTGATGACGTGAGAAAACCATCGGCTTGCGCTATTGTTGTGATGCCTGTTGTTTTGCGGCTCCCCCCTGGTCAAACATTTGAGGATGTCATTGCCTTTATACGAGGCAAAGTCAGAGCTGAAAATTTAAAATTAAAGGTGGAAAAATTCAAATTTTCTTACGCTAGGGATATTTCATCTTTCAAAATAATTGTTCCTAATGACTTCTTTGGCACGATATGCTCAACCAAATTTTGGCCTGAGTATGTTGTTGTCAAAGAATATGAAGCTAAGAAAAAGCCTGTCGGGATAACTCTTCCTAAGCCCGATCTGACCACTGTGCCCTCTTCATCCTATGCCTCTGTCCAAAAAAAAAGTACTTCTTTGTTAATATCCTATCAGAATGCAAGAGGTTTGCGTAGTAAGCTGCATAAATTGTATTCTGTATTTTGCATTCGCCCCTCATGTTATTGTGTTCACAGAAACCTGGTTAAAGCCGGAGATTCTTAGCTCCGAAGTTTTCCCAGATGCGTTTACGATTTATCGGCTAGATCGGCCAGTCAGGCGCGGGGGTGGGGTCCTCATAGCGGTCAACTCCACTCTCACGTCAAAATTAGTAACATTCGAGGAAATCAACGAAGTTGAAATCCTTTGTGTGAAGCTATCATTTAATGGTGGCTTTGTTTTTATTAAATGTTCCTACATTCCTCAATTGTCGGAACTGCCTATTTTTTGGAACCACCACCGCCAATCGTATGGTTTCCAATATTCTTTCTGATATAGATCATTTAGTAGTCTTGGGTGATTTTAATATCGCTGGGGCTAATTGGTCCCTAAATAGCTCCTCTAAAACACTTCAATCCTCAACACAACATGATTTTATTGCTGGCTTGTTCGACATTTCGCTGTCTCAAGTCAACCATGTACGAAATTCCTTAGAGCGCTTGCTTGATCTTTGCTTTGTCTCTGATCCGGCGACGCAACCTGAAGATCCCTATCATCCAACTTTCGATGTGAAACTCGACATTGGTGCTGATATACAGGAATTATCTGATAGACCAGCCAAAAGAGTTTAATGCTTTCAGAAGTCTGACTTCGACCGGCTGAATTATTTTATTTCTGACTTTTAACTGGACTGATTTTTTACAATGCGATGGATTCATTCTTCTCTGAATGTGTTCCCTTATCCCTCTATTTCAAATAAACCACCTTGGTTTACTAAAGAATTGAGTCACTTGAAAAAAAGTCAAGGCTATACACTAAATTTAAAAAAACCCGTTCTCGTTCTGACCTCTCTAACTATATATCGGCTCGGTCAAACAAAAACTATTTGACTGGGTCAATTTCCAGGGTCCAACTTTCTCAGGATTCTAAACAGTTTTATAATTTTGCTAATACCAAACCTAAAGCAGTAACTCATCCTTCATCACTTTCTTTTGCAAACGCAACTGTGAAGGGCGATCAGGCAATTAGAAACCTCGCACTTTCCCCTTATTTGGAAGGAATCATTCATTATTCCTCTTCACAAAAAAGGTAACAAATCGGAGGCCAATAACTATAGAGGAATCTCTAAGCTTTCGGCCATCCCTAAACTTTTCGAGAACATTATTACTCCTCATTTGCAGCACCTTTCTAGATCAGTAATTTCTCCATGTCAGCATGGATTTGTTAAGCGAAGATCAACAACCACAAATCTTCTGGAGCTCACTTCCTTCATTATAAGGGGTTTCCAGAAAAATCTTCAAACGGATGTAATTTATACTGACTTCAGTAAAGCATTTGATTCCGTTAACCATTCCCTTCTCCTCAGGAAACTCGACTTAATGGGATTTCCAATTGATCTTCTTAGATGGATCTCTAGTTATCTGACTGGCAAAAAGTCCTCTTTAAAAATAATGTATCTAATGTTCTCCGGGCCACCTCAGGTGTCCCGCAAGGGAGACACCTGGGTCCCTTGTTGTTTACATTAGTTATTAATGATTTGCCTGAAGTTTTGACAAATTCTAGAGTACTCATGTACGCTGATGATGTCAAGTCTTGTGTGCAATACAAGGACGTCGCTTACCAGTCTTATTTACAAACAGATCTTGATAGCTTCCAAACCTGGTGCCGCATAAACCTACTAAACTTAAATGGCTCTAAATGCAAGCTAATGACATTCTCTCGTGTCGTTCCCAAGCTTGCAACTTACACGCTTAACTGCTGCTCTTTGGAAAGAATTAACTCAGTTGATGACTTGGGTGTACGCCTGGATTACAAACTTGACTTTATCGATCATATTTCGTGCATGGTGAATAAAGCCAGAGGTATGCTGGGATTTATTAAACGGTGGTCGAAAGAATTCGATGACCCTTATGTAACTAAAACTTTATATATTTCATTAGTTCGTCCTATCGTAAAATACGGATCTTGCGTTTGGAGCCCCCAGAATGGGGTCCACAGTAAACGCACCTAGAAAATTTATGATTTTTTGTCTTTAATACGCCGGGATTCCCCTAAATGAGGGCTTATGGTCATATTGAATTTTTTGCTGCGTCACCCTGAATATTTTTGACATAAATATGCAATTTTAAGAGCTCAATTGTTCACATTGCTTCCGCTGGAATTTTTTTTCTAAAGACATCTATAGAAATATGCCTAAAACAAATCAGTTGACTATTCGAGAGAGAATCATTATATTGGCTGACCAAAACGTGTCAAATCGTGAAATAGCAGCTCGTACACATTATAATGAAAGCTCAGTGCGTCGAATTTTTAAGAAATATCGCGAGACTGGTGAAATTGGAAGGAAGAAAGGATCAGGAAATAAAAAATGCACAACTGCACAAGAAGACAGTATTATCGTGAGAACGAGCGTGTTGGACCGCTTCAGGGGGATTGCAGGGGATATTGCATTTGAGGTACGGCAACAATTTGCCAAGGATATTTCGGTTCAAACAATTCAACGTCGTTTAAATGAAGGGGTTTACTAGCAAGAAGACCTGCAAAAAAGTCACTACTGACTAAAAGAATGAAGGAAAATCGGCTAAGCTGGGCCAAAGATAAAGAAAATTGGAGTGATTTCGAATGGTCACGAGTGCTATTTTCTGATGAGTCCAAATTTAATCTCATTGGACCCGATGGCTCGAGCACAGTGCGCCGTTGAAAAGGCGAACGATATTTGCTGTATGAACACAGTTAAGCATTCACCTTACATTATGGTATGGGGATGCATATCAAAGTATAAAAGTAAATCAATTTTGATGGTTATGGTAAATGCCGCAAAATATTAGGATATCATTTTAAGTGGAGTTGTGTCTAGCATTGCGACAATAAGTGAAAAAGCAGAAAATCCCATATTTCAAGATGATTCTGCACCTTGTCATAGGGCTCGATCTGTAAGTAATACACTGAGCACTTGTCTTAAAAATGGCTGAATTCATTAAATCTAATCTTCTTCTTAATATAGATATCAAGTTTGAAAGAAGAATTAGGCATTACGTCCCTCAATTGGCCAGGAAACAGTCGACCTCAATCCAATCGAAAATTTCTGGGCCCTTATGGCGTCAAAAATTAAAAGAAACAAGCCTAAATCACTGGAAGAATTGAAGATAATAATAGAAAAAATATCGTACGAAGATGTAACGGCGGAATATTTAAGTGCTTTATACAATTCGATGCCCAATAGGGTAAAATGTGTAATCAAAGCAACCCCCTACAAAGTATTAATTTAAATTTAAAAGCAAAAAATAACAATATTTTAATAAAAAGTAAATATTATAATATAGCAAATTAAATAAATTTAATAAACTTTTGGTAAAAAATATTATTTCTTGAGTATACGCATTTGTATACTTAATATACATTTTTTTCTTTAAGTTGCCATATTTAAGAAAAGTTCAAAAATTGAAAAGGGGTCTGAACAAATTTTTTTTTTCTAAAAAATAGGCAGCGATAAAATAAAAACTAGTATGCAGTTTTATCACAAATTGTTCCATTAATCAGTAAAAAAAAGAATTGGATAATTTAGACAACATTTGCAGAAACGCCAAGCAATATAACTTAAAAGTTATTACATTTTTGCGGCTTTTTTTGTCACTGGGTGTATAATGATATGTATTCGGTAATCTCACATGTTGATAGTCTTCCTAAACTGAAAACTTTAATACCTACCCACTTAGATCGCATGTATGCAAACACTCAGGCAGCTCGCCGGTAGCTTATTTCCTCGTTTTCTTTCTATATTTTCCATCGCGTCTACTAACAGGCACGTGCCTGGTCTCATAAGGGCCGCTTGAGTGCACTAGTACATCAACGTTCATATATATAAAGATAGAGGGCGAACGACTGCGATACCTACGACATAATCAAATCAAGCTACCTATGGAATAGTACATTCAATTATGACAAGCTATTAACACCAGCGCCGACGCCACCAAAATTAGTAACTCTGTCATTCTTCCATCATCATATATTCCAAGCCAATCCACGCCATATGCAGGAATACATACAGGATGCTACAGGATGGACGACCGTATTTATTTATCACGTTCACATGTAATACAAAATGGCCAGAAATTGCATCATTGCTATTGCCAAGCCATAGTGCAATACATCGACCTAATATAATAGCACGATGAACCATTCGTTAAAAGAAAAAGCTTTTTTTGGGATCGGATGTACTGGACTCAAAGGAAATGGATCATCATCATATTTAGCGATGAAGCTAAATTTTATGTAAGTGGCGATGCTGCGCAAAACAGAGTTAGCAGTAATAAAACTGAAAGGTACCTTAAAGACTGCCTTAAAAGAACGGTTAAGTTCCCAACTAGCATTATGGTGCGAGGTTGCTTGTCTGCCAAAGGAGTAGGACAGCTTAACTTTTTGGCTTTCTGAATACATATTTCAGCAGGATGGAGCATAATTTCATACAGCCAAACGAACTAAATCATGACTGCAGTAGGTCTTAGATTGGCCAATGTGGCGGACCTGAGCCCTATAGAAAATTTATGAGATATGATATAAAGATAAAGAATTAGTCTCAAAGAACCCTATCGGATTCGAAGTTAGTTAACTTCGGCTTACCGAAATTTAAAAAAAATTTAAAACTGAAATTCTAAAATTATAATAAGGGGCCAAATCTCAAATTTAATGAAGATATGTTGAAAAACACCGAAGTTATGATTTTTTTCTGTTATTCCGATTGTTCCTATGGCACCTATATTTATTTATATGGACGTTGATGCACTACGGTCAGTACACTCAAGTGGCCCTTATGAAACCAGGCACGTGCCTGTTAGGGTTAGGTATTAGTAGACGCGATGGAAAATAAAGAAAAGAATGCGAGGAAATAAACTACCGGCGAGCAGCCTGAGTGTTTGCATGCATGCGATCTAAGTGGGTAAGGATTAAAGTTTTTAGTTTAGGAAGACTATCGACATGTGAGATCACCGAATACAAATCATTATAACTTGCACACAGTACTCTAAAGGGATCATGCAGTTCATAGGAGGTTCTACAATGGCGCAAAACTAAGGGAATGTACGATCTAGTATTTCTACTGGGAACATGGAAATTTAGCTGACCTAACAAGTCAGTACTTTCCACATCGCCGTGAATTAGGTTATAAATAAAGGTAATACCAAGCATAGTTCTACGATTAGCCAAGGAGGGTAAGTTAATTAGGAGAAGTCTACTATAATAGGAGGGTAATCTCTGTTCAGCATCCCAGTTTAAGCCGCGTAAAGCGAAAAGCAAAAAGTTCTTTTGAACCGATTCGATGCGTTTACTGTGGACCCCATACTGGGGGCTCCAAACGCAAGATCCATATTCTAAGATAGGACGAACTAGTGAAATATATAAAGTTTTTGTTAAATAGGGGTCATCAAATTCTTTCGACCACCGTTTAATAAATCCCAGCATACCTCTGGCTTTATTCACCATGCACGAAATATGATCGATAAAGTCAAGTTTGGGATCCAAGCGGACACCCAAGTCATCAACTGAGTTAATTCTTTCCAAAGAGCAGCAGTTAAGCGTGTAAGTTGCAAGCTTGGGAACGACACGAGAGAAAGTCATTAGCTTACATTTAGAGCCATTTAAGTTTAGTACGTTTATGCAGCACCAGGCTTGGAAGCTATCAAGATCTGTTTGTAAATAAGACTGGTAAGCGACGTCCTTGTATTGCACACAAGACTTGACATCATCAGCGTACATGAGTACTCTAGAATTTGTCAAAACTTCAGGCAAATCATTAATAACTAATGTAAACAACAAGGGACCCAGGTGTCTCCCTTGCGGGACACCTGAGGTGACTTGGAGAACATTAGATAAATTATTTTTAAAGAGGACTTTTTGCGTCCTGCCAGTCAGATAACAAGAGATCCACCTAAGAAGATCAATTGGAAAACCCATTAAGTCGAGTTTCCTGAGGAGAAGGGAATGATTAACGGAATCAAATGCTTTACTGAAGTCAGTATAAATTACATCCGTTTGAAGGTTATTCTGGAAGCCCCTTATAATGAAGGAAGTGAGCTCCAGAAGATTTGTGGTTGTTGATCTTCGCTTAACAATTCCATGCTGACATGGAGAAATTACTGATCTAGAAAGGTGCTGCAAATGAGGAGTAATAATGTTCTCGAAAAGTTTAGGGATGGCCGAAAGCTTAGAGATTCCTCTATAGTTATTGGCCTCCGATTTGTTACCTTTTTTGTGGAGAGGAATAATGAATGATTCCTTCCAAATAAGGGGAAAGTGCGAGGTTTCTAAGGATAAGGTAAACAATTTCAGAAGGGGCGAGCACAGGGCATCGGCACAATACCTAAGCACACAGCCCGGTATTCCGTCGGGACCTGGCAGATAAACGGGCTTTACACGATGAAGATCTAAAAGGAGGGAGCTTTCGTTTAAACATGGACTGAAAATTAAGTTCGATTTGGGCAAGCTATAAGAATACGTCTGATTTAGGTCAGTGGAAGTGGAATATGTTGTTTGAAAAAATTGGGCAAAAAGATCAGCAATTGCCTGATCGCCCTTCACAGTTGCGTTTGCAAACGAAAGTGATGAAGGATGTGTTACCGCCTTACGTTTAGTATTAACAAAATTATAAAACTGTTTAGGATCCTGAGAAAATTGGACCCTGCAACGAGTCAAATAGTTTTTATAACACTGTGCGTTCAGTACGGTGAAGTTTGACCGAGCCGATAAATAGTTAGAGAGGTCAGAACGAGAACCGGTTTTTTTAAATTTCGTGTACCGCCTTGACTTTACATTTTTTAAGCGACTCAATTCTTTAGTAAACCAAGGAGGTTTATTTGAAATAGAGGGATAGTATAAGGGAACACATTCCGAGAAGAATGAATTCATCGCATTGTAAAAAATGTCCACGGCATCAGCCATGTCAGTGCAATTGTACAAATCAGACCAGTTAAAGTCCGAAATAAGATTATTTAGCCGGTCGAAATCAGACTTGCGAAAGCAGTAAACTCTTTTGGCTGGTCTATCAGATTTCTTCAGTATATCAGCACCAATGTCGAGTGTCACATCGAAAGTAGGATGATAGGGATCTTCAGGTTGCGTCAGCGGCGCCACCCTCAATAAACTGACACTCGCCGGATCAGAGACAAAACAAAGATCAAGCAAGCGCTCTAAGGAATTTCGTACATGGTTGACTTGAGACAGCGAAATGTCGAACAAGCCAGCAATAAAATCATGTTGTGTTGAGGATTGAAGTGTGTTAGAGGAGCTATTTAGGGACCAAATAGCCCCAGGGATATTAAAATCACCCAAGACTACTAAATGATCTCTATCAGAAAGCATATTGGAAACCATCCGAATGGCGGAAAGGTGGTTCCAAAAAACAGGTAGTTCCGACAATGGAGGAATGTAGGAACATGTAATAAAAACAAAGCGACCATGAAATGATAGCTTCACACAAAGGAATTCAACTTCGTTGTTTTCCTCGAAAGTTAATAATTCTGACGTGAGAGTGGAGTTGACCGCTATGATTTATCTAGCCGATAAATCGTGAACGCAGCTGGGAAAACTTCGGAGCTAAGAATCTCCGGCTTTAACCAGGTTTCTGTGAACACAATAACATGGGATGAGAATGCAAAACTATCAGAATACAACTTAGACAGCTTACTACGCAAGCCTCTTGCATTCTGATAGGAGATTAACAGAGAAGTATTTAGTTTTTTTGAACAGAGGCAGAGGATGTAGAGGGCACAGTGGTCAGATCGGGTTTAGGAAGAGTTATCCCGACAGGCCGTTTCTTTTTCTTAGCTTCATATTCTTTGACGACAACATACTCAGGCCAGAATTTGGTTGAGCATATCGTGCCAAAGAATTCATTTGGGACATTTATTTTGAAAGATGAAATATCCCTAGCGTAAGAAAATTTAAATTTTTCCACCTTTAATTTTAAATTTTCAGCTCTAACTTTGCCTCGTATAAAGGCAATTACATCTTCAGATGTTTGACCAGGGGAGAGCCGCGAAACAAATATCTGTTTCGTAGGTGGGATAGCGATGAGGGCTTGAGGGGGGACAGACAGAGTGCCTGAAGTGCCCATATTGGCCGGTAGTTCCTGCGGGGATAAATTTAAATTTACGGGACTATGGGGGTCAAAATTTGTGCTCCCGTAGGAGACGAAATTGAAATAGGCGGTGGAACGTTTAGTCCCACTGCCCCTTCAGATACCGCCTCTTTCCTAACGCTTGACCTCAGAATTCTGGGATTCGATTCTGAGGTCGTAGGCAGTGTCAACGGCGGCTGCTGTTGAGCGCCCGCCGCAGGTTGTAGGGATCCGTCGCTCTGCTGCACTCCAGTTGCAGTTTTTTTGCGCCTTGGAGACTCATTTAATAGCGTAAGGCTATTAAATTGTTTATCAAGCGCTAAGAAGATGTTATGAGTTTTGTTGAAACTCGATAACAACTCCTTAAAACTGCCCTTGGTTTGCCGCATGAAAGACATCATTTCCCTTTCAACGTCACGACAGGCATCGCAACAGTAGCGCAAGCCGATGTTTTTTCTCACATCATCAACAGTCCGACCGGCAACCCCAATGCACTTGGCGTGCAAAATGTTGTCGCACAGCCAGCAGCCGATGGTAAGATCCGTAGACAAAACTGCCTTTTTACAGGTTTTGGAGAAGCAGACGATATCGGAAGACATTATTTTAGACTTACCACTGTACTTGTAGCAATAGATGAGGGGGCGAAAGATATGAAAAGAAAAGTGCAGCTGCACCAAGAGAGTTGAAGCGCTAGAGAGCAGGGGAGTGTGAGAGTAAGCGAGCTTAGAGAAACGTTTAGCTGTCGCGACAGAGCAACAACGGCTAAACGAGAGAGGTGTAAAGAAGAAATGCAAAAAAACACAAGAACAACAAACACTGGCAGCTCACTTAAGTTGTGAAATAAAGGTTTTTAATAAGTTAATATAGTTAATAAAGATGCATGCACACGCGAAGTGAACGGGAGCTATGTATATAGAACACAAAGTAGAAGTTTTAAACAAACCCCGGCGGTTTTTACGTAAATAATTTTACAAAAACGAGAGCACAAGAAAAAAACACGACCGTTCACTTTGAAGCGAGAAAGATTATTGTATTGTATTGTATGTATGTTAAAGTCGTCCGATTTTCATAAAATAAAAATAGAAATTCTGAAGTAAACAAATATTAACAAATTTTGAATTAAATTTAAATATTTTGAAACCTGACAAAGTTAAAATTTTCCGAGCGTTCCTATGGGAGCGTTCCTATATGATATAACCGAAATCGTGAAATAATAATAAGTGGCTAAATCTCAAATTGTATGAATATGTTGAGAAACAGCAAAGATATGTTTTTTTTGCTATTATTTTTCGTATTGTTTATATGGCAGCTATAGGATATAGTCGTTCGACTCGTATAAAATTTAAACCGAAATTGTGTAATAATACAAGCGGAGAATAAAACCTGCCGATTGTAAAAATATCACAATATCAATATTGATTCCGTTGATTTGCGAAATCCGAAAAAAGATGGAAGGTGAAGCGCAACATAAAAACCACCGAGGGTTTTCTAATACGCGACTATCTGATGGATTCTTACTTCTCGAGTAATGACCGTACTTGACCTAAGGTTTAATAAATACGGAATTTTGTCGATTTTTGCGTTAGAGTCTCAAATATATGAGAATCTGATAACATGAGTGCTTTTAAGTATACTGCAAAGCTGTATTTATGTGTTCCAAGGCTGGGAGAGTTATGTCAGACCACAGGAGCTGCCTAAAGGCTGCAATAGTTAAGAGGTTATGCTGGTTTTTTGGCCGACAAAATATGTCCGTTTTGGAATTTTTTTTCTCAGCTCTGTAGTAAGGCACATTATCGCAATAAAATGTATCTGAGTAACACAGGCCGACAAAAATGGACCTTAAAAAAGTACGGAGAATAAACCCTTCAGATTGTGAAAGAAATCGGTCTGTAGTCTAGTTTAGTCGGTCTAGTCAGATTCCCAAAAGTTTCCATCACGTAGCAATTTTAAGGAAATCGCCCTCAAAGTACCAAAAATTACCTATTTTGGCACTTTTCAAACGCTAATAACACAGAAACCGCCCAATGAAATTGGGCTTAAGTGAATGGCCAATCTTTCTTAGTTTATGTTTTAAGTTTCAGCTGCAACTTTTTGCAACCTTGGCTGGCGAAAATCCTCCATCCGAATCTTCCACTAGTGCGCCGACTGGGAAATGGGCACTGTATTATCCCGGATAACGGGTAATGCATCGCCGCTTGCTCCATCCGAGATAATGCAGTGTCTAGCTAAGGCTTCTGTTCATCTCCTTTCGCCCAAAAGCTGGGAAGATGAACCATTAGCCATGGTTGGAGGTGCTTGGCGGAAGGCATAATACGTAAATTGGTGGTTCCCCTGAAAGCTAACTTTTTTTTTCCGAGGAACGGAGGACTACAGAATCAACCTGGGCAGGATATCAGCCCAAACGTCAGTGGAAGGCGTGACTGCTACCACCAGCGGGCACGGGGGGGGAGCAATCAAGGTAAACATCGCCGCTCGGGGTCCGCTGCCGATACAGACACGGGCCCCAAGAGCGAGGTGCTCAACCAACGCAAGGAGGAGAGCTTCCTCAACTCGCCGAAACCAGGCACCAGTTGCCCGCATAGGGACGGGCCAAAATGGTCAAGCGAGGGGAGGTGCTGCACGGCTCGTCGAAGCGCTGTTCGCACTGCACTATGGGGGTTTTGACAACTTTATGGGGCATTTAGTAATTTTTTTTTAAAGTTAGTTAATTTAAAAAAAATTACTGGGAATGCATTAACAAAACATCAAACTGTTATGCCTCATACTCAAAATGTTAATACTTAACAGTATATGTTAGCATAACAGCTGTAAAGTGAGCTGTTGCATTCCAGAGCAAGGACGCTAAGTTTGCAATTTTTACAATGTGATCTGGGAAATTCAACTATTCGTTAAAAACACAATTTTCAAAGAAAAAAACGAATGGATTCTGATTTCCCAGGTCTGTACTACATGTTAAATGTATTAATTGTTTAAATTGTGCATGTCAATACTAACATTTTGTCATTTTAAAAATGCACCTTAAGCTGAATTTTTTAAGAAACAAATTTCAACTTTGAAACTTTAAGTTATGAAATAGAAGTATTCCTTGGTTTTCAATGAGTCCAAGTTTATGTTGTAGCGATGTTAATTTTGAGTAAAAGGCTGTTTGTCTTATTGTGCACTTTTGCGCAATATAGATGCAATTTTAAATTTTCTTAGATAACCTTACTGTTTCCAACGCCGATTTGGTTGCTGTTCGAAGTAGCAAAAAGGGCCGGCTTGAGCAAGAAAAGGATGTAAAATGATTTTGTCGAAATAGCAAACGAAATAAATTAATGATTATAATAATACTTCAAATAAAATATTAGTTTTAACCTTTTAAGTATGATGGAATTTGTTCTTTTTCGCTTTAGTTGCACCCTTGGAAAAACACTGCAATTCGACATTTTCGTCTGATAGTTCCTAGGGAAAACGTTATCCGATTTAGTTTAAAATTGCTATATCGTTTTAAAAGAGCAACAAATTTCAGCTGCTAAAATTATATTAATTTATCTTAAGTTTTACCCAATCGTTCCTATGGGAGCTATAGAATATAGTTTCCTAATCCAAAGCAGAAGCAGAACCGCGCTATTTGTACGGAAGGGTCTCCAAGCTAACCTTCTGTCTCATTACAGCTCGGATTATCTGACTGTGGTAATGCTTGAAAGCAAGAGGGTCCTACTGGTAGCGTCCTGCTACATGGCTCAGGACAGGACAGCCCCACCGGAGCAACTCAGGAGCCTGGTGGATGCCAGCCCGAAATACCTGCTAATAATGGTCGGTGCAGATACCAACGCACACCACTCCGTGTGGGGGAGCCCCGACATTAACGAAAGAGGGGAGTAACTTTTAGACGTTATACTTAGTACCAATCTATATGTAGCAAACTTGGGGGAAGTGCATACCTTCGTGGGTCCAACCTCCTCTAACGTGCTACATATAACACTTCTAGCAGGGCAGGATACCGCGGTCTCACATTGAAAAGGCCTCGAGAGACCATTCTTTTCAGGCCACAAGTACATCCAGTTCCAATACGACTTCAAACACTCTCCAAGACCACCGGTCTTCAGAAATCCCCGGAACACCAACTGGAGCAAGTTCAAAAGGACAATCGGCGCAAGACTCGCGGCTGGTCTGGTCACAGTTATATCCGTGGAGGAAATAGAAATGCCCCTTGATACTCTTTCCCATGAAATACTAAATGCGTACCACTCATCATGCCCGGTATCAAGAAATAGGAAGAGAACCAAGCCACCATTGTGGCTCAAACGCAGCAACTTCAGAGTTTTTCAAAATTGCCAAACAAACGGAAGATGATAAAATCAACGAGGAGTATAAAATCCTACTAAGGGATTACACGAAGGAAATACGCAGGGCGCAAATAAGCTCTTGGAGAAACTTCTGCTCTAACATAAAGGCAGCCACAGAAACAGCGAGACTCCGGAAGTTGCTATCGAAGCAACCAACCATACAGAGTCAGTTCAAAAACGACGATGAACATTGCACTGAGGGCAGCGAAGTGGCCCTAACAGCACTAATGGAAGCACATTTTCCAGTGGGCGGACAAGGTAGGACTCAGTATCAATGCGGACAAGACGGAGCTCATTCTGTTTACCAAGAGATACAAGTACCGCCAAATCAAATCCCCCCAAAAATCAATGCATCCAGGCTGACCCCGAAAACACTGTCCTAGACAGCTGGCATGGAAACCCTATGTACTAGAGAGGGTGAAAAAAGCCAACATGGGATCACTCGCCTACTCCTAGATCTCCACGCGCAACTGATTGAAGGAATGGCCTAGTAGCATCAGGAAATATGTCGCTGCAAGGATTCGGGCACAGTTCAATTGGCCGATACATACACAGTTCATCTGACTACATGATACCCAGAACCTGCCCAGAAGTCAAAATAACAACATTCATTGGATCTGAAGACTGGAAAATGGCTCAGGACCATGCCCGACACTTTAACATATACACTGACAACTCCAAGATGGAAGGAGGAGTAGTAGCGGACTTATTCTGCACAGACCCAGAGATAAGGCTGTCGTATAAGCTACCAAGCCAAAGCCAAAGTCTTCGCCATTAGGAAGGCGGCAGAGCTTGCGCAGAGAATAGACCGCCCACGTGAGGCGGTAAACATGTTCGTAGACAGTCAAGTGGCGATCAAATCCATGCAATCGTCGGAGGTCTGCTTCAAAAATGTACTGGCAAGCAGGGAAGCACTAGATACCCTAAGCATAACAATGTCAGTGCAGATCTATTGGGTGTCCAGCCACCAGGGCATTGATGGCAACAAGAACGCAGATGTAGTTGTAAAATAAGGCGTCGAATTGACGAGTGGCAGAACAAAAAACGTCCCCGTCTCCCTAAGAACGCTCAAAAACAAGCTAGAGAGTCAGGCAGACGCACGTGAAAGAAGCAGATGGAGATGAATCTCTGAAGCGATCGGTTGTGTTCCTCCGCGAAACGTCTAAGTACCACAGCATCTAAACACAAAGCAAACAAGAATATTAAACCTCCTATCTACATCTTGGGTGAAGAAGCATACAACTTTAACAACTTTAAGCGGCCTTATAGTTTGTTGACCACAACATGTTCGAACCGCCGGCCATCTGGAGGAAACAACCTCCAGACTGGCAGAAACCTCTCCGTTCATCAATCCAAGGAGAAGTCATCAGTTGCAGGAAAACAAAGGACGGTAACGTACTAATTAAAAACTAATGAAGTTAGTTAGTATGCCGTCTAACATTCCCTATCTCAATATCCCCATCAAAATCACCGAACATCGAAGCTTAAACTCCACCAAATAGAGCTGGAAATAAGATCGGCAATGTATCGATACATCGATGTTTTCCAAAACATCGAAACATCGAGGTTTCCAAACATCGATGGTCGATGTTTCCCCTTCACCTATTACTTCTTGGCATGGAAGAATCTTGGTAAGCTGAACGCATTTTTTATCAATTCAGCAAATAAAACTAAAATATACTAAAATTATTGTAGATTTCGAGAAATATTGGTGTTGGCGGTTCTTTAGATGAACTAACACACATCAATGCTCCAACAAACACTTCTCTCATTTCAAGCCCGCCAATACCAGAATCCTCAGCAGAATCCAACCTATTTAGTTTTTAACAAACCAAACAATCTCAAAAAACTCAAAGCAGCCGCGTGAGTTCAATTTTAGCTTTGCGGCATACTTAAATGCGGATAATTTGGAACCTGCCCAAAACCCGTTGGACTACTTGAAGGTAAAAAAAATAACAATTATCAAACTTATTAAACTTAAAAATTTCCACAGATATCAAATGATGCAACATTTAAAACTTGCGTCCTTAAATATTTCTGCGTACCGGCCATCTTCTTAAGTTTTTATGTTACCTTTTTTTCGAGTAGAACTCGGCTGTTTTTTACTTTTATTTTAATTTAAGTTAAGTATAAATATTCAGAAAATAAAAATAAAGCGTAACTTTTTATAATGGAGTAAAAACATTTTTTAAAATTACACAAAAAAAATCGATGTATCGATACATCGATGTTTTCTCCTGAAAAACATCGAAACAACGATGTAAGAAAACATCGATGATTTTCCAGCTCTACCACCAAAGGCGTAATCTACTCGAACGACCTAAAAGGAATCAGCGAAAATAAAGTACTAGAGAACCTCAAATCACAAAAGGTGGAAGCCGTCGAAAACATTTACAAATATATCCCCGGACTACTCCTCTACAAAAATCAACAGAATGAAACCGTCCTTAATAAAATATCTTTTAAAAACAACTAATCTCGCAGAATTCCTCTACATCGGTTACGATGAATCTGCCTGAATCTAACCATAACGCCCGCAACTTCCTTTCCAAACAAGAAGTCCAAGCTATCAAGACAATGGAAAAAGTTTATACCAAGACAGCCTGGTTCATCTACACCAAACGACACCACCACGGCTCACTCTACTCCACAACAACAAAATCATACTCAACAAGACCAACACAACCACAACAATCAACTAACAGGAAAACAGTAAGACTCAATTCAAACGAATTTGACCCAACCTACGCAACAAACCTCACCGCAGATGAACCCATGGCCGAATCCACTATAAAAAAATCTCAAAAAATGTCCCCTCTAAACACATCTAATAGAGCTAAGCGCCTCCTTAAATCAGAACAAACCACATTTTTAACCAAATCTAAACTAAAAACTTTAACCGCCAAAGAATCTAAAACCACACAAGAAAGCGAACGCCAATTTAAAAGAGCAGTCCGAGAAGCAAAAAAATCTCCATCATAAAATTCACAACCAGCATCAACCAATTTTCCGACCCCACAAAAACGTGGGCGGACATAAAAAGACTATATGGCCTCCACCCACAAAAACACATACACTACATTTGCAACCCCACAGAAATAACCGACCAAACTGAAATTGCAAACGCATTTGGCCAAACTTGGTCAGAACAGGCCGATGATAGTAATTTCTCCCCCCAATTCCGACTTAACAAAGAAACTTTTGAACACAACCCCAATGAATCAGCCCTCCAACGCAGCCCCAGAAAGAGAAAAAAGCATCTCCTTGATTGAATTCGGCCCTGAACTCCCTAAAAGGTAACACGCCAGGTCTAGATTGAATTTCCTATCCCATGATCAAAAACCAATCACAGTTAAATACAGAATAATCCCCACATCCCTCAATCATTTAAAATAGAAATTTAAATGTATAGACCCATCTCCTTAAACCCATGCTTAGCCAAAGTTCTAGACAAAATTATGGCTAAAAGACTGTGGTGGTTTGTGGTGCGTTTTAAATAACGATCTCATTCACAATAGCCAATTCGGCTTCAAAAGAGGCAAATCTGTACTAGACAGTCTACTCTACGTTGACCACCTAGCCTACAGATCCCTAGCCCTCAAAGAGCACCTCTTAATCATATCGCTAGACTTTTCCAAAGCATTCGATAGAATAGGCATCCACACAATAATACACCAACTACAAAACTGGAAAATAGGCCCGAATATGAACAATTACATAAAGAACTTTATGACAAACAGGAAAAATATAGCTGAATCTGGAAAATGCCTTTCAAACACCTTCCCCCAAAACAACGGCATCCCACAGGGATCGCCAATTTCAGTAATACTATTTCTCATCGCCTACAACTCACTATCCAACATCATTTCCCTTTCTAAAGAAATCAAATTTTGTGACTACGCAGACAATTTTCATCTCCTTATCCATCACAATAAACAAAAAAACCCTTCAGCCAACCTTTCAAACACATTTAGTCGAATAAACGAGTGGTGCTCCCACTCTGGCCCAATCCTGTCAGTGGATAAATGCAAAATTCTCCATATCTGCCGCAAAAACAACTGCAAAGCCAACATTAACTCAGGCGAATCAAATATACCAAGCACCAACACCCTTAAAATCTTAGGCCTTACTATCAACCCCAGATTTAACTGGACCATTCACATAAGCAATCTAAAATCAGCACCTACCAAACCTCTAGGCATTATCAAACATTTTACCTCCCACAAATATAACACCAACACAGCAACCCTAATCCAAATAGTTAAAGCAATCATAGTTTCGAAAATAGACTTCTGCCTCCCCATATACGGACACGCCCCAAAATCGCAACTTAACCGCCTTAAAACTTCTCTGAACTCAGCAATAGGATCAGCCTTAGGAGCTTTACGCACTACGCCGGCATCAACCCAATAGGACACAAGAGAGACTATCTTACAGGCAAATTCTCAAAAAACCTGATCCAAAGCATAGATACCCCTATAAAACATCTCACCAAACCCCCCAAAAGAACATTTAAATACACCAGTACTTTAGACCGCATTATAAAAATATGTACAACACACTGCATCCCCTATCTTCCTACAAAGAAAAGAAAGGGCAATAAATTCAATATGCTAAACATAATTAAAGTAACACCAACACTTCATTAGCAAAATACAACAAAAACAGTACATATACAGACGGCTCGAAAGCCACCTATGCGTGGCCTCCTATGAGGGCCGCCCGAACTAACCTAACCTTTGCAACCTTCCGACTAACTCGCTTTTTTGTGTTGGTGCATATTTTGTGTTTCATTCCATTCGTTTATGTTTTTATGTTTTGTTGTGTTCGATTGGTTTAAATTGGTTCTTTCTTGTATTTCGGGCTTTAACATATGGTTCTTGCATTAATATATACTATGATAGTTTATAATTTATTGTTAGCTCTACATTCCAACTAAAAGTATTTGTGGCCGCCCTTCCCATATTACATCATCCACTGTGCACTGCTTGGCTAGTTCTAAAAAAAACAGAATTTTGTATTTTGTGGGCTATTTAAGGCCACAACTCGTTCAATGCCATGCATCAAGCAGAGAATTCACCGTATTTGGCAGTGTTTTTTATTTCGCAAATTTAAGTTAGCTCTCTGTTAAATTGGTTTTTTGATTTCATTTTACCCAGTTTGATTATTTCTCTAGTCATCAAAGAGAATCGTTAGATTGAAAAAAGAATAAATTTCATATAAAAATTATTTTAAATAAAAAAAAATTGAATTCAATAATTATAATTAATTATGCTTTGTATTTTTTTTGTTATTCTTCTAAAAATAAAACTGCAAAGCAAATCACGTGTTCCGTGTTAGTCTTTCCAATTGTTTTCAATTTTCAATAATTACAGTTTTTTGATTGCATTTTTTGTTTCTTAGTATTATATACTATAACTATTTTAAATTACATGAAAAAATTACAGAAAACAAAATTATTTGACTTGGGTTCGGTTCTCCCCATGAATTGAACTCGGGACAACGTGCAATTACTCTAACCCATGTTATAAAAATAGCAAAGACTTGTTTTTCACTGTATGCAAGCAGCATTGGAAAAGATACAAAAACAAGAGACAAAATAGTAAATTAATAAATTACAAATTGTGTAAATATTTTGCATTAGTGAGAAAAATGTTGTTTAAAAAAACAAGATGGACATACAGTCGGGTGTCCCGACAGTAGAATACCCTGTACCATTACAAGTCGCAGCTCGATTTGGTTCCCGAGAATAAGAAGCCAAAAACTAAGAAACGGAGACAAATTGACATATAATGCAAATGTCAGCTGAATCAAAAGTACAGTCGGTAGCTCAGTGGATAAAACCGCGGGTGCATTTTTTTATGCAATTGGCCTGGGTTCGATTCTGCCACCAAATCATAGTATTTTTTTTTTTTAATAAAATATAGGTTTTTAATTGCATTTTTTTGTATTTCTTAGTATAAAATACTATAATAATTTTGATTTACAGTTAAAAATTACAAAAAAAAAAAAAATTTGGCTTGTCGCCGGCAGGAATCGAACCCGCGCGTGCTTCTCCTCTTCTACACTTCGCGTAGACTTCATTTTAGTCAGCTGCACCATCAACCAATTTGAAGTCGGTAATCTTAATTTCATAAAAATGTGAAATGAAAATTTTGATTTGGATATTTGGAGCCCTATGCCTGCGCTGCCTCTGGTATACATAATATGTATGAAGTAAAAACGCTATATCTCCGCTATTTATGGCACGATCGCAATGAAATTTGGGCAATCTGTGTATTTTGATAAAATACATCAAGCTTTTGAATATGGTTTACATAGCTTTATAAATTTGGGAGATATATGGTTTTTTTCAAATAGCTCCACCAAAAAGGGGAGCAGCAAAAATTTAAAACAAACTTGATCTGCGTGCAGATATAAGAAGTCTAAATCCCAAGTTTCGTGTCTCTAGCTCTTATAGTCTCTGAGATCTAGGCGTTCATACAGACGGACAGACAGACAGACAGACAGACGGACGGACGGACAGACGGACATGGCTATATCGACTCCTTTAGTGGTCCTGATCAATATTTAGGTAACTTTTGGGGGTCTGCCACGCCTCCTTCTGCCTGTTACAGAATATCGCACTCGCACAAAACTATAATACCTGTGTACCTTTGGTACAGGGTATAAAAAAACTGTTCGTGGACTCGTCGATGACAGGAATCGAACCAGTGACAACTCATTTTTTAATAAAAACATTTCGGGTAGACTTCAGCTTGGTCAGCTACACCACTAACCAGTTTGACATGAGTAATCTTAATTTCATAAAAATGTGAACATAACTAAAATGTAATTTGAACGTTTTGATTTATTTGGAGTCAAAGTGGGTGCTATTACCAAAACAATTAATAGGCATCGAAACAGAGTAGGAAACTTCCTGAAGTCACCCCAAAAATATACCCAGAACATTCCCAAAGGTGCAATTCCAAAGGTTGATAACGCACTATTGGCTTTGGCAACTAATAAAAATTGGAGCTGAGCCCAAATTAAGGCACATTTGAAATTACCAATATGTAGGCAATAGGTACAATATATTTGCCGAAAGGATTTGCACCTTACATATAAAGCAATAGACCTTAAACCTAAGCTTTTTCGGGGCAAAATAAGCTCGACTTGTCTATTACGAGAATACAATTCTTGGGCCACCGAAATTCAAATTGTCATCTTCAGTGATGAAAAAATGTAATTTAGATGGCCCAGATGAAATCAGTATTGGCAAGACCCCAGGCATGTCAGGCAGAATTGCCACAGACGCAATCTTGGTAATGGTTTGGGCTGCTTTTACATAGTTACTTTGGAAAATGGCCTATATGCTTCATGCCATATCGCATAAATGCGGAAATGTATACCAATATGAGCTAGTACCATTTTCCGAAAAGATTCATCCCGGAGACTTTGTGTTTCAACAGGATAACGCTTCTATACTCGTAGCGCGGTATACGAAGACGTTTCTGGAAACTAAAGCAATCGCTGTAAGTCCAGACTTAAATCCGATAGAGAATCTTTGGGACATCTTTTCAGCAAAGTTTTCGGAGGTGGAAGGCATTTTTAGACCCTGAAAGACTAAAAGACAGCTATTGTTAAGGAATGGGCATCCATTGATTCAGCTGTCCTCCAAAACTTGGCGAATTCAATTCCGAAGCGGTTGATATTATTAGTGCAGCAAAAAGGAGACATTAATAAATAGTTAACTTATATTACAAATGTATATAATGTTTATTTTTGTCATTTATACGGTTTTGCACATATATAAATTTTCTATAAATAATAGTTTTAAGTTACTATGTAAATGTCAAACAATGATATATTAAATATATATTTGGCTTATTCATTTTGTACATTTACTACCGGCATAAATAAAATAAATAAAAAACCTAACATGAAGGGCTTAAAAAAAACCAAGAAAAACACGTTGGACATATATTAATTTTACTGAGGTATTTTAATGATTACAAAAACGTTTTGAATATGGTTTATATAACTTTATGTGTACGATGTACGTTTTTTTCAAATAGCTCCTCCATAACCTCCATAAAGGGTAGTAGCAATAATTGATAACAAACTTGATCTTGCTTTGGTGCAGCATATAAAAAGCATGACACGGAACTCGCAATTTGCTGTTTAGATTTATTTTGATAAAAAAAAAAAACAAATTAATAAAAAACATGAGGAATCATTATTCTTGATTATGTTTTTAATCAAAAATAAAAAACATGACGAATCATTATACCTGATTATGTTTTTTTTTTATCAAAAATAAGTTGTATTTAATTTTTTTTTCACTCAAAAGTCTAAAATTAAAAACTACGCATAATTCTGAAAGGTGGTCTGAAAATTATTAGTGGAAAACAGTTTTCCAAGGCTAATACATCGGAGACCGCGCGTATTATAACGCTGAAATTAGAGTTTAATGAATCATTACAAATGTTACAACACACAAAAAAAACACTGAAGCCTCTTAAAGTATCCAACTTCCTTATAGGCTAATTTTCGTGAATGGCATAGTTTCAATTCAAAATCTTTTGTTACGATAGGCTAATTTTCGTGAATTGCACAAATGTTTCAATGCATTCGTGAATGGCATAGTTTCAATTCAAAATCTTTTGTTACGATAGGCTAATTTTCGTGAATTGCACAAATGTTTCAATGCAACATCTATTTGTTATAAATTGTTTATTTTTCATTTCCTTAGATTTTAGGTCTAATTTATCAAGACTGTTTCAAATGGTCCAAATAGTGGCATCCAAATAAAGCATCGTCGCACAGTGGCGCCGCTTGAACATTTAAAGCCTAAAGTAGTCTAGAACTTTTGAAGCCCTACAGAGCACTCAACTACACCATATAAGTCAGTTCTGTGTATCTTTCCAGAACCAGAATCCGTTTAGAAAGTCTGCGTTGAGCTGCGACTCCACCTTTGGGAGCAAATCTACTGAAACAACTCAGGGTCAAAAAACACGAAATATGGGTGAAAACGCTTCAGGGGTACGCGCAGCGATCAAGGGCATTTGCAGCGTTAAAATCGTGATTTTTTTAATTTTGACTGATTTTAAGACGCGAAAGGATGAGGAATCAGATTTTTATAGTCCAGTAATGCTTCAGCTATTAGAAATTCCCTCAATATAGGTTTATTGTTAGTCAAAATGTTAGAAAAATGATCAAAACATAAAAAAAATCGAAATTAAAAAAAAATTGTAAAATATTTTTTTACATTTTTCAAAATATTTTTTTTTGAGCAAATCAATAAAAATAAAGCTAAAAAATTAATACTTTTTATTTTTTTAAATCGTTTTCTATGCGAAAAATGATTTTTTTTATTTTGATACCCTATAAATGGGCGAATGGGTGGGCGTGGTACATTGTCCACTATATACACTCATGGACAATATAATAGGTGTGTTTTTTTTTTCGTTTTCAACTTGTTATTTCTAAGCCATCTCTTCTCCAATCTTAACAAATCAGGGCTTTTTGAAAACGTATATTAATTGTCTTTAAACCAAAAGTAAAAAAAGTTTCACAAACTCCTTAATATTCAAGAAAATTAAATATATCCTTAAATCCAACAATTTCAGCTGGACATAATAATAGGTGTATAAAGAGAAATGTTTAAATAAAATCCATATTTCGCTATTTTTGGTCTTGTTTTATATTAAACAAAGTATCTAGCAGTTAATAGACGGTATATCCGCCATTTTTGGCAAGACTTTCTCTATTCGTCTTGGCCTGGAGGATATTAACTTCCGACAAGTTCCAATTGGAATGTTATACCATGTGCTTTGGACAATATCCGTTTTTTTTTTGGCAGAATGTCTTGCCAACCTGTCCTTTGAGTTCACTCCAGAGATTCTGGACAGGATTTAGGTCCGTAGATTGACTTGGCCACTCAATAACAGCCACATTTTGGTCTCGGAACCAATCCTTTCCTACTTGAGAGGCGTGTTTCGGGTCGTTATCCTGCTGGAACTTCAATAAAAGTGGCATATTATTCTAGGCATAGGGTAGAATTACCGTCTCCAATAGATCTTTGTAGACGAATCTGTCCATTAGACCGCTTTTTTGATGAGTCAAATCGGACAACATACCATGAAGAGCAGCTCCATACCATTAGGCCACCACCTCCATGTTCCACAGTTTTATATGAGTCCTTGGGATCAAATTTTTTGCCTCTCGGACAACGAACGTTCCTTTTAGCAACAGAAAAGTCTAAATTTGATCCCAAGGACTCATATAAAACTGTGGAACATGGAGGGGGTGGCCTAATGGTATGGAGCTGCTGTGGCTGTTATTGAGTGGCCAAGTCAATCTACGGACCTAAATCCTGTCCAGAATCTCTGGGGTGAACTCAAAGGACAGGTTGGCAAGACATTCTGCCAAAAAAAAACGGATATTGTCCAAAGGACATGGTATAACATTCCAATTGGAACTTGTCGGAAGTTAATATCCTCCAGGCCAAGACGAATAGAGAAAGTCTTGCCAAAAATGGCGGATATACCGTCTATTAACTGCTAGATACTTTGTTTAATATAAAACAAGACCAAAAATAGCGAAATATGGATTTTATTTAAACATTTCTCTTTATACACCTATTATTATGTCCAGCTGAAATTGTTGGATTTAAGGATATATTTAATTTTCTTGAATATTAAGGAGTTTGTGAAACTTTTTTTACTTTTGGTTTAAAGACAATTAATATACGTTTTCAAAAAGCCCTGATTTGTTAAGATTGGAGAAGAGATGGCTTAGAAATAACAAGTTGAAAACGAAAAAAAAAAACACACCTATTATATTGTCCATGAGTGTATATATACATTTTACAGCAATTCACTCTCAGATGCCGTTTAAATTATTCGATTATTTTATTTGGTTCAAACAACGCTAAATGACAAAAAGCTTTTACTGGTCACTTTGTGACGGCTGCTCAGTACAAAGTTGGCCACGTGGCAGGTGTCGCGGTCCTAAAAATTCTTTGTCAATCTCCTTTATTAACCGTCATTCTATTCAGACTGTGTTTCTTGTAGAAAATAACAATGCACGTTTGTATAAATAAAGAAAAGAGATCTTGAAAGATCTATAGAGATCTGTCAAGATGTTATGGGCCCAGACACTGAAAATTTAAGTTAGGCTGTGTGTGACTCGAAATTAACAACAATGAGTGCTGTTTATTAAATAGATAAGTTGGAGAAGACCAACTGTGATACATGGAAAATACAGATGGTGCATTCCGGCTTGTGGACAAGATGAAACGAATGTTCCAGAAGCCTTCATCAAGAATTTTCGACGGCAGTGGAGGCATGGAAAAAGTTGAAGGACGTTCAAAAAAAGGTACAAAAGGTGCAATTGTACAAGAAACTGCTTAATAAACGGATGGAGCAAGGGCAGAGCATGACGACCTACATAAGCTAATTTGCGGAAATTCTGTATGGTCTAACTGGAGTTGGAATAGAGCTTAACGACGAACTATGCACTATCGTTTTCCTATTGAGCCTTCCAGAACAATTTGAACATTTAGTAGTTGCTATGGAGACACGAGATCAGTTGCCTTCGTTCGAGGTTCTCACCATAAAGCTAAAGGAAAAGAGCGAAAGAAAAGGAATAGCAGAAGAAAGAGTCGACAATACTAAGGCATTCGCTGCAACACAGAAGCACAACTGAAAAACGAAGACCTATGGGCAGAAGAAACGAAAAGATATCGTTTGTTTCAAGTGTGGTGAAAAAGGGCACATTAAGTTCCAGTGTCGAAGAGGGAGTGAGGAAGATCACCGCATGACATCAAAAAGTGTGGTAAAACGCCAAAGCAGCCTGTTGTATGCCCGTGACGTCAACAACATTGACAACTCAATATGGTGTTTGGATAGTGGCGCAACAAGCCATATGTGTTCCGCACGGGAGCTATTCACAAAGATTGAGAGGCACACTGAACATATCGGACTGGCCGATGCTGGTTTCCTTAAAGCAGAAGATATAGGTGACGTCAAGATACAGACAGGCCTGTGCATGTTGGGACTGAAAAACGTCCTTTACGTCACGAAGATGACCGGAAATTTTTATTTCGTGAGCAGTGCTGTTATCAACAGGTGCAAGATAGCTTTTGACATAGAGAATGCAAAAGTGATGCAAGATGGAGAATGCGTAGTGAAAGCCAAAAAGATTGGCGAATTGTACTTGTTTGAAGGTGGGCGAAGTAAATGTTTTGCCATGTCAGCTGTTGATGGGATTTTGCTACACAATAGATACGGTCATATTAATTTCTCTAGAATGAAAGAGATGGTATCCAAAGGGATGGTTGGAGGGATAGATAATATTCGTTTGCCATAGAATATTATTTGCAAAGCTTGTATGGTTAGCAAAATCCATGTCAAACCTTTCCCAGCAACAACAAGTAATCGGGCTAAGAAGCTGTTGGAGCTGATACACGCGGATGTATGTGGACCTTTCTCAACCCTGTCTCTCGGAGGTTCCAAGTATTTTCTGACTTTCTTTGACGATAACAACGAGGTGCTATCCAAGTTCATCGAGTTCAAGAATCTGATGGAACGGCAGACAGGAAGAAAGCTTAAATGCCTGCGGAGCGATAACGGCGGAGAATTTGTCAATAAACAGTTTGACGAATGTCTGATAGACAGCTAACAATAGCGAATACTCCCCAGCAAAATGGAGTTGCGGAACGGGCAAATGGTACGCTAGTGGAGATGTCGAGGTGCCTTCTGGTCCAGGCGGGACTGGGAGATAATTTTTGGGCAGAAGCTGTCAACACTTCGGTTTATCTGCGAAACCGTTCTCCTACCAGCGTATTGGAGAGTTTGACTCCTATGAAAGCGTGGACGGGTAAGAGACCTTGTGTAAAACATCTAAAAGTTTTTGGATCTCTTGCAGTTGCTCTGTACAAGGGTCCGAGGAAGGCCAGCAAGTGTCAACCTTAGGGCAAAGAGTACATTATGGTTGGTGGCAGCCAAGGGTTATCAGTTCGACAATTGGTCGAGAAACGGGATCTTTTATTTGATGAACATCATGAAGTGGCATCCAAGAGTGATGCGGTGACAATCGAGTTGGAGGAACAGGAGAAGACCGGTCAGCAGCACACATCTGGAGAATCTGGAATCGTTTCTGAAGTATCCAGCGACACCGACAGCTCTGATTAGAGCACAGATCAGTACGAGAGTGTTTAAGATAAGAAGGAGGATGTCGTGGAGGAGGCTGAAAGGAGCACTGGTCGTCCTAAGATCATCCGTACTGGAAAACCTGGACGTCCTAAGAAGCAGTACAATATCATAGGCACCCTTGCTTCGGAAAATGTTGCGATTCCGTTAACTTGCAAAGAGGCTAGAGCTAGTATGAATGCAAAGGAGTTCCGTGAAGCTATGGCAAGAGAATATGATTCTCTGGTTGCCAATCAGACTTGACAGATGACCGATTTACCCAAAAATCAGTGAGAAATTGGATGCAAATGGGTTTTCAAAGTGAAGCGTCATAAAGATGGCCAAATATAACGCTTTCAGGCACGACTGGTAGCAAAAGGATGCTCCCAGCAGTTTGGCGAAAATTACCAAGAAAAATTTTCGCCCGTATGCGGATTGAAAGGTGTGCGCTTTATTATTATATATCTTCACCAAATGGATGTATGCACCGCGTATCTCAACATCGATCTGAGTGAAACGGTCTACATGAAGCAGCCAGGAGGGGACTCAGATGAAACAAATTCTGATAAGGTATTGCTGCTGAATAAAGCAATATATGGTTTAAAGCAGTCAGGAAGGGCCTGGAACGAAAAGCTAAATGGCGTATTGGAAAATATGGGATTCGTTGTCTGTGACAACGAGCCATGCTTGTACAAATAGTGTGGAGAAGGTAATCTTGCTCTAATCGTTGTATATGATGACGATATGCTTATAGCTTGCCAATCGGACGAAAATTAAGAGCAGCATCTCATAGTCACAGTTCATGGACACATGGAAATCGAACGAGACGATCTTGGAGCGATTACTTTGGGACATACGTAATATATTAAAAACTTATTGTTTACCCATGGGAGGGAAGTTTGCAAATCGGCAACGACTCATTTGGATGCTGCTTTCCAAGTAGATTGCACAAGCCCTCAGTACAATAAGGTGGATCCTACGATTTATCTGTCCGTAGTGGGAGAGCTTATGTGGCTAGCTCTTACAACAAGGACAAACATGCTGCATTCGGTGTCTAAGTTGGCCCAAGGGAATCAAAACCCGCATGCTGAACACATGGCTAGCATAAAGCTTATCTTTAGATACCTATCATCTACGATTGACATGATGCTAAACTATCAGCAATGTGGTCAGTCGTTCTGTGGATATGCGGATGCGGATTGGGCAGGCGATAGGCTTGGCAGGAAGTTCTATACACCTACCTGTTAGCAGGTGGTCCGATTTCTTGCCGTTTGGAAAAGCAGCGAAGTGTGGCGCTAAGCAGTACCGAGGGAAGTACATGGCACTATCAGCGGCATTTAAGGAGACGATCGTCATGAGAAAGCTGCGGAGACAACAACACCCCGATTATCGTGTATGGGGATAATCTGATTGCACAGGCATTAACCAAGAATCCTGTTCATCATTCCAGAACACAGCATATTGATATACGTTATCCTTTTGTTAGAGAAGTTGTAAAGGAAGGGCAAGTTATGTTGAAATATAAATGTACAACTGAAATGATAGCAGATATTTTGACAAAAAATCTGCCGAAAACGAAACATGAAGAATTCACAAAATGTTTAATTTGTTTTGTTAATGGATTTTGTAAACGAACTTGCATTGAGGAAGGGTGTAGAAATATAAATAAAGAAAAGAGATCTTGAAAGATTTATATCTGTCTCGCTCTAAGGAATAGAGAATAAGAAAACATATATATCACTTTTGGTTTCCTTTTCAAATTCAGTTTAGTCACAAATAAAAGTCCACAGAATACACACAATTTTGTTGTCATTTCGAATTGTGTCATTCAAGATTGTTTAGGTTGACGAACCTTTCCAAATCCTCTGCGCCTATTTCGTAAACAAAGTTCTATTCGTTTTCCTGGACTCGTTCAGCAAATGGATCGAATTAATCCCTTTGCAACAACACACGGTACCCTACTTAGAACGACCGTTCAGAGAACGGATCAGTCGCTTCGGAATCCTGAAATCTGTGGTTTGTGACAACCGGACGCAGTTTACAACCAGATCATTTCAGGCTAAATACGTAAATACGACGGACCATATAAAGTGGTCAAATTCCTCTCACCGAACATCGTCCGGCTGAAGGATCCGGCGATACACAAACGTCGCCTCGCACCGACAGGAGCACCCCAATGGGAGAACAGAAACGTGCGGCTACCTGCTCGACGCCTGAACACCACGCCGCCTCCTCGCCCACCATCAGCCCTAGTTGGTGCGCGGCCTCACCTGGGAGGAAATGGAAAGGACGTTGCAGTAGGAGAGCCAGGCGGAAGGGGAGATTTTGGGTTTGGAGGAGGCGATCCACCGAGACGCCGGCTTTGGTACCGCGTCAACCAACCGCCGCCGCCCCATTGGAGGCGATCTACGAGGATATCTCGGAAGCCGAAGAAGTGACCATCGAGGTCAGCACCGAGGACAAAAAAGAGCGAGCCGGAAGAGCCGGCAGTCGCCGCGCGACTACCCAGCAGCAACGTCATCACTCCGCCACCGGTCCGCCACCCGACCGAAGGCCGGCGCCGACATGCGCCCTGGCTAGCCGAGGAAGAGCCCACTGACGACGACCTCGCCGACGATTTGGTCGCCGAGGAGAACGCCCGGATGGCCGAGCACGAGACGGTCGGACCCATCGCCAGCGGATAGGAGGCCGAGGGTGGGACCATGCCCATCGCTCTACGGGACTTGGTTCGCGAGCACCTCCGTCTCGCGCAAGGCCGCAACTGGTGGTACCTATTGATATACGCCTGCAGCAATACCGCGTCCAATTCTCCGCCCGATTGACCAACGTCCACATCCGCCTCCATCCCCGAGGAAGGTACGGACGAAACTTTCGAGCCGTGCGCTGAGACTCACCATCCAACTTAGAGAGGCTCGAGTCAATCTCGCAGCACTCATCATGGCGGATCTACTAGACGATCTCCTGCTGGGGATAGATTTCGTCAGTTACGGAGCAGCCACACTACAGTGCAGCGGATTCGCAATCACGCTCCAACCGCCCACTCAACACGGATCTGCACAAGCCGCCGACCAGGCGCATTCACCAAGGATACGAACCGTCCCACAACTACACTCGCCGGATTCCTCAAATGGACGTCGAACCGCTTTACGAGCGCATCCAAAAGCCGTCTCACAGACACAATCAGAAGCCGCTTCTATAGCATATTCACCAGCCGCTCCACGAGCGCTGCCGCTCACAGGCGCCCCCACAGGCCACCTCGCAGGCGCATCAACAAGCCGCACCACGAGCGTGTCCGAATGCCGTATCACAGAAGAATCCACCAGCCGCCTCACAAGCGCTCCAGCAAGCCGTCTCACAGACGCATCCACCAGTCGCCTCACAGGCGCACCCACCAAGCGTCTATCAGACGCATCCAGCAGCTCCACAAGCACCTCCCAGACGCTTCCGCAACAAGCCTCACAGGCTCCCCCACAGCCGCTCCATGAGCGCATCGACAAGCGACCTCACAGGCGCATCAGCAAGCCGTCTTACAGACGCGTCTACCAGACGAACCCATCATAGTTATTCTACCGTGTCTCACACACGGAGACGCATCTATACACGGAGCATTGCCTGACGCTGAGCCCTCGGCGATCGCGCGGAACCCATTTCGCCGAAAGACAAGACGAGTTAGATTTTAGGAATCGGATTTAATGGAGCCCGGAAAGTTTCCCGCCTGCAGAATAGCCGAAGCTGAGTAGGACTCAGAGGCGGAGCCACGCTCCAGCGACCACGTCGAGAACTATCCAGAGCAATGGATAGGATTGTTCTTCGAACTATCCCGGTTTGACATTCTGGCCGTCATCTCACTTATTGCCGAACATAGCACCCTTTTGCGCAATGACAACGCTACCATCCACGGAATCCTGCTATGAGAGCCGTCATCGACAACAGATCGACGAGCTGCTCCGCGACGGGAGGAACGAACCCTCCAAAAGCCCACATAGCGCGCCCGCTTCATATCAACGCTGGATCTCAAGAACCAATACTGGCTACCATACGGGAGCTAACAGCGCTGACGAACCTCAAGGAGTTTCGCCGATGCCTAGGCATAGCGTCGTGGTACCGACGCTTTGTTCCAAACTTTGACGACGTAGTGGAACCCATGACTTCCCTCCTCAAGCAGCACCGAAAACGGGAATGGACCGAGAAGCAATAGCAGGCTTTCGAAGGTCTCAAGGAGCGGTATTGGGGCCGTATTAACCCAAACCATCGACAAGCAGGATATAGTCATCGCATATGCCAGCTGCCGGCTAAACCGCTCCGAACGCAACTAGGAAGGAATAGAGAAGGAATGTCTTGCAATTGTGTGGACTATTCACAAGATTCGATGTTATCTGGAGGGAAACCGATTCGAAGTGGTAACGGACAATCCATCGACAATCCCACGAGCAGGATAGCTCGGTGGGCATTGGAGTTTCAGTAGTTTCGTACTCCGGGAGGTACCTATCTATGTGCGACGATGCCTGAGCTTCCAACGCTTCAAGGTCAGCCAGGAGAAAGCCGCAGGAATGATGTTCACACGGTTGACGAACCTTTCCAAATCTTCTGCGCCGATTTTGTTGGACCCCTTCCGCGGTCCAAAACAAAGAAACACAGTTCTGCTCGTTTTCCTGGACTCGTTCGGTAAATGGGTTGAATTAATCCGCTTGTGACGAGCCACGGTACAATACTTGAAACGAGCCCTCAGAGAACCGATACTTAGTCGCTTAGGAATCCCGAAAACTCTGGTTTGTGACAACGGAACTCAGTTCACAAGCAGAGCTTTTCAGGCAATTTACCGCGCCATATACGCCTCGGCAGAACCCTACAGAGAGGGCAAATTGGACCATGATAGCACAATATCTTGGTGAGGAGCCGCAGAATACCTGGAATCAGCTACTCCCAGCGTGTCTCATACCACCGGTTTCAGCCCCGCTTTCCTAATACAAGGCCGGGAGCCAAGCCTGCCCAACAATACGACGAAGTCACGCCAGTTCGGGGAACCGCTCAACTCCCGCCTGAAGAATGGAGCCAAAAGTTGCAGAAGATTTTCAAAGTCGCACGGGACAACGCCGAGCGAGCCACTGCCGAGCAAGGACGGCACTACAACCTCAGGAGACGAGACTGGGGCCAGTCTTAGGCGCTCTCGTACTCGTACGCCGGCACGCGCTATCCATCGCCGCAGAAGGCTACGCCGCCAAACTCGCTGCCAAATACGACGGACCATACCAATCCGGCTAATGGACCCAACCACACTTAAACGCCGCATAATCGATTGCGCCACACTCGATCGGAACCGACTGAAAGTCCCGCGATTGGGTAACCCACGCCCGAAGCTCATTTTTATAGCCCGCGAAGTAACGCCAGCCGCCTTGAAGAAAAACCAGAATTACGAAGAACAATGGATCGATCACCGCCTCCGCCAGCACCCATCGGGGACCAGAAGCAAGGAAACCACTCAGCACCGCCAGCCCTACGACTGAGCACCTCGTCCACATCCTCCCCGGCTATCAGCCCGAGTTGGTGCAACATGGGAGGATATGGAGCAAGAAATACAGGAGGAGAGCCAAGCCGGGGGCCAGATCTTCAATCTGGCAGAAACCATTCGCCTCGCCACGGAGCCACCAGCCCTGGTGCCACTCCGCCTAAATATCGACGCACCACTGGGAGCAGTTTATGACGACATCTCGGAGGCCGAGGCGGATAAAATAATCTCCATCAGCAATGGAGAGGCTGACGAGGAGGTGCTGGGTTCAGGCTGAGCCCGGCCGATAAGACGACGCTCGCCCTATGGCAGCCCTTGGAAGGAGGGGGCACCGACGCCAGCAGCGACACCAGCAGCGAAGCCGGCACCGATGCCCGCAGCAACGCCAGCAACGGTACCGGCAGAGCGATCAGGTGCCACGCGTCTTCAGCAGCAGAACGAGGAGAACGCCAGGCCTGCGGGCCCACCAATGGGCATCGATAGGCCGAGGACTGTCTCCATCGCCACCCCGGTCGGTTCGCTGTCAGCCCCATGCGAGCCGAGCCGGAGGGAACAGCAGGCCCGGGAACAAGCCCTGCAGCAGGCCCGGGAACAAGCCCTGCAGCAGGCCCCCATACCCGGGCACCGCCCACATGCGCCCTGGCCGGCAGAGGAATCCACCGAGGAGGAGGACGACGACAACAATCTGGCCGAGATCTATCAGATCGTCGCTTAAGAGGACGACCGCCAAAAGGAGCCTGAGTTGGTTGGCCCCGTACCCGACGGCTGGAAGGCTAAGGCAACCACCATGCCCGTACAATTACGGGAGATGATCCGGGAGCACTTACGCCGAGCACAAGGAAGGAATCGCCGTTACTTGTGGGAGCACGCCGGGATCCAGTTCTCGGACAGGGGCACCCGGATCGGGATTTACACCCCAGGAAGGAATGGGGTGTAAAGGAGCTACAAGGGCCCTTCACAACGTCTTAGCCTGACACGATGTATTTAGTAGTATTTAAGCTAGACTTAAGTTGAAAATAACAAGTCGAGGTAAAAACCCAGGAAGGGCATAGATAAATACATGGGGAACAAAATCAAACAAATAGTTGTACCTAAGTAAGGGGAGGGGGCTCACACGACATGCAGCGGAAAACAACAATATCGACGACGGTACACAGCGGCCACACAAGCAGATCAACGACAACGGTCCGCAAGCGGACACACTCACACACAACGACAGCATCCCACACTGGGCCCACAGAGGCCACACACACACACACACAGCCACAGCAGCTGCAACGGCCAACAGCGGCCAAACACATACGCCACCGGTGACGGCCCACAGTGACGGCTTATACAAAAGCGTCGACAGCAGACAACAGCGTCGACAGCAGACAACAGCGTCGACAGCAGACTACAGCGTCAACACCAGCGGAAGCAACAACATCGATAACGGCCCACAGAGGCCACATATACAGCAGCCGCCTCATACAACAGCATCGATAACAGCGGCCTCATACAACAGCAGCCAACAGCAGCAACGACAACGGCGAACGACGAGAGAATCAAGGCAGCAACGGAATAGAAAAGCTCAGACGACGATGCTGCCGATGCCGACGCCAGTGAATGAACACGTGCAGGTTAAAGTGGTAAACAACTTTGAGCACGTGCACGCGGAAAAGTACTCGTGCCAGGCACGAGATGCAGAAGACGACAACAGAGATCGGCGGCGGAGGCGGGCACCCGAAGGCCCCTTTTACGACCGACAGAGTGGAAGATAGCCAGCAGAACAGAACGGACGTGCATCGAGACAACTCCCTAAGTACCCGGGGAAAGGATGTCTTGAGACTGGCACACTTCAAGGAAGACCCTGGAGTCCCGCCACTTGGATAGGCTGGCCCAGTGATGCCCGCAACATAGTCTGGTGAGCCCAGCACCGTGTCACTTTCGCAGGAGTGCACGAGGCGGTGTGGAGAAAAACATAGGATAGGGAACAATAATACGTAGGAAATAAAATAGCATTGTACCATAAGCGCCCTTCTCCCTTGATCCTCCCGCAACATACCTCCACCCCCCCCCCCACTTTCCTACCAAGGTTCTTACGCCATCCCAGACCCCGGAGTAATACGGGGCTGTGCAGGCATACGGACTTCCTTTTCTGACCCCACCCCGGACCCCGGATTTAACGGGGCCGCGGCGGACAGATCTTCACACTAGGCCAAGGTGAAGCCGATACCCGGTAAACGGTCCGTAGTAGGGCGGTGGGGAGGCTGGATCCCGGCATGCGAACGCACGGACCCTTTTGGAACTCGGCGGTGATACCCGGTCCACAACGGGATCAACGCTGTCTCCCAATGCTCGAGCCAACGTAAAGCCGATTTTCGTCTCTTTTCCCCTTTTTTACCCCTCCTCCTACCTAAATGTGGTCACTTCCGCCGTCAATCCTGCCTGTCCCCGCAAATTATAAATGTTTCTGTTGGAGGGCCCTGGTCAGCTGTGTATTTATCCTTACAATTTTTTGTCTGACCAGCATTCAAACGTTTTCCAAGAGGTCATAGTATTTCTTTGCCTTCTCACTCACTCATTTCGTTTCGTGAGATCTCGGGCAGCACACTAAGTCATCATTCCTGACAAGCTTCTAGTTAAAATTTACTTAATTCATATTGTACATTCGTATACTGGATTTTGGCAATTAATACAGATTGTACATGAAAGATAAAAAAAAACTTAAAACTTAATATTAAAATAAAACCTTTGGCTCACAAACATAAATTAGAACAGAAGATACAGACCTTTGAAGTAACCCTGCAGTACCATTCATCAACACTTCATCAATATTTCACCAACAGTTTACCTACAACTTTTCGCTTTCTCTTTCCAAGTGACCGGTATTGTTTTTATCTTGTGATCCCGTTTTGTGGAATAAATTTGCGTTAAACCATCGGGGTTTACTTAAAGCTTCTACTTCGTGTTCTTTATAATTCCCATTCACTTCGCTTGTAGCTATATATTTTTATGCATTTCTTCTATTTTCATTATTTAATTGTGCTGCCAGAGTTCTTTTTTCTTATTTTTTGCATTCCTCTTTGTGTATCTCCCGTTTAGCCGTTGTTACGCAGTCGCGACAGCTTAATGTCTGCTTCTCCAAAACCTGTAAAAAGGTATTTTTGTCCAGCCATCTTACCATCGGCTGTTGGCTGTGCGACAACATTTTGCATGCAAAGTGCATTGGGGTTGCCGGCCGGACTGTTGATGTGAGAAAAAATATCGGCTTGCGCTACTGTTGCGATGCCTGTCGTGACGTTGAAAGGGAAATGATGTCTTTCATGCGGCAAACCAAGGGCAGTTTTAAGGAGTTGTTATCGAGTTTCAACAAAACTCATAACATCTTCTTATCGCTTGATAAGCAATTTAATAGCCTTACGCTATTAAATGAGTCTCCAAGGCGGAAAAAAACAGCAACTGGAGTGCAGCATTGTGACGGATCCCTAAAACCTGCAGCGGGCTCTCAACAGCAGCCGCCCTCGACCTTAGAATTAAATCCCAGTATTCTGAAAGAGTGGGTATCCGAAGGTTCTGTAGGACTGATGGTTCCCCCGTAAATTTTCTTTTCTTCTCCTATGGAATCACAAATTTTGGCCCCCCATAGCCCTGTCAATTTATCCCCCCAGGAACAACCGGCCGATAATGTCACGGCTGGCACTCAGTCTGTCTTGCCACAAGCCCTCATTGCTATCCCACTTTCCAAACAGATGTTTGTTTCCCGGCCCCCCCTGGTCAAACATCTGAAGATGTCATGTCCTTAATATGAGGCAAAGTCGGAGCTGATAATTTAAAATTAAAGGTGGAAAAATTCAAATTTTCTCACGCTAGGGATATTCCATCTTTCAAAATAAATGTCCCAAATGAATTATTTTGTTTTTCATTTCAAATATATGTATTTTTCGATGCTAATTGTATAATGTTGCAACTTTTAATGGTATCTTTTACTTCTTCCTGATACACTTAATGTCACTATTATTCATATAATTCCACAGATTTCTATATACCTTAACTGCTTTTACTATATGCAAGTACTGCTGTACGACAAACTCTCACACGATAATTTGAATTTTAAAACAATTGAACTTTTCTTTCACTTTTGCCATCTAAAGTGTAATACTCCTAACTTCTTCAAAAGTTAAAACACAAATAAAAATCCAACCCCGCTTATATGTATTATTGAGATCTCTCTCTCAATAATACATATAAGATCTCTCTCTCAATAATACATATAAGCGGGGTTGGATTTTTATTTGTGTTTTAACTTTTGAAGAAGTTAGGAGTATTACACTTTAGATGGCAAAGTTTTTTCACTGATGACAGGAATATGTGTTTTGCGAGAAAGAAGGATTTATACGATTGCCGTCTGAGAGCGTCGGCTCGATTCAAGTCATAGTCGGCTGATCGTCGATTCTGTCGACGTCGCTGTAGGGACGTTGATGAATTGTTGATGACAAAGGCGTATTGATGACTTGTGGAGCTGCAGGGAAAAGTGTTGAAGTCGTGTAACAGCTTTGCTCATCAGCTTATATATAACTATATATAAATATATAACTATATATAAATATAATATATATATATATAAATATATAAAACAAAACGAATTTAACAGAAATGTTATAAAAGGGGGGCTGGATGTGACACTGGCATTGGGCGATTTTCTGCTTTCGAGAGTGTCAATCTTATAACCAAAAGAATATTTTAAAGTCTGTTTCTTTTCATCGCATGTTTTTATCCGTATCTTTATCCTACTCATTAACATTGCGTTGGTAACACAACGGATTTTAAGCGAATATACATACATATGTATGTATGCATGTATGCACTTGAGTAGAATTGACATAGGCAGTGTGATTTCAATCATATGTATATTTATTCTCACTACCCATCGTAGACTGAAGTCCGAAACGAAAATCGAACTGCATTGAGTCCTTGGGATCAAATTTTTTGCCTCTCGGACAACGAACGTTCCTTTTAGCAACAGAAAAGTCTAAATTTGATCCCAAGGACTCATATAAAACTGTGGAACATGGAGGGGGTGGCCTAATGGTATGGAGCTGCTTTTCATGGTATGTTGTCCGTTTGACTCATCGATAAGTCGGTCTAATGGACAGATTCGTCTACAAAGATCTATTGGAGATGGTGATTCTACCATATGCCTAGGATAATATGCCACTTTTATGGAAGTTCCAGCAGGATAACGACCCGAAACACGCCTCTCAAGTAGGAAAGGATTGGTTCCGAGACCAAAATGTGGCTGTTATTGTGTGGCCAAGTCAATCTACGGACCTAAATCCTATCCAGAATCTCTGGGGTGAACTCAAAGGACAGGTTGGCAAGACATTCTGCCAAAAAAAAACTGTTATTGTCCAAAGGACATGGTATAACATTCCAATTGGAACTTGTCGGAAGTTAATATCCTCCAAGCCAAGACGAATAGAGAAAGTCTTGCCAAAAATGGCGGATATACCGTCTATTAGCTCCTAGATACTTTGTTTAATATAAAACAAGACCAAAAATAGCGAAATATGGATTTTATTTAAACATTTCTCTTTATACACCTATTATTATGTCCAGCTGAAATTGTTGGATTTAAGGATATATTTAATTTTCTTGAATATTAAGGAGTTTGTGAAACTTTTTTTACTTTTGTTTTAAAGACAATAAATATACGTTTTCAAAAAGCCCTGATTTGTTGAGATTGGAGATGAGATGGCTTAGAAAGAACAAGTTGAAAACGAAAAAAAAAACACACCTATTATATTGTCCATGAGTGTATATGGTCAGTAACGTTATTTTTACTTAATTAATGAATTCTTTTGCAAAATTGATCTTAAGCAACCTAGACTGTTTGCGGAGTTTCTTTTCAGTTAAAACTGGTATCTTTGTACATATTTATGTGCGCAAACTGGAACAAATTTAATTGGAATTCCAGGGATTTTCTATAGGTTTTCTTTTGTGATTCCTGTGGGATTCTTTTCTGAATTCCCAGCAGATTCCACGCTGACTCCGCTTATAAATTCCCTTTTGATTCCGGCGAGAATTTACTTCGTAATTCACGACAAATTCCTGGCATGATTCAGGCCGGATTACTAGATGATTCCCCAGGTAGTCCGAATTCATGTCTGCAGCCCTTTTTTAAAATTTTTTATATGAAAATTCACGGGGGAGGAAGTTCCAATCCCACATGATTCCTGCAAGAATCATGTCTGAACGGTACTGAAGGGAATATACATATTTATGTATGTATATGTATTAACATACATAGGTATGTAACATTTTTATTTATAAGATAAAACAATTAAAAAATAAAATATATATTAAAAAATTAAACAAATTCATGCTTACATAAATAAATAGCTTAATTATTAGAAAGTAACAAAATAAACGATTTCGATTTTAAAATTGTAGATTAAACATTTATAAATTTTCAAAATTAAATTAAAACATTAAAATTGGTATAAATATAAAATCTTAAAATTTATCTTAAATACATTATAAGGAGATTATTTAGTTTATAAATTGTTTGGTATATGTATATACTTATTTTATAATTGTAATACATATGTACATACATACGAATGTATATACATACATATGTAACCATGTAGTAATTTATACAATGCAAAAATTGGTACACAAGTAAACAAACGCCTAAATAAGTTGTATACCTGGGATCTGGCAAAGTTAGTTTTTTGCTGGCTCTTGCCGCAGGAGTGCATTTCGACTTTTCCATTGCCATGAGATAGCTGACATCAGCTAAAACAGCTTCTAAGTCCGCCATAGCCTTAAAATAGTTTGATTATTTGGTTTATTAATAGATATTACATTTAGAAATATTCGACATTATTTAAATGTTCATCCACGAGTTTAAGAGTTTATTAAACTTAAAAGCATTTGTGAATGTATTATTTTTGTCAACAAAAATATATCGTATGTATATATTTTTTTATAAACACTTGTTCTGATTAGACTACACACAATCTTAAACGCATCGATAACATACCGATAGGTATGAATTTTATACAGTATTGCGGTTATGATATTACTGCATTAAATACACTCATTATGGCGCTATGACACAATAATAGCCTTATGACACACTAATGCAATTTTCATTCATTAGAGACTTCATTAAAACCTAGAAAGAGACTCTTCATTAGAACCTAGAAGGAGAAATTTATGTGTTATTTTGCTCGGATCTCTTTGTAATGCGACAAACATTACAAAGATTACAAAGACAAATGCGGTATAGTCATCTTGCTCGCTATTGTATAAAACACTATAAAGCTGTCAAATCTTTAATCAGGTCTCTACATAATACGCTAGTATCATAATAGCATAAACAATAAAAAAAATTTGCAATGCTGTTATAATACTACCGCGTTAATATGGGACTTCATTAAAGATTTGTCAGCTCTACACAAGCTTTACAAAAGTACGAGCAAGATGACAACCAATAATTGCAAAACATCAGCAAAAAACAATTTGTTATGTGTGCACAATTTGACTCGTGACCTAATGAACTGGCTAATATTCATTTTAATTACAATATTATTTCATTAAAGCACTAAATTTTCAACGGTCAAATTTCGCATATAGTGAAGTAGATATATCGATTGTGGCCTGTAATGCATATATGCTAATGCATTCACAATGCATTCTCAGTGCCGCACTTGTGTAAGTCCCTTTAGAGCTTTTAAATCTTTAAAGCTGTTATAATACTACCGCATTAATTAGACCCCTTATTAAATATTTGACAGCTCTATACGGACTTACAAAAGTGCGAGCAATATGACTATACGGCACTTTTAATGCATTGCAATTTGTATGCCTAAGAAAGTTTCAAAATTTAATTTAAGAGCTTCCACATCCATATAAAACGGAGTACTTTAACGATGACTCCAGAAATTAATAACATTTGTTACTGTTTACCTTTTAAAATCGATGGGATCCCAGACGCATTACAAAGAGATCCGAGAAAAATAACACGTAAAGTTGTCTCTTTCTAGGTTCTTATGATGTTTCTAACTAATGAAAACTGCATTACTGTGTCATAGCGCCATAAACAATTAATTTTACCTATGCTGGAGTCACTTCAGCTAATATTTGTTAAAGTTTTGTATGAGCTAAAACTCTTGGATCATGTGTCAGAGTTTATGAGACTTCTAATGCATTAGCCGCAAAAATCGATAGATCTATAAAAATATTCAATTTTTACCGATTGCAATTTACTGCTCTAATGAACAAAACTTTTTATTGAAAAGAGTATAAAGAATAGTTTCCAGACAGTAAAACGTTTCGCAGCGGAAAAAATGTTTAATCGCTTCAAGAGTGACCGCTGATTTTACTATCTGTTCCCCTTTTTTGGCAGGCAAATGATACGGGCATACATCCTTGTTATACCCGCTACCCATAGGGTAGAAGGGTATTATAACTTTGTGCCGGCAGGAAATGTATGAAACAGGTAGAAGGAGGCATTTCTGACCCTATAAAGTATATATATTCTTGATCAACGTCAACAGCCGAGACGATCTAGCCATGTCCGTCTGTCCGTATGAAACACTCGATCTCGGAGACTATAAGAGATAGAGCAGTAATTTTTTTTCGACAGTTTTTGTTATGTTTGCACGCAGATCAAGTTTGTTTCAAATTTTTACCACTTCCGCCCCCGCAAATCATCAAAAAGCGTATCATTTTCATCATTTTAAATTTGGGTATGAACATTAAGAACTATAGTCTGTGTGATTCCTGAAAATTTGGTTGCGATCAGATAAAAATTGGTGAAGTTATTAAAGAAATAATTTTGTATGGCCACAAACGGCTGGTGCAGCATGCCTCATTTGGTTGACCAACTAGACCAACTAAATATTCTTACCAGTTCTTGATTGGAATCGGAAAAGAATCTTATAAGAATTCGAGAAGCAATTTTAATATATGGTAATAATTATTAGCCGTTCAAAAATGTATTAACTATTTATTATGGGTAGCGGGTATCTCACAGTCGAGCTCACTCGACTGTAGCTTTCTTACTTGTTTACAATATTTTTAAAATGTTGATAAAAAAATTAAAAATAAGATAAAAACAACTATTGCTATGGCAGTAATCATAGCCGTAATGGATGAGGAAGATTCTAATCCAAATGGGAAGCGATCCAAGTATTGGGTGAGCCCGTATAGACTGATCAATTAAAGGTCGATATTCTGTCGATGAATACGTACATATTTACATATTTTTATATCAATAATATACATTCTTACTATTATCTGTGATGTTTTTTAATAATTTAACAGATTTACGGAACTGTAGAAGGCACAGAGAGGGGGAAACGTTAGAGAACAAAACAAAATCGCAGCTGAATGTTTTTTTAAACTTAGCAAAGCGTCACACTTTTCGTTTCTAACATAAAGGACATCCTTTTTCTTGGTGCATTAAAGCCCCACCAGCCTAATCTAGGATCTTTTAGAGCACAGAGAGAGAGTGAGAGTGGGTTTTTCGCGAATATATTTGATCGCGTTTCTGAGGCCAAAGGGGCAGCCAGATCAACGAAGCAGAATTCAAAAGGAAACGCCGAAACAATTTTCCATCCACCACAATGGACTTAGCTTCGTCGTTGTCACCAAAGTAAAGCGTCTTCGCTTGCTGTCGAAGTCCAGATCGACGTCGCTGCCAGCGCCGACGCCGGCAGAACGCAGCCCTCTGTTGCTGTAGCCGCGCTGCACTGGAGCACCTCGGTTCTCGGTCACTCAGGGTACCCTCTTGCCGTGAACACTTGTTTAGTAAAATGAATACAATATTTATTATCCTCGTCATCGCGAACGTCCTTTCAACGGGAAGACGTTCAAATCCTGCGAAATAGTGATGTATATTCCTCGTTGATCCTTGTCGCTGTATTTGGGTAGTTTAAGTAATTCCATTCTTTTAGTTTAGATTTGTATATTTGTATTTTATTTGGTTGGAGCAGCAATGGTGCCGCTCCAACGATCGAAATGTCTCTGGTTTTTACAATATTCTTTAAGCCTAATTAAAGCTAAGTCTCATAGCTGCGCTGCTCGCAGGCAGCGGCAGAGAGACGGCTATGTATCTATATACTTATGTATATTGCTACGCGCTCTCAAGTGTAGGCGCGAGGGGTATGCATATGCTGTCCGTTCGTTGCAGTTATGCCGACGCTAGCATTTCCCGTGTGTGGGCTAAGCCATAACGATCGGATTATATTTCGGCCACTTAGGATTTATGACCGGGACTTTGAAATATGTAAACACTGCAACAAAGTGTTACAGTGCGTACCCTTTAAGTATTTTCGGTACAGTGGGTATTCAATATATGTGCATACTACATCTCCCTCCTTTTGAAAAATAACGTAATATAATGAAGTTATTTTTATAATAAAAATTTCTAATTAATACATTCTCTTTTTTTTTTTATTTGTTTTCGATTATCTTATCAGAATTAAAGAAAATAAAATTATTATTGAAAATATGTTTATTTATTTATTTATATATGTGTGTCTTTGTATGGCCATACTAAGTACAATTTATGAAATAAAGATTTTTAATCTATCCTTATGAACTGTTTGTTTCCTATGTTTATTATTTATTATTATAATGTTGTCTCTATCTCCTATTTCCGTTACTATATACGGACCTGTATATTTAGGATCTAACTTATGACCTGTCTCGTTTTTTAATAAAACTTGGTCACCTACTGATATATGTATATCCCTTACTTTATGATCATATAGTATTTTATTTCTATTCTAATTTGCTTCTAACATAACTCTAGCTCTTTTATAGGCTACTTCTAATCTATACTTACTCTCCTTAGCATAGTCATCTATATTATATAGTGCTTCTGTACTATCTATGCTATTAAAATGTTTCGGTAAATTACTTGTTTTACCGAATACTAGCTCATATGGACAATAAGTGTGTGCCATAGAGGGGGTCGTGTTGAAACAAAAGACAAAATATTGAAGCCATACATCCCAATCAATTTTATTAACCGATATGTAAGATCGTATGTACTCATTGAAAGTTCTATGACTTCTTTCTATTGTTCCAACTGTCTGGTGGTGGTGTGCTGTGGATGTAATATTTTCAATCTTTATATATTTGCACAAATCGTCTATAATTGAATTCTTACATTCTGTTCCCATGTCCGTAATGAACGTCTTTATTGGACCGTACTTCAGGATAAAAGATTCAAATATTGCTTTAGCAACAGTATTAGCATTTTTATTTGGAACAGGTATGGCAACTAAATACTTAGTTAAATCACATATTAAAGTGACTGCATACTCATTGCCATTTTCTGATTTTGGCAGTGGACCAATGGTGTCCACTATCACTCTGTCGAAAGCATTTATTGGTGTGTCTGTAATTGTTAATGGAGTCTTTATGTGTTTAGTTATTTTGGCTTTCTGGCATTTTTGACATTTTCTTACGTACTCAGTTATATCTTTAGACATGCCTTTCCAGTAATAGTGTCTTTTTACTTTGGCCAAAGTTTTTGATATGCTAGTATGACCTCCTTGAATTGGATCATCATGAAATGTAGACAAAATTGCTTCTTTTTCTTTTAAATTTGTTATTTGGGTCACCGGGTTGAGTAGCGCTACTCTTAATGTTTTCAAGATTTTATTGCCCATTAATTTAAAATTATCTATTGAAGTATGTTCAAAGATATTTTCCCACGGTGCCACTTTGAGTTGGCTGATTTTATGTATACCGGCTTGCATTTCAAGCCTTTGGAAAAATTGATCTAAGTCAATAACTCCATTAGTATATAAATCGCTAACATCATATCTTGCAGTAATTTTTCTGCCTTGTTTAAATAAACATAACGTATTTTTTATCTGCAAGGTCACTACTTTACGTACTTCATCATTGTTTATGACGTCGTATACGTTAGGCTTAGAAGCTTTATTTAAAGATTGCATAGGCAATTCTTGTTTTTGATTTTCCGCGCGGAATTTTTGTCTACTTTGATATCTGGTAATGATACTTTGTAGGTCTTTGATGGTTATCCTTGATAAAGCATCAGCTACATAATTATCTTTTCCCTTTAAATATTTGACTGTAAAATCGTATTCTTCTAGTTCGAGCCTCATACGTGTCAGTTTAGAACTGGGATTGATCATTGAGAAAAGGTATATTAAAGGTCTGTGGTCTTTTTTTATTAAGAAATGTTTTCCATATATATATGGTCTGAAATGTAATATCGCCCAATGAATTGCAGCTAATTCCTGCTCAGTAGTACATTTGTTACTTTCACCTTTTGTAAATGCTCTTGATGCGTATGCAATGGGAAGTTGAGGCCGTTATGGTTTTGAGTTAAAACCGCTCCACATGCTTGCTTACTTGCATCTGTTATTATACAGAATTCTTTAGTGAAATCTGGATATTGTAGCAAGGTGGGTTCCATAAGTTTTGTTTTTAAGTATTGAAATGCATTTTCACACTCATCCGTCCATTTAAAAGGAAACGTCTAGCACTGTCCGCGTCGTGCGGAACTGGGTAGTTTATAATGACATCGTATTTCTTGTCATCTGGAAGTATTCCTTTATCAGTGCATTTATGACCTAGAAAAGTCACTTCATGCATAAAAAATGAACATTTTTCAGGATGTAACTTTAGGTTGTATTTCCTACATTTCTCAAAAACATCTGTTAAGTTCTTAAGCATATGTTTTTCGGAACAGCCAATTACTATTAAGTCATCCATATAAAGGAATGCTTGAGAAGGTTATAGACCAGAGAACGCAATGGTCATCATTCTCTGAAACGAATTAGGGGCTATTTTTAATCCGAAGGGTAATCGCGTGAAACGATATGAGCCGTTGCTCGTTGAAAATGACGTTATATCTCTTGAACCTTTTTCTAGTTCAATTTGATGGAATCCTGACATTAAGCCAAGACATGAAAAGTATTTTGCTCGACCTAGTTGATCTAAAATGTCATCAATTCTAGGTAATGGGAATTTATGAGATAGTAATTTTTTATTTATATGGCGGTAGTCAATTACTAATCGCCATTTCTTTACATTTGACCCGGGGGATGATTTCTTAGGAACAAGTAACAATGGGCTATTGTATTCAGATACTGACGGTTCGACAATCCCGTCAGAGATTAATTTACATACTTGCTTTTGTATTTCGTTCACCTGACTATGTGGGCTTCGATAGTTCTTTATATATACGGGTTCATCATCTTTTAAACTCAGTTTCTGTTTATAAAAATTATTTGTGGTTATTGATTCGGTTTCCAATCCGAATATATCGCTATACTGGGTGCATAAGCTAGAAAGCTGTGAGTTGAACTGTGGAGGGAAGTTTTTTGAAAGTTGTGATAGTACGGATTTTTTCCTATTGTCTAAATTTGTGTTGACTACATCGTAGTTCGAAAGTGATTCATATGTTAGAATATCAGTACTGACTACTTGGTCGGTATTTGTTGTGTTTAGTAGTCTTATGAAGGCATTATTAGATGTTGCTATGGTATTTGCAATATAAATGCCATGCTGAATTTCCTGATTTGGAATAAATACACTGTCTTCTTTTGAGTTAAGCTCAATTTTCCGAATAACTTGGGATCTTGCTGGCAGAAGTATTGAATTATTGCCAGAACTATGAGTTATTGGTACATTAATTGGAAATTTTAAATTATTGGGTCTAATTATAAGCCAATCTTCAGATGGCTTGAAGTCTAATTGACAGTTGAATTTTTTGATAAAGTCGATGCCTATTATTCCATCGCATGGAATTGGGAAATGTGAATTTAGGATATGAAAATCGAATGGAATTATGTATTTAGTTGTCTGTATCTCCAAAGAAACTAAACCTTTGGATTTGGTTATTTCTTGACTTATGCCTTTTATGTCTATAATGTGATCATCTTGGATGTTTTGTTATCCGAAGTTTCTTTTAAAATGGAAATGTCTGCACCTGTATCTATTAAAAAGATAAGCTCTTTTCCAGTAGCTACATTGAAAAATGAAACGAATATATTTTGGCTGAGATTAATGGTGTGAACTCTGACTTCTTTTATTATTGAGTATTTAAAGGGCTTTGGGAGTTTTCCGAAGTGTTTTGGTTAGTATTTTGTGTAATTCTGACATTGCTTTGATTATTGCTATTGGGGCCTCGGTACGAGTTTCCACCGCCTCTATAGTTTCCTCTATATTGGCCTCGTCCTCCCCTGTTATCTGGGTTGTTGTAGTTATTGTTGTTATTTTGGTAATTGGTGTTGTAGTTATTGTAATTACCACGAAAATTACCTCTATAATTTCCACGTCCGCGATTTGAGCCGCGCTGTGCATAATTCTTGAAATAAAGGACAGTATTTGACTGTCCAGTTGCTTCAGTGCAACTATTGACAAATTTGGAAACAGCATCGTTCATAGTACTAAAGGTGCCAGCTTGCATGATAAGTTTTACCTTATCGATTGTGCAATTTTTAGTCATTGCTTTGACTGCATGCTGCGTGGAATAACTTCTGGCTAGCTCTAAAGGTAAACCATCCGTTATATATGCACCTCCTAAGGCTTTCGTCATCTGCTCAATTTCTTGTGTATATTGTTTAGCAGTTTTATTGCGCTGCTGTAGGTTCATCAGCTTCGCTGATAATACTTCTACAGTTTCGCTCTTGACGTTGCCTCTTAGTTTAGAAATCACTTCAGTAATTGTTGTTTCATTACCAATTAGATTTCTGGTGACACCTTTTAGCTTTGTTTTTATTATGGAGACAGCTAATTCTTCGTGCTCGCCTTTTATTGATTCTATTATTTGTAAAGCATCAATGAAACTTGTTAAATTTTCAGCCTTACCATCAAAAACTGGTATAAACTTGGATGCTGTATTAATAAAATCAATATTTGATTGTGCCATTGTGACAAAGTTAATTATTTTGTTTTCTATTACACTGGAGGTATCTGAATCTGTTGAATTGTCCAGATCAGTGTATACCGCTGGAATAGTAAGATTATTCAAATCTTCATCCTCTATTTTGAGGTTTACTTTGGGAAGCTCTTCTGACTCTGATTCATTCGCTTCTGTTGATTCTGGGTCAGGTGCAGTGTCAACTGCAATTGCGGTGTTTAGAACGGTTGGTACCGATATTTCTAAACTGTACTTTTGTTTAACAAATATTAAATTAGATCGTAGTCGAATCAAAAGTTTCGATACCTGTGACCAATGATCTTGATTTAACCTTTCCATGTGATTATGTATTAGCATTCGTATTTCATTAAAGCACTCTACTAATATTTCAACATGCTTTCTAACCGTGTTCTTTTGGATAGGTCTATTCTGGGTTAGTGACTTATATGATCTGTCAAAATTAGTTTTAATGTTTGATAATTCTGTGTACAATTTGTTCCATTCCATGGATTTAGTTTGGCCGTACTTTGTGAGAGGTATATATTGAAATATTTTATATTTATTACTTTATTTTATTTTTTTTTTTTATTTCATTTTCTTAGATTTTTAGGTGTTAACATTTATGTGTAATCTGTTGTTTGTGCTATATATATTTTTTTCTTGTTTTTATTTATTTTGCTGCTTATATTTTATCCAGGTCATTTCCCCAGCTCATATACCTTTTTTTCAGACAATTATTATGCAGCTTGTAAATCTTATAAAAAACAGCGGCGCACATAATAACGACAATGATTATTAAAAGTACATGTACCCAATATAGATCAACGTTGGTAGATTCTACCTTGTTGATGACATTGGCAGTGGAATCCACTGTTTTTATGTCCAACGTCATTTTAGTGGGTTTTGCATATACTTTTATTTGTGTTTCATTAATATTATGAAGATCTTCTGTTGAAGAAGGTTCCGCTCAATTTTACTAAATATTATATTATGGATATAAAAAAAATATGCATCGCAGTGCAATCAAAAAAATTATGCAGCGCAGTGCATGGAAAAAAAAAATTTTGCTCCCAGGCTTGGTTTACTTCTTCCTTCCTTCCACGTCAGCTGGTCGTCGCCGGTTTGGCTACGCTGACGCTCCCTCGAGGGCGCTTGCTATTTGCTGCTACTGTTCTGGGTTGGTCTTCGTACTAGTCTTCGGCTTTACGCATGTGCAATTGCATGCTGCAGAGTTGAGAGGTCCGGGGCAGTCGGTCGGGCAGACCTGTGGTCGTTTCGGCAGAGGCTTGGAAATATTTTGTTTCGATATTAGTTTTTGGTTTATCACTTTTATTTGATTTTCCGAGTGAGTTGTGCTCTGTGGTACTCTGTTTTGAAGGGTTTCTCTTTAAAATTTAAGCTCGTTATATAGCTTTTGCGCCGTCGTCCATGCGGGCGGTGTTGATTGAGCAAATAGCAGCCACTTTATGCGGCCTATTCTTTTGCTGATTTTTTTTTGTAGACCTCAACGTACCATTGTGCACACTCTACTCACTTAGACGTGTTTTTTCGTATCTCCTCCTTGTATTGCGCACTTCCCGTATGATGTATTTTTCTTTAAATCCTTTTTTTTCCTTTAAATCCTTTCCATCCTTTGGTTCCTTTTAGCCAAATATCTTTAGATTCAGAGCAGCAATGGTGCCGCTCCAACGATCGAAATGTCTCTGGTTTTTACAATATTCTTTAAGCCTAATTAAGGCTAAGTCTCATAGCTGCGCTGCTCGCAGGCAGCGGCAGAGAGACGGCTATGTATCTATATACTTATGTATATTGCTATGCGCTCTCAAGTGTAGGCGCGAGGGGTATGCATATGCTGTCTGTTCGTTGCAGTTATGCCGACGCTAGCATTTCCCGTGTGTGGGCTAAGCCATAACGATCGGATTATATTTCGGCCACTTAGAATTTATGACCGGGACTTTGAAATATGTAAACACTGCAACAAAGTGTTACAGTGCGTACCCTTTAAGTATTTTCGGTACAGTGGGTATTCAATATATGTGCATACTACAACGAGTCCTTGACAGGCGAACAAAATCACACGGATCTAGGGGCCAGCTCGACAGAACCCGCCACCTCCGCGGCCCATGCACCACTCTCTCTCCTCTTGCCTCGTAGCACTTCTCTCGCCGCAGGGCGACGTTTGACTCCGAAGTCGGAAGGCTCATCGCCACGCTGAATCAAACATGGGAGCCACCCTGCTGGATCGGATGACCCAATGGGTCTCTCGTTCGACGGACCGACGGATCCTTTTGGATTCATCGAGCACATCGAGGAGCGAGCCGATACCTGCCGAAGCGACCGGAAGTATCTAGCCCAGGCCTTGGCGGTAGTGCTGGCCGGACGAGCCGAAAGCTGGTATATGACAATATGCCTTCGCGAAGCCAGCTGGGCTGAAGTTCGTCGTAAGTTCCTTGATTTTTTCTTGCAGCCACGCTACTACCAGCGGCTTGAAGACAAGATTACGACGCATTTCCGTTTAAGGAATATCTGGTCGATCTTCGCCTGCAGATGCGCCGAGAGGGATTCTTTCTGGATTGAGAGTTGGAGCGAATTAACGACAAACAGGCTACCAGTTGTTCACCCGGAGACAGGTTTTTTGCTCATTAGCGGAGCTGACCCACCTGGTAGTTGACTACGAGATAACCTGCGGTCGAGGCGGACGAGCCCCGGACTACCCCGGTCAGAGCGTCGACGAAGTTTCGCTCCACGCATCGAGGGCAACTAGAAGAGCCAGGCTCTGAACAGCGAAGACCATCATCAGAGCCAGACTAACGCCGACCCCAGCTCCACTGGCACAGCCCGCAAGCACGGGCACTGAAGCAGGCCAGGATACCCACAGGACACTCAAGAAACCGGCCAAGAGAGGAGGCAGAGAACCTCTGCAGAGGACAGCGAGGAACGAGGACTCGGATCCGCCTACGGCGACGAGTTGGTCGCCCAGCTGGAGCAATGATTTGCACGTGGCCGACGGTACAGCCGCGCAGAGGAACCAATTCCGTGCCTCCAAGAAGCGTATCCGGATCATTATGCGCAATGACCGACCTCTGAAGCAGCGATATTTTCCACGGAATATGGCCATGAGGGCCATCTTTTTTAAACAGATCGACGAGCATCTTCAAGCCATCGAAGAGACTGCACAGCGCCCCCATATTCATCGCAGCAAAAGAAAATGACGACCTTCACATGTGTGTAGATTATCGCCAGCTCAATGAAAACTCGGTACCCGACGCATACCGGCTCCCGAGGATCCACCAGATCATGGAACGCCTCCGGAACTCCAAGTTCATATCGATGCTGGACCTCAAAACCTGGACCTCAGCGAAATATGGAACCGCGTGCGTTCGCCTATCTGGACGACATCATTGTCTCAACGCTGGAGGAGCATGTGGCCTACCTGAGAGAAGTGTTTCGCCGACTGCGCCGAAAAAAACCTACGACTGAATCCAGGAAAATGTCACTTCTTTCAGCGTCACATTGCCTACTTGGGATACGTTGCCACGGACCGGAACCGTTAAGAAAACAATTTTCGGACCATTTTTGTAGAAGTTATGAGAAAAGTTGAAAAATATTTCCGTTGTTGCGACACACAAAACAAAAAGATAATTTGGTTTACTTTCAGGTAATATTACACAAAAACTAGAAAACGAATCGCACTGATTTTGGTTTCAAATTATAGATACATTCATAAACTGTAAATTAAAGCAAAACAAGAAAGGAAGCTAACTTCGGCTCACCGAAGTTTATATACCTTTGCAGAACTTTAACAAAAATTAAAACCGAAAATCTAGAATAATTATTAGTTGTCAAATCTCAAGTTTGATGAAAATGGTTTGAAAATCTGCTATGGGTTATGGGTTTTTTTATTTTATTTTCCTCATTGTTCCTATGGAAGCTATAGGATATAGTCGACCGATTCTCACGAAATTAAAATAAATAAATAAATATCAAGTTTGGTGAAAATATCTTGAAAACTGACAAAGTTATGGTTTTTTCTTTTATTTTCCTGATTGTTAAATAAATAAAGATAATAAAAATAAGATAATAAAGATAAGATAATAAAGAACGATAATAAAGAACGGCTAAATCTCAACTTTGATGAAAATATGTTGAAAACTGGCAAAGTTAACATTTTTTTTTCTAAAAATTTTCCGATTGTTCCTATGGCAGCTATATGATATAGTTGTTCGATCCGGCTCGTTCCGACATATGTACGAGTGAGAGTATATAGGAGACTAACTACAAAGTTTCATTCGGATAGCTTTAAATCTGAGGGACTAGTTTGCGTAGAAACGGACAGACGGACAGACGGACATGGCTAGATGGTGTGTGTGAAGTCGCTGAGTATGGTTGCACCGCGGCGGCTTCGTCCGCGGAAAACTGGGCAGGGCGTGGGTGTACAGCTGCTACCTGGCCCCCAGCCTCACCCTAGAGGCGGTCAGCAGGATCATCGACGAGCTCGCCAGTGACATCAGAGGAAGAGACAGCGTCGTTGTTGGCGGAGACTTCAACGCCTGGGCCCAAGACTGGGGCTCACCGACAACAAATCCAAGAGATCGCATCGTCGTGGAGTCCTTCGCGTCATTGGACATCGTGCTGCTCAACGAGGGCACGCAGGAAACTTTCAACCGAGCGGGGGCGGGGTCAATCATCGACCTTACATACGCGTGCAGCACATTAGCTCGCCAGGCAACTTGGAGGATCGGCGACCTTTATACCGCCAGCGACCATGAGGCCATCTTGGACACCCTCGCCGGGAGGGCGCTGGGGCGAACGGTGCCGCCCAGCTCACAGCTAGCATACAGGCAGGATGGAGGAGTTACGGCGGGAACATATGTCTAACAGTGCTACGACCACTGCTCCAGCAGCAAATGTATCCCAAAAAAGCCATGTGGATTTCCAGTTCGAGCGAATCAAACTACCAACATTTTCTGGGAATTATGAGGACTGGAAACATTTTTCGGATATGTTTACGGACTCGATTGTCTCCAATCCGAACCTGACAAATTGCCAACGATTTCATTATCTCAAATCGTACCTGTCGGGAGAAGCGCTCAACTTAGTTAAACATATTCCAGTGACAAATGAAAACTATCATGAAGCATGGGATCGGCTAAAGCAGCGATATAATAAACCGTCGCTGATTATAAGATCATTCCTAAGCAGTTTCATGACACTTCCAAGCGCTACGACTTCAAATACCAGCACAGTGCGTAAACTGGCCGATGGTGCAGATGAAGTTATTCGAGGTTTGCGCGCCCTTCACTTCGAAGAGCGTGATCCCTGGCTAATTTTCATCCTATTGTCAAAATTGAATATCGATACTCGCCAAGCTTGGGCGCAATGCGCAGACTCCGAGGATACGGGTGTGACCATTCACCAGTTTTTAAGATTTCTCACCTCTCGTTGCGATACCTTGGAAGTTTTTCACCTAGTGCGACCAACTCAAGCTCGACGCGCAGCAACAACGCACCACGCAGATACGCATCCTAGACGAGAAGAACCCAAGTGTACATCGTGCCAGCAGAATCATCAATTGTTTAAATGCCCACAATTCATCGCCCTTGACCTCGCATCTTGCCAGGAGTTTCTTAAGACGAAGAAGCTCTGTTTCAATTGCCTCAGCCCGAGTCATATGGCAAATAACTGTACTTCGAGACATACTTGTCGGATCTGTCGCCGAAAGCATCACACCTTGGTTCACGGCTCGTCGCAGCCAGGTCAAAGAAGTAATTTCCAGGAGATAGCCCACACGGACAGCCGCATATGTCCATTCCCTCCACAAGCGGAATCACAATCAACCTCCCGCGGGAAATAATTTCACTCATCACACCCTGGAGAATATTCCAGCTTCAAGTTCGCAGACTCTGTTGCCTACCATCCTTCCAAACGTCGTCGACGCCTGGGGAAATACAACCACCTGCAGGCTGTTCTTGGATACTGGATCTACAATAACCTTGGCGTCAGAATCATTTGTCCAGCAAATAGGCGTGCGTCGAACACACGCTCGGATCTCTGTTCTCGGCCTCGCAGCCAACAGCGCAGGCGTTACCCGAGATCGCGCACATATCAAGCTGCGCTCTCGTCATTCGAATCAAACGATCGACCTAGTCTCGTTTATTCTCAATTCGCTGACATCCTCACTTCCGGCCCAGGCTATTGACACCTCATCTTCGACGTGGAAGCAAATCTGCAAGCTTCCTTTGGCAGATCCCACTTTCTGCATGCCAGGATCCATCGATGTCATCGTGGGATCAGATCAACTTTGGTCTCTATATACAGGAGAACGAAAATCCTTTGGTAACGGCTTCCCTATCGCTCTGAATACTGTTTTTGGTTGGATTATTACAGGCTCTTACAATGCATGTGATGATCACCTGCCCCCTGCCGTTACTCATCACGCAGACCTAGATACAATGGTTCGTTGTTTCATGGACATGGATAGTCTACAGCCTAGCCAGGCTCTTTTGGACGCCAACGATCCTACAGAGCGTCATTTTGCTGCCACTCACACACGATTGAAGAACGGGGCTTATGTAGTCGAGTACCCCTTCAAGGAGCAGACACCGCCGGTTGAAGCAACTCTACCACAGGCCATCAATCGCTTGTTCTCGTTGGAGCGCAAATTTCGTCGAGCTCTGGAACATCTGACACCGGCTCAACTAGACGAGTCCCCAGAAACCTGCTTCTATTTGCCACACCACGCTGTCATTAAACTGGACAGTTTGACCACTAAATGTCGCGTAGTTTTCGATGGATCGGGAAAAGACAGCTCTGGAGTGTCTCTCAATGATCGACTTCAAATTGGTCCGCCGATTCAGCGGGATCTTATCGGCGTTTGTCTACGCTTCCGGCAGTATCAGTTTGTATTCTGTGCTGACATCGAACAGATGTTCCGAGGAATTCAAGTCTGCAAGCCGCACACCAATTTTCAGCGCATTGTTTGGCGCAAGAACGAAGATGAACCACTGCTTCATTTTCGTCTGTTGACGGTTACCTATGGATTGGCACCGTCCCCATTCCTGACTGTTCGAGTTCTCAAACAATTAGCCAACGATCATCGCCATGAGTTCCCCGCAGCAGCCCACGTGCCTATGTAGATGATGTTTTAACGGGGTGCAACTCATTTGAAGAACTCATGATTCTTAAAGACGAGCTAACCAGACTTTTGGACAAGGCGCAATTCAAACTATGGAAGTGGAGTTCCAACAGTTGGCGTCTTCTAAAATCATTGCCACAGGAGGACAGATGCTATGAGCCAATCCAGCTTCTCAACAAATCGGCCGCGGAGTCTCCAATTAAAGTTCTTGGCATCCAATGGAATCCCGGAAAGGACGTGATGTACATCAACCTCAAGAAATGCGATTCGACCATTTCTGTGACGAAAAAGGGAACTCTTGTCGCAGCTATCTAGAGTCTATGACCCACTCGGACTTGTAGCACCGGTCACAGTTTTACTCAAGCTGATATTCCAAGAAAGCTGGACGAGTGTTCTGCAATGGGATGATTCACTTCCTGAAACTCTACGCTTGCGGTGGAAAGCCTTGGTGGAGGATTTGCCAACACTCACTCGATGCCAAGTGCCACGATACTTTGGGTCACCATTTCAAGACGTTCAACTACACGGATTTGCCGACGCATCTACAAAGGCCTATGGTGCGGTAGTCTACGCTCGTGTTTCAGTTGGAAGCGGTTTCCAAATAACCCTTGTTGCTGCCAAAACCCGGGTAGCCCCGATCAAGCCCGTCTCGATACCACGTTTAGAACTAAATGGAGCATTACTTCTTTCTCGATTACTTACGATTGTCAAAACCTCACTAACGATTCCTATTCTTAGCACGACCTGCTGGACCGATTCGGAAATTGTGCTGCACTGGCTTTCAGCTCCCCCCGACATTGGAACACCTACGTCTGCAACCGAACGGCTGAGATCCTGAACGACTTTCCTCGCAGTTGCTGGAACCACGTAAGCACAGAGGACAACCCTGCTGACTGTGCTTCTCGGGGACTTCATACGTCTAAGCTTCTGGAGCATCGACTGTGGTGGAAGGGTCCGTCTTGGCTGGCCACACCGACCTCTGAATGGCCACATTCTACCAGCAAATTCAGCGTGGCTTTAAATCCCGATGTCAACACGGAGGATCGATCTGTAAAGCCCATTACTCTACATAACTTTCCTGATGAAAGTATCAACGAGTTACTTATCCACAAATTCTCAACGTGGACGCGTCTTATAAGGGTATCTAGCTATTGTTATCGCTTTATTCACACTCTTCAATCTCATCATAGGAATTCGGCACCATTTCTAACATCCTAAGAGCTGCAGGCCGCACGATGCCGACTCATTCGACATGTGCAACAGAAACTATTTGCCAAAGAATATGCGCAGCTAGAGAATAGACGCCCGCTTAATGCTAAATCTCATTTGATTCGGTACTCCCCATTTTTGGACGAGCAGGGAATTATGAGAATCGGTGGAAGAATCGAGAAATCTACACTGAACTTCAACGCCAAGCATTCAATTCTAATACCCAAAGATTCCCCACTAGCTGGACTACTGGTTCGACATTTCCACATTTGCAATCTACACACTGGCGTAGATGCTACGTTCACCAATCTTCGTCAGCAGTACTGGATCTTGGGCTCCCGCAATCTCGTCAGAAAGGCAGTTTTCCAATGCAAACGGTGCTTTCTTCAACGCAAAGGCACTAGTAACCAGATCATAGGAGAGCTCCCAATCCCTCGTGTTCAAGAGAGCCGCTGTTTTCAACATACAGGGCTAGACTACGCTGGACCGATAGCCATCAAGGAATCAAAGGGACGCACTCCACGGATCGGAAAGGCATGGTTTTCTATTTTTGTCTGCCTGACTACCAAGGCAATCCACATCGAGGTTGTCAGTGATCTGACTACAACGGCTTTCATCGCGGCCTTTCAACGTTTTATCGCCCGTCATTTCAGGGTGGTCAGAAGACGTTGGATGAAATGAGACGCCTAGCCATCGAACAAGCCAAAGATGAGGAAGTGGCTGGATTCTTCGCCAATGAAGGGATTTCTTGGCACTTTATACCCCCTTCCGCCCCTCATTTTGGTGGAATGTGGGAAGCCGGAGTTCGCTCAATTAAACTACATATGAAACGGATAGTTGGAGACAAGGCTCTAACGTTTGAGGAACTATCGACTGTTTTAGCCCAAATTGAAGCCATCCTCAATTCTCGCCCACTGTGCCCGAGTGGAGATAACTCATTGGATCCGCTGACTCCTGCTCATTTCCTAACTGGAGGGCCTTATACTGCCCTGCCTGAACCCTGCCGTCTGGATATGGAAATTAATCGACTGGCGAGGTGGACTCAGCTGCAAGCCATGGTCCAAGGGTTTTGGAAACGGTGGCATATGGAATACCTGACATCACTTCACGAACGCACAAAATGGTCTTTGGAAAAGGAGAATTTGAAGATCGACACGCTTGTAGTGCTCAAGGAGCCTAATCTACCACCATCTAAATGGATTCTCGGACGCATTAGCGAGGTGCACTCAGGATCAGATGACAAAGTTCGGGTCGTTACAGTGAAGACGATCCATGGATCCTACAAACGCCCCATTACCAAACTCGCTGTCTTGCCTCTGTGCTGAACGACCGTTCAGGGGGGCCGGTATGTTTGGAAACGAGACACCCTGTATTAGTTCTTCTTACTTTACGTTGATCGCCGTTGCCGTTAGCCTTATCGTGGTTCGCTATACGAGCATTGCATTGCTGCACCTGCGTACGAGCTTTGCCCAGTACTTTTCCATGCAATTCTAAATCCTAACTGTAACTTGTTCACAACTTCGACTAGAACAATTGAATGAGAGTTTACTTAGCCCAAGCGAAGATCAGTCACATTTTTGCTATCAACCCAATCAGTCGCTAAATGACAAAAAGGCGCCACTGTACGTCGCCGCTTTTACTGGTCACTTTGTGACGGCTGCTCAGTACAAAGTTGGCCACGTGGCAGGTGTCGCGGTCCTAAAAATTCTTTGTCAATCTCCTTTATTAACCGTCATTCTATTCAGACTGTGTTTTTTGTAGAAAATAACAATGCACGTTTGTATAAATAAAGAAAAGAGATCTTGAAAGATCTATATCTGTCTGTAAAGATGTTATGGGCCCAGACACTGAAAATTTAAGTTAGGCTGTGTGTGACTCGAAATTAACAACAATGAGTGCTGTTTATTAAATAGATAAGTTGGAGAAGACCAACTGTGATACATGGAAAATACAGATGGTGCATTCCGGCTTGTGGACAAGATGAAACGAATGTTCCAGAAGCCTTCATCAAGAATTTTCGACGGCAGTGGAGGCATGGAAAAAGTTGAAGGACGTTAAAAAAAAAAGGTACAAAAGGTGCAATTGTACAAGAAACTGCTTAATAAACGGATGGAGCAAGGGCAGAGCATGACGACCTACATAAGCTAATTTGCGGAAATTCTGTATGGTCTAACTGGAGTTGGAATAGAGCTTAACGACGAACTATGCACTATCGTTTTCCTATTGAGCCTTCCAGAACAATTTGAACATTTAGTAGTTGCTATGGAGACACGAGATCAGTTGCCTTCGTTCGAGGTTCTCACCATAAAGCTAAAGGAAAAGAGCGAAAGAAAAGGAATAGCAGAAGAAAGAGTCGACAATACTAAGGCATTCGCTGCAACACAGAAGCACAACTGAAAAACGAAGACCTATGGGCAGAAGAAACGAAAAGATATCGTTTGTTTCAAGTGCGGTGAAAAAGGGCACATTAAGTTCCAGTGTCGAAGAGGGAGTGAGGAAGATCACCGCATGACATCAAAAAGTGTGGTAAAACGCCAAAGCAGCCTGTTGTATGCCCGTGACGTCAACAACATTGACAACTCAATATGGTGTTTGGATAGTGGCGCAACAAGCCATATGTGTTCCGCACGGGAGCTATTCACAAAGATTGAGAGGCACACTGAACATATCGGACTGGCCGATGCTGGTTTCCTTAAAGCACAAGATATAGGTGACGTCAAGATACAGACAGGCCTGTGCATGTTGGGACTGAAAAACGTCCTTTACGTCACGAAGATGACCGGAAATTTTTATTTCGTGAGCAGTGCTGTTATAAACAGGTGCAAGATAGCTTTTGACATAGAGAATGCAAAAGTGATGCAAGATTGAGAATGCGTAGTGAAAGCCAAAAAGATTGGCGAATTGTACTTGTTTGAAGGTGGGCGAAGTAAATGTTTTGCCATGTCAGCTGTTGATGGGATTTTGCTACACAATAGATACGGTCATATTAATTTCTCTAGAATGAAAGAGATGGTATCCAAAGGGATGGTTGGAGGGATAGATAATATTCGTTTGCCATAGAATATTATTTGCAAAGCTTGTATGGTTAGCAAAATCCATGTCAAACCTTTCCCAGCGACAACAAGTAATCGGGCTAAGAAGCTGTTGGAGCTGATACACGCGGATGTATGTGGACCTTTCTCAACCCTGTCTCTCGGAGGTTCCAAGTATTTTCTGACTTTCATTGACGATAATTCCAGGAGAATTTTTGTTTATTTACTGCGTGGGAAGAACGAGGTGCTATCCAAGTTCATCGAGTTCAAGAATCTGGTGGAACGGCAGACAGGAAGAAAGCTTAAATGCCTGCGGAGCGATAACGGCGGAGAATTTGTCAATAAACAGTTTGACGAATGTCTGAGGCAGCATGGAATTGATAGACAGCTAACAATAACGTATACTCCCCAGGTGGAGATGTCGAGGTGCCTTCTGGTCCAGGCGGGACTGGGAGATAATTTTTGGGCAGAAGCTGTCAACACTTCGGTTTATCTGCGAAACCGTTCTCCTACCAGCGCATTGGAGAGTACGACTCCTAAAAGTTTTTGGATCTCTTGCAGTTGCTCTGTATAAGTGTCCGAGGAAGTGCAGCAAGTTTAAACCTTAGGGCAAAGAGTACATTATGGTTGGGTACTCGGTGGCAGCCAAGGGTTATCGACTATATCCATCAGTTCGACAATTGGTCCAGAAACGGGATATTTTATTTGATGAACATCATGAAGTGGCGTCCAAGAGTGACGCGGTGTCCTCTAAAGTTATCACCTAATATCTATAACTATATTTTTTTGTGTAATTAATTTGAATTAATAATCACCTTTTAGTTTTGTGCTAAGACGGTTATCTTATCTTATTTTTCCTCTTTGCTCCTTATACCGTTTTTATTTTTCTCTCCCCCGCTCGAGTGTCGTTTGCTATAAGCTGCATCTAAGCTGTTTCATAGCTCTCATCGCTCTTGTGATTTTCTGTTGCTCAAATTCTAACTCTTGGTCTCTTTTGTTCTCCCTCTTCCTCTCTTTACTTTTTTGGTATTCATAGTGTGCACAGTGGTTCTAGGGTTGGTGTTATAAAGAATTGCCAAAAAAATGTTTTGGCAGACCAGCCCAGTTTCCATTGCTGACTTTGCGAGGCAGTTGTGCACGCTAAGTGCATCTAGATGACAGGTCGAATGGCTGACGCAGTGTCCAGCAAAAAGGGCCTGCGTTATTGCTGTGAGGCATGTCGACCGGTTGAGTAGGAAATATCATCCTTCTTGCGTCAGACCAGGAGTGGATTTTCTGAGATCATGGCCACTTTTCGCAAGGCAAGAATGATCTGTTCTCCGCGCTAGACGCTCAATTTAATAGTATGAAGCTATTAAATGAGTCGCCGAAACGCAAAAATCCGCTGCTAGTCGGATGCAACTGTGTGAGACACACCAACCGATTTCCTGTCACACTCCTGGTCCCCGTTCCAATGGTTCTGAGATCAGGAACGATTAAAGATTTAGTAACCGAATCGGTCCCTGAGGTATCGGAAGCCGCTCAGCCAACAATTTCCGCGTCGTCCGTTGTGTCCAATGCGCAGCCCAATTCGTTGGCTCCGCAAATCCCCGTAGAAAAATCTACCCAGGGTCCAACATTGCTCGGAATACCGGCCGTGGTTGGTAACAATTCGTTACGTAAGACCCTTATAGCAGTCCCACCTTCGAAAACAATATTTGTTTCGAGGCTTGCTCCTGATCTCGCATCGGAAGATGTTCTAGCCTATATACAAGGCAAAACCCAAGCTGGCAATATCAAGGTGGAAAAATTCCAATTTTCGTATGCCAGAGACATTTCGTCATTTAAGCTAAATGTCTCATCCCAACTCTTTTTCGTATGCCAGAGACGTTTCATCATTTAAGATAAATGTGTCATCCCAACTCTTTTTCGTATGCCAGAGAGGTTTCATCATTTAAGATAAATGTCTCAACGCAACTCTTTGATATTTGCTCGGGTGATTTCTGGCCCGAGTACGTTGTAGTCAAGGAGTACGAGGCACGAAAGAAGGGAAATCGGCCTGCGGGAGTTCAACTTCCCAAGCCGTCACAATCCTCAGTGTCCACAGTTGTACCTTCTGTCCCAAAAAACTAACCTCTTCCCTACAAATGGGTTTTCATAGTGAAGCGTGATAAAGATGGCCAAATATAACGCTTTCAGGCACGACTGGTAGCAAAAGGATGCTCCCAGCAGTTTGGCGAAAATTACCAAGAAACAATTTCGCCCGTATGCGGATTGGAAGGTTTGTGCTTTATTATAGCACTGGTGGCGGAGCTCAAACTACATCTTCACCAAATAGATGTATGCACCGCGTATCTCAACATCGATCTGAGTGAAACGGTCTACATGAAGCAGCCGGAAGGGTACTCAGATGAAACAAATTCTGATAAGGTATTGCTGCTGAAGAAAGCAATATATGGTTTAAAGCAGTCAGGAAGGGCCTGGAACGAGAAGCTAAATGGCGTATTGGAAAATATGGGCTTCGTTGCCTGTGACAACGAGCCATGCTTGTATAAATAGTGTGGAGAAGGTAATCTTGCTCTAATCCTTGTATATGTTGACGATATGCTTATAGCTTGCCTATCGAACGAAAATTAAGAGCAGCATCTCACAGTCACAGTTCATGGACACATGGAAATCGAACGAGACGATCTTGGAGCGATTACTTTGGGACATACGTAATATATTAATAACTTATTGCTAACCCATGGAAAGGAAGTTTGCAAATCGGCAAGACTCCTTTGGAAGCTGATTTCCAAGTAGATGGCACAAGAACTCAGTACGAAAAGGTGGATCCTACGATTTATCTGTCCGTAGTGGGAGAGTTTATGTGGCTAGCTCTTACAACAAGGCCAGACATACTGCATTCGGTGTCTAAGTTGGCCCAACGGAATCAAAACCCGCATGTTGAACACATGGCTAGCATAAAGCTTATTAGTCGTTCTGTGGATATGTGGTTGCGGATTGGGAAGGAAGTTCTATACATCTACCTGTTAGCAGGTGGTCCGATTTCTTGCCGTTTGGAAAAGCAGCGAAGTGTGGCGCTAAGCAGTACCGAGGGGGAGTACATGGCACTATCGGCGGCATTTAAGGAGACGATCGTCATGAGAAGGCTAATTATGGAGGTCGGCTGCGGAAATAACAACACCCCGATTATCGTGTATGGGGATAATCTGATTGCACAGGCATTAACCAAGAATCCTGTTCATCATTCCAGAACAAAGCATATTGATATACGTTTTCGTTTTGTTAGAGAAGTTGTAAAGGAAGGGCAAGTTGTGTTGAAATATAAATGAACAACTGAAATGATAGCAGATATTTTGACCGAAAACGAAACATGAAGAATTCACAAAATGTTTAATTTGTTTTGATAATGAATTTTGTAAACAAACTTGCATTGAGGAAGGGTGAAAAAATAACAATGCACGGTTGTATAAATAAAGAAAATAGATCTTGAAAGATTTATATCTGTCTCGCTCTAAGGAATAGAGAATAAGAAAACATGTATATCACTTTTGGTTTCCTATTCAAATTCAGTTTAGTCGCAAATAAAAGTCCACAGAATACACACAATTTTTTTGTCATTTAGAATTGTGTCATTCAAGATTGTTTAGGTTGACGAACCTTTCCAAATCCTCTGCGCCTATTTCGTAAACAAAGTTCTACTCGTTTTCCAGGACTCGTTCAGCAAATGGATCGAATTAATCCCCTTGCGACAACACACGGTACCCTACTTAGAACGACCGTTCAGAGAACGGATAATCAGTCGCTTCGGAATCCTGAAATCTGTGCTTTGTGACAACGGGACGCAGTTCACAACCAGAGCATTTCAGGCTAAATACGTAAATACGACGGACCATATCAAGTGGTCAAATTCCTCTCAACGAACATCGTCCGGCTGAAGGATCCGGCGATACACAAACGCTGCACCGCGAGTATTCACTATCTCAAGCCGTGTCATTAACACGGCGACATTGAAGACGACGGTAATCACAACGATCATGCCCACCAGACACACGACGAAGGAGGCCATGATGATTGCTGTACTCGCGCCTTGGCCAGGGTATCATGCGGGCCACTTGTTGATAAGCGTGTCCATTCAACGTTACCACCCCACCGCCACCGCCACTACCCCCTACACCGCCAAACGGTACTCCTCGTACCTCGTACGCTTCAGGGGTACCCGTAGCGCGCAAAGGCATTTTAAGCGTTAAAATCGTGATTTTTGTTGATTTGAATGATTTTTCAGACGCGAAAGGATGAGGAGTCAAATGTTCAGAGTTTTGAGTTTAACCCGCCCGCTGTTTCCTTTACAATGGTTGGGATTATGCTAGAGCGGTAGCAATCAAACCATCGACAGGCCGGACACCAAGCTTTGGCAAAGCTTGGTTTGCCATCTTCATATGCCTATCCATCAAAGCGTTTTATATTACGGCCGCTTTCAAACTCTTTTGGTCTCGATGTGGGAAAATATAAAAATAATTAATTCGGAAAATGGCACAACTTTTCATAGAGCTAAACGAGACGAAGAAATTTCGAGCTTCTTGTCGTGTTACGAAATTATTTTTATCCCGCCGTCTGCAGCCATCTTTGTTTTTCTTCGATCGTTTTAATTCAAATTTAATGGCTTCTAAATTCTTGCACCTTGTGTGCACATAGCGTTCACAGTCTTAACCCGCTTACTCCTACGCATTTTTGAATAGGTCATCCTCTCTCTTCAGTTTCCGAGCCATCTTTCCTGGACGTACACATCAACAGACTGCAGACGTAACCGTCGTTCAGAGGGGCCGATATGTTAAGGAATATGTTGCATTCTGACGGTGATCGATAGCCGCAGGCGAAACAAATATCGGCTGGAATGCGCACCGAAAGGAGGTTGGCAGGGCTACCGCCACCTACCGTCCACACCCAAAAGGAGGGGAAAGTAGATGGTACGTAAGGAGCTCGAGAGTAGAGCACGGAGCGAGTGCATCCACTCACACCAAGGCAGAAGCAGGGCAATAGCCTTGAAATCGGTTCTCGACCTCGATGGAGAGAGAGACGAAAATTATTATTAAATATATATATTACCTATATACTATTTAGCCGGCAAAATACACAAAGCTTAAATGAAGACAATAAAACGGACACAGAAGCTTATGAACTAATTATAAACAAATTAAGGCACTATATTCAAAACAATTTTAAACAATGATTTAGTAAATATCGGCAAACATGAAACAATTTGTATAATAAATAAATAATAAATAATTATTACGATCTTTCTCTTCGTAGCGGACGGTCGTGTTTTTGTTTTGCGCTCCGACTTTTGTGTTAATTTTGACTTTAAACCACTGGGGTTTCCTCTAAATTTATCACCTAATGTCTATAACTATATTTTTTTGTGTAATTAATTTAAATTAATAATCACCTTTTAGTTTTGTGCTAAGACGGTTATCTTATCTTATTTTTCCTCTTTGCTCCTTATACCGTTTTTATTTTTCTCTCCCCCGCTCGAGTGTCGTTTGCTATAAGCTGCATCTAAGCTGTTTCATAGCTCTCATCGCTCTTGTGATTTTCTGTTGCTCAAATTCTAACTCTTGGTCTCTTTTGTTCTCCCTCTTCCTCTCTTTACTTTTTTGGTATTCATAGTGTGCACAGTGGTTCTAGGGTGGTAATGTTTTGGTAGACCAGCCCATTTTCCATTTCTGGCTTTGCGAGGCAGTTGTGCACGCTAAGTGCATCTAGATGACAGGTTGAATGGCTGACGCAGTGTCCAGCAAAAAGGGCCTGCGTTATTGCTGTAAGGCATGTCGACCGGTTGAGTACGAAATATCATCCTTCTTGCGTCAGACCAGGACTCGATTTTCTGAGATCATGGCCACTTTTCGCAAGGCAAGAATGATCTGTTCTCCGCGCTAGACGCTCAATTTAATAGTATGAAGCTATTAAATGAGTCGCCGAAACGCAAAAATCCGCTGCTAGTCGGATGCAACTGTGTGAGACACACCAACCGATTTCCTGTCACACTCCTGGTCCCCGTTCCAATGGTTCTGAGATCAGGAACGATTAAAGATTTAGTAACCGAATCGGTCCCTGAGGTATCGGAAGCCGCTCAGCCAACAATTTCCGCGTCGTCCGTTGTGTCCAATGCGCAGCCCAATTCGTTGGCTCCGCAAATCCCCGTAGAAAAATCTACCCAGGGTCCAACATTGCTCGGAATACCGGCCGTGGTTGGTAACAATTCGTTACGTAAGACCCTTATAGCAGTCCCACCTTCGAAAACAATATTTGTTCCGAGGCTTGCTCCTGATCTCGCATCGAAAGATGTTCTAGCCTATATACAAGGCAAAACCCAAGCTGGCAATATCAAGGTGGAAAAATTCCAATTTTCGTATGCCAGAGACATTTCGTCATTTAAGCTAAATGTCTCATCCCAACTCTTTTTCGTATGCCAGAGACGTTTCATCATTTAAGATAAATGTGTCATCCCAACTCTTTTTCGTATGCCAGAGAGGTTTCATCATTTAAGATAAATGTCTCAACGCAACTATTTGATATTTGCTCGGGTGATTTCTGGCCCGAGTACGTTGTAGTCAAGGAGTACGAGGCACGAAAGAAGGGAAATCGGCCTGCGGGAGTTCAACTTCCCAAGCCGTCACAATCCTCAGTGTCCACAGTTGTACCTTCTGTCCCAAAAAACTAACCTCTTCCCTACAAATGGGTTTTCATAGTGAAGCGTGATAAAGATGGCCAAATATAACGCTTTCAGGCACGACTGGTAGCAAAAGGATGCTCCCAGCAGTTTGGCTAAAATTACCAAGAAACAATTTCGCCCGTATGCGGATTGGAAGGTTTGTGCTTTATTATAGCACTGGTGGCGGAGCTCAAACTACATCTTCACCAAATAGATGTATGCACCGCGTATCTCAACATCGATCTGAGTGAAACGGTCTACATGAAGCAGCCGGAAGGGTACTCAGATGAAACAAATTCTGATAAGGTATTGCTGCTGAAGAAAGCAATATATGGTTTAAAGCAGTCAGGAAGGGCCTGGAACGAGAAGCTAAATGGCGTATTGGAAAATATGAGCTTCGTTGCCTGTGACAACGAGCCATGCTTGTATAAATAGTGTGGAGAAGGTAATCTTGCTCTAATCCTTGTATATGTTGACGATATGCTTGCCAATCGCACGAAAATTAAGAGCAGCATCTCACAGTCACAGTTCATGGACACATGGAAATCGAACGAGACGATCTTGGAGCGATTACTTTGGGACATACGTAATATATTAATAACTTATTGCTTACCCATGGGAGGGAAGTTTGATTTGATTTCCAAGTAGATGGCACAAGCCCTCAGTACGAAAAGGTGGATCCTACGATTTATCTGTCCGTAGTGGGAGAGTTTATGTGGCTAGCTCTTACAACAAGGCCAGACATACTGCATTCGGTGTCTAAGTTGGCCCAACGGAATCAAAACCCGCATGTTGAACACATGGCTAGCATAAAGCTTATTAGTCGTTCTGTGGATATGTGGTTGCGGATTGGGAAGGAAGTTCTATACATCTACCTGTTAGCAGGTGGTCCGATTTCTTGCCGTTTGGAAAAGCAGCGAAGTGTGGCGCTAAGCAGTACCGAGGGGGAGTACATGGCACTATCGGCGGCATTTAAGGAGACGATCGTCATGAGAAGGCTAATTATGGAGGTCGGCTGCGGAAATAACAACACCCCGATTATCGTGTATGGGGATAATCTGATTGCACAGGCATTAACCAAGAATCCTGTTCATCATTCCAGAACAAAGCATATTGATATACGTTATCCTTTTGTTAGAGAAGTTGTAAAGGAAGGGCAAGTTGTGTTGAAATATAAATGTACAACTGAAATGATAGCAGATATTTTGAAAAAAAATCAGACGAAAACGAAACATGAAGAAGTCACAAAATGTTTAATATGTTTTGATAATGAATTTTGTAAACAAACTTGCATTGAGGAAGGGTGAAAAAATAACAATGCACGTTTGTATAAATAAAGAAAATAGATCTTGAAAGATTTATATCTGTCTCGCTCTAAGGAATAGAGAATAAGAAAACATGTATATCACTTTTGGTTTCCTATTCAAATTCAGTTTAGTCGCAAATAAAAGTCCACAGAGTACACACAATTTTTTTGTCATTTAGAATTGTGTCATTCAAGATTGTTTAGGTTGACGAACCTTTCCAAATCCTCTGCGCCTATTTCGTAAACAAAGTTCTACTCGTTTTCCAGGACTCGTTCAGCAAATGGATCGAATTAATCCCCTTGCGACAACACACGGTACCCTACTTAGAACGACCGTTCAGAGAACGGATAATCAGTCGCTTCGGAATCCTGAAATCTGTGCTTTGTGACAACGGGACGCAGTTCACAACCAGAGCATTTCAGGCTAAATACGTAAATACGACGGACCATATCAAGTGGTCAAATTCCTCTCAACGAACATCGTCCGGCTGAAGGATCCGGCGATACACAAACGCTGCACCGCGAGTATTCACTATCTCAAGCCGTGTCATTAACACGGCGACATTGAAGACGACGGTAATCACAACAATCATGCCCACCAGACACACGACGAAGGAGGCCATGATGATTGCTGTGCTCGCGCCTTGGCCAGGGTATCATGCGGGCCACTTGTTGATAAGCGTGTCCATTCAACGTTACCACCCCACCGCCACCGCCACTACCCCCTACACCGCCAAACGGTACTCCTCGTACCTCGTACGCTTCAGGGGTACCCGTAGCGCGCAAAGGCATTTTAAGCGTTAAAATCGTGATTTTTGTTGTTTTGAATGATTTTTCAGACGCGAAAGGATGAGGAATCAAATGTTCAGAGTTTTGAGTTTAACCCGCCCGCTGTTTCCTTCACAATGGTTGGGATTATGCTAGAGCGGTAGCAATCAAACCATCGACAGGCCGGACACCAAGCTTTGGCAAAGCTTGGTTTGCCATCTTCATATGCCTATCCATCAAAGCGTTTTATATTACGGCCGCTTTCAAACTCTTTTGGTCTCGATGTGGGAAAATATAAAAATAATTAATTCGGAAAATGGCACAACTTTTCATTGAGCTAAACGAGACGAAGAAATTTCGAGCTTCTTGTCGTGTTACGAAATTATTTTTATCCCGCAGTCTGCAGCCATCTTTGTTTTTCTTCGATCCTTTTAATTCAAATTTAATGGCTTCTAAATTCTTGCACCTTGTGTGCACATAGCGTTCACAGTCTTAACCCGCTTACTCCTACGCATTTTTGAATAGGTCATCCTCTCTCTTCAGTTTCCGAGCCATCTTTCCTGGACGTACACATCAACAGACTGCAGACGTAACCGTCGTTCAGAGGGGCCGATATGTTAAGGAATATGTTGCATTCTGACGGTGATCGATAGCCGCAGGCGAAACAAATATCGGCTGGAATGCGCACCGAAAGGAGGTTGGCAGGGCTACCGCCACCTACCGTCCACACCCAAAAGGAGGGGAAAGTAGATGGTACGTAAGGAGCTCGAGAGTAGAGCACGGAGCGAGTGCATCCACTCACACCAAGGCAGAAGCAGGGCAATAGCCTTGAAATCGGTTCTCGACCTCGATGGAGAGAGAGACGAAAATTATTATTAAATATATATATTACCTATATACTATTTAGCCGGCAAAATACACAAAGCTTAAATGAAGACAATAAAACGGACACAGAAGCTTATGAACTAATTATAAACAAATTAAGGCACTATATTCAAAACAATTTTAAACAATGATTTAGTAAATATCGGCAAACATGAAACAATTTGTATAATAAATAAATAATAAATAATTATTACGATCTTTCTCTTCGTAGCGGACGGTCGTGTTTTTGTTTTGCGCTCCGACTTTTGTGTTAATTTTGACTTTAAACCACTGGGGTTTCCTCTAAATTTATCACCTAATGTCTATAACTATATTTTTTTGTGTAATTAATTTGAATTAATAATCACCTTTTAGTTTTGTGCTAAGACGGTTATCTTATCTTATTTTTCCTCTTTGCTCCTTATACCGTTTTTATTTCTCTCTCCCCCGCTCGAGTGTCGTTTGCTATAAGCTGCATCTAAGCTGTTTCATAGCTCTCATCGCTCTTGTGATTTTCTGTTGCTCAAATTCTAACTCTTGGTCTCTTTTGTTCTCCCTCTTCCTCTCTTTACTTTTTTGGTATTCATAGTGTGCACAGTGGTTCTAGGGTTGGCGTTATAAAGAATTGCCAAAATAATGTTTTGGTAGACCAGCCCATTTTCCATTTCTGGCTTTGCGAGGCAGTTGTGCACGCTAAGTGCATCTAGATGACAGGTTGAATGGCTGACGCAGTGTCCAGCAAAAAGGGCCTGCGTTATTGCTGTAAGGCATGTCGACCGGTTGAGTACGAAATATCATCCTTCTTGCGTCAGACCAGGACTCGATTTTCTGAGATCATGGCCACTTTTCGCAAGGCAAGAATGATCTGTTCTCCGCGCTAGACGCTCAATTTAATAGTATGAAGCTATTAAATGAGTCGCCGAAACGCAAAAATCCGCTGCTAGTCGGATGCAACTGTGTGAGACACACCAACCGATTTCCTGTCACACTCCTGGTCCCCGTTCCAATGGTTCTGAGATCAGGAACGATTAAAGATTCAGTAACCGAATCGGTCCCTGAGGTATCGGAAGCCGCTCAGCCAACAATTTCCGCGTCGTCCGTTGTGTCCAATGCGCAGCCCAATTCGTTGGCTCCGCAAATCCCCGTAGAAAAATCTACCCAGGGTCCAACATTGCTCGGAATACCGGCCGTGGTTGGTAACAATTCGTTACGTAAGACCCTTATAGCAGTCCCACCTTCGAAAACAATATTTGTTTCGAGGCTTGCTCCTGATCTCGCATCGAAAGATGTTCTAGATGTTCTATATACAAGGCAAAACCCAAGCTGGCAATATCAAGGTGGAAAAATTCCAATTTTCGTATGCCAGAGACATTTCGTCATTTAAGCTAAATGTCTCATTCCAACTCTTTTTCGTATGCCAGAGACGTTTCATCATTTAAGATAAATGTGTCATCCCAACTCTTTTTCGTATGCCAGAGAGGTTTCATCATTTAAGATAAATGTCTCAACGCAACTCTTTGATATTTGCTCGGGTGATTTCTGGCCCGAGTACGTTGTAGTCAAGGAGTACGAGGCACGAAAGAAGGGAAATCGGCCTGCGGGAGTTCAACTTCCCAAGCCGTCACAATCCTCAGTGTCCACAGTTGTACCTTCTGTCCCAAAAAACTAACCTCTTCCCTACAAATGGGTTTTCATAGTGAAGCGTGATAAAGATGGCCAAATATAACGCTTTCAGGCACGACTGGTAGCAAAAGGATGCTCCCAGCAGTTTGGCGAAAATTACCAAGAAACAATTTCGCCCGTATGCGGATTGGAAGGTTTGTGCTTTATTATAGCACTGGCGGCAGAGCTCAAACTACATCTTCACCAAATAGATGTATGCACCGCGTATCTCAACATCGATCTGAGTGAAACGGTCTACATGAAGCAGCCGGAAGGGTACTCAGATGAAACAAATTCTGATAAGGTATTGCTGCTGAAGAAAGCAATATATGGTTTAAAGCAGTCAGGAAGGGCCTGGAACGAGAAGCTAAATGGCGTATTGGAAAATATGGGCTTCGTTGCCTGTGACAACGAGCCATGCTTGTATAAATAGTGTGGAGAAGGTAATATTGCTCTAATCCTTGTATATGTTGACGATATGCTTGCCAATCGCACGAAAATTAAGAGCAGCATCTCACAGTCACAGTTCATGGACACATGGAAATCGAACGAGACGATCTTGGAGCGATTACTTTGGGACATACGTAATATATTAATAACTTATTGCTTACCTATGGGAGGGAAGTTTGATTTGATTTCCAAGTAGATGGCACAAGCCCTCAGTACGAAAAGGTGGATCCTACGATTTATCTGTCCGTAGTGGGAGAGTTTATGTGGCTAGCTCTTACAACAAGGCCAGACATACTGCATTCGGTGTCTAAGTTGGCCCAACGGAATCAAAACCCGCATGCTGAACACATGGCTAGCATAAAGCTTATCTATCATCTACGATTGACATGAAGCTAAACTATCAGCAATGTGGTCAGTCGTTCTGTGGATATGTGGATGCGGATTGGGAAGGAAGTTCTATACATCTAGCTGTTAGCAGGTGGTCCGATTTCTTGCCGTTTGGAAAAGCAGCAAAGTGTCGCGCTAAGCAGCACCGAGGGGGAGTACATGGCACTAAGGAGACGATCGCCATGAGAAGGCTGATTATGGAGGTCGGCTGCGGAGACAACAACACCCCGATTATCGTGTATGGGGATAATCTGATTGCACAGGCATTAACCAAGAATCCTGTTCATCATTCCAGAACAAAGCATATTGATATGCGTTATATATATATACGTTATCCTTTTGTTAGAGAAGTTGTAAAGGAAGGGCAAGTTGTGTTGAAATATAAATGTACAACTGAAATGATGCAGATATTTTGAAAAAAAATCAGACGAAAACGAAACATGAAGAAGTCACAAAATGTTTAATATGTTTTGATAATGAATTTTGTAAACAAACTTGCATTTAGGAAGGGTGAAAAAATAACAATGCACGTTTGTATAAATAAAGAAAATAGATCTTGAAAGATTTATATCTGTCTCGCTCTAAGGAATAGAGAATAAGAAAACATGTATATCACTTTTGGTTTCCTATTCAAATTCAGTTTAGTCGCAAATAAAAGTCCACAGAATACACACAATTTTTTTGTCATTTAGAATTGTGTCATTCAAGATTGTTTAGGTTGACGAACCTTTCCAAATCCTCTGCGCCTATTTCGTAAACAAAGTTCTACTCGTTTTCCAGGACTCGTTCAGCAAATGGATCGAATTAATCCCCTTGCGACAACACACGGTACCCTACTTAGAACGACCGTTCAGAGAACGGATAATCAGTCGCTTCGGAATCCTGAAATCTGTGCTTTGTGACAACGGGACGCAGTTCACAACCAGAGCATTTCAGGCTAAATACGTAAATACGACGGACCATATCAAGTGGTCAAATTCCTCTCAACGAACATCGTCCGGCTGAAGGATCCGGCGATACACAAACGCTGCACCGCGAGTATTCACTATCTCAAGCCGTGTCATTAACACGGCGACATTGAAGACGACGGTAATCACAACGATCATGCCCACCAGACACACGACGAAGGAGGCCATGATGATTGCTGTGCTCGCGCCTTGGCCAGGGTATCATGCGGGCCACTTGTTGATAAGCGTGTCCATTCAACGTTACCACCCCACCGCCACCGCCACTACCCCCTACACCGCCAAACGGTACTCCTCGTACCTCGTACGCTTCAGGGGTACCCGTAGCGCGCAAAGGCATTTTAAGCGTTAAAATCGTGATTTTTGTTGTTTTGAATGATTTTTCAGACGCGAAAGGATGAGGAATCAAATGTTCAGAGTTTTGAGTTTAACCCGCCCGCTGTTTCCTTCACAATGGTTGGGATTATGCTAGAGCGGTAGCAATCAAACCATCGACAGGCCGGACACCAAGCTTTGGCAAAGCTTGGTTTGCCATCTTCATATGCCTATCCATCAAAGCGTTTTATATTACGGCCGCTTTCAAACTCTTTTGGTCTCGATGTGGGAAAATATAAAAATAATTAATTCGGAAAATGGCACAACTTTTCATAGAGCTAAACGAGACGAAGAAATTTCGAGCTTCTTGTCGTGTTACGAAATTATTTTTATCCCGCAGTCTGCAGCCATCTTTGTTTTTCTTCGATCCTTTTAATTCAAATTTAATGGCTTCTAAATTCTTGCACCTTGTGTGCACATAGCGTTCACAGTCTTAACCCGCTTACTCCTACGCATTTTTGAATAGGTCATCCTCTCTCTTCAGTTTCCGAGCCATCTTTCCTGGACGTACACATCAACAGACTGCAGACGTAACCGTCGTTCAGAGGGGCCGATATGTTAAGGAATATGTTGCATTCTGACGGTGATCGATAGCCGCAGGCGAAACAAATATCGGCTGGAATGCGCACCGAAAGGAGGTTGGCAGGGCTACCGCCACCTACCGTCCACACCCAAAAGGAGGGGAAAGTAGATGGTACGTAAGGAGCTCGAGAGTAGAGCACGGAGCGAGTGCATCCACTCACACCAAGGCAGAAGCAGGGCAATAGCCTTGAAATCGGTTCTCGACCTCGATGGAGAAAGAGACGAAAATTATTATTAAATATATAATATTTATATATATTACCTATATACTATTTAGCCGGCAAAATGCACAAAGTTTAAACGAAAACAATAAAACGGACACAGAAGCTTTTGAACTAATTTTAAACAAATGGAGGCACTATTATTCAAAACAATTTTAAACAATAATTTAGTAAATATCGGCAAACATGAAACAATTTGTATAATAAATAAATAATAAATAATTATTTCGATCTTTCTTTTCGTAGCGGATGGTCGAGTTTTTGTTTTGCGCTACGACTTTTATGTTAATTTTGACTTTAAACCACTGGTGTTTCCTCTAAATTTATCACCTTATATCTATAACTATATTTTTTTGTGTAATTAATTTGAATTAATAATCACCTTTTAGTTTTGTGCTAAGACGGTTATCTTATCTTATTTTTCCTCTTTGCTCCTTATACCATTTTTATTTTTTTCTCCCCCGCTCGAGTGTCGTTTGCTATAAGCTGCATCTAAGCTGTTTCATAGCTCTCATCGCTCTTGTGATTTTCAGCTGCTCAAATTCTAACTCTTGGGCTCTTTTGTTCTCCCTCTTCCTCTCTTTACTTTTTTGGTATTCATAGTGTGCACAGTGGTTCTAGGGTTGGCGTTATAATGAATTGCCAAAAAAACGTTTTGGTAGACCAGCCCATTTTCCATTTCTGGCTTTGCGAGGCAGTTGTGCACGCTAAGTGCATCTAGATGACAGGTCGAATGGCTGACGGAGTGTCCAGCAAAAAGGGCCTGCGTTATTGCTGTGAGGCATGTCGACCGGTTGAGTAGGAAATATCATCCTTCTTGCGTCAGACCAGGAGTGGATCATGGCCACTTTTCGCAAGGCAAGAATGATCTGTTCTCCGCGCTAGACGCTCAATTTAATAGTATGAAGCTATTAAATGAGTCGCCGAAACGCAAAAATCCGCTGCTAGTCGGATGCAACTGTGTGAGACACACCAACCGATTTCCTGTCACACTCCTGGTCCCCGTTCCAATGGTTCTGAGATCAGGAACGATTAAAGATTCAGTAACCGTTGTTAACAGTAACCGTTATTCCGATGTGTCCAATGCGCAGCCCAATTCGTTGGCTCCGCAAATCCCCGTAGAAAAATCTACCCAGGGTCCAACATTGCTCGGAATACCGGCCGTGGTTGGTAACAATTCGTTACGTAAGACCCTTATAGCAGTCCCACCTTCGAAAACAATATTTGTTTCGAGGCTTGCTCCTGATCTCGCATCGGAAGATGTTCTAGCCTATATACAAGGCAAAACCCAAGCTGGCAATATCAAGGTGGAAAAATTCCAATTTTCGTATGCCAGAGACATTTCGTCATTTAAGCTAAATGTCTCATCCCAACTCTTTTTCGTATGCCAGAGACGTTTCATCATTTAAGATAAATGTGTCATCCCAACTCTTTTTCGTATGCCAGAGAGGTTTCATCATTTAAGATAAATGTCTCAACGCAACTCTTTGATATTTGCTCGGGTGATTTCTGGCCCGAGTACGTTGTAGTCAAGGAGTACGAGGCACGAAAGAAGGGAAATCGGCCTGCGGGAGTTCAACTTCCCAAGCCGTCACAATCCTCAGTGTCCACAGTTGTACCTTCTGTCCCAAAAAACTAACCTCTTCCCTACAAATGGGTTTTCATAGTGAAGCGTGATAAAGATGGCCAAATATAACGCTTTCAGGCACGACTGGTAGCAAAAGGATGCTCCCAGCAGTTTGGCGAAAATTACCAAGAAACAATTTCGCCCGTATGCGGATTGGAAGGTTTGTGCTTTATTATAGCACTGGCGGCGGAGCTCAAACTACATCTTCACCAAATAGATGTATGCACCGCGTATCTCAACATCGATCTGAGTGAAACGGTCTACATGAAGCAGCCGGAAGGGTACTCAGATGAAACAAATTCTGATAAGGTATTGCTGCTGAAGAAAGCAATATATGGTTTAAAGCAGTCAGGAAGGGCCTGGAACGAGAAGCTAAATGGCGTATTGGAAAATATGGGCTTCGTTGCCTGTGACAACGAGCCATGCTTGTATAAATAGTGTGGAGAAGGTAATATTGCTCTAATCCTTGTATATGTTGACGATATGCTTGCCAATCGCACGAAAATTAAGAGCAGCATCTCACAGTCACAGTTCATGGACACATGGAAATCGAACGAGACGATCTTGGAGCGATTACTTTGGGACATACGTAATATATTAATAACTTATTGCTTACCTATGGGAGGGAAGTTTGATTTGATTTCCAAGTAGATGGCACAAGCCCTCAGTACGAAAAGGTGGATCCTACGATTTATCTGTCCGTAGTGGGAGAGTTTATGTGGCTAGCTCTTACAACAAGGCCAGACATACTGCATTCGGTGTCTAAGTTGGCCCAACGGAATCAAAACCCGCATGCTGAACACATGGCTAGCATAAAGCTTATCTATCATCTACGATTGACATGAAGCTAAACTATCAGCAATGTGGTCAGTCGTTCTGTGGATATGTGGATGCGGATTGGGAAGGAAGTTCTATACATCTAGCTGTTAGCAGGTGGTCCGATTTCTTGCCGTTTGGAAAAGCAGCAAAGTGTCGCGCTAAGCAGCACCGAGGGGGAGTACATGGCACTAAGGAGACGATCGTCATGAGAAGGCTGATTATGGAGGTCGGCTGCGGAGACAACAACACCCCGATTATCGTGTATGGGGATAATCTGATTGCACAGGCATTAACCAAGAATCCTGTTCATCATTCCAGAACAAAGCATATTGATATACGTTATCCTTTTGTTAGAGAAGTTGTAAAGGAAGGGCAAGTTGTGTTGAAATATAAATGTACAACTGAAATGATAGCAGATATTTTGAAAAAAAATCAGACGAAAACGAAACATGAAGAATTCACAAAATGTTTAATATGTTTTGATAATGAATTTTGTAAACAAACTTGCATTGAGGAAGGGTGAAAAAATAACAATGCACGTTTGTATAAATAAAGAAAATAGATCTTGAAAGATTTATATCTGTCTCGCTCTAAGGAATAGAGAATAAGAAAACATGTATATCACTTTTGGTTTCCTATTCAAATTCAGTTTAGTCGCAAATAAAAGTCCACAGAATACACACAATTTTTTTGTCATTTAGAATTGTGTCATTCAAGATTGTTTAGGTTGACGAACCTTTCCAAATCCTCTGCGCCTATTTCGTAAACAAAGTTCTACTCGTTTTCCAGGACTCGTTCAGCAAATGGATCGAATTAATCCCCTTGCGACAACACACGGTACCCTACTTAGAACGACCGTTCAGAGAACGGATAATCAGTCGCTTCGGAATCCTGAAATCTGTGCTTTGTGACAACGGGACGCAGTTCACAACCAGAGCATTTCAGGCTAAATACGTAAATACGACGGACCATATCAAGTGGTCAAATTCCTCTCAACGAACATCGTCCGGCTGAAGGATCCGGCGATACACAAACGCTGCACCGCGAGTATTCACTATCTCAAGCCGTGTCATTAACACGGCGACATTGAAGACGACGGTAATCACAACGATCATGCCCACCAGACACACGACGAAGGAGGCTATGATGATTGCTGTGCTCGCGCCTTGGCCAGGGTATTCTGCGGGCCACTTGTTGATAAGCGTGCCCATCCAACGTTACCACCCACCGCCACCACCCCCTACACGGAGGAAAGTTGTTGTTCTTTTTGAGTGAGGTTGTGTTTTTTCCGCGCTCCGCAAGTTTTCCCGACAGTGCCACTATAAAGGGAAAACCTGCCCTGATAAAGGCATATTAGCGCATTGCGAGCCTACTGACGTCACAGGTACTCTCCGGTGGCATCTGGCTCGCCTCCAACAGGTTGGTTGCTGCTAAATTGCCTAGATGCGCGCGTGAGTTCCGGGGCCAAGGAGGGGGGAGTCCCTAGCATTCGCCTCTCTTCCAGCTGTCACCGCCTTTCCTTCTTTCTTCTTTCTCTTGCTTATTTTCTCTCCAAACAACTTTCCCCGCTTTTTCCTGGGAAGTAAACACAGCTGTTCGTTGCCAGCGATCGCAGTGTTGCGTAACGCAGGTGCCGGGGGCTTAACAGCCGCGCTTAACAGCACAACACCAATAGTGTTGTTAAACGGTGCGGATAAGCTTCCCGCAACGGAAAATTGTTTTTCAAATTCAAATTTAAATTTAAATTTAAATCTAAATTTTGAATTGAATTTAAATTTGAACAAAGCCTGCCAGTCGAGGAAGGCTGCACAGAGGCAAGCGGGAAAAGGTCACGGATCTGACCAAAACCCGATCCCCCGCTTATGCGGTGCCCCGAATACTGGGGCGTCGGTGACCGAGAAGGGGCGGTATAACCCCCGTCGCACGCAAAGGGGAAATCCGTGGCCATCGTGGGAGCCCTGTACGGTCCGACGATCCGGCAATGGAAGCCGTAAACCCCTTTGTGGGCAGATCTACGCTGGCGAGATCGCCCTGTCAAGAAGGGAGTGATGATGGTAAAGCAGCGGCGTTCAGGAGAAGCAGCAAGCTCCCTCGATCGCCAGCTCGGGCGGAAACCCAAGAGGCTGGGCAGAGCCAGGCGCCTTGCCACGAGCCGACTCCCAAGACGATACGGGACCCATCCAGTCCTGCCAGTCCTCAAAGAGTGACGCCTGCCAAAAAGAGCAGGGCAGCGGATGAAACCAGCCTAGCAGATTTGCTAGAGCTTGGCAAGCTGCTGCAGGAGGTGTCCGTCAGGATGCATCACCGTCTCGACGAGGGAGATGTTTGCCAAAATGAAGGCACTCCACTCGAGTGTCCTTGAGGCAAGCAGAGCGGCCATCCAAGGGGGCGCGGACGGGCAGGAGAGGCTGGGAGCCGCAACCCGGTGCCTCAATTGCGCCCAAGAGTCAGGTCGAGCCGAACGCGCGGAGAGCGCGGACAAGGGGCTGCAGACAACCACCGTGTGGAGGAGGGATGCAACAGCCCAAACGGAGCCGTGGCGCAGGCTAAGCCAGCCGGACGGCCCCGTCTTGCCCGCGTCGCTAGCGGCCCCACCACCGGCCCGCACAGCACATCGAAAGGGCCCGAAGGCGCCGCCGAAGCCCCCCAAGAACCCTCAGCGGGACGCAAAGGAAGCTGTGGCAACTCTTGCCCCCGCCAGGGAGCCCGAGAGCACACGCATCGAGAACGTCTGGGAAGTCGTTGCCAGGAAGCCGAAAACGGCGCGTCGCGCCCGCCCGTATGCGGTCATAGTACAGGCGAAGGGCAGGTCCTACAGCGAGGTACTCGCCTTGGTGACCAGAAGGGACGACAAGCAGCTGTCAGAGCTGGGGAGTTGCGTCTCCAAGGTTCGCCGAACCAACAATGGGAACCTGCTCCTTGAGGTTGCCAAAGGCAGCGCCGAGAGTGCGGAGAGCTTAAAAGAGAGCATCGAGAAAGTGCTCGGCGTCTGTGCGCGCCACAACGGAGGACGACTCAGTGGTCATCTTGGAGATCCGTGGATTGGACACGATCACAACCAAGCAGGAGGTCTGCGCTGCGATCGCGGACCAGTTCAACCTCGAGGCTGGACGGGTTAAATTGCGAGGAATACGCCGAAACCCAGACGGCGGTGGTCAGCTTGCCCGTCTCCCTGGGCAAAACTGTCCTTCAGCGCGGCAAAGTCCGGATAGGCTGGACCATCTGCAGGATCAGGGAGAGAGCAGGCCCACCTAGGTGCTTCAGATGCCTGGAAACAGGGCACATTGCCGTGCACTGCAAAAGCCCTGTTAACAGGAGTGGATGCTGCTTACAATGCGGGGAGCAGGGACACAGGGCAGCTTCTTGCACTAAGGAGGCATCATGCTTCATCTGCTCAGCAGCTGGAAGGAAAGAGACGAGGCACCATGCCGGCGGTAGAGACTGCCCAGGCTCTACAAGCGGGAACGGGATCCACAGGCCCAGATGCGGTTGATTTAGCTCAATCTGAATCACTGCAGAGCAGCGCAGGATCTCCTGCGGCAGACGGTGCGCGAGCTAGGCTCGGAGGTGGCAATCCTCAGCGAGCCATACAGGACTGGTAGCGGCCGTGGCTGGGTCCCCGACAGCACGGGCAGAGCGGCCCTGTGGCTGTGCGGAGCGAAGGCGCCGGAGATGCGCGAAGTCAGAGCAGCCGAGGGCTTCGTACGAGCCAATGTGGGTGTCATCTGGCTGTATAGCTGCTACTTGGCACCAAGTCTCACGCTCGAGGCCTTCGGCAGGATCCTGGACGAGCTGAGCTGCGACTTGCGTGGACGAAGTAAGGTGGTCGTCGGGGGCGACTTCAACGCCTGGGCCGTGGAATGGGGCTCCCCTCAAACCGAGTAGTGCTGGAGTCCATTGCCTCTTTGGACGTGGTCCTGCTGAACGAAGGATCCCGGCACACCTTTAGCAGGGCGGGAGCCGGTTCTGTGATCGACCTCACGGTCGCCAGCAGCGCGCTGGCCCGCCTAGCGCAATGGAGGGTCAGCGAGGCCTATACCGCCAGCGACCACGAAGCCATCGAGTGCTCGATTGGCATCGTAGGCCACACGAGGGGCACACAGCCACAGCCTAGGAAGGCGTTCCGCCAGGACACTTTCAGGCCGCTGGTCTTTGCGAGCGCCCTTGAGGGCTTCTCGGCAGATGAGTCCGATGGGGCAAACGTGCTGGCCGAAAAGCTGGCGGAGGCAGTGGAAGGCGACTGCAGTCGAAGCATGCTCCAAAGGAAGCCGTTCCGGAAGCACCACTCGCCGGTGTACTGGTGGAGCGAGGAGATTGCGGAGCTGCACCGCACTGCCCTTCGCACCAGAAGGCTGATACAGCGCGCTAGAGGCACCGCACGCCTCCCCGCATGCAGTGACAGATACAAAGCGGCCAAGAGGGAGCTTAAGACCGCCATCAGCAACAGCAAAAGGGAGTGCTTCCTGAAGCTGTGCGATGCCGCCGAAGAGGACCCGTGTGGAGGAGCCTACAAGATGGTGGTGAAGAGGCTCAATGCGGGAGGCAAAGCCCCGACCGACCCGGCAACGCTGGAGGGGATTGTCAGTGTCCTGTTCCCGACGGGGCGGCAGATCGCGGACCCCCCGATCATGGATGCAGGCGACGTCCACTGGGTCACGGAGGCTGAAGTCCTCCAAGTCGGGAGGAAACTGCAGCCCAGGAAGGCACCCGGACCCGACGCGATCCCCAACAGAGCGACGAAGCTGGCACTATCGCTGCTGCCGGCGGAAGTAGCCAGCCTGTTCAACAGGTGCTTCCTGGAGGGGACGTTTCCCGACAGGTGGAAAAAGCAACGGCTGCTGCTGCTGGCCAAGCCTGGCAAGCCACCAGGAGAGGCATCTTCCTACAGGCCCATCTGCCTGCTGGACACGATAGGCAAGGTTTTCGAGAGGCTAATCGCTACTAGGCTGGGCCAGGCGATCGCAGCAGCCGGTGGCCTCTCCCCGGAGCAATATGGCTTCACAAAGGGGAAGTCCACACTGGGCGCCATCTCGAGGGTCGTGAGGGTGGCCGAGGATGCCATCGCAGGAGCTAGATGGAAAGGAGGGACGAAGTCCTACTGCCTGGTGGTCACCCTGGACATCAAAAATGCGTTCAACTCGGCGACTGGGGCAGAACGCTTGAGTCCCTTAGGAACTTTAATGTTCCGGGATATCTGCTGAAGATAGCGAACAGCTATTTCAGCAACAGGGTGCTCCTCCTGGAGACTAGTATGGGTTCCAGGGCACACAAAGTCTCAGCCGGAGTCCCGCAGGGCTCCGTTCTAGGACCCTAGGCTGCCGATGCCAGCCAGTACCAACCTAGTGGGCTTTGCTGACGACGTGGCTATAGTGGTGGTAGGCAAGGAGCTGGCCGCGGCGGAGGCTCGCGCGGATGCGGCCATACAGACCGTAGAGTCGTGGCTAGCGGTCGCCGGACTGGAGTTGGCGGCGCACAAAACCGAGGCTGTGTTGATATCGAGCCGGAAGGTCGTGGAGACGGCCAGCGTGCGGGTCGGAGGGACCACAATCCGGTCGCAGCGGGCAATCAAATACCTGGGAGTGTTCATCGACACGCGCCTGTCGTTTAAGGAGCACTTGGAGTATGCGCACAAAAAGGCGAGTGGGACAGCAGGAGCACTATCCAGGATGCTTCCCAATACGAGAGGGCCCAAGCAGGCGACGAGGTTGCTGCTATCAACGGTGGTAATCTCGCAGATCTTGTACGCTGCGCCGGTGTGGTCGGAAGTCGCTAAGGTGAAGACCTACATGCGGGGGGTGGAGGCAACCTACAGGCTATGCGCTGTCAGGACAGTATCAGCGTTCCGGACCATCTCGGATGACGCGGTGCTGGTCATCGCGGGACAAGTTCCGCTTACGGAGCTGGTAAGGGAGCGGAAGGAGACAGCCGTTGCCCCGACGACCAGTGGGCCGGATCAGCCAACCAGGGCCGAGCGTAAGCTAGCCGCCAGGAGGTTAAGCATGGAGAGGTGGCAGGCCAGCTGGGACTCCTCGTCCAAGGGCCGCTGGACACACGTCCTCATACCGGACATCAAGCGCTGGGTGGAACGATCCCATGGAATGGTGGACTTCTACCTAACGCAGGTGCTAAGTGGCCACGGATGCTTCCGCCAGTACCTGAAGCGGTTCGGCCACGAGACGGAGGACTGGTGCCCAGAATGCGGCACCGACATAGTGGAAGACGCGCGGCTCGTGATCTTCGAGTGCCGCAGGTTCGGCCTCGAACGACAGGAGCTGGAGGCGGTAGCCGGATGCGCTATCAGCGAGGAAACGCTCGTCCCGAGAATGCTGGGCGACCGGATAGTGTGGGAGGCAGCAGCCACCTTCACGGCGGGGGTGATGAAGCAGCTGAGGGCCCTGGAGCGTAAGCGGAAGGAGCAGCAGGAGTAAGGGACCCAGCGTACGCGAAGCAATGCCAGACGGTGATACCGCGTCCACGCACCCCCTTTTCCTCCCTTTTTCCCTCTTTCCCTATTGTTAGTATTGTAAGCGTACCTGTACTAGGAAGTAAGGGAATAAATTATGAATACAAAAAAAAAAAAACCACCCCCTACACCGCCAAACGGTACTCCTCGTACCTCGTACAGGGGTACCCGTAGCGCGCAAAGGCATTTGAAGCGTTAAAATCGTGATTTTTTTTTTGTTTTGAATAATTTTTCAGACGCGAAAGGATACCAATATAGGTTTATTGTTAGTCAAAATGTTAGAAAAATGATGAAAACATAAAAAAAATCAAAATTAAAAAAAAATTGTAAATTATTTTTTTACATTTTTCAAAATATTTTTATTTGAGCAAATCAATAAAAATAAAGCTAAAAAATTAAATACATTTAATTTTTTTAAATTGTTTTTATGCGAAAAATTAATTTTTTTAATTCGATACCCTTTAATGGGCGAATGGGTGGGCGTGGTACATTACCACTATGTATATAAATTTTACAACAATTCACTGTCAAATGCCGTTTAAATTATTCGATTATCTTATTTGGTTCAAAAGTTATGATTTTCGCAATGCTAAATGACAGAAAGGCGCCAATGTGCGACGCCTCGGTGGTGCACGAGCTTCTGGTGGCGCTCCGCCTGAACGAGCGTCGCAGGATCGAATCCTCCTGGCCCGTTTCTATGTGGGAATACGACCGAAAAACCGAAACAGCCAGTAATCACCACTAGGACCACTACCCTGGGTACCGCTGCCGCCGCAGCCAACCTCACCGGCACCGCCACCACTCATCGAGCAGCCGTTCTCCGATCCCGACGACCCTACATTGCCGGAATCGGACGAGGGACCCCCTCGTCCAGTCTACCTGAACGAGATGGTGGGAGCGCTCCTAGAATGCCTTAGCGACTTGCCGCGGGAGCTGTTCGACGAGGTGGTGCGGGCCATGGGAATCCGGTCGCCCCAGCTCTCAGGAGCCCTCTATGAATCCACAAGCAAGGACGAAGGACAGAAAGTGCTGCTCGAATGCTTCGGCGGAGAACCAACGGTCGGCAGAGCCATACACCGGGACAGCCATGCACCGGCAGAGCCATACACCGGCAGAGCCACGTACCAGCAGAGCCAACGATCGGCAGAGCCCCGCATCGGTAGAACCAGAAAACCGGCAGCACCAAAGCACCGGGAGAGCCGGTCAAGTAAATTTGTAAGCAGAGCCGAGCTCGCTCACTTCGTTTCCGACCAGCAGCAACAGCAGCTGATATAGTTTTCTCGCGAGTGACATAAAAAACTAAGTCCCACGGTCGCCATGAGCATCGGAAAACCAGACAGCGGGTGAGCGTGGTAATGTACCGTTAACATATAAGTAGTAGGGTAAGGAGAATAGGAAACAAGATAATAAAGGTTAAAGGTGAAATGAAGTCTTACCTTAACAATTATGTAAACAATGGCAACAGTTTGTATCTGAAATGCATATATTGGAAAATTGTCGATTTCCTCGCAACATATCCGCTCAACGTTATGTTATCAAAATGCATGGATTTCCGTATGCCTCATCTCGTTAACCATTGCCAAAGAAATCGAAGTTGATCCGCTACACTTCATTTGTAGACGAGCAGAGAGTAATGCTCGTGGGTAGGCGCGTAGACAAATCTACGGCTAATTACGACGCAAAACATCCAATAATTCTGGCCAAGGAATCCTCTATACCTAATCTGCCAGTTCGATGTCAACATGTTGCATCGCTACTCGCTGAAGCCGAATACACGTTTCATAGGTTTCGGCAATGATATTGGATTCTAGGAGCTCGGAATTTTATCCGCAAGACTGTATTCAATTGCATAACTTTATGCTTGTAGCGACACTTTTCGAGTTCTCGACTAAGGCTGATTTATCAGAGTTTTCCTTCACAATGGTTGGGATTATGCTAGAGCGGTAGCAATCAAAACATCGACAGGCCGGACACCAAGCTTTGGCAAAGCTTGGTTTGCCATCTTCATCATCTTCCATCAAAGCGTTTTATATTACGGCCGCTTTCAAACGCTTTTGGTCTCGACGTGGGACCATATAAAAATATTTAATTCGGAAAACGGCACAACTTTTCATAGAGCTAAACGAGACTTGGCTAAAATGCAACGTATCGCATTACCTCAAAGTCATGACGAAGAAATTTCGAGCTTCTTGTCGTGTTACGAAATTATTTTCATACCGCAGTCTGCAGCCATCTTTGTTTTTATTCGATCCTTCTAGGTTAAATTTAATGGCTTCTAAATTCTTGCACCTTGTGTGCACATAGCGATCACAGTCTTAACCCGCTTACTCCTACGCATTTTTGAATAGGTCATCCTCTCTTTTCAGTTCCCGAGCCATCTTTCCTGGTCGTACACATCAACAGACTGCAGACGTAACCATCGTTCAGGGGGGCCGATATGTTAAGGAATATGTTGCATTCTGACGGTGATCGATAGCCGCAGGCGAAACAAATATCGGCTGGAATGCGCACCGAAAGGAGGTTGGCAGGGCTACCGCCACTTACCGTCCACACCCAAAAGGAGGGGAAAGTAGGTGGTACGTAAGGAGCTCGAGAGTAGAGCACGGAGCGAGTGCATCCACTCACACCAAGGCAGAAGCAGGGCAATAGCCTTGAAATCGGTTCTCGACCTCGATGGAGAAAGAGACGAAAATTATTATTAAATATATACATATATTTATATATATTACCTATATACTATTTAGCCGGCAAAATGCACAAAGTTTAAACGAAAACAATAAAACGGACACAGAAGCTTTTGAACTAATTTTAAACAAATGAAGGCACTATTATTCAATACAATTTTAAACAATAATTTAGTAAATATCGGCAAACATGAAACAATTTGTATAATAAATAAATAATAAATAATTATTTCGATCTTTCTTTTCGTAGCGGATGGTCGAGTTTTTGTTTTGCGCTACGACTTTTATGTTAATTTTGACTTTAAACCACTGGTGTTTCCTCTAAATTTATCACCTTATATCTATAACTATATTTTTTTGTGTAATTAATTTGAATTAATAATCACCTTTTAGTTTTGTGCTAAGACGGTTATCTTATCTTATTTTTCCTCTTTGCTCCTTATACCATTTTTATTTTTTTCTCCCCGCTCGAGTGTCGTTTGCTATAAGCTGCATATAAGCTGTTTCATAGCTCTCATCGCTCTTGTGATTTTCAGCTGCTCAAATTCTAACTCTTGGGCTCTTTTGTTCTCCCTCTTCCTCTCTTTACTTTTTTGGTATTCATAGTGTGCACAGTGGTTCTAGGGTTGGCGTTATAATGAATTGCCAAAAAAACGTTTTGGTAGACCAGCCCATTTTCCATTTCTGGCTTTGCGAGGCAGTTGTGCACGCTAAGTGCATCTAGATGACAGGTCGAATGGCTGACGGAGTGTCCAGCAAAAAGGGCCTGCGTTATTGCTGTGAGGCATGTCGACCGGTTGAGTACGAAATATCATCCTTCTTGCGTCAGACCAGGACTCGATTTTCTGAGATCATGGCCACTTTTCGCAAGGCAAGAATGATCTGTTCTCCGCGCTAGACGCTCAATTTAATAGTATGAAGCTATTAAATGAGACGCCGAAACGCAAAAATCCGCTGCTAGTCGGATGCAACTGTGTGAGACACACCAACCGATTTCCTGTCACACTCCGTCACCACAGCTCCTGGTCCCCGTTCCAATGGTTCTGAGATCAGGAACGATTAAAGATTCAGTAACCGAATCGGTCGCTGAGGTATCGGAAGCCGCTCAGCCAACAATTTCCGCGTCGTCCGTTGTGTCCAATGCGCAGCCCAATTCGTTGGCTTCGCAAATCCCCGTAGAAAAATCTACCCAGGGTCCAACATTGCCCGGAATACCGGCCGTGGTTCGTTACGTAATACCCTTATAGCAGTCCCACCTTCAAAAACAATATTTGTTTCGAGGCTTGCTCCTGATCTCGCATCGGAAGATGTTCTAGCCTATATACAAGGCAAAACCCAAGCTGGCAATATTAAGGTGGAAAAATTCCAATGTTCGTATGCCAGAGACATTTCGTCATTTAAGATAAATGTCTCATCCCAACTCTTTTTCGTATGCCAGAGACGTTTCATCATTTAAGATAAATGTGTCATCCCAACTCTTTTTCGTATGCCAGAGAGGTTTCATCATTTAAGATAAATGTCTCAACGCAACTCTTTGATATTTGCTCGGGTGATTTCTGGCCCGAGTACGCTGTAGTCAAGGAGTACGAGGCACGAAAGAAGGGAAATCGGCCTCGGGAGTTCAACTGCCCAAGCCGTCACAATCCTCAGTGTCCACAGCTGTACCTTCTGTCCCAAAAAACTAACCTCTTCCCTACAAATGGGTTTTCAAAGTGAAGCGTCATAAAGATGGCCAAATATAACGCTTTCAGGCACGACTGGTAGCAGAAGGATGCTCCCAGCAGTTTGGCGAAAATTACCAAGAAACAATTTCGCCCGTATGCGGATTGGAAGGTGTGCGCTTTATTATAGCACTGGCGGCGGAGCTCAAACTACATCTTTACCAAATGGATGTATGCACCGCGTATCTCAACATCGATCTGAGTGAACCGGTCTACATGAAGCAGCCGGAAGGGTACTCAGATGAAACAAATTCTGATAAGGTATTGCTGCTGAAGAAAGCAATATATGGTTTAAAGCAGTCAGGAAGGGCCTGGGACGAGAAGCTAAATGGCGTATTGGAAAATATGGGATTCGTTGCCTGTGACAACGAGCCATGCTTGTACAAATAGTATGGAGAAGGTAATCTTGCTCTAATCCTTGTATATGTTGACGATATGCTTATATTTATTACTTTGGGACATACGTAATATATTAATAACTTATTGCTTACCCATGGGAAGGAAGTTTGCAAATCGGCAAGACTCCTTTGGATGCTGATTTCCAAGTAGATGGCACAAGCCCTCAGTACGAAAAGGTGGATCCTACGATTTATCTGTCCGTAGTGGGAGAGTTTATGTGGCTGCTCTTACAACTAGGCCAGACATACTGCATTCGGTGTCTAAGTTGGCCCAACGGAATCAAAACCCGCATGCTGAACACATGGCTAGTATAAAGCTTATCTATCATCTACTATTGACATGAAGCTAAACTATCAGCAATGTGGTCAGTCGTTCTGTGGATATGTGGATGCGGATTGGGCAGGCGATAGGCTTGGCAGGAAGTTCTATACATCTACCTGTTAGCAGGTGGTCCGATTTCTTGCCGTTTGAAAAAAAAGCAAAGTGTCGCGCTAAGCAGCACCGAGGGGGAGTACATGGCACTAAGGTGACGATCGTCATGAGAAGGCTGATTATGGAGGTCGGCTGCGGAGACAACAACACCCCGATTATCGTGTATGGGGATAATCTGATTGCACAGGCATTAACCAAGAATCCTGTTCATCATTCCAGAACAAAGCATATTGATATACGTTATCCTTTTGTTAGAGAAGTTGTAAAGTTGTACAACTGAAATGATATTTTGAAAAAAAATCTGCCGAAAACGAAACATGAAGAATTCACAAAATGTTTAATATGTTTTGATAATGAATTTTGTAAACAAACTTGCATTGAGGAAGGGTGTAGAAAATAACAATGCACGTTTGTATAAATAAAGAAAATAGATCTTGAAAGATTTATATCTGTCTCGCTCTAAGGAATAGAGACGTGTCATTAACATGGCGACATTGAAGACGACGGTAATCACAACGATCATGCCCACCAGACACACGACGAAGGAGGCTATGATGATTACTGTGCTCACGCCTTGGCCAGGGCCGCCACCACCCCCTACACCGCCAAACGGTACTCCTCGTACCTCGTACGCTTCAGGGGTACCCGTAGCGCGCAAAGGCATTTGAAGCGTTAAAATCGTGATTTTTTTTGTTTTGAATGATTTTTCAGATGCGAAAGGATGAGGAATCAAATGTTTATAGTCCAAAAGCTTCAGCTATTAGAAATTCCCTCAATATAGGTTTATTGTTAGTCAAAATGTTAGAAAAATGATGAAAACATTAAAAAAATCGAAATTAAAAAAAAAATTGTAAATTATTTTTTTACATTTTTCAAAATATTTTTAATTCAGCAAATCAATAAAAATAAAGCTATAAAATGAAATACATTTTATGTGGTTCAAAAGTTATGATTTTCGCAACGCTAAATGACAGAAAGGCGCCACTGTGCGACGCCTCGGTGGTGCACGAGCTTCTGGTAGCGCTCCGCCTGAATAAGCGTCGCAGGATCGAATCCTCCTGGCTCGTTTCTAAGTGGGAATACGACCGAAAAACCGAAACAGCCAGTAATCACCACTAGGACCACTACCCTGGGTACCGCTGCCGCCGCAGTCAACCTCACCGGCACCGCCACCACTCATCGAGCAGCCGTTCTCCGATCCCGACGACCCTACATTGCCGGAATCGGACGAGGGACCCCCTCGTCCAGTCTACCTGAACGAGATGGTGGGAGCGCTCCTAGAATGCCTTAGCGACTTGCCGCGGGAGCTGTTCGACGAGGTGGTGCGGGCCATGGGAATCCGGTCGCCCCATCTCTCAGGAGCCCTCTATGAATCCACAAGCAAGGACGAAGGACAGAAAGTGCTGCTCGAATGCTTCGGCGGAGAACCAACGGTCGGCAGAGCCATACACCGGGACAGCCATGCACCGGCAGAGCCATACACCGGCAGAGCCACGTACCAGCAGAGCCAACGATCGGCAGAGCCCCGCATCGGTAGAACCAGAAAACCGGCAGCACCAAAGCACCGGGAGAGCCGGTCGGGCACAGCCGCCAGGGTAAATTTGTAAGCAGAGCCGAGCTCGCTCACTTCGTTTCCGACCAGCAGCAGCAGCAGCTGATATAGTTTTCTCGCGAGTGACATAAAAAACTAAGTCCCACGGTCGCCATGAACATCGAGGAAACCAGACAGCGGGAGAGCGTTGTCATGTACCGTTAACATATAAGTAGTAGGGTAAGGAGAATAGGAAACAAAATAATAAAGGTTAAAGGTGAAATGAAGTCTTACCTTAACAATTATGTAAACAATGGTAACAGTTTGTATCTAAAATGCATCTATTGGAAAATTGTCGAGTTCCTCGCAACATATCCGCTCAACGTCATGTTATTAAAATGCATGGATTACCGTATGCCTCATCTCCTTAACCATTGCCAAAGAAATCGAAGTTGATCCGCTACACTCCATTTGTAGACGAGCAGAGAGTAATGCTCGTAGGTAGGCGCGTAGACAAATCTACGGCTAATTACGACGCAAAACATCCTATAATTCTGGCCAAGGAATCTCCTATACCTGATCTGCCAGTTCGATGTCAACATGTTGCATCGCTACTCGCTGAAGCCGAATACACGTTTCATAGGTTTCGGCAATGATATTGGATTCTAGGAGCTCGGAATTTTATCCGCAAGACTGTATTCAATTGCATAACTTTATGCTTGTAGCGACACTTTTCGAGTTCTCGACTAAGGCTGATTTATCAGAGTTTTCCTTCACAATGGTTGGGATTATGCTAGAGCGGTAGCAATCAAAACATCGACAGGCCGGACACCAAGCTTTGGCAAAGCTTGGTTTGCCATCTTCATCATCTTCCATCAAAGCGTTTTATATTACGGCCGCTTTCAAACGCTTTTGGTCTCGACGTGGGACCATATAAAAATATTTAATTCGGAAAACGGCACAACTTTTCATAGAGCTAAACGAGACTTGGCTAAAATGCAACGTATCGCATTACCTCAAAGTCATGACGAAGAAATTTCGAGCTTCTTGTCGTGTTACGAAATTATTTTCATACCGCAGTCTGCAGCCATCTTTGTTTTTATTCGATCCTTCTAGGTTAAATTTAATGGCTTCTAAATTCTTGCACCTTGTGTGCACATAGCGATCACAGTCTTAACCCGCTTACTCCTACGCATTTTTGAATAGGTCATCCTCTCTTTTCAGTTCCCGAGCCATCTTTCCTGGTCGTACACATCAACAGACTGCAGACGTAACCATCGTTCAGGGGGGCCGATATGTTAAGGAATATGTTGCATTCTGACGGTGATCGATAGCCGCAGGCGAAACAAATATCGGCTGGAATGCGCACCGAAAGGAGGTTGGCAGGGCTACCGCCACTTACCGTCCACACCCAAAAGGAGGGGAAAGTAGGTGGTACGTAAGGAGCTCGAGAGTAGAGCACGGAGCGAGTGCATCCACTCACACCAAGGCAGAAGCAGGGCAATAGCCTTGAAATCGGTTCTCGACCTCGATGGAGAAAGAGACGAAAATTATTATTAAATATATACATATATTTATATATATTACCTATATACTATTTAGCCGGCAAAATGCGAAAACAATAAAACGGACACAGAAGCTTTTGAACTAATTTTAAACAAATGAAGGCACTATTATTCAAAACAATTTTAAACAATAATTTAGTAAATATCGGCAAACATGAAACAATTTGTATAATAAATAAATAATAAATAATTATTTCGATCTTTCTTTTCGTAGCGGATGGTCGAGTTTTTGTTTTGCGCTACGACTTTTATGTTAATTTTGACTTTAAACCACTGGTGTTTCCTCTAAATTTATCACCTTATATCAATAACTATATTTTTTTGTGTAATTAATTTGAATTAATAATCACCTTTTAGTTTTGTGCTAAGACGGTTATCTTATCTTATTTTTCCTCTTTGCTCCTTATACCATTTTTATTTTTTTCTCCCCGCTCGAGTGTCGTTTGCTATAAGCTGCATATAAGCTGTTTCATAGCTCTCATCGCTCTTGTGATTTTCAGCTGCTCAAATTCTAACTCTTGGGCTCTTTTGTTCTCCCTCTTCCTCTCTTTACTTTTTTGGTATTCATAGTGTGCACAGTGGTTCTAGGGTTGGCGTTATAATGAATTGCCAAAAAAACGTTTTGGTAGACCAGCCCATTTTCCATTTCTGGCTTTGCGAGGCAGTTGTGCACGCTAAGTGCATCTAGATGACAGGTCGAATGGCTGACGGAGTGTCCAGCAAAAAGGGCCTGCGTTATTGCTGTGAGGCATGTCGACCGGTTGAGTACGAAATATCATCCTTCTTGCGTCAGACCAGGACTCGATTTTCTGAGATCATGGCCACTTTTCGCAAGGCAAGAATGATCTGTTCTCCGCGCTAGACGCTCAATTTAATAGTATGAAGCTATTAAATGAGACGCCGAAACGCAAAAATCCGCTGCTAGTCGGATGCAACTGTGTGAGACACACCAACCGATTTCCTGTCACACTCCGTCACCACAGCTCCTGGTCCCCGTTCCAATGGTTCTGAGATCAGGAACGATTAAAGATTCAGTAACCGAATCGGTCGCTGAGGTATCGGAAGCCGCTCAGCCAACAATTTCCGCGTCGTCCGTTGTGTCCAATGCGCAGCCCAATTCGTTGGCTTCGCAAATCCCCGTAGAAAAATCTACCCAGGGTCCAACATTGCCCGGAATACCGGCCGTGGTTCGTTACGTAATACCCTTATAGCAGTCCCACCTTCAAAAACAATATTTGTTTCGAGGCTTGCTCCTGATCTCGCATCGGAAGATGTTCTAGCCTATATACAAGGCAAAACCCAAGCTGGCAATATTAAGGTGGAAAAATTCCAATGTTCGTATGCCAGAGACATTTCGTCATTTAAGATAAATGTCTCATCCCAACTCTTTTTCGTATGCCAGAGACGTTTCATCATTTAAGATAAATGTGTCATCCCAACTCTTTTTCGTATGCCAGAGAGGTTTCATCATTTAAGATAAATGTCTCAACGCAACTCTTTGATATTTGCTCGGGTGATTTCTGGCCCGAGTACGTTGTAGTCAAGGAGTACGAGGCACGAAAGAAGGGAAATCGGCCTGCGGGAGTTCAACTTCCCAAGCCGTCACAATCCTCAGTGTCCACAGTTGTACCTTCTGTCCCAAAAAACTAACCTCTTCCCTACAAATGGGTTTTCAAAGTGAAGCGTCATAAAGATGGCCAAATATAACGCTTTCAGGCACGACTGGTAGCAGAAGGATGCTCCCAGCAGTTTGGCGAAAATTACCAAGAAACAATTTCGCCCGTATGCGGATTGGAAGGTGTGCGCTTTATTATAGCACTGGCGGCGGAGCTCAAACTACATCTTTACCAAATGGATGTATGCACCGCGTATCTCAACATCGATCTGAGTGAACCGGTCTACATGAAGCAGCCGGAAGGGTACTCAGATGAAACAAATTCTGATAAGGTATTGCTGCTGAAGAAAGCAATATATGGTTTAAAGCAGTCAGGAAGGGCCTGGAACGAGAAGCTAAATGGCGTATTGGAAAATATGGGCTTCGTTGCCTGTGACAACGAGCCATGCTTGTATAAATAGTGTGGAGAAGGTAATATTGCTCTAATCCTTGTATATGTTGACGATATGCTTGCCAATCGCACGAAAATTAAGAGCAGCATCTCACAGTCACAGTTCATGGACACATGGAAATCGAACGAGACGATCTTGGAGCGATTACTTTGGGACATACGTAATATATTAATAACTTATTGCTTACCTATGGGAGGGAAGTTTGATTTGATTTCCAAGTAGATGGCACAAGCCCTCAGTACGAAAAGGTGGATCCTACGATTTATCTGTCCGTAGTGGGAGAGTTTATGTGGCTAGCTCTTACAACAAGGCCAGACATACTGCATTCGGTGTCTAAGTTGGCCCAACGGAATCAAAACCCGCATGCTGAACACATGGCTAGCATAAAGCTTATCTATCATCTACGATTGACATGAAGCTAAACTATCAGCAATGTGGTCAGTCGTTCTGTGGATATGTGGATGCGGATTGGGAAGGAAGTTCTATACATCTAGCTGTTAGCAGGTGGTCCGATTTCTTGCCGTTTGGAAAAGCAGCAAAGTGTCGCGCTAAGCAGCACCGAGGGGGAGTACATGGCACTAAGGAGACGATCGTCATGAGAAGGCTGATTATGGAGGTCGGCTGCGGAGACAACAACACCCCGATTATCGTGTATGGGGATAATCTGATTGCACAGGCATTAACCAAGAATCCTGTTCATCATTCCAGAACAAAGCATATTGATATACGTTATCCTTTTGTTAGAGAAGTTGTAAAGGTTGTACAACTGAAATGATATTTTGAAAAAAAATCTGCCGAAAACGAAACATGAAGAATTCACAAAATGTTTAATATGTTTTGATAATGAATTTTGTAAACAAACTTGCATTGAGGAAGGGTGTAGAAAATAACAATGCACGTTTGTATAAATAAAGAAAATAGATCTTGAAAGATTTATATCTGTCTCGCTCTAAGGAATAGAGACGTGTCATTAACATGGCGACATTGAAGACGACGGTAATCACAACGATCATGCCCACCAGACACACGACGAAGGAGGCTATGATGATTACTGTGCTCACGCCTTGGCCAGGGCCGCCACCACCCCCTACACCGCCAAACGGTACTCCTCGTACCTCGTACGCTTCAGGGGTACCCGTAGCGCGCAAAGGCATTTGAAGCGTTAAAATCGTGATTTTTTTTGTTTTGAATGATTTTTCAGATGCGAAAGGATGAGGAATCAAATGTTTATAGTCCAAAAGCTTCAGCTATTAGAAATTCCCTCAATATAGGTTTATTGTTAGTCAAAATGTTAGAAAAATGATGAAAACATTAAAAAAATCGAAATTAAAAAAAAAATTGTAAATTATTTTTTTACATTTTTCAAAATATTTTTAATTCAGCAAATCAATAAAAATAAAGCTATAAAATGAAATACATTTTATGTGGTTCAAAAGTTATGATTTTCGCAACGCTAAATGACAGAAAGGCGCCACTGTGCGACGCCTCGGTGGTGCACGAGCTTCTGGTAGCGCTCCGCCTGAATAAGCGTCGCAGGATCGAATCCTCCTGGCTCGTTTCTAAGTGGGAATACGACCGAAAAACCGAAACAGCCAGTAATCACCACTAGGACCACTACCCTGGGTACCGCTGCCGCCGCAGTCAACCTCACCGGCACCGCCACCACTCATCGAGCAGCCGTTCTCCGATCCCGACGACCCTACATTGCCGGAATCGGACGAGGGACCCCCTCGTCCAGTCTACCTGAACGAGATGGTGGGAGCGCTCCTAGAATGCCTTAGCGACTTGCCGCGGGAGCTGTTCGACGAGGTGGTGCGGGCCATGGGAATCCGGTCGCCCCATCTCTCAGGAGCCCTCTATGAATCCACAAGCAAGGACGAAGGACAGAAAGTGCTGCTCGAATGCTTCGGCGGAGAACCAACGGTCGGCAGAGCCATACACCGGGACAGCCATGCACCGGCAGAGCCATACACCGGCAGAGCCACGTACCAGCAGAGCCAACGATCGGCAGAGCCCCGCATCGGTAGAACCAGAAAACCGGCAGCACCAAAGCACCGGGAGAGCCGGTCGGGCACAGCCGCCAGGGTAAATTTGTAAGCAGAGCCGAGCTCGCTCACTTCGTTTCCGACCAGCAGCAGCAGCAGCTGATATAGTTTTCTCGCGAGTGACATAAAAAACTAAGTCCCACGGTCGCCATGAACATCGAGGAAACCAGACAGCGGGAGAGCGTTGTCATGTACCGTTAACATATAAGTAGTAGGGTAAGGAGAATAGGAAACAAAATAATAAAGGTTAAAGGTGAAATGAAGTCTTACCTTAACAATTATGTAAACAATGGTAACAGTTTGTATCTAAAATGCATCTATTGGAAAATTGTCGAGTTCCTCGCAACATATCCGCTCAACGTCATGTTATTAAAATGCATGGATTACCGTATGCCTCATCTCCTTAACCATTGCCAAAGAAATCGAAGTTGATCCGCTACACTCCATTTGTAGACGAGCAGAGAGTAATGCTCGTGGGTAGGCGCGTAGACAAATCTGCGGCTAATTACGACGCAAAACATCCTATAATTCTGGCCAAGGAATCTCCTATACCTGATCTGCCAGTTCGATGTCAACATGTTGCATCGCTACTCGCTGAAGCCGAATACACGTTTCATAGGTTTCGGCAAAGATATTTGATTCTAGGAGCTCGGAATTTTATCCGCAAAACTGTATTCAATTGCATAACTTTATGCTTGTAGCGACACTTTTCGAGTTCTCGACTAAGGCTGATTTATCAGAGTTTTCCTTCACAATGGTTGGGATTATGCTAGAGCGGTAGCAACCAAAACATCGACAGGCCGGACACCAAGCTTTGGCAAAGCTTGGTTTGCCATCTTCATATGCCTATCCATCAAAGCGTTTTATATTACGACCGCTTTCAAACGCTTTTGGTCTCGACGTGGGACCATATAAAAATATTTAATTCGGAAAATGGCACAACTTTTCATAGAGCTAAACGAGACTTGGCTAAAATGCAACGCATTTCCTCAAAGTCAAGACGAAGAAATTTCGAGCTTCTTGTCATGTTACGAAATTATTTTCATCCCGCAGTCTGCAGCCATCTTTGTTTTTATTCGATCCTTCTAGGTTAAATTTAATGGCTTCTAAATTCTTGCACCTTGTGTGCACATAGCGATCACAGTCTTAACCCGCTTACTCCTACGCATTTTTGAATAGGTCATCGTCTCTCTTCTGTTCCCGAGCCATCTTTCCTGGACGTACACATCAACAGACTGCAGACGTAACCGTCGTTCAGGGGGGCCGATATGTTAAGGAATATGTTGCATTCTGACGGTGATCGATAGCCGCAGGCGAAACTAATATCGGCTGGAATGCGCACCGAAAGGAGGTTGGCAGGGCTACCGCCACCTACCGTCCACACCCAAAAGGAGGGGAAAGTATATGGTAGGTAAGGAGCTCGAGAGTATATATATATATATATATATATTACCTATATACTATTTAGCCGGCAAAATACACAAAGCTTAAACGAAGACAATACAACGGACACAGAAGCTTATGAACTAATTATAAACAAATGAAGGCACTATATTCAAAACAATTTTAAACAATGATTTAGTAAATATCGGCAAACATGAAACAATTTGTATAATGAATAAATAATAAATAATTATTACGATCTTTCTCTTCGTAGCGGACGGTCGTGTTTTTGTTTTGCGCTACGACTTTTGTGTTAATTTTGACTTTAAACCACTGGGGTTTCCTCTAAATTTATCACCTAATATCTATAACTATATTTTTTTGTGTAATTAATTTGAATTAATAACCACCTTTTAGTTTTGTGCTTATCTTATTTTTCCTCTTTGCTCCTTATACCGTTTTTATTTTTTTCTCCCCGCTCGAGTGTCGTTTGCTATAAGCTGCATCTAAGCTGTTCCATAGCTCTCATCGCTCTTGTGATTTTCTACTGCTCAAATTCTAACTCTTGGGCTCTTTTGTTCTCCCTCTTCCTCTCTTTTCTTCATTCATAGTGTGCGCAGTGGTTCTAGGGTTGGTGTTATAATTATTAAGAATTGCCAAAAAAATGTTTTGGCAGACCAGCCCAGTTACCATTGCTGGCTTTGCGAGGCAGTTGTGCACGCTAAGTGCATCTAGATGACAGGTCGAATGGCTGACGCAGTGTCCAGCAAAAAGGACCTGCGTTATTGCTGTGAGGCATGTTGACCGGTTGAGTAGGAAATATCATCCTTCTTGCGTCAGACCAGGAGTGGATCATGGCCACTTTTCGCAAGGCAAGAATGATCTGTTCTCCGCGCTAGACGCTCAATTTAGTAGTATGAAGCTATTAAATGAGTGGCCGAAACGCAAAAATCCGCTGCTAGTCGGATGCAACTGTGTGAGACACACCAACCAATTTCCTGTCACACTCCGTCACCACAGCTCCTGGTCCCCGTTCCAATGGTTCTGAGATCAGGAACGATTAAAGATTCAGTAACCGAATCGGTCGCTGAGGTATCGGGAGCCGCTCATCCAACAATTTCCGCGTCGTCCGTTGTGTCCAATGCGCAGCCCAATTCGTTGGCTCCGCAAATCCCCGTAGAAAAATCTACCCAGGGTCCAACATTGCCCGGAATACCGGCCGTGGTTCGTTACGTAAGTCCCACCTTCGAAAACAATATTTGTTTCGAGGCTTGCTCCTGATCTCGCATCGGAAGATGTTCTAGCCTATATACAAGGCAAAACCCAAGCTGGCAATATCAAGGTGGAAAAATTCCAATTTTCGTATGCCAGAGACATTTCGTCATTTAAGATAAATGTCTCATTCCAACTCTTTTTCGTATGCCAGAGACGTTTCATCATTTAAGATAAATGTGTCATCCCAACTCTTTTTCGTATGCCAGAGAGGTTTCATCATTTAAGATAAATGCTCGGTTGATTTCTGGCCCGTGTACGTTGTAGTCAAGGAGTACGAGGCACGAAAGAAGGGAAATCGGCCTGCGGGAGTTCAACTGCCCAAGCCGTCACAATCCTCAGTGTAAACAGCTGTATCTTCTGTCCCGAACAACTAACCTCTTCCCTACAAATGGGTTTTCAAAGTGAAGCGTCATAAAGATGGCCAAATATAACGCTTTCAGGCACGACTGGTAGCAAAAGGATGCTCCCAGCAGTTTGGCGAAAATTACCAAGAAACATTCGGTTGAGATCACTCTTCTCATTCATTTTGTTGAAAGAATAAACACCATATACAACTCACTCAGGATGATTCCACCGACAAAGATCGATTTCTGGTGTGGTTCGCTGAAAAAAAGTAATTCAACAAACCCCTACTTTCTTTTACACAAAACTTTTCGTTGCCATTAGAACTAGCCTTTACTTCTTTATATTCAATTACGAACTTATTTTCTATTTAAACAATACAATACAATACAATTATTATTACAATAATTCGATGAATTTAAATAAATCCTGGAAGTTTTTTCTGGGTTCTCCACTGAAGAAGATTTATTGATTGCTGCGCAAAATAGGCGTCAGCGACGGCGGCGATGAATCCCGACTGGGTCTCGGCAACGCCGGCAAAAAGATAAGTTTGCAATCTGCAGAAAGATTAAGGTTAAATATAACAAAAATAGCAGATGCAAATATACTCACTCCTTAAACAATTCCAGGTGTCCCTTGTTTGCTTGGTGGAGCTCACTTAGGATTAACTATTCCGCACTTTGCCGAATTTCACACTTAATTTAAATATATACATTTGCCACCGTCGTGGCCCTCCTTCTAGGCCGCACACCGCTTGCACATGCACCTGCGATAAATAGTTATCAGTTTAATGTAAATTCTTGGTGTTAAAATTACTTATTTGTTCAACTGCGTTTTGTCCTCCGCGTCTCCCACTTGTGCCAGGGATTTGTGCAACACAAGCACTGTATTTAAAGATCGGCTTAGAAGAAGCTGGACTATTTGTAATTACCCAAAACTCACCCCTGTTATTTCTTTTGGAGCTCCAGTAGGGATAATCAGTAAAATAAGGGAGTCATTAGTGCCCGGTTGTGGCGCGTTTGCTTTAGCGGAGAGCCGCTTCTTCTCCGCTGCCGCAGTCTCGGTGCGAGCGCATCTCGGGCTAGGGTTATGTTTTGCCAGGGCAGATCGAGTTAGGAAACATTCCCAAGTGATGTTAGACATAAGCCAAACTGAAATATTTATAACGTATTAAAATTTGAACATTAACTCTGAGTAAATTCTTTACCTGGGGGAGATGAGCCGTTCGCCAGGCCGCCTGGAGTAGGCCCCGGTCCGCCGGAGATGGGTGGTGCCCCTTGATGAACCGGAGGCACCACAGGATGGGTGGGTGCGTCGTGGCGATTCCATCGAAGCCACCAATTGCCAAAATGTCGTCCCGTTTGTTTTGATTGTTAGTTGTTTACCTTTGTTTTGTAGTGATGCGTAAAGTTGTATGTGAGACGTACGATATTTCGGTATCGATTGTGCGGACTGTGGTCATCGGGTCGAACCAACCCTGAGGGTCTGAGCTAGCCCGGCGTTGCCCAGGAAGATGCAGTTCCGTAACAAAAATGATCAAAACATAAAAAAATAGAAAATTAGAAAAAAAAATGTTGTAAAATATTTTTTTACATTTTTCGAAATATTTTTTTGAGCATTTTAAAAAAATAATGTTAAAAAATTAAATATATATTTTTTTTAAATAGATATATAAATTTAACAACAATTCTCTGTCAAATGTTGTTTATATTATTCGATTATCTTATTTGGTTCAAAAGTTATGATTTTCGCAACGCTAAATGACGAAAGGTTCCACCAGGGTACTGGTCGTCGGCCATTTCCCCTACAGCAGCTCACCATCGCAGCGTCGCAGGCTGCCTTGATCTTCGCGGACAGCCCCTCCGCGCAGGTGTTCGCATTCTCTGCGGTTGTGTTGGCGTCCATATTGGCAAGTAGAACCTCGGTGTTGAGGGTGCCTGCCTTGTAAAAGATTTGCAGATTGTGCGGGCTCGCGGGTCAGACCTCGACTCCGGGATGATGGCTGCGTGATCGCTGTTTGTGAAAAGGCCGCTGACTCTCCATCTGGTGTTCCGTGTGAGCTCTGGGCTGGCAAAGGTCAGGTCGATGGTTGACTCTCGTCTCGCCTTGCTGTAGGTGCAACGGCCCCCATCGCACAGTGGTCGGGCCCATAGGCCAAAAAAAAAAAAAACAATTTCAAAATAAATGTACGAAAAGTAAACAGATTACTTCTGAAATGTGTAGGCTTCTTTGTGGCATACCAGATTTTTGGATTAACCTAACGGTACTTTCGAAAAATAGAATTGAAGATGTAAACAAATGTTTACTTTCAGTGCGCAGCCGCGCCGATCGAGTGTGATCAATTATTACGCGTCCAAATTAAAATTGTTTGTTATAGATTTTGTAGTTGAAGGTATTTTCTATAAAATGAGATATTGATTGATATATTAATAACATTTATTGTTTTTATTATATTCATTTGAAAAATACATGTTTTTTTACTATATTTTGAACGTCTTTCATGTGTTTAGCTAAGGTTATAGTTGTGACCCCACAAAAATCCACACTTCGTTTGTATACCAATGTGTTTGTCGGGCTTTAAAGGTAAGAAGTATGAAAAAAAAATTTTGCCGAAATTTGCCCATTTGCCTTACATGATAAAGACACCAACAACACCTTAAGAGCGGAGGAGAGGGTGGGGTAAGGTTAATTTGGTGAAAAACGAGCCACTTTTTAAAAAATTGTTGTGGCGAAACGGCTAAAGTTAGCTGATTTAAATAAATAACATATAATAGTATAAAACTTCGAGATTTTTTAAAAAATGAATCTGTTAAAACACATATAGAGGTTTAGGAGCTATTGAGAATCTCCCGAGTCCCCCCAAAAAAAGATGGTTCGCAGTGCTAATCCTAACTGTCCACAAAATCATCCGATTTAAAAAAAATATAATGCATTCGTTAAAGAATAACTGTCCCTAGCTACTTACAAACTATTTTTTTTTTTAGATTTTTTTAAAATGTTTATCAAAATTGGAAGTTGAACCCTCTTTTTGACTAACAAACGTAATTTACGTTGCTAATTTTAAAATATAATAAAATTATTTAAAAAAAAATGCACTACGTAAGTACTTAAAGAATCAGTTACAGAAGTTATCATATAAATTTCAAAACGATCGGTGCTGTAGATTTTGAGTAATCGGGTAAACCGATTTGGAAAATTAAATTTTTCAGGAGAGCGCTTTGGAGTTACTGATGCTCAAGTGTTTGACAGCAAACGACCTCCGCTTAACTAACCATATCTTCGATAACGTTGATATGATCGATGTTAAATTTTTACACAATATTTTTAACATATTTCACATTGGAAGAACAAACAAAAAAAAAAAAAAAACGAAAAAAAATGTATTACCCTGTTAACATATATTTGGGTTCGTTTTGCTGTTATTTATTAGTTATGTTTTTGCTCTGTCTTCTTGTGTCATGCTTTTGTTCAATTGTTCAAAGCCATATGTTTATTTATTAATAGCTTCTATTATTTTTTATTTCATTGCATTAAATTTAAATAGGTTCGTCTTATAAGTGTGTGTTTGCACGATCAAGCGCTGTTCATTTGTTGTTAGACGAATAAAATTCATAATATAATTATTTTCTTATTGTTTTTATTTTTGGGGACTAAGATTCCACCAACTTTCTCATTAAGGGGACAAATATTTAATATAGGTATTGGAAAAAAATTATTTTATTAAAAATTTGACAATCCTTTGTATGGGAGCTATAGGATATAGATATCCGATATTATTCAAAATTGGTAGGGATATATAAACCTACACAAAACACCCAATCTGTTATACTGGTTATGATATCTTGAAAAACAAAAAAGTTTTTTATACTAGATGTCGTTTTTAAACCGATCGTTCCCATGGCAGCTATACGATATAGACGAGCTATGAAAACAATCTTTTTACAGTATACTTAGAATATTTTTTTAGATTTTTGGTGTAAATTTCATAACGGTATGGCCAATAGAAGTATTTTTGGCCGCGTCTCCATACAAGCCCGACCACTGTGCATCGTTGAGCAGGCATACATCCAGTGTTGAGAACGAGTCCAGGAGGATCGTTCCCCGCTGGGTCGTCTTCGTGCTTCCCTACGCGGTGGCCCAGGCATTAAAATGCCCTGCTATTAGTACAGGCGATCTTCCACGGGCATCCTGTGCGATCTCCAGAACTGCATCTCTGAACGCGTCTATGCTCAGGCTCGGGGCTAGGTAGCAGCTATACACCGTCATATTGTGGAGTGTGGCCCTGGTGTATCCCCTTCTCGACACTCGCTGTAATAGGTGGCCAGCGGGCTGCCCGCAGCTCCAGATGGCTGCCCCGCCGTCTGCCATACACCCTCGTCTTTCGCTCTGTATGGCTCACTCAGTATGCCTAAGTCAATCTTCAGTTTAGAGACAGTTTGGGATATGCTCAGGGTCGCATGCTCTGAATCCTTAACACTCTTGCCTCCTCGTGCGCACAGGATGCACTTTGGCTTGCTATGGCACGTCTTGTGTTTGTGGCCTGAACCTCCACATCTGAAGCAGGATTCCTGCGTGGCCTTTGATACTGCGTCTGAGGCCTTGCACCTCGCCGAGGTGTGCCCGAAGCCCATGCATTTGAAGCATCGCCATTTTCTCCACTTTCTGCCTCAATTTTCTGCCTGATTCGGCAGACTACCCATCCGATCCGGAATTTGCCCTTATCCAGCAGCCTCCTTGCGTGCTCGGGTCTAAGGTTGACCGTCGCTACTAGGGTCCCTCCATACGCTTTACGCATCCCTGGCGCCTGGGATGTCGCAATCCTCGCCCGCAATAATGGCCATGGTGACTTCCTCTTCGCTGGTCGTCCAGGCGCGGATCTCCACCTGCACCGTCTCCGGCAGGACCGACACCTCCGCTTTGTCGGAGATGGCCGTCTTTATGGCCGCTTGCAGCTGTTGCGTAGCTGGGTCGAGAGTCTTTTGCATCCTTAGCAGGAGGCCGCCGTTAGCTGTCCTGCGTAGGCCTTGGACGCTGTCTTTGACAGTCCCTGTAGGGAGGGCTCCGTCTTAACAATCCTCAGCATGTCAGCGTAGGATCCTTCGCTGCATTTAATATGGATCGCATCAGCGCGTTGCTGCCTCTGGAGAGGTGCTCGCTTCTCACTGCGCGCGCCGTGCGTAGGTTTGGCTTGCGGGTTCTTCGGCTTGGGTTTGGCCTTGATCTGCTGCCATTCTGGTTCTGCCGGCCTGACTGCGGGGGCCTCTGCTTGTGTCGTGCCTGTCAGCGTAGGGGATATCTGCTGGCTTGCACACGGGGTGGGGCGCTCGTGGTGGAAGTTGGCCAGCGCTGCACTGAGTTCCTGCTGAAGCTTTTTCATGGCCAGCATTGAGTCGATCGAGCTCTGCGTGACGTGGCGAACAACTTTCTTGTTGTTGCTCTTGGTATCCGTGTACTTGGCGATCATCTCGTCAAGCATCTCTCCCAGCTTATCGGCCAGAGCTACTGCATTAGCCTCGACCTTCTGCTTTTTTGTTGCTGCATTTGGCTCTCCATCGGGGCTTGTAGCGTCCCTACTCCTTTTCGGGGTGGTCAGATCCTCGGAATTATCGCCAAAGGCAAACATCTGGCCGTGGACCTTTGGTGGTGCCGACATCGGGTGCGTCTCGGTTAAGATCGCAGGGATCTTGCAACCCACAAAACAAAAAGTGCAATTGGTTGACTTTCAGGTAATATTACACAAAAATAAAGCTAAAAAATTAAAGTTTTTTTTAATCCTTTTCTATGATAAAATTCACAACATTTTTTACGTTGATTTAATTTTATTTTAAACTTGGTTTCAGCTTGAATTTATTTTATTTTATTCTATTCGTTGTTGTTTAAGTTTAATTTCTTTAATTTTTTTCTATATTTTATTATTATTTAGTTTATTATTTGTTCATTATTTTTTCACCAATGTATGTACATTTGCGTCTGTACGCTGTGTAATTTTCGTCATATTGAAAACCAGTCAATTCGAGCTGACGTTTGCGATTATTCCAATCTCCATCATGTTAAAAACAAACTTATGTAATGCAAAAATAGCTGTTTTCGATGCCTTTTTTATATTATTAGCTATTAAGTCTTTACAGCATGCCATTATTTATCTAGTATGTATATAAAAATTCTATATTGTTTCTGGGCGTCATTGTAGTTTTTCTCGCCGTACACGTTTGAACATTTTTAAATTCCTTCCTTTTCTATGCCCCCAAATGTTGGGTTTTTATTTATAGGTAATGATGGTTTGATTAAGTTTTTTATTTTAAAATATATCAAGTAATAATATATGTTTAGATATTTAAGCTTAACTTCAAGAAGTTCGACGTCCGGTCTTTACAATGTAAGTCTTCCTTCTGTTGCCTCTCCTTATCAACTGCCTTACTCGTCTTCTACCAGCACAGGATTCTATCCTTGGCGATCATCTTCTCTTATATCGTCGAATTTGAATCTATTTCGTCTTTTACTCGTTGTCATCTTAACTTTCTTGGGTCGTCTTATTGGGGTATTATAATACGTCTTCTCATTCTCGTTGTCCAGAGCGTCGTCAATGTAAGAAGTTAGTAGGTGGAGTATATAGGCAAATCAATTTCACATTAATGTGTACGAAGTTGAGTACTGAGCAAATTTATATCGATGTGGTTAACGGACACACTGCAAACTTCGATCTGTGTTTTTCGAATCAGTCACATATCAAATGTTAATAACAGACGTGATTTACAATCTGAGTTGCAAGTTGCACGGCCAACAGGGTTCGTGTGCTCTTCAATGCTTCTAGCCTCGCCGTAAATTAAACCAGTCTAAGTGCTTTACGTGGCTTGGTCTTACAATCCGACCTGACTATTCCAATCCTGAAGTGGCGTTACTTTAGGTTCGAGAGGCGCCACTGTGCGATGTTGCTCTCGCGCCTAGAGTTGTGCAGCGCCAAGTGAATGTCGGAAATGGACATTGCCGTTCCTCCAGAAATTCCAAGGCCTGCGGCCGCTATTGAATGGATTCAACGATTGTCCTCGATTGGTTGCACAGACTGGCGTGACACTGGACAACGTTAGTGGCCAGCATGGTGACCAAGATCACCCAGTTCACCGACGTGCAGAAGTGGTCACATGTCCGCAGGCCGCGATCTCAACTCCAACTTTGTCGTCGCTGCTGCAGCGACACAGCATGGGTCGTGTCCGGAGCCTGCCGTGACGGCAGGACCTGTTGCGACCCAAATTTTTGCAAGTGGGGCCCGATGTTTAGGTGAGCGGCCCACTGTGCCACATCAGGCCGTCGGGCTTTAAGAGCACATCCGCCATCAGCCTGCCCCTTTTGCTCTGTCCGCGATCGTCCTTTTTTGCGCTCTCGCTCTCCGAGCCGAACTCTGCGGCCTGCAGAGTGACGACGTAAGTTAGAGTTTATGCATTTAGTTCTATGTTTGTAGCGAAATAAAGCTAACGCACCCTTGTACCCTTTTCCTTTCAAACCGACTTCGGTTAAACCTTTGCTCTGTGTCACCAGCGGCCCATCTTCGATTTCTGAATTTGCTTGCGGCAGGAACGCCCCCCTACATAAAAATAAGGTTGATTACTTAGAAGTCAGTTTGTTTTATTTTATAATAATTTGTCTTTAAGAATTTAATAAAAACATATTTAAGAAATTAACGATATGTAATAAAATGTTCAATATACGACTTGCGTAGATCGGGCATGTCCTTGGGCCGTTTTCAGATCATGGCAACTTTTAACCTGTAAGTTAGATAGAACAAAAATTGTTTATTTAAATTAGAACAAAAGCTTGCGAAGCTTAAATAACCTTGCTGTTATCGATCCAACCGTTACAATGACTAAAACCGCTATACTTTTTAGATATCTTAAATTTTGCTTAAAGAGACAAACTATATTTATATGAAATCTTACAATCAGTCATGGAGATTGAAAGAAGAATTTAAAATGGCCCTTACAAATTATGACCGGTTTAAAAGGTCATCACATAGTAGGCCGGTTTTTCTAGAAACCAGAGTCAAGACCGGTTTTTATTTGTCTATTTCACCCCTTTCTGCAAGATTGCCTGCTTCCTGTGGATGTTTTGGGTGCGAATATATCATGGTGTGCCAGTAAAATGTTCTCAGGAGTTTTAATTGAGCGCGCTACATGATGCCTATATTGCAGCTGCTCGCTTTCCCCCAAAGCTAGAAGCTTAACGTCCAGATTGTCTTGAGAGTGGGGTTGTAGAGTAGGACCTTATAATCCAGACAGAAGGGAAATCGAGCGTTCATAAGCCAGTGGAGGCTACTGAATTTTAGTTTTAGGTGTAATTTCTTGCAATTGATATATCCTCCCCATGCTAGACGTCTGTGGAGGTAGACGCGGACATACTTTACTTGATTGAATTGAGTGATCTGAGTGCTGATCAAGTAGATAGGAAGCTATGGATTGTGTGTTAGGAGCAAACACTTTTGTTTATTTAAATACGACAGTAAGATAGCCACTTCTTGTCTACCATTAGGCTAGTATGTTGGGTTTTTGCACGGACTGGGCATCTAGAACGCCGAATTTAGATGTTTGTTAGCTGGACGCTCGTGGGAAAAGCTGGAACTCCAGCTCCGATTGTAAAGCTGTCAAATGTTGTTGTGTTGCACTTTGTTACAAAGACTTTTTTGTAGAGATACTTATCAATTATTATATATTACTATATGTATAATATATAGTATGTATATATATATATATATATATATATATATTATATTTTTTTTTTTTTCAAATTATTTGACCTATTTATAAAATGTCTTTTAACAAGAAGTCAATATTACGACGAATATTAACTTAACAGCATAGTAGATCTCCAGTGAAATCTGCCATTAAAAGATTTGGTTGAGTTTAGTTTACCTATCAGCCAGATCAAGAATGTGAAATCTTTTAAGTTTTCGTACTGTTGTCTACTAGGCCTAGGGCTTAATAATTATAATTTTCGTAATTGTGAAATCTGTATATATATTGTTTACTATATTTTTTATTGTCTTCTTATGAATTTTTGCATTAGTTACAGCCGTCAACCGATAGGGTACACAGGGGGATCAACGGATGGCTGTGTCATCTGCGTTACTATGTGCACCATCGGTAGTGCGACTATACTCTCCAAGCGAGGGCGGCTGGAAGCTGAGGGGTTAATCCAGCTGTGTTCTCACGGAGCCTTCCTAGGGCCGGGCAAACCTACCGACCGACCGACGAGGAAGGACCGTCGATGCCAAGTCAAGGCACCGCGGCCCAGTCGGGACCCGATGGAAGTGTGAGCAGCACCCCCCAATCAGACCACAAAATTGGGGCTCAGTCAAGCCCCACCAAAGATTTAAAGAAAATGACACACCATCAGGGACGGGCGAAGGTCAACAGAGCCCGCTTTATTCGCGGCAAGATAGCCAAGAACGAAGCAGAGGGCAACCCCGACCACAGAGATGTGCAAGATAAGGAAAAATTCCTAGCGGAGATCGCGGAATACGAAGCCTATAAAGCTGAGAACCCCGAGGCGTTCCAGCCCGCTCAGACGAAGCGTAATCGTTCACAGGAGGTGAGCGAGAGCGCACCTAAGCGGGCGAAGGACCAACAGGGGAAGCCCAGAGCTACCAGCTTAGTCAGTATGGCAAAGAAGTTCAGTGAGGTGGCCAGAGACAGTCTGGCTATGGCTCTGGTGGACGAGAACCACGACGACAGCCGCCTTCTGTCGGAGCAGTGGGAGGAAATAGAGGCCAAGTTGGCCGACATGGTAACCGACAGAGTGGTTAACATGCCGGCCGGCCCTATCCTCTCCTCCTCCATCGACTCTTCGGACGTGGTCAGGGGGCACCGAGTGATCAGGTGCGACGATGGGCTCTCCAGGAACTTCCTGGCGGAATGCGTGGCTAAGATTAGCAACGCTTGGGCTGGCCTTAAGATTAGGCTAGTCCACGCCAGGGAAATCCCCAGGAGACCCAGAGCTCGCATCTGGTTACCCGAGGGGCAAACGTCCATACGGCGGATTGGGCCATCCTCAAGGCGGAGAAGGAGATAAAGACGATCCAGCCTTTCCTCCTTCACATTAACCAATGCTGTTTGCCGCAGCTAGAAGCCAATGAATACATTTCGGTACGGCATTAGGAAGGCCAAGATCATGGTCTTCCTAGCCGAGCCAGATGAGCAGCTGGAGGAGGTCGATGACACCAACAGATTGTTGGACGACATGGTCATCGATGACAAGACTCCCGATACGACCCCCATCGATCGATGTCGAGCACCGTGCAGATTAACCTGAAGCGCAGTACGCACTCTTCAGCAAATCTCACTGTACTTCTGAAGGAGAAGGATATCGACATCGGCCTGATACAGAAGCCTTGGACCAGGGACGAGCAAGTCACTAGACTAAGGATCCCCGGATACACAATGCTATGCACTAACTTGAACGGTAGGCCAAGAGCATGCATAGTTATAAAAAAACACTTTAATGCCTTTCTCTGCTCCAATCTTAGCACACCTGACCTAGCAGTGGCCAGATTCGTGGCATCGGATGGAAGCGGAGTGCTGATCGCTTCGGCATACATGACCCATGACGAACCGGCCCCCCCTGAACCGGTAGTTAAGCTGTTGCAAATGGCCGAAGACACAACACAAGGCACACGCTCTGGGGAAGCTCTGAGACAAACGTAAGATTACAATATGTAATAGGGGACGTACACCAACGTTCATTTTTCCCAGCACGGGGAACTTCCAAGGCTGGGAAGAGGTGTTAGATCTCACCTTGCAAATAGAACAGGAAAATTACAAGGTCGAGAACTCCAGGGTATTGACACAACTCTCCTTTTTGATCACAGGTATATTTTTTTTGACATAGCGGTACAGGTAAACAAGCAGGTACCGAGAAGAAACCCACGAAAAACAGATTGGACAAAATTCAGCGAAATTGTCCAATAAAAATAGGAAGAAGAAGGATCAAGGTACAATCCTCACCCAAAGCCCTTGACAAAGAAGTGGATGACCTCACTTATATACTAAACAACGCATTCCGAGCAATTTCAGGAAGAGAACGCGGCAGTCGTTTAACACGAGCTATGGAACCAAGGAATGGGCACCATACAAAGAGGTGCAGCGAACCTACAAAAAAGCAATCTACGAGGCTAAAAAGAACTCGTGGCAGAGTTACTGCGAGTCACTGGAAGGCGTTAAAGACACGATGAGGCTTAGTAAGATTCTCGCAAAGGCGCACTCGAGTCCTACCCTCATTTACAGGGTGGACGGCACTACCACAACGCCAATAGAGGAGTCACTGGAGCTACTAGTGAACACCCACTTTCCGGGGAACAAGCATGTGAGCTCGGAACCCGAAAGGGAACGGAACCCCCCAGCAGACACATCGACGAAAGAGATTATTACCATAGAAAGAATCCAATGGGCAATCGACTCTTTTGACAAATACAAAAGCCCGGGCCCAAACGGCATAATACCAGCAATGCTACAAACAGCCAAAGATAGCATCTGCAGATGGCTGAAAGCTATATACAAGGCTTGCATAAGACTGGCGTATATTCCACTCCAGTGGAGGGAATCGAAAATCGTATTCATGCCTAAACCAGGCAGGAGGGGACACATCCTAGCAAAGGATTATAGGCCGATAAGCCTCACCTCCTTCGTTCTCAAAACATTATAAAGACTCTTGGATGTTCACATTCGGGAAAAACTAGAGAAAAATGGCTTTTCTGATTCGCAGCACGCATACCGAAAAGGGAAATCAACAGAGACAGCACTACATCTAGTTGTGGATTATGTCGAGAAGGCACTACACTACAAACAATACACGATGGCCGCCTTCCTAGACATCGAAGGCGCGTTCAACAACGTGAACTGAGCTATACTGAGCTCCCTCAACTTGCTTGGCGTTGGGGAAGGCATCAGATAGTGGATCGGGGTTATGCGCTGCTCACGCGAGTAGTGAAGAGAGGCACACCTCAGGGAGGGCTACTGTCACCATTACTCTGGCTGATAAACATGAACAGCATATTGAAAGAACTCAATATGGGAGGAATAAAAGCAGTGGCCTACGCAGATGACGTGGTACTGCTAGTATCAGGACCCTTTCCTGACGTTATCAGCGGTAAAATGACAGGCGCGCAAGGGCAGTTAAATGAATTGGCAAAAACCTGTGGACTAGGTATAAACTCAACAAAAAACAGAACTAATGCTCTTCACCAGAAGAACTAAGGTTCCAGCTTTCAACATGCCCAGCGTAAGTGGCATAAAGCTAGCGCTATCTGAGCAGGCAAGTTATCTACTGGACCCCAAACTCACCTAGAAGAATAACGTTGCAGAAAGAGTCAGGAAAGCTAGCAAAGCCTTCTACTCCTGCAGGAAAATGTTCGAAAACAACTGGGGCTTATACCCAAGGATTATCATATGGCTCTACACAGCGGTGGTACGGCCAATACTGACTTACGGGGCCCTGGTATGGTGGCCAGCACTAACCAGGGGGTACAATATATCGAAACTCATAAGGCAGCGTGTGCAGGAGCCACAGGAGCGATACGCTCCTGTCCCGCGGCTGCCCTGAATGCTATCCTCAACATAATGCCGATAGAATTGTTCGTAAAAGACATTGCCGCGCAGAGTGCAGTAAGACTGAAGGCAAGCAATTGCTGGAAGGAAAACGGCATAGGGCACGGCAAAATACTAGTATGAAACGTGAAAACGGACTACATGACACGAGATGAACCTCGGAGATGTATTCCCAACATCATACCCTAACCGGAGAGGATGAGGTATCCCTCTACACCGACGGCTCCAAGATGAGCTGTGGCTGGGATCTACGCTGAGCACTGGGGGATTGAGGAGACCTTCAGTCTTTTAGACTCGGTGACGGTCTTCCAGGCTGAGCTGTTCGCCATAAGAAAAGCAGCCAGGCTTTCAATACGACGAGGACTCACCGATATCATCATACGGATCTACTCGCACAGCCAAGCGGCTGTCAAATCCCTAGCTGTCGTGAAAACAACTTCACGGCTAGTGGCAGAATGTAAGGAGGCCCTTAATAGACTTGCAGATACAAATAAGGTAAAAGTAACCTGGGTACCGGGTCATAATGACATCCCAGGAAACGAAAAAGCAGATGAACTGGAAAGAACAGACTCAGCGGGGCCCAGCACAGACACAGAGATACCGATCTCCCTAAACTCGATCCAAGCAAGGAACCACGACCAATTCAAACAGACAGCCAACAAGGAATGGTCGAGGAAAACCTAGTGCAGAAGATCAAGGAATTGTTGGCTGAACTTTGATAAAAACCGAACAAGGGAACTGTTATCCAACAGCAAAATGGATATCAGCAGACTCACGGCGGTCGCCACAGGACATTGGGCGATTGGATCGCACGCAATGAAAATGGGACCACACAATGGAATCTGAAGGAGCTGCAAGCAAGCTACGGAGCAGGAGACTCCGGAACATCTGCTCTGCTTCTGCCCGGCGCTAAGCCACAAAAGACTACGCTACTTCGGTGCCCGACAGTTGGAGTCACTAGACAGCGTAGGAGAGCTGAAGCTGTCAGCAATCCTAGGCTTCCTCACTGATTCGGGATGGTACTAAACTCACCACGGAAACGAATAAAGAACAAAGGGAGTGTTGCGAAAAGAAGCCCAGCTCTAATTGGGGGCCCTAGGTTTGGGCCTCAGCACTTATACCTACCTACCTACATAAAAAGAAGCGTTAACAATTTGTTGCAATGTTTTTAATCGGTTAATTGAATTGCTGTTCTCTTAATCTGCTTTAGAGTAGTTTTGTAAAGGCTAACTTGGTTTTTCAAAGTGGTTGCTGATCTTAGGCTTATTCACCATGATATTTTCACTGGTTTCAAACTGAATCATTGACATTTGTTTTTTATGTGAGGTTTCCATGTTAAACTGCGATCGAGATGCAGGACAAGTAATTCTCCACAGGTATCTAGTGAAATTGCTGAGTCGTAAAGTTTGACATTTCGGCAATTTTCTGGCCTAAAAGCGTTAGTTGTTCGGACAGACTTTAAGCGATGATTTTAATTTTCCAGCGAAGGAACCAGACTTCAATCAGATTGAGCTTACATTCCAAGATATGAGATTCTTTATCTCTAGATGAACTTGTTGCAAGAATGGATGTATCGTCATGTTGCAGTGGTACAGTTGTTTGTTACTGGCAGATCTGCCGTGTATACTTGTCGGGCGGCTTTGTTTATGAGAAGTAGTGTTGACGTATCAACACAGGCAAATAAGTTTTTATTTTATGCATAATTGCGTCGAGCTAGACGCGATCGAATACTTGGGATACATCGGGAAATATCGCTTTGCAGTATTCTCGATGCTCGAAGGCTGTGCGAATCTGTGATGTTATTCTGTTAACTTGTTCGATAGATCTATGTTTTTCCGTTCGCGACATGGGAGTTTCCTTGGGCTTTCGTCTCATTTATCTGGATCCATTAGTGGAAGGCATTAGTTATAATACACATTTTGTGTATTTGGTTAACGCGTTGCTGTCGATCGTCGAATGCGACTCCGCAGCTCTTTGCAGACCACTCAGCCTCAGTTTTCTTTATGGTTTGTTTCACAGTATACTCATTTTTTTTTGTTTGGAGGTCTTCTATGACTATACTTCTGGCAATTTTTACATTGAACAGGACTGTTTATGTGTATTTTCGACGGTGATTCTTCTGTGAAATAAGAAGTGATGGAGCTTTTCTCGCTAATAAAAATAGGTAAGGACTTTGGTTTCTTTTGGTTCTCCTGCCCTGGCTCTACTCGGTTGCTCTCAGCTTCTGTTAAGAGGGAAAATCTGTTGCCGCTTTTATTATTCGCTCTATATCCGCGCCTTCTCTTGCTATCGATTGACAGTAGTTTCTCTTTCTAGACGTTTTTTCTAGTTCGATATCGCGTTTTTTCGCTCATTTTTTTTAGGTTATTCCGCATGGCACATATTAATAAGTGAATAAGTTTGTGTAAAGAGACGACGCCAACCATCGTCTTACGGTTAACTAGAAAATGTATATTTATTAAGAGAAGTCTGCTAAAGTAAGACGGTAATCTTAGGTCAGCATCCCAGGATAGGCCGCGGAGGGAAAAAAGCTAAAAGTACTTTTGGACAGATTCAATGCGGTTACTATGGGACGAACTAACGAAAGAAAAAGGATAATTGAATTCCTTCGACTTAAAAGATTTTAATGAATTCAAGCATGAAAACAAGATGTTTCACAAGTTTATATACCCTTGCAGAATTAAATAAAAAATTTAATAATAATATGTTGATAAACAGCGAATATATAATTTTTTCTTTTATTTCCCTAATAGTTCCTATGGCAGCTATAGGATATAGTGGTCCGATTTTCATGAATTTAAAACCGAAATTTTGAAATAATATTAGATGGCCAAATATCAAATTTGTTTTTTTTTCGAAAAATTTTCCGATCGTCCGATCCAACCCGTTCCGACATATGTAAGAGTGAGAAGACTAACTACAAAGTTTCACTCAGATAGCTTAAAACTGAGGGACTAGTTTGTGTATAATCAGACAGACGGACAGAAGGACAGAAGGACAGATGGACATCGCTAGATTAACTGCTGGATTAAGCTGTTGATTCTGATCAAGAATATATATACTTTATAGGGTCGGAAAAGTCTCCTTCACTGTGTAGCAAACTTCTGACCTAAATTATAATACTCTGCAAGGGTATAAAAATATGTTCGGAGAATAAAAGTTTAGGGGAGGAGGATACGCAGATCGTCTTCAAGAGTTATTCTTTCTAAAGAGCTGTCATTAAGAGCGACGTGTAAAAATGTAATTTGCATTTAGAACTTTTGAGATGTAAAGAGTTAGCATGACACCATGCTTGAAAGTTGTTAAGATCCGTATGAAAGTCTGATTGGCATGAACTGTCCCTATACTGCAAGTATATTTGATTAGAACCTGCGGCAAGTCATTGACAAATAATGGAATTAGCAGTGAACCTTGGTAGCTACCGTTTGGGACGCCAGATGTGACTATGAGGCTGTTCGGTAAAACGTTTCTGAACAGAACCTATTGAGTCCTGTCACTTAGATAACAAGAAAACCACTTAATAAAATTTAAAAAGAGGGTTACACAGAGCCTCGGAGCAATACCTAATCGCGGAGCTCGGTAAAGAGCAGTTCGGGAATTAGTGAGTTTATATTTATTATAAAGCCAGGGCGAGTCAGCTCTTTCTTGAACCAATGTAGTTTATTAGAGACCAACGGATAGGTAACAAAACACATAGAAACAAATAATTAATTTATGGCACTGTAAAAAATATGCACTGCGATTGCCTTGATCGGACCAATTAAATTCTAATATTAAAGTGGTTAGCCTCTGATAGTCAGCCTTTCTGAGAGAGCGGACTCTTTTAAAACTTCTACCAGATGTCATTTCTAATACTGTCCCAGTATCGAAAGTTGATCTTCAGCTTGCGTCGTTGGAGGAACTCTAATTAGATTTCTGCCTACAGGATCGGAGACGAAGCATAGATCAAGTAAGCGGTTTAAAGAACTAAATATATGGTTAACTTGAGACAAAGATAAATCAAGCAAGCCATTAAGGAGGTGATCTGAAAGATATTAGACACACCATCAGGAGACCAATGAGCTCCAGATATATTGAAGTCACTCAGAGTCATTAATTGGTCCATATCAGAAAACCTGTTGGATACTGCCTTAATTACCGAACGGCTTTTTCCAATAAATTGGCTCTTCAAAAGATGGAGGAATGTTAGAGCACGTTACACAAATACATACGTGTCTTTATTGAATTGATTGTTATGTCTTAAACGTAGAATTGACTTATGTATAACCTTATGCATATACAAAGAGTTAAAAGTTGTGAATAAAATATAATAATTAAAACAAAACCACACAAATATATACTGACGGATTAATATAATACATTAGCGACGAGGTAAAAAAAAAAATAAATAAAATAAACAAAACTACAACAGTGAACAAATAAAATAAAACAAAGAGTTGTGCTAAAAAAATGTCCCCTCTGCAATAACAAGCATAAAGACACTCGGAGTGAACAAGTTAGCAATTCCGTTAGTTTTCTTTCACATTTATTTTCGTTTAAAAAAAAACGTAGCAATAACAAAAACAGCTAAAAATAGATGAAGAGAAGACAGCACTTCACGTGCCTTAAGGGCTTATGTGAGTCAAAAATTGTCAACCATTTTCTATTTTTTTTTTTTCGAAAAACATTTATAGAGTATCGTGCCAAAATTTCAAGTAGTTTCGAGCAAAACTGACGGAGATAGAATTTTTTTAACTATCCGACTCAGAGTCCCTGGCGCGAAGCATGTATATACAAACGGACAAATGCTTGTCAAATTTTAAACGAATTTTACTCGAAATTTACTCAAAAAAGTCGGTGTCTAAAAATTCTGGAAAACTACCCAACCGATAGGGTTGGAATTTTTCACACACATTCTTAATTGATTTTTACTCCCCCAACGTTCTCTAGTTCCCCATTTTTTAGTACAAACGTTCTCAAATCCCCAAAAACTTAATAAAAAAACAAAACACGTGGGAGGGAGGAATCATCTTTCGTTTAATGGAATCCATTTGGTTTTTGATTTTTGACAATTGGTTTTCGAGAATTTTTTGACTCCGCAAAGGACGTTTTCAAAACAGTGTGTTATAAAAACAGGTGCCTTGGACATACTTTCTAGTATTTTATTTCATACTTTTGGCCATCATCTTTCTCTCTTCCAAGTGAACGGTCGTGCTTTTTTCTTGCGCTCTCGTTTTTGTGTAATAACGTCACGTTAAACCCACCGGGGCTTACCTAAAACTGCTAATTTGTGTTCTTTACAGCTCTCGTTCACTTCGCGTGTGTATGCAGCTACTTTAATTTATTTTAATCCCTTTATTTTCAATATTTAATTGTGCTGCTAGTGTTTGCTCTTTTTGTCTTTTTGCATATCCTCTTTGCACCACTCCCGTTTCGCCGTTGTTGCTCTGTCGCGACACCTAAACGTTTCCTAAGCTCGCTCATTCTCGCGCTCCCCTCCTCTCTATCGGTACAACTCCCTCGGTGCAGCTGCACTTCTCATTTCTTATCTGTCGCCCCCTCATCCTATACTTACAAGTACAGTGGTAAGTTTATGAAAATGCCTGCTGATATTGTCTGCTCTTTCAAAACATGCAAAAAGGCTGTTTTGTCTACCGACCTTACCATCGGCTGCTGGCTGTGTGACAACATTTTGCATGCAAAGTGCATTGGTGTTGCCGGCCGGACTGTTGATGACGTGAGGAAAAACCATCGGTTTGCGCTACTGTTGCGATGCCTTTCGTGAAGTTGAAAGGGAAATAATGTCTTTTATGCGGCAAACCAAGGCCAGTTTTAAGGAGTTGTTATCGAGTTTTAACAAAACTCATAACATTTTCTTAGCGCTGGATAACGCTATTAAACGAGTCTCCAAGGCGCAAAAAAACTGCCACTGGAGCGAAGCATTCTGAAGGAGCCTCCCGTGACTCAGCCCTCGACCTCAGAATTAAATCCCAGAATTCTGAGGTCAAGTGTTCGGAAAGAGTCGGTATCCGAAGGACTAAACGTTCCACCGCTAATTTCATTTTCGTCTCCTATGGGAGCTAAAATTTGGACCCCCCATAGCCCCGTAAATTTATCCCCCCAGGAACTACCGACCAATATGGGCACTCCAGACACTCCGTCTGTCTCCCCTCAAGCCCTCAATCCCACCTACGAAACAGATATTTGTTTCGCGGCTCTCCCCTGGTCAAACATCTGAGGATGTCATTGCCTTTATACGAGGCAAAGTCAGAGCTGAAAATGTAAAATTAAAGGTGGAACGCAGCGATGTACGATTAGTAGAAGAAAGGACTAAACGGAAATCTAAATAAAAATATTTTAAAATCCGAAGCGATAATAAGGATAAGCTGATTAAATGCGAACTGTAACTAGTAATTGACTCGGGATTCCGCTATAATTTAATAAGCCCAAATGACTGTATTCAACATTCGGCCAAATTTATCAAATCAGTTCAAAAGATATGCTTCACGCAAATTCCTGCAAGTATTTTGCGTTTTCGAAGCTTCTATAAATTAAAGAAAATGCTGTGTTTGCTTCACTTTTCGTATTAAAAAACGGATAGCAATCACAACTTGGAAAGGATACAGCATTCAAACTAAAAGTTTTACGTCTCGGACTCGAAGTCAAGCAAATAGATAAATTAATGCCGTTTCCAAAGTGGAAAGGATTACTAGTGAAGTTATCCATAAACTCAGACATTAAGCAAATTCAACAACCATTTAGGCGAATACCAATTGCACTGGAGGATAAAGTAACATCAATTTTGGAATAAGCTCTTGCATTTGATATAATTCTCCCTGGATATCGCCCATGGTTATTTCATTTAAAGAAAATGGTGACATCAGAATATGTATTGACATAAGGCTGGCAAATAAACCAATAAACCACTACCAGTATTTGAAACTTTTTTAACCAAATTATAGGGCGCAAAATATTTCACACGACTAGACCTGATGAGTACACATCAGAAATTGGAGTAATATGGGACCAGCAGGAGCATAACCACTTTTATTACCCCACTTGGGCTATTCAGGTACAAAAAAAATTCTTTTTGGCTTAACTCTGCCCTGAAATTTTTTAAAGAAGGCTTGAGGAACTTTTAGCATCATTCATGAACGAGGGAAAATGTGTTTAGAAAACGCAAGAAGTCAAATTCCCAGCACAAATGGCATAAGACATAAGGCATTAAAGTGGATCCTGAAAAGGTCCAAACGATCCTGTCATTCAGATGTCCCAAAAACAACGAGGAGACTCGACATTTTTTGGGACTTAATACTTATGTTGGTAAATTTATTCCCGACCTAGCGAAATGCACAAAGCTTTTAAAACAACTGCTGAGAAAGGAGAATAAATTCAATTGGGGCAATCATGAAGCGTCGATTAAGAGTAAAGTGTGGTGGCCACGCATCGATCGAGATGTGGCAAATTTTGTAAAGACATGCAAAGATTGTATGTTAGTGTTTCAACCATCAAGGCCGGCTCCCATGCTCTATAGCGAGTGACCTTCTAGGCCACTCCTAAACGGTAAAAACGTACTCGTGTTTATTGATTACACAGGTCGACAAAAATGGACCTTAAAAAGTACGGCGAATAAAACCTTAAGATTGTGAAAGATCTCGGTGTTTATTATACTAGTCCGAAACCAAAAAGTTTCCATCGCATCCCAATTTTGAGGAAATCGACCTCAAATTACCAAAAATTACCTATTTCGGCAGTTTTCAAACGCAAATAACACAGAAAAAAAAATAGTAATCTTAATTTCATATATATGTGAAATAAACGTTTTGATTTATTTGGAGCCCTTTGCCTGCGCTGCCTCTGGTATACATAATATGTATAATATGTATTCGTTTCTGTACTTTCCATCGCGTCTACTAATACCGAAACCCTAACAGACTCGTGCCTGGTCTCATAAGTGCCTCTTGAGTGTAATGACTGTAGTACATCAACGTCCATATAAAATAAATACTAGAACCTATAAATATTCAGATACATTTTACGGCGATAGTGTGCCTTATCGCAGAGCTGAGTAAAAAAATTTAAAAAATGACCGATTTTTTTCACCAAAAGACCCGCATAAGCCCTTAAGAGAAAAATAAGCAACTAGGGCAGTACCAAGAATACGTGCCGAATTTAATACATATGCATGTATGCATGAAGCTGGCTTTGAGTCGGGGGCAATACCAAGAGTACGTGTCGAATTAAAATGTATGGAGCTGGCTTTAAGTCAGGGGCTATAAAAAGTAGGAGCCGCAAAAGTATGCTATAGCTGACCGCGGGTCAGGAGCTGTTCACTAAAGTTTTGCCGAATTTGTTTCGAGATTACGTCCTCGAATTTAGAAATGGTACTTTGGGCCACTAAAGCAGAAGTAGGCGAGATTTCACTTAGGGACAAGATAATGGACAGCTGGGCCGGGGTAGAGCTTTTGGAAAAAGAGTAGGCTTTGTCTCAGGTGATCGATGTCTGCCAAGTCGATGAAAAGATTAGTAAAAAGTCCGAGATAATGAGTTCAAAGTCTGAAGCCGAAACAGTAAGAAAAATCTCAGGAGGGCGGGTAAACTTAAGTAAACCACTTGAATATGGAAGTTGTGGTCGTAAAGGCCACAAAAGCAACAGCCCATCATGTCCAGCCATCAATTAAAAGTACAATAAGTGCACACGGATGGCCATTTTGCAATTAACTGTAGAACAAACTTAAAACGACAGCAAGTCTATAATCATAATGATACAGGTAAGCGTCAACGCAGCGATGTACGTTTAATAGAACTAACAACCATACCAAAAATGACCTATTTTGGCAGTACAGCTACTGTTATTCCGTCTATTCGAGGTGTACTGCGCAGCTTCGGCAAAAAATTGCTTCTCAATCCACTCAGGCTTCCGCCAATGTTCTCACGCCCCCGTCGACAGGCTGCCGGTTACCGCCAGTGGATACCGAGGTCTTTGCGGGTGATTATCTTCGGTGGCCCACCTTCAAAGACTTGTTCAAGGCCATTTACATCCAGAACTCGCGGCTCACCCCGCTAGAAAAGTTGTTCCACTTGCTATCCAAAACAAGTGGTGACGCACACGCCATTGTTTCTAAGGCTCCGCTTACCCGTGAGGGGTTTGTCGCGGCGTGACAAAGCCTCACTGACCGCTTTGAGAACCGGCGGCTATTGGTCAACAGCCAGTTGAAGATCCTTTTCAGCATCCAGGCTGTTCCTCAAGAGTCCGGAGTCGCGCTAAGGGAACTCCAAGCCACCATTCAGAGTTGTCTGACAGCTCTAGAGATGTCCTCTATCAATGTTGAGGCTTGGGACTGTCTCCTGCTATTTATGATTTCCTCAAAGCTCCCCAAAGTCACAATTTCTATGTGGGAGCAATCCGTACACAATAAGGCCGAAATTCCAACATGGAAGGAGTTGGGTAACCTTCTGACAGAGCGTCATCGCACTCTGGAGGTCATTGACGACGTCAAGCCAAATGGCTCCGGGCAAGTTCCGCCACGGTCGGTTCCCGCCCCCGCTCCAGCTCGGAGGCTCAATTCGTACGAGACTCGAGTGGTTCCGAGCCAGAAGGGTTGCGATCTCTCGAGAGAGAACCATCCCATTCGCTTATGTCCGCGCTTCCTGGACATGGATGTAAATGGGCGCTCTGATTACATCAAAAGCAAGCAGCTATGTCTCAACTGTTTTGCCCGAGGGCACCAGCAGCGGGACTGCACGAGTGCCCATAGCTGCTTCACATGCCACAGCCGACACCACACCCTCCTGCACCGCGGCAATCCGTTCGCCACCGCTCCGAGTCCGCCTACGGCATCAGGGGCTCGACCCACACAGACTTCCAGAAGCACGACCGGCTCAGGGGACCAGTCGGATGTGCAGGTGTGTTTCGCTTCCGGGTCGGGAGCCGTCCTACTGGGCACGGCACTTATTGACGTGTGCCATTTGGGGTGCAGCTTCCAGGCACGAGCGCTGATAGATTCAGGGTCCGAAGCAACTTTCATAACGGAACGACTGTTCAACCTGGTCAAGCTTCCCTTCAAGACTATTCAAGCCCAAGTTTCCGGTCTTAATCAGAACATTTCCGCACAGTCTACTAAATTGTGCCATTTCTCGATCGCCGTCTAGACCCGGGCTACGATTAGAGACAGCGGCTTACGTTCTTCCGCAGTTGGCATGAAATCTGCCCTCATATCCGATTCCGCGGAATATTCTCAAGGGGCTGCCCGACATTCCCCTGGCGGACCCCAAGTTCTTTGAGAGCTCCCAAGACGATGTGTTAATAAAGGCTGACATTCTTCCGTCCATTCTCCTCGGTAATTCCAAGGCTGACATCTGCGGGTCGCTTCTCGGTCACGAGACCATTTTTAGATGGGTGCTGACAGGACCATTATCTCCGGCCAGCCCCCGCAGCGTGTCCGTTTTTTCCACATGAATTGCCCGCAGCCTTGATGACTGATTGGATCAGCTCCTCACTTAATTCTGGAAGGTGGAAGATGTGCCCGCACAGGTCAGTTCGGAATCGGATTCAGTCTGCGAGCACAATTTGGTGCAGACGACAAGAAGAGACGATTGTGGCAAATACGTTGTGACGCTCCCCTTACGCGACCCTGAGCAGAAGGGTTCCGAACTAGCGTCTTCACGGTCCTTTGCTCTTGCAAAGAGGGATCCGCCGCTTAAGGCCCGCTATGACTCGGTAATCCAGGAGTACATCAGCTTAGGCCACATGACCTCTCTCCCGCAAGCAGTTCCGCTACCTACTACCTTCCACATCATGCCGTCTTGAAGCCCGAAAGCACGACTACCGAGGTGCGGGTAGTCTTCAACGCTTCTAGCCCGTCCGCGGGCCCGGTCTTGCAATCCGACCTAACAATTCAAATCCTAAAGTGGCGATACTTTAGGTTCGTCTTCAACGCCGACATCGAGAAGATGTATCGTCAAATTTGGGTAGACCCCAAACATACTTCGTTCCAACGTATTTCGTTTCGCAATCCCGATGGGGATATCCGCGACTACGAATTAAAAACGGTCACCTTCGGAGTCAATTGTGCTCCGTTCTTAGCGATCCGGGTCCTGCAACAGCTTGCGGACGACGAAGAGTCGAGGTATCCGCAAGCAAGCCGAATTATCCTGCATTTTATGTACGTGGATGACGTTCTCGCGGGGGCAGACTCCAAAACCGATGCCCAAGTTGCGATTTGGGAGTTGAAGGGGGCTCTAGAGTCAGCAGGGTTCTCACTTAGGAAGTGGACGTCTAATAGCAAGGCGATTCTAGCCGACATTCCGAGCGACAACCTTCTTCGTGCTGATTTTCTCGAAATCAATGCAGAGAGCCCGGCCAAGACACTCGGCGTGCGGTGGAAGGCGACGACTGACTAGTTCTTTTTTATTCCGCCAAAATTGGTTTCCGGCTCGTCTTTCACGAAGCGCCAAGTCCTGTCCCGAATTGCAAAATTGTTCGATCCGGCCGGCTGGCTCGCTCCTTTCATCGTCCATGCGAAGATATCCATGCAGGACATCTGGCTCTTGGATCTAGGGTGGGACGACGCCCTCCCTCAAGATTTCTGTCAGCGATGGGTTGACTTTCTGAAGAACTATTCCGTGCTCGATCAGATCCGTATTCCTCGTTGGGTCGCGTTCCGTCCGCACCTGAAGGTAGAGCACCATGGGTTTTGCGACGCTTCACAGAAGGCGTACGGCGCCGCCATTTACATCCGTATCGAGGTTGGGTCGACGGTCATAGTGAACCTGCTAACCGCAAAGACGCGAGTGGCCCCAGTCAAAATGGTGTCGCTCCCGCGGCTAGAGTTGTGCGGTGCCTTGTTGTTGTCTGAAATGCCATTCCGAAACTGCCAGGGGCCGCAGCCGCCCTATACTGTTGGACGGACTAGACTATTGTCCTCGCTTGGCTGCAGAAGCCTGCGTGTCAGTGGACAACCTTCGTGGCCAACCAGGTGACCAAGATCATCCAGTTCACGGACGTGCAGAAGTGGTCACATGTCCGCTCCGAGCAGAACCCTGCGGATCTCGCTAGCTGAGGGGTAGCTCAAGACCTTGTTTTTGTGGCACGGTCCTGCTTGTTTGCAAGGACCTCGCGGCGATTGGTCCACCCAGGGCAATGACGCTCTCGTGACTGAACTCGAGAAGCGAGCAGTCAAGGTCCATGTTGCGAAGGCGCCCGCCGAAGATATTCTTGAGCGTTTCTCTACACTCGACACGGCGTTGCGAGTCCTTGCTTATGTTTATTGCTTCATCCAGCGCGAGCGGAAGATTCAATCTCCGTTTGAGCTCTTCAAACGGAGACAGCTAATGAGATTATTTCGGCTGAACATATCCTAGTTTCCGTCACTCAGCGCAGACACTTCGTCTCTGAGATGGGCTGCTTAAGCCAAAAGCGGCCAGTTCCGGCATCCAGTCCGATTCAAAATCTGGACCCATTCATCATTCATATGAGAGCCTGCGGCCGGGTTGCGCCCTCTGAACTTCTCCAATATGACGCTGCACGGTGGTAATCAGCTGATGATCCGCCTAGTCCGGTTCAAATTCTGGATTCCAAGGGTGAGGAACTTGGTGAAGTCCGGCATCTATTCATGCAAGGTATGCGTCATCCACAAGAAGAAGTTGCAGACGCAACTCATAGGGGAGCTACCGAAGGAACGGACGTCTTTCTTGCGCCCGTTCACGCATACTGGTGTGGATTATTCCGGTGCCTTCGAAATTAAGAACTATACGGGAGCCTGTCTCATCACGGAGGGGTATGTGTTGGTGTTTGTGTACGAAGGCCATCCATTTAGAGCCTACATCTGACCTTACGACCGAGAAGTTTCTGGCGGCTTTCGCTCGGTTCGTGTCAAGGAGAGGGTGCCCCCGTCAAGTGCAGTCGGACAACGGGAACCCCTTTGTGGGGGCAGCTTCCCTACTATCCCGCGATTTTCTCCAAAGCCTAAAAGGGGCGGTGACGGGTGCCTATAACCACCAGCAGCTTCTCTGTCTTCTCTCTCCCCCACATGGGGGGCCTGTGGGAGGCAGGCGTCAAGAGCTTCAAGACCTTGTTTTACAAGTCCACAACCACGCGGAAATACACGTTTGAGGAGCTTTCTACTCTCCTGGCGAAGATCGAGGCGTGACTAAATTCGCGGCCGCTCGCGCCAATGTCCGAAGACCCCGCTGATCTGTTGGCGCTTACACCCGGGCACTTTTTTGTGGGAGGCCCACTTCTTGCCACGGTTGAACCCGAGATGAAGGGGACTACCACGTCCATTATTAACCGCTGGCAACACCTAAAGGCTCTTCAGCAGCAATTTCGGCTGCTATGGAAGGAAGAGTACCTCATGAAGCTCATAAGCGGAATAAGTGGCGAGCCGCTACAAGAGATCTTCGCGTTGGGGATATGGTGGTCATCAAGGAGGACAACCTTCCGTCCAATGAGTGGCGATTAGGCAGGGTTGACGCGGTATTTCCAGGATCCGATGGCCATGTCCGCGTGGTCGACATCCGCACCGCGCGACGCCTCATCAAGCTGCCCGTGGCTAAGGTCGTGCTGCTTCCGATGGAAGCGTCCACCTGCCCACAGTAACAATGCATTCTTCCGCTCCTATGTTCCTGTCCACTGTGCCGTCTCGTAGCTCTGACTGTAGTTCCGAGTCGGAGTTCACACCATTATTAATAACGTTGTTTTTGCTTCCCCGTCATATTTCCGCTAGTCGTATTTAGCACTGGAGAGCAGATGTACTCGAGGTACATAGTCCTACCGATGCCGAGGGTCACCACTCACTGCTGCACATCGTGGTAGAACCGCGGGCTAGGCGCCAGCCGCGTCAGGAGGAGCACCGGTCACGGAGTGCAGGAGACAGCAGGCGAAGCGCGTCAGCTATCTCTCGGGCCGCTCCACGGCCGGCGACATCCCGGCGCTCATCGGCCACTTCTTGGCATTCTTCCGCTACTGCCCGGCAGTCTTTAGACGCTCCATGGCCTTCGTCCGCTACTCATCGGTTGCCGTCCACCTTTCGTCCGCCCGCGCCAGCTGCGCCTAGGCAATCTTCCGCCTCTCGTCAAGGGTCCCCGCAGGACGCGCCCGCTGCGCCAACTCTATCGTCGCTGCTGCAGCGGAATAGCGTCAACGTTTCTCAGACTGCGCTGGTGCGTATTGACACCGAGACCCGCGTCTTCGACACAGGGGCCCTCATTGACCCGTGTACGCCCTCGAGCTGCATTGATGCTTCTTTATCGGCGTGTTTCCGTCTGCCCACTACTAGCGTGGGGGACGAACAAGTTTATTCGTTGTTATCGGTCGAGAGCGCGGCCCTTATGGTAATATATGTTAGTTCAATGTATGAAGCGGAATAAAATACATTCGATTGTGCCCTTTGAAATTACCACGACGCCCCCGACTCCACTCTTTGTTGCGCAGTGAGATTTTCCTGGGGATTTTCCTTGCCACCTACGTTTCTCCAGCTTCAATTCCTGGTTATCTTTGGCGGCAGAAGCGCCCCCCTACACGCAAAATATGAAATCATTTCAATATTTAATAATCAATTTTTCATGCAATTAAAGACGAGGCCAATGCCTTATATTCTTATTTTAATATAGAAATTATAGGTATTCGTGATTCGATTTCGAGCAAATTTTTAAAATTTAGTTAAATTCATATATTTAAAAAATACCGAATTTTTATGAATTTATCTGGAAAAAAATTTTTTTTTATTCCTATGAAAGCTATGGGATATAGTTTTCTGATCCGAACAGTTTTGATCCAGTATCATTCTTAAAGCACAAAATGACGATTGGCAAAGTTTGATATCTTTTAAATTTACGGAGTGATTTATTTTGCTATAAAAAAGTAGTCATCTGAACCATAATGCATTGGTTTGCTTGCTACATTTATTTATAAATTATTTGGGGAAAATATAAACTTAAAAATTTACTTCGTTTTAAAAATTTGAATGATTTATCTGTTAAATATTTTGAATCTATCCTTATGAACTTTTTATGTCATATATTTGTTATACTTATTAGAATGTTATCCCTATATTCTATGTTAGCTATTGTAAATGGACCTATATATACTGGATCTAATTTATGGCAACTTTGGTTTCGTAATAAGAAATTTTTTTCTATAGTGACATATCAACAATCCCACAGACTTAGTATATGCCTACTTATAATTAAATGTGTACAAACACATAACACATACACCCCATGCTACCCTACAACTATAAATCATTACTTTTTCTTGTCGACCTGTGTTATTTTGGCAATTTATTTGTAAGTAATTGACATGAGTGTGACATTCGTGTGGTTTAAAATAGGTTTTATTTACATTTTGACCAGCAGCTCTCAACGCCAACGTGAACTTGGTCCCAACTTTACCCGTGTATAATGGTGTGAAGAAAATGAAAAGGTCGTAAGCTAAATAACAACAACAACGACAATATATTACCAATTCTATAAAATGCCGCCGTACTGTCTCATTTAAATAAATATTCTGAACTTGGTAAATGTAAATTTAAATATTTATCATGTTCCTAATCGATATTTAAATATTTTTATCACCATACTTGTAAATAATTATGATTAAACCTTATGAATTAGGGATAATGAATTAAATGTAAAGAGTTGATAGATTGGAAATTAAAATTAACGTGCAACTGAAACAACTAAATTTGGATAAATGGATTTATAAATGAACTGAAATTGAGGAATATGAATTTTGCAGTTATGACTGTTTGTCGAGTACTTATGTCGTACATTCGCTTTAATATGTGGTACAGATTTTGAGGGTCGGCCAAGGGACAATGCCTAATTTTAAATACTATTGTCACGGTAGGGAGGATAAAGACTTAAGGGATTATTACCATCTAAATTCCCGATGTCTGTCAGAATCCCTTTGCTCATCTATACACGAGTCGCGTGAATCCCTGTTATCACCTTGATCTATCCATTCCTTTATCGATTCCTTTCAACTATATTATTATTGCGTAAGACGCACTAGTTAAATGTAGTAGTGTGTCGTATTATCCAAAGCTAGAAAGAACCCCGACCACGGCGAGCTAGACCCGAGCATAGGGAGAATTCACATTCCTACCGAAGGAAGTACAAGATCCTCTTTAGTAGTAATCAACACCCTCTATTAGAAGACCAACCCTAACATATATATAAATACACTCAGATGTTGGCAAGCCAACGTGAGCACGACTAGACTAGAACACGGGTACACTGCATACCCTACATGAGTATTAAAATGAAGCCAAAACGATATAACCAATCTATTAGTGGGGTAGATAATGTGGCTGAAGACACAACTATGAAGGCTAAATGGCAAACTTTGAAGCCCAAAAAAATTTCAATTAAAAGAAGTCTCCCTTTTGACTCCTCGGAACTGGAAAGGGCGCCCAAAAAACTGAATCCTGCTGTAAATAGCTCCTCGAACAGCAGTGACGCAGAGCTGAAAGAAAGTGAGGCTAGTCCTTTTATATTTCCGAAGAGAACTGCCAAGAAGCTTTGTGAGAAGCAAGAAATAAAAACGAATGCCGTTCCAAACACCTCAAATCGTTATTCTACATTATCTGTTGAGAGCAGTAACGATCACACCAACGAAAATGTAGAGCCGAAGGCTGTACCGAAACCACCCCCCATTTTTATCCCGTGGGTAAAGAACATAGCGAAACTGCTAAATGATGTACGTAAAATTGTGGAAGCTGAAGTTTTTCCTACAAGGCTATGGGTGGCGGACACATCAGACTACTGCCGAAGGACAGCCTCACTTACAGGAAAATTGTGGCACATTTGGACAACTGTAACGTGGCATTTAGAACTTACCAATTGAAGGAGGAGAGAGCGTTCCGTGTGGTTGGGCTGCGTTTTTCAACTTCCACAACTGAGATAGTTAAGGCCATTGAGAAGCTTGGTCACAAGGTGCGTGATGTCAAAAATGCCATATCAAGGTCAAACAAGACACCGATGTCCATGTTTTTTGTCAACATGGAGCCAGCTAATAACAATAAGGATGCCTTTAAAATCACCAGACTATGTCACGCCGTAGTCACTGTGGAAGAGCCAAGAAAGTTTGACGATGTAGTGCAGTGCTTTCGCTGCCAGGCATTTGGCCATACAAAAAAATACTGCCGCATGCAGTTCACTTGCGTGAAGTGTGGTCAAGAGCACGACACTCTCTTATGTAGGAAGGCTAAGCAGGACCCGCCCATGTGTGGAAACTGCGGTGAAGAACACACTGCATCTTATCGAGGTTGTAAAGTTTACCTGGACGCAAAAAACGCTTTGGAGCCAAACCTAAGACTGCGGCAGCGTCGTCATACAGTCGTGATCCGCAGCCAAACCTCACTTCTAGTGCTGCAGCAAAGCAGAAATTCAGCTATGCTGACATTGCCAGGAGAAGAGACTCACAACCTTTTGGCAACTCTATCAATCAGTGTCCCATCGAAGACGAATCAAACTTGGAGCAGAGGTTGATGCGGCGAATAGAAGCAATGATAAACACCATGTTTACGCAGTTTAAAAACATGATGATGGCTATGTTTTCAAGTCAACTAAACACTCATCAAGGTCCATAAATACTCAAATAATAGTTTGGAATGCGAACGGCTTGTCCAGAAGAAAGCCTGATGTAGAGCACTACATCAAAACAAACCAAATTGATATAATGCTTGTGTCTGAGACTCATTTTAACACCAGAACTCACTTTTCCATCCCTGGCTATGACATCATTAATGCGAAGCACCCTGGAGACAGAATTCGCGTTGGCGCTTCAATTGTTATAAGGCGCGGTATACAATACGAGGAGCTTGAGCCCAGCATGAGTGGATGCAGTGTGCGAAAATCCTTTTACTGAAATCGTCAGGATCACTAACCATAGCCGCAGCGTATTGGCCCCCACGTTTCACAGTAGGCCAAGCAGACCTGGCCCAAGTACTGTCTAGCTCATGCAAAACATACCTGGTGGGGATCAAGAATCATGAACCCTAAAGAAAATATACTTCTCAGATGCATTTTGGATCTGGGCTGTAGCGTCCATTCAACTGGAGAACCCTGGCCTACTGGCCCACTGACCCAGCAAGAATCCCGGAACTTCTTGACTTTGCAGTTAGTAAAGGAATTGACCCAAGAAAAATATCTACAGTTCCCTGCTACGATCTTTGTTCGGATCATAGCATGGTCAAGATCCTTTTCAACAGTTCGTATTTAAAGAACCCAGCCGCTGTAAAGCTTATAAAGCGCAATACAAATATCCGTACGTACAAAAGATGGCTGGAAGAACACGTTGACCCTTAGCCGGAAATCCGAACTCCAGTAGAAATAGACGATGCGGTGGAGATGCTCGCCAGAGAACTACAGATGGCTGCAAGCATCGCAACTCCATGGGTGGACGCTCATACAACAAATCATAGACCCCGCAGAGATAACTACCTCTGGTCGACAGAACTGGCATCGATGGTAAGAGAGAGGAGAAGATTAAGATGGGTTTGGCAGGTTAGCAGAAGTCGGAGTGACAAGACTGCCTTCAACAGGGCATGCAAAAACCGGAGCAGAATGCTATTTGACCTTAAAAGTAAATCTATGGAGGAGTACTAGGTAGACCTTGAGCCATGTAGCGCTGAACATAATCTCTGTAACGCCACCAAATATCTGAAAAGGCCTGTAAAGAGGATAGCACCTGTCAAGACAAATACTGGAGTGTAATGTCGGTCTAACCAGGAAAAAGCCAATGCTTTCGCAGATCATCTGAGAGAATGCTTCCAGCCCTTTGACCTGTGTGACCCAGCAGACTTGGCTGAGACGACGCAGTTCCTCGATATTGCGTGTCCCATAGACCTGCCCATACCTGAAATTGCTACTGATGAAATTCAAGAAGAAATCAATAATTTAAAGCCATCGAAATCTCCCGGTTACGACTATATAGACGCTGCAGCATTAAAGCACCTTCCATCGAACTGCATTGAAAATCTAAAAGTTATATTGAACCAATGCCTGAGGCTTGGCCGTTTTCCATCTCAGTGAAAATGCGCAGGAGTAATACCTTTCCCGAAACCAGATAAACCTGAGACTGAACTGGCGTCATATACCAATTAGCCTCTTTACAATCCTCTCCAAAATTCTGGAGAAGTTATTTTCAAAAAGATTAATGCTTTCTATTGAGGAGAAAAATATTATCCCAGACCATCAGTTCGGCTTCAGACGGGGACATGGAGCAATTCTGCAATGCCACAGGGTAGTCAAGAAGATTATGGATGCCTTTGAAAACAAAAAGTTCTGTGCTGCAATCTTCCTGGACGTGAAGCAAGCCTTCGACAGGGTATGGCATAAAGGACTTCTCTACAAACTCAAACGAAGCCTGCCAACGCCATTTTATCTCTTCATCAAGGCCTATTTGGAAAACAGACTGTTCTACGTTAGATGTAACCACGCAGAATCTTCAATACACGAAATTCGTGTAGATGTTCCTCAAGGTAGCGGCCCAATACTGTACTCTATATACACTGCCGATATGCCGATGCCATTAGGAACCCACACAACATGCACATATGCTGATAACACAGCATTCCTAATTTCAGCCAACACTCTTGCAATGGCTGCGCAAGGATTACAACAGACTCTGGACAACTTGCAGCCGTGGTTACAAAGGTGGAATATTATAATAAATGCCGAAAAACCATCACATACCACGTTCAGTCTTAGATCAGGCATCTCTCCGTCAGTCTTCATTAATGGTGCAGTCATCCCACAGAATTCAACTGCAAAGTACTTGGGCATGACACTTGATGCAAAGCTGACATGGAAAGATCATATCATGGGGAAGGTCAAGCTTATCCGGCATAAAAATAGGCAATTGTTCTGGCTACTGAAAAGAAGGAGCAAACTTTCCATCAACAACGACTCCTTATTTAAAAGGCTATCATTAAACCAGTCTGGACATACGGCATAGAGCTGTGGGGTGTAGCCTCATGCACAAATATAAAGAGATTGAAAAGAGCAGAAAATAAAATATTACGGGAAATCATCAATGCGCCGTACTACGTGCGCAACACAACCATAAAGCGTGATCTAAATTTGCTTTAGTCATGGAGGAAATAGTGAAGTGCAGCAAGAGGCATCTAGATAAAATACAAGACCACGAGAATTCACTAGCCACCAGTATTCTATTAACCAGCGACCACTGCAGACGACTCCATAGATGGAACCCACTGGACTTGCCGTTCAGAGTTCCCTAAATCGATAGTTTAACAATTCACTTCAAGATATACACTCTTCATCCAAGCAAACATAACGTATAGCCAATGTAATCATAACATTTAATTAAGTGCTCCCTGGGTAGATGTAAATAAAGACACCTAAACATAAAAAAAAAAAAATTTAATGACAAGCATACCAGCAGTAGACTAAACAACTTGTATTCTCTAAACATCCTGCCCCATTTTATCTAAACATACTGCCCCATTTTCACACGCTTAAAGATCGGACTCGCTAACTCGTAAACAGAATTATCAAATTACAAAAGAGGAATTGAATTCAAGAGAAATCAAAGAGTCAATAAAAGCCATCACAATCCATAATTAAGCTCTATCTCTCAGAATCTTCGAGATTCACCCAATCTACAAAAGCTCAAGACCGAGGCTTGAACGTCAACCCTTGCAGTACAATAGATAAGTTCAGTTTGAGACACGAAATTAGTCGGTCGGTGTTCTTCAATAAAAATCTTGTATTAATTCGGTTAAATAAAAATAAAATATATTTTATTTTAACTTACGAATTATCCGAGTATTTAATTATATATACATTTACGTTTTATTAGATTTCGAATAGAAAGAAAAATTGACAAAGGAGATAATGAATCGATGCAAGGGTCTGATAAGCGTTACATCAGGTACAAGTTTTATTTATTTATTTTCTTTTTTTTGTACATTAAGCAATTTGGTTTCTTTCATTCACTCACTCATTGTTGGATCTTGTAGCGTCCAATTTCTTGGATACATATAAGTAAAGCCTACTGTTATGTACAATTAGCTTAATAACTTATAAACCCGCCCTCGCTAATGCACTTATTACTACTGAGGGAATGGAGGAATACCAGAAGATCACCCGATCTCACCGTTACCGAAAAGCTCATTGCTAATGCTAAAGGTTAAAGAAATATTGTCTAAGCAATTCACGTCCAATCATTGCACTTTTACTCAGTGAGCCGAAAACACGTACATTTAAATAAATTTCGTGTCGTTGACTTTGCAACTGTGCCCACACGTGGCCTTAATCAATCAATAACTATATTGATTATTAATATAATTAAATCAGCCAAATTCGAAATAAAGTGGAGTAATCAATGGATTGAGCCGCAGAGCTTAGGCCGAGGTATCTGCAAGCCTTCCCAAATAGGCAAAATCGGCGAGCATCTCGCTTAGGAGCAGAAGGCATAACCGACGTAACTTGGACAAAGGCCGACGCCGCAGATTTGACCCTACGCTTTAAGTATTTATTGGTCTGGAAACCAAGAAAGAAGGGTTAGGATCGCTAGGACACCTCTGCAGGGGATCATGACCCAGTTACATAACCCAAGGAGCACCTGCTACGTAACTAAAACCAAAACCCAATTCATTGCACCAGTCCAGGTATATTGTGGAGTTCTGTTTTGATTCCCGTCTTCGAGCTTACCTCGCCTAGCAGCAATAATTCAAATTTCACCTGCTGTGGCCAATCGTTGCGATTTCGCGAAATATTCATATAAACTTAAAGTCCTCTTATTTTGTTTTTTTTTTTCATCTCAATTTTCTTATTAAACTATGAACTTAAGCATAAATTCATTGAAGAGAACTTTTTGTAAGACTGAGCAAATGAATCTTGGGAGTTTGTGAAAATATTTCTCTCTCTCTATATATATATATATGTATTGGTAACCAAATCTTTATATTACGCAGCAACTACATCGGAGTCATGAGTACTTATAAAACAATATGCATACCTAAAATATAAAATAATATATATATATATATGATGATTTGAAACGAAATTTTTCGCCCTAAGCCCAATGAAAAGTTTTGTGTGAAATGTAAATATAATTCTTAACTTTGTTTATCTTTTGTGAATTATCAATGGAAATTATAAATAGAATCTATTTGTTATTAATTATTATAAACATGTTGGCTTAAAAGTATATTTATCTCCGTCCGTCGAGTAATCATGCAAACTTTTCTTAAAATTAAATAGATGTGGAAGGAGTCTTTTACGTTGGGACAAGGGTAAACTTAATCACCTTGTGAAGGTTGGGTGGGTAGATAGTACGTGGGGCGACGCGGAATTATTTTCAATTTCTTTTCTTCTTTTGGATTTTCACCCTAGTAGATAGTAATAGAATTTTGTTTGATTATCTCGCGCATTATATGTTTTGTGTTAGACAGAAAGAGAGACGAGCTGGAACCGAGCACAGCAAGAATGCGCACCGTCGAACCTAGCTTTATAAATAACATTCATCTTTGGGGCAACGAGCATGGTTTCCGGCCTTCATAGGACTAGAAAGCTATTGCGTCCTGTTCTGAACACTACAATCTGGAGGAAAGCCTTCTTGTTGTTGTGGTATTGGTGGGTATTAGTAGGTAAACTAAAAATATAAATGCACTATTTTAAATATGTTTTTTCTCTTTTTTTTTATTCTGGTTTGGGTTTTTTTTGTTTGTATAATTTACGGATTGATATGATTTCGTTTATACCCTTGCAGGATATTATAAAAACTTAGCAGTTAGTCTTTTATATACTCTCACTCGTATATATGTCGGAACGGTCCGGATCGAACGATTGTATTATATAGTATAGCTGCCATAGGAACAATCGATGTGGTGTTAATGGGTATTATTATTTTTTTTTTATTTTTATTATTTTTTGATTCTGGTTTGGTTTTGTTTCGTTTGTATAATTCACGAATTGACATGATTTCGTTTATACCCTTGTATGATATTATAAAAACTTAACAGGTTGTGACGCCCAGGGCGCACAATAAATATATAGAAATATAAATAGCCTGAAAATAGATCAGTAGATGAATAAATTAAAATTACGAATAAGAATAAATAAGAAAATAATATTGAAACGGATTTTGGCTGGCCACACCAAAGAGGATCGATAAGGCTAAACGAGGAAGCCACATTAGACGGTCAAGGGCCGCTATATAAGGCGAGCCAGATCCCTTGAAAAGTCATTCAGTGCGAGCAGCCAAAGCGAGCAGCATCTACCAAGGACCAGGAGGATCACCGGGTAAGCGGAATTAAACTATTCTCGTAGGTAGTAAACCTTAAAGGCCTCTAAAACTGTTTTCATAGCTAGTAGATCTTAAAGGCCTCTAAACTGTTCTCATAACTAGCAGACCTTAAAGGCCTCTAAAACTATTCTCATAACTAGTAGACCTTAAAGGCTTCTAAAACTATTCTCATAAATAGTAGACCTTAAAGGTATCTAAAACTGTTCTCATAGCTAGTAGACCTTAAAGGCCGGACGACACCGAACCCAGGAGCCGAGCCATTGAATTTCGTGAACGCCGACTATTGTATTCTTTCCTCACTTATTGTTAACCTTTGAATTTAGCCAAAGCCCAATAAACGTAAAAATATAATTAATTACTGTGTAATTTCTCACGCCTTCGCCTCTGGAAATGGGTCGGGATCTATTTAAGCAACTCCACCCAACTCAAAAATATAAATTTCTGAGACAACCCTGGCCACCCGAGAGGCCCGGCGCATTGACCGACCGTCACAAGTTAGTATTGTATATACTCTCACTCGTGCATATAATATAGCTGCCATAGGAAAAAAATTCGAAAAAAAATATAACTATCAGTTTTCAAGATATTTTCACCAAATTTATAGTTTGGCCTGTTACTATTATTTTAGAGTTTAATATTATTTCATTTCATGAAAATCTGACATCTATACCCTATGTTTGCACATAAGATCAATTGGGAATATAAAAGAAAAAAATTAGAACTTCTCAACATATTTTCATGAAATTTGAGATTTGGTAACTTATTATTATTCCAGAATTTTGGTTTTAATTTTCTGAGTTCATTTTGCTAGGGTATACAAACTCATATAAGGCGAAGTGAGCTTCTTTCATGTTTTATTATAATTTATGTTGCAATATTTGTGGTTCTCATATTTTTTTTTAGTGTATTCTAGCAACGTTATTTTTTTCTTTTCGTGTGTGGGATCAAAAATTTCTTCTGCAGGCTGTGCATCGTTTTAGTCCATAATGTCCATCTGCATGGGCTTCAGCGATAATTTCACGTTCCATTGCCTTAGGTACGACTAGCAGATCACGACCTTCGACATGTTTGAACAAAACTTCTTTAGCTTATATCCCTGATATTGGCCTTTCTCCAAGATATACAGTATTGCAGTTATGAACTCGTCCATTGTGCTTTCTGTGGCTGTTACTTCAGTTTCCACCAAATTAATATTCGGAAATCGGCCTTCACTGCAAACAAATAATCTGGCAGAGACAAAATTCGCTGCGCAACCTCCCGAGGAACATCTTTATTCTTGATGGTTTGAGCAAATGCTGCGCAGTCCGTTACCAGCACGAAGTTAACACCCACCAGGTAGCATCTTAACTTCGTAGGTCATAGGTTTTCTCCAAATCGCTGAAACAACATCGCTCCGAAGCCATCTTTTGATGCGTCTGTATGCAGTTCAAAAGGCGCATTCTGAGAATATCATACATACGTAGCACTAGTTCTTGGCAAAGGCTAATCTTCAACTGATTAAACACGTTCAGTTCCTCGGCATCCATCCTGAATTCGGCGTCCTTTCTTAAGAGATATGTTAATAGTCGGGCTATGTGTGCGTGTCCTTTTATAAACTTGCGAAAAAATCTAGTCAGATCCAAAAATTACTGCACTGCTTTAACGTTCCTTGGTATAGCAAAGTGCTTTCCGCTCGAGTCTTTTTGGGGCCAGGCCAAATCTTTCCGTTTTCAACAGTATGTCCGACATTCCTTCCATTCTATCAGCAGCTACCTCCAGGACTAATTTTAGGTTTTCCAAGCATTTATTCACAGTCATGCCATATATTATAATGTCATCCATATAAATTTGCATACATACATCTCGGCCAACAAGATCGTGGAAAACGGCTTTCTCGAATCGTATGAACGTTGCTGGTGAGTTTGTGAATCCGAATGGCGTTATATTGAACTCGAACAGGTTTTCTTTCGTTATAAGGCGCAAACCTTCTGAGAAAAGCGGAAGCCATACCGGTGCAAAACTACTAGAATTCGAACATGAAATCATGGCTCAGCAAAAAATTTAATTCCAGTTTGTTATCCGGCACCACGACGAATTTTCAAGTTTTCAATTTTCTGCAACAAAATTTCCAATTGACGATGTTTTCGCGATGCCATGACCTCTCAGCATTCCCATGGACTTCTCCAGTCAGACGCCAGGTATCATACGAAACACACTGGCATTTATGATGAACACATCCGCGCCTGTGTCAACCAAGCAATCAATTCCAACATTATTGATGGCGACGGTTTGTAGGCGGTTATTGTTCTGTATAACTTTCACGTTTTGAATAGCTTTTGGGCAATTTTTTTGACATGTGACCACTTTCTCCGCACTTAAAGCATTTAATTTCACCTTGACAATCCATCCTAAGGTGCTATGGATCCGCAATTGAAACATTGAGCTGATTTTCCTGCATAGTCGGGTATTTTCCCAGTTCCGGTTGTGTGTTTATGAACTGATCGCGTTATTTCATCTGCTCATATATTGCATACTGACTCTGCAGCTCATCATACGACTTGCAACTGTACATGATGAATTTGCATTCGTTTTTGATGTTCAAACCATCGACTATGTACCAAATAACTGACATGACAAATCATCTGCAAAACGTATTCATGGAACGATTCGCCTTCTTCTTTCTTTCTCTCCCCCAGCTTCTTATGTTCGCAAATTACGCCTTCAATTTACGCATCGCATCACGCTGCACCGCTGATAATCCGACTGATCCTTGCCAAATTCCGTTTCGTGTACCGAAGAGGATGCCCCCATCAAGTGCAGTCGGACAACGGTAAGACCTTTGTGGGGGCGGCCGCCTCGTAAGTTAAGCTAGAATTCAGTTCGATGTATGCAGCATAATAAAGCTGACTCTATTTTGCGACCTTGAATTACGACGCCCCCGACTTTTTTTTTCTCCGGTACCCTTTGTTTGCGTTTGGGATTTTCTTGTGCTCTTGTAAAATCAAACATAAATTCTAGACTTTAGAGATAATCGTATTAATGTGTCTTCAGAACCTCATTTTCCAACCAAATCAACCCAAACCGTGAACCTAGTTCCAAGTGCAAATTGTGGTAATAAACGACAATAGTTTATGCACTACCAGGCATCTAAGCATCCTCACAAATAAAAATAATAAACAAAAAAAATTTTTCGAATATAAAACAAAACTATATTGTAGTAGTTTTATTAGCTTTAGGAAATCGAGGCAATTCCATGTCGCTAGTTCAAAAAAATATATTGATTTTATATTTGTTTATCGATTTATTTTAACGTAAATCAATCAACTTAAAGGCAATAAAACGTTGGTAATAATTATGAACAACTAACGTGAACACATACAGAATTTGAATAACAAACAATAACAATAACAATTTACTGCTTCAGAACTCGGGAGACATATCGTACTCTTGCCAAGAGATCACAGGGGTGCCTTCGTTTCAGTCTTCTTCTTCTTCAAGGAAACTGTAAGGCGATTGGTGTGGGCTGCAAGGCGTTCGTTGTATCGACTCGAAAGCCGGTTTATCTATTCTGTAACAGATGAGCTAGAGCACTTGCCATAATGCGCAGTGGTGCCCGATATTTGGATGCCGTACGTCATCGATGGTACCACACCTTATTTTGGCCGTTGGCTTAAGCATCCAGTTGAGCTTTCTAAGCTTGCAATTTTAGTTGTGTGCTATTTCTACGTGAGTCGTTTATTCAGGATCATATAGAAGTACTGCGCCTGGAGTGATTGTGGTATGGTGACGTCGTGAAGTTCGACTCGATGTAGGATCTGTCCTCTCAAGGTAAAATTGCAGTGTTGCGACATATTTCCGTTGCTAGTTATATTCCACCTGTTTGACCACTTGCCGTATGTACCTAGAAATTGCTTCGTGTTCCTTGACGCATTGATTCTGTTGGAGAAGTTCACCAGGAAGACAGTACCGTCAGCGTAAGTGGCCCGGTTCGTTCGCACAGGGACCCTTCTGTGCGGAATGCCAACGCGAGCAATTCTAATGTTTGACCTTTCCCTGCCCACCTCGACACTAAAACTGCGGTCAAGCAAGTACGATTTTATTAATAGGAATGGAGTAATAAGGAGTAAGCCATCATGCTATACACGGTCAAAAGCTTCTTTAATGTCGAGAAATATAGCACAGCTGTATTGCCTATTTCCAAAAGCCTTGTAAAATGTGCTGAACAACTCTATGCGCTTGCTCTGGTGTCTCATAATTTTGCCTAAAACCAAACTGATGGTCGGGAAGGGCATCCTGGATGCATCTTACTCCAAAAATTCTACTTAGAGAAAGTGAGCAGCAAGCTTATTGGCCTGTAAGAAGCAACAAGGTTGCCTGGCTTTGGTATCATCCCTTTTTGGCAAATTTTTGTCAACTCTGCTAAGGGCGCCGTCGAATCCTGGAGCTCTTTTTAAAATTTGAATTTTCTTTTAACAAACCTCATCTGGACTTGTATTTCTAATGAAATTCCTACATCCAATCTGCATTAAGTGTTGTCAGCACGCCTTATGGGGATTCTGCATCGAGGTTGCCGTTTTACTGACCTTGCTTTTTATTCGTTTTATGCAGCAACTTCTTGAGATCGTCCTCGCGCCAACAACAAGCTCTATTATCGGGTGGATCTTTCGACCCCATAATCCTGCGAAGCAAGACCCAGGACCTCCGGTTTTAAAAGAGAAGGGTCTGATGGGGCACGAAAAATAGTAAAGTAAATAATAAAACATCCCTGCCAATTCCATGAACTTCGTCATGGTAACTTAATGTTGCTCTATGGCTAATAATATATATATATATATTTTTTTTTTCCGACCAAGGGGCGCAGCCGTGTGACGTACGGCACGAAACGCGTTCTGGATAGACGCGAGAGAAGAAAAAAAAATAGAATAGAACGAGGAAAAATTAGGATACACTACGGGATAGTACAACAACCAATACAGTTTTAAGTTTTTGAAGGCTTTCAATGCCTTCAATGCTACTAAAAAGACGATTGTAATCAGTACATAAAACCCTAAAAGGCTCATGTACTTCAAACTCACGCCTACAGTGGTTAACTACTAGTGGTATAAAAGTTCTAGAAGAAAGACGGGGAACATGGAAATTGAGCTGGCCTAGAAGGAAGGGGCTCTCCACATCACCGATTATAAGTTTATGTAAAAAGACGACGCCAAGCATCGTCCTACGGTTAGCTAAAGCAGGTAGATTAAGTAGGAGAAGTCTACTAGCGTAAGACGGTAATCTAAGGTTTGCATCCCAGGGTAGGCCACGAAGGGCAAAAAGCAAAAAGTTCTTTTGGACAGATTCAATGCGGCTACTATGGACCCCGAATTGAGGACTCCAGACGCACGAACCATACTCCAATATAGGGCGAACCAACGAAGTAAAGAGAGTCTTCGTTACATAAGGAGAATCGAATTCCTTCGCCCATCTTTTAATGAATCCCAGCATGCCTCTGGCTTTGTTAACCATACAAGAAATATGTTCAGAGAACGAAAGTTTAGGATTCAGGCGGACACCCAGATCGTCAACAATAGAAATTCTTTCCAAAGAGCAGTCGTTAAGCATATAGGTTGCAAGCAGGGGAGTAACACGTGAAAATGTCATCAGTTTGCATTTTGAGCTGTTGAGATGTAAATCGTTAGCATGACACCATGCTTGGAAGTTATCAAGATCCGATTGTAGGTCAGATTGGCAAGAAATGTCCCTATACTGCAAGCAAAGTTTAACGTCATCAGCGTACATAAGTACTCTGGAATTGGTTAGAACCTGCGGCAAATCATTGATAAACAATGTGAATAGAAGTGGTCCAAGGTGACTACCCTGTGGGACGCCAGATGTGACCCTAAGGCTATTGGATTGAACGTTTCTGAACAGAACCTTTTGGGTCCTATCACTTAGATAACTCGAAATCCATTTAAGAAGATCACTAGGAAACCCCATTGAATCGAGTTTCCTAACCAGAAGAGAATGATTAACCGAGTCGAAAGCTTTACTAAAGCTTTACGAAAGCTTTAATAACGAAAGAGGTAAGTTCCAGAAGATTGGTCGTGGTTGTTCTTCACCTCATAAAACCATGCTGGCATGGAGAAATGACGAATCTGCATAGATGTTGCAAGTGAGGAGTGATTATATTCTCGAAAAGTTTGGGGATAGCCGATAACTTAGAGATACGCCTATAGTTATTGGCATCCGATTTGCTACCTTTTTTGTGGAGAGGAATAACAAATGATTCCCTCCAAATAAGGGGAAATTCTGAGGATTCTAAAAGTAAGGTAAACAATTTAAGGAGGGGGTTACACAACGCCTCGGAGCAGTACCTAAGCACAGAGCCAGGTATACCATCGGGACCTGGCGAATAAACTGGCTTAACACGTTGAAGATCATGAATAAGTGAGCTTTCGTTTAAAATAGGACTGAAGATTACGGACGAACTGGGCATAGCTGTAGAAAATGTATGATCTGAAGATGTTGAGGGCGAATATGTCGTTTTAAAAAACTCAGCAAAGAGATTAGCAATTGCTTGATCAGAATTTACTGTAGTATTCTTAAAAGACAGCGAGGGAGGATATAACGTGGGTTTACGTTTAGAGTTAACAAAGTTATAAAACTGTTTAGGGTCCTGCGTGAACTGGACCTTACAACGAGTCAAATAATTTTTGTAACACTGAGCGTTAAGCACGGTAAAGTTAGATCGAGCACTAAGATAAGATGAGAAAGCCGTTTTTGAACCAGTGAGTTTATATTTATTATAAAGCCTAGATTTTACGTTTTTTAGACCCGTCAGCTCCTTGTTAAACCAAAGTGGTTTATTAGAGACCGACGGGTAGCTTATAGGAACACATAAAGAGAAAAATGGGTTCATGGCATTGTACAAAATGTCAACGGCGGATGCCATGTCAGAGCTCGTGTAAAGATTAGACCAATCAAATTCTGCTATTAAAGTGCTTAGCCTCTGATAGTCAGTCTTTCGGAATCAGCGGACTCTGTTTAAACTGCTATCAGGTGTAGTAGCTAAGACTGTCCCAGTGTCGATAGTCACATCGAAAGTTGGATGATAAGGATCTTCAGGTTGCGTCAATGGAGGAACTCTAATTAGGTTTACACCTGCAGGATCAGAGACAAAGCATAGATCAAGTAAGCGGTTTAAAGAATTAAAAATATGGTTAACTTGCGATAAGGATAAATCAAGCAAGCCATTTAGGAGGTCATGCTGTGCCGCAGTGTGAAGAACATTAGACACCCCATCAGAAGACCAGTGAGCTCCGGGTATGTTGAAGTCACCCAAAGCCACTAATTGGTCCCTATCAGAAAGCCTATTGGAAACTGCCCGAATTGCCGAAAGGTGTTTCCAATAAATTGGCTCTTCCGAAGATGGAGGGATGTAAGAGCAGGTTACATAAATGCAACTACCTGTGAAAGATAGTTTTACGCAGATAAATTCGATGTCCAAAAAGTCATTAGATACAACCCGTTCCGAGATGAGGCTGGAGTCAACGGCAATTAAAACTCCGCCACCACGCTGGAGAAGACGGTCTAGTCTGTAAATAGTGTACTTACATGGAAGAATTTCGGAGCAGAGGATCTCCGGCTTCAACCAGGTTTCTGTAAATACAATCACCTGGGATGCGAAAGAAAGGCTATCTGAATATAATCTAGAGTGCTTACTACGTAAGCCCCTAGTATTCTGATAGGAAAGTAGTAGGGAAGAGGTTAGTTTTTTGGGACAGAAGGTGCTTGAGTGGATACTGAAGGTTGTGACGGCTTGGGCAGTTGAACTCCCACAGGCCGATTTCTTTTCTTCCGTGCCTCGTACTCCTTTACTACAACGTACTCGGGCCAGAAGTCACCCGAGCAAATAGTGTCAAAGAGCTGGAATGAGACATTTATCTTAAATGACGAAATGTCTCTGGCATACGGAAATTTCAATTTTTCCACCTTGATATTGCCAGCTTGTGTTTTGCCTTGAATATAGGATAGAACATCTTCCGATGCGAGATCAGGGGCAAGCCTCGAAACAAATATAGTTTTCGAAGGTGGGACTGCTGTTAGGGTCTTATGTAACGAATTGTTACCAACAACGGCCGGTATTCCGGGCAATGTTGGACCCTGGGTAGAATTTTCTACGGTGATTTGCGGAGCCAAAGAATTGGGCTGCGCATCAGACACCACGGACGACGCGGAAATTGCTGGCTGCGCGGCTTCCGACACCTCTACGACCGATTCGGTTACCGAATCTTTGATCGTTCCTGATCTCAGAACCATTGGAACGGGGACCAGGAGCTGTGGCGACGGAGATTGGCAGGAAATCGGTTGCTGTGTCTCACACAGTTGCAGCCGACTATCAGCGGATTTTTTGCGTTTCGGCGACTCATTTAATAGCTTCATACTATTAAATTGAGCGTCCAGCGCGGAGAACAGGTCATTCGCCTTGCGAAAAGTGGCCATGATCTCAGAAAATCCACTCCTTGTCTGACGCATGAAGGATGATATTTCCTTCTCAACCGGTCGACAGGCCTCACAGCAATAACGCAGGCCCTTTTAGCTGGACACTGCGACAGCCATTCGACCCGTCATCTCGATGCACTTAGCGTGCACAACTGCCTCGCAAAGCCAGCAATGGAAACTGGGCTGGTCTGCCAAAACATTTTTTTGGCAGTTCTTAATTACACAGACAATATTCTGGGACATGTTCACAAACCCTAGAACCACTGTGCACACTAACAATACCAAAAAAGTAAAGAGATAAAGAGAGAGATAAAAGAGCGCAAGAGTTAGAGCAGCAGAAAATAACAAGAGCGGTGAGAGCTATGAACAGCTTGGATGCAGCTAATAGCAAACGGCACTCGAGCGGGGGAGAGAAAAATAGAAACGGTAAAAGAGCAAAGAGGAAATATAAAATAAGATAAACCGTCTTAGCACAAAACTAACAAGTAATTATTTATGCAAATTAACTACACAGAAAAGTGCATGCACGCGCGGAAGCAAAACGGTATATCGTTATAAATATTAGGTGATAAGTTTAGATGAAACCCCGGTGGTTTAGATTCAAAATAACACAAAAGTCGGAGCGCAAAACAAAAACACGACCGTCCGCTACGAAGAGAAAGATCGAAGTATGATAGTAACGCACGTATGTAAGTGTAAATACGCTATAATACGTTATTTCTTAATTTCCTGACATATGTACGAACTTGAGAGAATAAATAGACGGTCATCTAGAAAGATTTATTCAATTATATTAAAAACTGAGAGAATAGTTCGCGTATAATCAAACATTCGCACTGACAAAAATGCTTAGAGCGACTCTACAGGTGTTGACCAATATATATGATACATACCATATATATTATACATAAATGTATTCATTTATAGTTTCAAAGAACTATACAGTAATATAGTGTTCCTAAAAATACTGCACTCATTTAGTGCTTTTGCTCTGCTCTCATCTTGCTCTAAAATCTCCAGAGCATTTTCTAAAATTTTCTGCTATAGCACTTGGCTATAGTCAACAAGTCAGAAAACTCGGAGCAGAGCATAGCACAAAGTTTTGAATTTTATTGCTACGGCTCTGCTACTGCTCTCGTCAAAATGACAGCACTAGCAATAGAAATACAAAATTCTATGGGAGCAGCGCAGCTTTTTAAATACTATTTACAAAACTAAAAAACTAGATGAACATAAATATATATAAAAATGTAATACTCATTAAAAGTTATACAACTTTGAAGTGAATAAAAACACTGTATATCAATACAGGGAATTTTACACTTAGCCTCCTGATTTACACTCATTAAAAAATTGTGCCAACTTTTAAAACTGAAGCCTACCTGCTTGCAGCCTCCCAAAGTCCAAATCATTAAATATATTATTACATCTCTTGGCAAATGTTGGTGTTTTGAGGCGTCGACACAATAACAGCTGGAAATTTCACCTAACTGAAAGTTATAAACTTTTATAATATTAAAACGAGAAAAGCAGTGATTACACAGTGCGACAAAATTCAACTTTTTGTTGTTGCACTGTGTTATCAAAGATTGAATGATTTGTGCGAGAAGATAAGGTAATTAGGTGCTGTGTTGTGAGTCCCAATATTAACACAGATTTTCGTAGGACTCAGTTTAAAAGGCGTATCGGTTGTGAAGGCCCCGACAATAACACTTTAGCTGCTCCTCCAGCAACAAATTCTTCGACTCGTAATTGGCTCAGATAAGGCAGCGATCAAAAAGAGACTTAACCTCCAGCCGCCCGGTTACGTTACCTACCACATGGCGGATACGAACTGGCAACCCAATAGAAGACCGAAGTCCTGGAACTCAGTACAAAATGTGGTGACTCAGATCTAACTCCAACATAGTTTGTACTGAGTTCTAGGGCTACAAAGTATTAAAAAAAGGGGTCAAAAAGCAGTTCAGAAAAAGCGACATCCAGGATCCATCTGAAATCTGAAAGGAGAAAGATTGGCCTTTCATTAAAGCCCAATTTCAACTTTGGTAAACGCGCGGTTTCTGTGTTATTAGCGTTTAAAAAGTGCCAAAATAGGTCATATTTGGTAATTTGAGGGCGATTTCCTCAAAATTGGGACGTAATGAGAACTTGTGGGATTCGAACTAGTTTTTATTCTCCGGTCTATTCTCCGTACTTTTTCTTGTCGACCTGTGGTATTCGTGTGGTTTAAAATAGGTTTAAAATCGGTTTTATTTACATTTTGACCAGCAGCTCTCAACGCCAACGTGAACTTGGGCCCAACTTTACCGGTGTATAATGAAGTGAAGAAAATGAAAAGGTCGTAAGCTAAATAACAACAACAACGACAATATATTACCAATTCTATAAAATGCCGCCGTACTGGCTCATTTAAATAAATATTCTGAACTTGGTAAATGTAAATTTAAATATTTATCATGTTCCTAATCGATATTTAAATATTTATATCACCATACTTGTAAATAATTATGATTAAACCTTATGAATTAGGGATAATGAATTAAATGTTACGAGTTGATAGATTGGAAATTAAAAAATTAACGTGCAACTGAAACAACTAAATTTGGATAAATGGATTTATAAATGAACTGAAATTGAGGAATATGAATTTTGCAGTTATGACTGTTTGTCGAGTACTTATGTCGTACATTCGCTTTAATATGTGGTACAGATTTTGAGGGTCGGCCAAGGGACCATGCCTAATTTTAAATACTATTGTCACAGTAGGGAGGATAAAGACTTAAGGGATTATTACCATATAAATTCCCGATATCTGTCAGAATCCCTTTGCTCATCTATACACGAGTCGCATGAATCCCTGTTATCACCTTGATCTATCCATTCCTTTATCGATTCCTTTCAACTATATTATTATTGCGTAAGACGCACTAGTTAAATGTAGTAGTGTGTCGTATTATCCAAAGCTAGAAAGAACCCCGACCACGGCGAGCTAGACCCGAGCATAGGGAGAATTCACATTCCTACCGAAGGAAGTACAAGATCCTCTTTAGTAGTAATCAACACCCTCTATTATAAGACCAACCCTTACATATATATAAATACACTCAGATGTTGGCAAGCCAACGTGAGCACGACTAGACTAGAACACGGGTACACTGCATACCCTACATGAGTATTAAAATGAAGCCAAAACAATATAACCAATCTATTAGCGAAATTTTCAAACATACTCAACTCTTATCTTAATATATTCGGAGTTTGGATTTGTACATACATCAACCAGTTCGGTCGACTCGCTTTGTTTAGCTCTAAAAAAAAACGGAATCTAAATTTTTCGAAGAAAATTCTAAAGCACAAAATTTCTCCTGGAAAAATTTGTTTAACAGGGGAAAAAAAAAAATTATAATAATTTGTTTCGTGAAGCATCATTCCTTAAGTGTCTGTGGCTTGGCTTTCTGCTATGCAGAAGCCACCCACAGGTGGCTCCTCTATTCAAAAGGGGATAAAAGTACCGAGGTCTCGTCGCTCCTTTCACGATCAAAAAATTAAGGAAATTCATGAAATAGGGTTATCTAGTGATCCAGATCCAGTGTTCCAGATCGTCGACTCCAGCTCCCTCGCTTGTCAATGAGACTGTGCCTTGCACCATGCAACCCAGGCGTACACGGGATACCTCTCTTTCTTCATTGAATGTGACAGAAAGCATAGCAGATGGCAACAGTGAGGTAGATAATGTGGCTGAAGACACAACTATGAAGGCTAAATGGCAAACTTTGAAGCCCAAAAAAATTTCAATTAAAAGAAGTCTCCCTTTTGACTCCTCGGAACCTGGACGCAAAAAACGCTTTGGAGCCAAACCTAAGACTGCGGCAGCGTCGTCATACAGTCGTGATCCGCAGCCAAACCTCACTTCTAGTGCTGCAGCAAAGCAGAAATTCAGCTATGCTGACATTGCCAGGAGAAGAGACTCACAACCTTTTTGGCAACTCTATCAATCAGTGTCCCATCGAAGACGAATCAAACTTGGAGCAGAGGTTGATGCGGCGAATAGAAGCAATGATAAACACCATGTTTACGCAGTTTAAAAACATGATGATGGCTATGTTTCCAAGTCAACTAAACACTCATCAAGGTCCATAAATACTCAAATAATAGTTTGGAATGCGAACGGCTTGTCCAGGAGAAAGCCTGATGTAGAGCACTACATCAAAACAAACCAAATTGATATAATGCTTGTGTCTGAGACTCATTTTAACACCAGAACTCACTTTTCCATCCCTGGCTATGACATCATTAATGCGAAGCACCCTGGAGACAGAATTCGCGGTGGAGCTTCAATTGTTATAAGGCGCGGTATACAATACGAGGAGCTTGAGCCCAGCATGAGTGAATGCAGTGTGAAATCGTCAGGATCACTAACCATAGCCGCAGCGTATTTGCCCCACGTTCAACAGTAGGCCAAGCAGACCTGGCCCAAGTACTGTCTAGCTTATGCAAAACATACCTGGTGGGGTTCAAGAATCATGAACTCTAAAGAAAATATACTTCTCAGATGCATTTTGGATCTGGACTGTAGCGTCCATTCAACTGGAGAACCCTGGCCTACTGGCCCACTGACCCAGCAAGAATCCCGGAACTTCTTGACTTTGCAGTTAGTAAAGGAATTGACCCAAGAAAAATATCTACAGTTCCCTGCTACGATCTTTGTTCGGATCATAGCATGGTCAAGATCCTTTTCAACAGTTCGTATTTAAAGAACCCAGCCGCTGTAAAGCTTATAAAGCGCAATACAAATATCCGTACGTACAAAAGATGGCTGGAAGAACACGTTGACCCTTAGCCGGAAATCCAAACTCCAGTAGAAATAGACGATGCGGTGGAGATGCTCGCCAGAGAACTACAGATGGCTGCAAGCATCGCAACTCCATGGGTGGACGCTCATACAACAAATCATAGACCCCGCAGAGATAACTACCTCTGGTCGACAGAACTGGCATCGATGGTAAGAGAGAGGAGAAGATTAAGATGGGTTTGGCAGGTTAGCAGAAGTCGGAGTGACAAGACTGCCTTCAACAGGGCATGCAAAAACCTGAGCAGAATGCTATTTGACCTTAAAAGTAAATCTATGGAGGAGTACTAGGTAGACCTTGAGCCATGTAGCGCTGAACATAATCTCTGTAACGCCACCAAATATCTGAAAAGGCCTGTAAAGAGGATAGCACCTGTCAAGACAAATACTGGAGTGTAATGTCGGTCTAACCAGGAAAAAGCCAATGCTTTCGCAGATCATCTGAGAGAATGCTTCCAGCCCTTTGACCTGTGTGACCCAGCAGACTTGGCTGAGACGACGCAGTTCCTTGATATTGCGTGTCCCATAGACCTGCCCATACCTGAAATTGCTACTGATGAAATTCAAGAAGAAATCTGTTGAAAAATACGTATGTAAATACATACAAGTGCAAGAGTCATATTGATATAGAAAGGGATCTCAAGAGGCAACAGTAACGGAGCCTTCTGGTCGTCCCTCTCACACATTCCTTCTCTTTTGTGCACGCGTGGAATTAGCGTCACTTAAGTTTCGTCAGCGAGTTAGTGCGGTTCATAAAATCTAAATCAAAGTTTTCTTATTTATCTGGTTGCTTGTGGGGACAATTCTTTCACAGATTTCTATAGGTTATGGGCCCAGACACAATTGCAACGGATAATTAGGATTGCTTTGATTGTTTAAAATAAAAAGAAAGTAAAAGTGAATAAATAAGTGAAAGCATATTATATGTGAATATTTGTGTGCATATATGTATGCATTCACATGCATATGTACTACGTTTGCAGTCAGCATCGAAATATAATTGCTGGAAGTGTTTGATTATTGTGTGATAGAAATTGCACAATATAACTTATTAATTTCACAATATATGACGCTGCGACCAATTCGCCGCATAAAATCTTTTCACATATTTCCAGGAAGAAGCCAAAACGAAGCCAAGACGAATTCGCCGCATAAAGATTCAAAAAGCCACGTGATTTGAATTCGCCATAAGTTCTCTTCTCTTCTTGCACTTCTTGTGCTGCCGTTTTCGTGTTGCTGAACTGTTGCTGGGTTTTGTTGCTCAACTGTGTTGCTGGACTTTGTTGCTGATCTGTGTTGCTGGATTTTGTTGCTGAACTGTTGCTGGGTTTTGTTGCTGAACTGTGTTGCTGGTTTTTGTTGCTGAACTGTGTTGCTGGATTTGCTGCTGGACTGTGTTGCTAGACTGTGTTGTGTTGCTAGAAAGCGTTGCTGTGTTGGAAAACGATGGATAAGGGTAAAAGGAACATAAAACCATTTGATGGTGAAAAGTACTCTATTTGGAAGTTCAGAGTTAGAGCTCTTTTGGAGGAGCATGACCTGTTGAAAGTAGCTCAAAAAAGCTGGGTTCGCATTTTTTTTGTTTTTGAAATTTGATAGTTGGAATCGATTGTCCATCGTTGCCCATGTTTGCCCACCTTTTAGTTTTTTTTTTCCACTTCCGGTTTGGAAAATATCAAGTGATGTAACTTTACATCATTTTTTTGAAAAAATTAAAAGTTGACTTTTTTCAATTTTTTTTTTGGAAATCGCAATAACTTCGTTTGCCCACGTTTGCCCACCTTTTAGAATTTTCAAAAAATGTACACTTAAAAAAATATGGAGCCTTAAAGATTTGCTCCTGTTTACCATAGAAAATTAACTTTTTTCAAATTTTTTTTTCTTGAATTCGTAACTAAATTGATGTAAAAAAAATGCCCACCCTTTAGAATTTTGAAAAAATAAAAACTTTAAAAAATATGAATTTTTGAAAATTGGAAAAAATTTCCAAAAAACAAAAATCGTTTTTCCACCCCTAAAAACTCAAAAATTAAAAAAAAATAAAAACTGCCCATCTCCTAAAACTACAAAATAAGAAATGCCCACCCTTTAAAACTAAACAATTTCATCAAAAAACTCTTAAAACAAAATAACAAACGTTTGCCCACCCCTTAAAACTAAAAAATTAAAAAAAAAAACTTCTGCCCATCTCTTAAAACTACAAAATATGAAATGCCCACCCTTTAAAATTAAACATTTTCATCGAGAAATACTAAAAAATAAAAAAAAAATCCTTAAAACTAAAAAATTAAAAAAAAAAACTTCTGCCCATCTCTTAAAACTACAAAAAATGAAATGCCCAATCCTTAAAACTAAACAATTTCATCAAAAAACTCTTAAAACAAAAAAACGAACGTTTGCCCACCCCTTAAAACTAAAAAATTAAAAAAAAAAACTTCTGCCCATCTCTTAAAACTACAAAATATGAAATGCCCACCCTTTAAAATTAAACATTTTCATCGAGAAATACTAAAAAATAAAAAAAAAATCCTTAAAACTAAAAAATTAAAAAAAAAAACTTCTGCCCATCTCTTAAAACTACAAAAAATAAAATGCCCAACCCTTAAAACTAAACAATTTCATCAAAAAACTCTTAAAACAAAAAAACGAACGTTTGCCCACCCCTTAAAACTAAAAAATTAAAAAAAAAAACTTCTGCCCATCTCTTAAAGCTATAAAATATGAAATGCCCACCCTTTAAAATTAAACATTTTCATCGAGAAATACTAAAAAATAAAAAAAAAATCCTTAAAACTAAAAAATTAAAAAAAAAACTTCTGCCCATCTCTTAAAACTACAAAAAATAAAATGCCCACCCTTTAAAACTAAACAATTTCATCAAAAAACTCTTAAAACAAAATAATAAACGTTTGCCCACCCCTTAAAACTAAAAAATTAAAAAAAAAACTTCTGCCCATCTCTTAAAACTACAAAATATGAAATGCCCACCCTTTAAAATTAAACATTTTCATCGAGAAATACTAAAAAATAAAAAAAAAATCCTTAAAACTAAAAAATTAAAAAAAAAAACTTCTGCCCATCTCTTAAAACTACAAAATATAAAATGCCCACCCTTTAAAACTAAACATTTTCATCGGGAAATACTAAAAAATAAAAAAAAATCCTTAAAACTAAAAAAATTAACAAAAAAACTTCTGCCCATCTCTTAAAACTACAAAAAATAAAATGCCAACCCTGAAAACTTAAAAATTGTATCCAAACACATTTGCCAACCTCTTAAAACTAAAAAAATAATAATACAATTAATGTTTTTTATATATAATTATATTTTTATTAATGTTAAAAATCATTTACAAGCGCCTTCTTAAACTAAATAAAAACTATACAAATTATATCCTTTATATTTATTCTTATTTATCTTAAAAGTAATTCATAATCACTTTCATAATAAATTATAAACATTCAAAATTAAGTCTTAAAGTTATTTTTATATATCTTTAAAACAAAAACAAACACATTACCAATTAATTTTACTTTACTTTATCACAAAACTTCATTATAAATGGTTTAAAACAAATACAAAATTACCAAAAAAAAAACAAACTCGAATGTAAAACGAATAATTAACAGTGAAGCTGACTGTTAGCAGTCAAGCTAACAGTCAAGCTGTTAATTTGTGCTTCTGTAATTAAAAGACTGTTGATTTAATTACAGAACCACAAATTAACAGCTTGACTGTTAAGCTGTTAATTATTAATTCTATAATCAAGTTTGTTGCCTAAGACTTTTGTTTTTGTTTTTATTTATAAATATATTTTTATTAATTAAAAAAAGTCAAAAGCCCCTTCTTAAACTTAAAGGAAAACTATACAAATTAAAAGGCACAAAATGGCTTATAACAAATAAACAGTTAATTTTCTTATATTATAAATTATATCAAAGTTTTTTTAATACTTTTTATTGAATTTTTTAGATTAAAAATAATAAACAAATGTAAACATAAACTTTATTAAAATTTGGTGAAATTAAAAGGCATAAAATGGCTTATAACAAATAAACAGTTAATTTTCTTATATTAAAAATTATATCTAGGTTTTTTTGTATTTTTTATTGAAGTTTTTAGAATAAAAATAATCAACAAAATGTAAACATAAACTTTATTAAAATTTGGTGAAATTAAAAGGCTTATAACAAATAAACAGTTAATTTTCTTCTATTAAAAATTATATTGGCCAGACACAGTGGCGATCGAGCAGGTGCTTCTTTAAACGGTTTCAATGTTGTTGCAAACTCGAGATCGCAGTTTTTTGTTTCTCCCGCCTGTCTGTCGCCAAATTTCATTAATTTTACCGAACGCGATCTGAAACGGTCTGGACAGACTTCCTGGCACCAACCAAAAACAATAGGGAAAGATCGACAAGAAACACCACTGTTGCTAAGTACATTTTTGAGAATTTTGTGATTTCCCCGCCTCTCCGGCGCCATCAAAGACAACGCCATTGTCGCAAAGCGAATTTTCTAGAGAATTTTGTCATTTCTTCAGACTCTCTGCAATCTGTCGGCAGTTTTCTTCGCCAAATTTTGGCGTTTAAGTTATTGGCTCCGCCAAGCATGGTTCCGTTTTTTATCTTTTGTTTTTATTTTAAAGTACAAATGTACACAGAAACAGCTTACCGCCAGAGAGTCTGCAGAAATGACAAAATTCTCTAGAAAATTCGCTTTGCGACAATGGCGTTGTCTTTGATGGCGCCGGAGAGGCGGGGAAATCACAAAATTCTCAAAAATGTACTTAGCAACAGTGGTGTTTCTTGTCGATCTTTCCCTATTGTTTTTGGTTGGTGCCAGGAAGTCTGTCCAGACCGTTTCTGATCGCGTTCGGTAAAATTAATGAAATTTGGCGACAGACAGGCGGGAGAAACAAAAAACTGCGATCTCGAGTTTGCAACAACATTGAAACCGTTTAAAGAAGCACCTGCTCGATCGCCACTGTGTCTGGCCAATATAATTTTTAATAGAAGAAAATTAACTGTTTATTTGTTATAAGCCTTTTAATTTCACCAAATTTTAATAAAGTTTATGTTTACATTTTGTTGATTATTTTTATTCTAAAAACTTCAATAAAAAATACAAAAAAACCTAGATATAATTTTTAATATAAGAAAATTAACTGTTTATTTGTTATAAGCCATTTTATGCCTTTTAATTTCACCAAATTTTAATAAAGTTTATGTTTACATTTGTTTATTATTTTTAATCTAAAAAATTCAATAAAAAGTATTAAAAAAACTTTGATATAATTTATAATATAAGAAAATTAACTGTTTATTTGTTATAAGCCATTTTGTGCCTTTTAATTTGTATAGTTTTCCTTTAAGTTTAAGAAGGGGCTTTTGACTTTTTTTAATTAATAAAAATATATTTATAAATAAAAACAAAAACAAAAGTCTTAGGCAACAAACTTGATTATAGAATTAATAATTAACAGCTTAACAGTCAAGCTGTTAATTTGTGGTTCTGTAATTAAATCAACAGTCTTTTAATTACAGAAGCACAAATTAACAGCTTGACTGTTAGCTTGACTGCTAACAGTCAGCTTCACTGTTAATTATTCGTTTTACATTCGAGTTTGTTTTTTTTTTGGTAATTTTGTATTTGTTTTAAACCATTTATAATGAAGTTTTGTGATAAAGTAAAGTAAAATTAATTGGTAATGTGTTTGTTTTTGTTTTAAAGATATATAAAAATAACTTTAAGACTTAATTTTGAATGTTTATAATTTATTATGAAAGTGATTATGAATTACTTTTAAGATAAATAAGAATAAATATAAAGGATATAATTTGTATAGTTTTTATTTAGTTTAAGAAGGCGCTTGTAAATGATTTTTAACATTAATAAAAATATAATTATATATAAAAAACATTAATTGTATTATTATTTTTTTAGTTTTAAGAGGTTGGCAAATGTGTTTGGATACAATTTTTAAGTTTTCAGGGTTGGCATTTTATTTTTTGTAGTTTTAAGAGATGGGCAGAAGTTTTTTTGTTAATTTTGTTAGTTTTAAGGATTTTTTTTTATTTTTTAGTATTTCCCGATGAAAATGTTTAGTTTTAAAGGGTGGGCATTTTATATTTTGTAGTTTTAAGAGATGGGCAGAAGTTTTTTTTTTTAATTTTTTAGTTTTAAGGATTTTTTTTTTATTTTTTAGTATTTCTCGATGAAAATGTTTAATTTTAAAGAGTGGGCATTTCATATTTTGTAGTTTTAAGAGATGGGCAGAAGTTTTTTTTTTTTAATTTTTTAGTTTTAAGGGGTGGGCAAACGTTTGTTATTTTGTTTTAAGAGTTTTTTGATGAAATTGTTTAGTTTTAAAGGGTGGGCATTTTATTTTTTGTAGTTTTAAGAGATGGGCAGAAGTTTTTTTTTTAATTTTTTAGTTTTAAGGATTTTTTGTAGTTTTAAGAGATGGGCAGAAGTTTTTTTTTTTAATTTTTTAGTTTTAAGGATTTTTTTTTTATTTTTTAGTATTTCTCGATGAAAATGTTTAATTTTAAAGGGTGGGCATTTCATATTTTGTAGTTTTAAGAGATGGGCAGAAGTTTTTTTTTTTAATTTTTTAGTTTTAAGGGGTGGGCAAACGTTCGTTTTTTTGTTTTAAGAGTTTTTTGATGAAATTGTTTAGTTTTAAGGATTGGGCATTTTATTTTTTGTAGTTTTAAGAGATGGGCAGAAGTTTTTTTTTTAAATTTTTTAGTTTTAAGGATTTTTTTTTTATTTTTTAGTATTTCTCGATGAAAATGTTTAATTTTAAAGGGTGGGCATTTCATATTTTGTAGTTTTAAGAGATGGGCAGAAGTTTTTTTTTTTAATTTTTTAGTTTTAAGGGGTGGGCAAACGTTTGTTATTTTGTTTTAAGAGTTTTTTGATGAAATTGTTTAGTTTTAAAGGGTGGGCATTTCTTATTTTGTAGTTTTAGGAGATGGGCAGTTTTTATTTTTTTTAATTTTTGAGTTTTTAGGGGTGGAAAAACGATTTTTGTTTTTTGGAAATTTTTTCCAATTTTCAAAAATTCATATTTCTTAAAGTTTTTATTTTTTCAAAATTCTAAAGGGTGGGCATTTTTTTTACATCAATTTAGTTACGAATTCAAGAAAAAAAAATTTGAAAAAAGTTAATTTTCTATGGTAAACAGGAGCAAATCTTTAAGGCTCCATATTTTTTTAAGTGTACATTTTTTGAAAATTCTAAAAGGTGGGCAAACGTGGGCAAACGAAGTTATTGCGATTTCCAAAAAAAAAATTGAAAAAAGTCAACTTTTAATTTTTTCAAAAAAATGATGTAAAGTTACATCACTTGATATTTTCCAAACCGGAAGTGGAAAAAAAAAACTAAAAGGTGGGCAAACATGGGCAAACGATGGACAATCGATTCCAACTATCAAATTTCAAAAACAAAAAAAATGCAAACCCAGCTTCTTTGAGCTGTTGAAAGTAATTGATGAGATAAATTTTGAGGTGAACGAGGAGAACAAGAAAGCTGAAAGAGCTGCAAAAAATTTGATCATCGAGTATTTAAGTGATTCTTTTTTAGCTTTTGCTAGCAGTGACGATGGAGCCAGGCAGATTTTTGCGAATTTAGATGCCATTTACGGAAGAAAGAGCTTAGCATCGCAACTATCACTTCGTAAAAAACTCCTCACTCTTCCGCCCAGTTACGATGGAGTTATAACTGCGATTGAGACCCTGTCCGAAAGTAACCTAACCTTAGCGTTTGTTAAAACTTGACTTCTTGATCAGGAGATAAAGCTTAAGAATTTAAACAAGGATACTAGCCACAAAGTGCTGCAGGCAATAGGCAAAAGGGAATTTAAAGATAAGTTCAACAATAAGGTAGGAGCGAAATTTGGAAAGAAACCAGTCAAACCCTTTGTTAAGCCAAAAACCAAATGCTTTTATTGCGGAAAACCAGGTCATTTCAAGAAGGACTGCTTCCTTTTTAAAAGACAGGGAAATCAGAATTCAATTGAAAGTGGTGGAAAGGAAAGGCAGGCTCAAATGGCAGCAGCAACAACAGCGGCAACAACAGCAGCGGCAGCAGTGGTAGCACAGCCGGAGCGTAGTTTCGCCTTTATGATGACAAACGCAACATCAAGCCCAAGCACGGATGAGGTTGAGTTTATCCTAGACTCAGGAGCATCGGATCATCTCATAAATGACGCAGCTTTATTCTCCGACTATGAGCGTTTGCAATCGAATGTGGCTATAGAGATTGCCAAACGCGGGGAATATATTCATGCTACAGCCAAAGGAGTGCTGAATCTTACCAGCTCTGGAAACCAAATCACCCTACGAAACGTGCTGTATTGTAAGGATATTTCGCACAATCTGCTGTCGGTCAAAAAGATGCAGGATGCTGGGATGACCATAGAGTTCAACCCTGAAGGCATAAGAGTTTCGAAAAACGTCGTATTGGTTTTTGCTGGATTCTGTGAGTACAATGTACCAATAATAAAATTTAAATTGAACAGTAAGGTATTTACGTCTAGAATCCCAAATAGTGCTGAGTATCGATTGTGGCATGAACGATTGGGCCATATAAGTGTAAAAATTTTTGGAAATAAAACGAAAAGCTCTCTTTGAAGATAATAATCTTTTAAACAATGTTGAGTCAAATAATGAATTATGTGAAGCTTGTGTAAGTGGCAAGCAGTCTAGATTAAAATTTGAAAAATTTAAGAACAAAGAAAATATCCAACGACCACTATTTGTAATCCACTCTGATGTTTGTGGTCCAATTACACCACAAACTATAGATGATAAAAACTATTATGTAGTTTTTATTGATCAGTATACACATTACTGTGTGACGTATTTGGTAACATATAAGTCGGATGTTTTTTTGTTTTCAAAGATTTTGTGGCTAAAAGTGAGGCTCATTTTAACTTAAAAGTTGTTAACTTATATATTGATAATGGTAGGGAATACCTTTCTAATGAAATGCGTGATTTCTGTGTTGAAAAAGGCATCAGCTATCATTTGACGGTTCCTCATACTCCACAATTAAATGGTGTATCAGAACGGATGATTCGGACAATCACCGAGAAGGCTCGCTCTATGATTTCTTGTGCTAAACTTGATAAATGTTTTTGGGGTGAGGCTGTTTTAACGGCAACATACTTAATTAACAGATCCCCAAGCAGAGCGTTGCAGAATATAAGTAAAACACCGTATGAAATGTGGCATAATAAAAAGCCTGTATTAAAGTATCTCAAGATATTTGGTTCGACGGTGTATGCACTAAATAAAGTGAGAAAACGAAAGTTTGATGAAAAGTCAATCAAAACTATACTTGTCGGGTATGAACCAAATGGGTATAAATTGTGGAATGAGGAATCGAGGAAATTTATGACAGCTAGAGATGTTGTGGTGGATGAGATTAACATGTTAAAATCTAGAGTTTTACATGGAGAAGAATCTGTGGTTCAAAGTAATAATGTTGAACCAAATATTGACTCTTTAAATAGAGGAAATGAAGAGTTGGATTTTCCTTTGGAGGAAGAGATTGAATCTGTTGATTCTGGATTAAATTTACAACTCAATGAAAATTCCACAAATCTCGAGAATGCCGATCCAGTTGTAACTGGTGATAAGTTAAAAGAGAATGATGAAGAAATCAGACGCAGTGAAAGACTTAGAGGTAAACCAAAATTATCATATCGATTCTTAGAGAAATGTCTTATGAATACTCAAATATGCTTGAATGATATTCCAGTTAATTTTGACGAAATTAAGTTTCGTGAGGACAGATCTTTATGGGAAGAAGCCATAAAAGATGAACTCAACTCCCATTTTGAAAATAATACTTGGTCCTTAGTGCAAAAGCCAAACAATAAAAACATAGTTGATTGTAAGTGGGTATTTAGTATAAAACAAGATGAGTTCGGAAACTTAGTAAAGTACAAAGCAAGGCTTGTAGCGCGGGGTTTTACCCAAGAGTATATGACTGACTATGATGAGACATTTGCACCAGTTGCACGAATCTCAAGTTTCAGATTTCTGCTAGCACTTTCAAATCAATATGATTTACTTGTCCATCATATGGATGTTAAAACGGCATTTCTGAATGGAACTCTAAAAGATGAAATCTACATGAGTATTCCAAAAGGCTTAAACCAATTTTCTGAGAATAAAGTTTGTAAACTAAATAAAGCCATATATGGTCTTAAGCAAGCCGCTAGATGCTGGTTTGAAGTAGTAGTTGACCGTTGTATTTACATTTTAAATAAGGGAGATATTTCAAGGAATATATATATTTTGTTATATGTTGACGATGTTGTAATTGCTACAAAGGAATCTGAAACTATGTCTAATTTTAAATCTTACCTTCAATTTAAGATGACTGATTTACGAGAAATCCGTCATTTTATTGGTATAAAAATTGATAGAACAAACAGTCAGATATGTCTTAGCCAGTCAGCATATATCATAAATGTTTTGAGAAAATATAATATGGAAGATTGTAATGCAGTTAGCATCCCACTTCAAAGCAAATTAGACTATGAGGCTCTTCAATCAGAGGAATCATATGATGCACCAAGTAGAAATTTGATTGGCTGTTTGATGTACATTATGTTATGTACACGACCAGATTTAAGCACTTCAACAAGTATTCTGAGTAGATATACAAACAACAACAATAAGGAATTATGGCAATGCCTGAAAAGAGTTCTAAGATATCTGAAAGGCTCTGTTGATTTGAAGCTCACATTCAAGAAAAATGTTGATTTTAAAAACATTCTGATAGGATATGTGGACTCTGACTGGGCCGGGAATGAAACGGACAGAAGAAGTACTACTGGATATCTATTTAAGATGTTTGAGAGCTGTTTGATTTCATGGAGCACCATGAAGCAAAAATCTGTTGCTGCATCATCTACTGAGGCAGAATACATGGCCTTATTTGAAGGTGTTAGAGAAGCTCTATGGCTTAAGTCTTTAATAAAAGAAATTAATCTAGAATTAAATGGTCCAATAGTTATTTTTGAAGATAACCAAGGCTGTATTAGTATTGCCAACAATCCTACTTGCCACAAAAGAACGAAGCACATAGACATTAAATATCATTTTACTAGGGAAAAGAAACTAATTTCTGTGAAGTATATTTCCACAGATCTCCAACTCGCTGACATCTTGACGAAGCCGTTACCATTCGCCAGATTCAGTATTTTGAGAGCCCAGATGGGACTTTTTGAATAACAGCAAACCAAACCGAAACTGTCGTCATGGACTAAATATTAATTTAAAAAAAAACTTTTACTTTTATTTTTTTTACTTTTTACTTTACTTTTGTTTTCATGTAAATTTAATTTTTAGCTATTTTTTATTTTTGTATAGATCTGGTTGGGTTTTACTAGGTTTCCCCAACTCTTTGCAGCGAATGCTGGATCTAATTGTAATCCCCAGAAGAAAAAGGAAAACAAGATGGACATACAGTCGGGTGTCCCGACAGTAGAATACCCTGTACCATTACAAGTCGCCGCTCGATTTGGTTCCCGAGAATAAGAAGCCAAAAACTAAGAAACGGAGACAAATTGACATATAATGCAAATGTCAGTTAAATCAAAAGTACAGTCGGTAGCTCAGTGGATAAAACTGCGCGTGCATTTTTGTATGCAATTGTCCTGGGTTCGATTCTGCCACCAAAACATTTTTTTATTTTTTTTTTTAATAAAATATAGGTTTTTAATTGCATTTTTTTTTTATTTTTTAGTATAAAATACTATAATAATTTGAATTTACAGTTAAAAATAACAAAAAAAAAAAATTTGACTTGTCGCCGGCAGGAATCGAACCCGCGAGTACTTCACTTCTACACTTCGCGTAGACTTCATTTTAGTCAGCTGCACCATCAACCAATTCGAAGTCGGCAATCTTAATTTCATAAAAATGTGAAATGAACATTTTGATTTAGATATTTGGAGCCCTCTGCCTGCGCTGCCTCTGGTATGTATGAAGTAAAAAGGCTATATCTCCGCTATTTATGGCACGATCGCAATGAAATTTGGGCAATCTGTGTATTTTGATAAAATACATCAAGGTTTTGAATATGGTTTACATAGCTTTATAAATTTGGGAGATATATGGTTTTTTTCAAATAGCTTCACCAAAAAGGGGAGCAGCAAAAATTTAAAACAAACTTGAGCTGCGTGCAGATATAAGAAGTCTAAATCCCAAGTTTCGTGTCTCTAGCTTTTATAGTCTCTGAGATCTAGGCGTTCATACAGACGGACAGACAGACAGACAGACAGACAGACAGACAGACGGACGGACGGACGGACAGACGGACATGGCTATATCGACTCCTTTAGTGGTCCTGATCAATATTTAGGTAACTTTTGGGGGTCTGCCACGCCTTCTTCTGCCTGTTACAGAATATCGCACTCGCACAAAACTATAATACCTGTGTACCTTTGGTACAGGGTATAAAAAAAGAAACTATATGAACAAACTAATTAAAATAAATAAGCACAACTCGTCTGTCAGTTATTTTTTTTTATATATCAATGTAACTCTTGAGGTGGCGTGTTGAAAAATACGTATGTAAATACATACAAGTGCAAGAGTCATATTGATATAGAAAGGGATCTCAAGAGGCAACAGTAACGGAGCCTTCTGGTCGTCCCTCTCACACATTCCTTCTCTTTTGTGCACGCGTGGAATTAGCGACGCTTAAGTTTCGTCAGCGAGTTAGTGCGGTTCATAAAATCTAAATCAAAGTGTTCTTATTTATCTGGTTGCTTGTGGGGACAATTCTTTCACAGATTTCTATAAAATCAATAATTTAAAGCCATCGATATCTCCCGGTTACGACTATATAGACGCTGCAGCATTAAAGCACCTTCCATCGAACTGCATTGAAAATCTAAAAGTTATATTGAACCAATGCCTGAGGCTTGACCATTTTCCATCTCAGTGGAAATGCGCAGGAGTAATACATATCCTGAAACCAGGTAAACCTGAGACTGAACTGGCGTCATATAGGCCAATTGCCTCTTTACAATCCTCTCCAAAATTCTGGAGAAGTTATTTTCAAAAGTTCGGCTTCAGACGGGGACATGGAGCAATTCAGCAATGCCACAGGGTAGTCAGGAAGATTATGGATGCCTTTGAAAACAAAAAGTTCTGTGCTGCAATCTTCCTGGATGTGAAGCAAGCCTTCGACAGTATATGGCATAAAGGACTTCTCTACAAACTCAAACGAAGCCTGCCAACGCCATTTTATCTCTTCATTAAGGCCTATTTGGAAAACAGACTGTTCTACGTTAAATGTAACCACGCAGAATCTCCAATACACGAAATTCGTGCAGGAGTTCCTCAAGGTTGCGTTCTAGGCCCGATACTGTACTCTATATACACTGCCGATATGCCGATGCCATTAGGAACCCACACAACATGCACATATGCTGATGACACAGCATTCCTAATTTCAGCCAACACTCTTGCAATGGCTGCGCAAGGATTACAACAGACTCTGGACAACTTGCAGCCGTGGTTACAGAGGTGGAATATTGTAATAAATGCCGAAAAATCATCACATACCACGTTCAGTCTTAGATCAGGCATCTCTCCGTCAGTCTTCATTAATGGTGCAGTCATCCCACAGAATTCAACTGCAAAGTACTTGGGCATGACACTTGATGCAAAGCTGACATGGAAAGATCATATCATGGGGAAGGTCAAGCTTATCCGGCATAAAAATAGGCAATTGTTCTGGCTACTGAAAAGAAGGAGCAAACTTTCCATCAACAACGACTCCTTATTTACAAGGCTATCATTAAACCAGTCTGGACATACGGCATTGAGCTGTGGGGTGTAGCCTCATGCACAAATATAAAGAGATTGAAAAGAGCAGAAAATAAAATATTACGGGAAATCATCAATGCGCCGTACTACGTGCGCATCACAACCATAAAGCGTGATCTAAATTTGCCTTCAGTCATGGAGGAAATAGTGAAGTGCAGCAAGAGGCATCTAGATAAAATACAAGACCACGAGAATTCACTAGCCACCAGTATTCTATTAACCAGCGACCACCGCAGACGACTTCATAGATGGAACCCACTGGACTTGCCGTTCAGAGTTCCCTAAATCGATAGTTTAACAATTCATTTCAAGATATACACTCTTCATCCAAGCAAACATAACTTATAGTCAATGTAATCGTAACATTTAATTAAGTGCTCCCTGGGCAGATGTAAATAAAGACACCTAATTATAAAAAAAAAAAAAAAATCTTTATATATTCGATCATGGATTTACACATTACCTGTCATAACTTGCATAAATTCTGAAAATAATGATAACCAGGTTTTAGTTTTTTTTTTAACTAAAAATTACTAAATCGTCATACCATCAAAATCAACTGTTCCAGAACCATCAGCATCAATTTCCTCTATAATACTATCCAAGTCTTGGTTAGAGATTTTATCGTCCAATTCGTGAAGGATGCTTCGCAATGTAGCAACTGTTAGATAACCTTTTCCTTCTTTATCATAAACACGAAAGGCTTCTTTTAACTCATTTTGAAGGGCTCCGACGTCTTCCTCGACTTCGATAAAACGAGCAGCCAACTTACAGAACTGGCTGAAGTCCAATTTACCAGTTGATCCTTTATCTACCTCTTTAATAAGTGCCTTCACTGCAGGCGGTTCTAGTTTCTGACCTAGTATTTCAAGAATGCTGGATACATCTGCATGTTCGATCCAACCTGCTCCATCATGATCAAAAGCCTTGAAAGCATTTCGAAGAACTGCAAAATAACGGTTTGATTATTGAAAAATATAATGCATATACTCACTTCTCAGTTGTTCTTTATCGTATTCGCCGTCAGCCTGCAATTATAAATTTACTGTTAAAATTCTTAAAATTCTGAAAATCCCATAAGGGAATTATATAAATATGGATCTAAGATATTTATAAGTGATAAAATACCCGGGACCCAAAGAATTGTTAGTTAAATTTTAAGCATCATGGACATTGCTAATTTAAATTATTTAATAAAAGCTCTGACTGGGCGGGGAGTGTTTTTATTTTCTGTAATAAAACGAAAATAAAAACACTCCACGCCCAGTCAGAGCTTTAATAAAATAATTTAAACTAGCAATGTCCATGATGCTTTAAGTTGTTTTCAAAAAATATTGGTTTGAGTCGAGTATCGGGCGTCATATAGTGTCTCCCGACACACTCCATCCAAAAGATACTGTTCCGAATTTTTGCAGTTTTCAAACCGCGATTTGGTCAGGGCTTATATATGGACGTTGATGCACTATTAATGCAAATCTATCTAGTATTTCTACTCGGTACGTTGAAATTGAGCTGACCTAACAAGTCAGCACGTCTACAATTGTATAAGGTAAGGTAAATTAATTAAAAGCAGTCTACTATAATAGGACGGTAATCTCTGATCAGCATTCCAATTTAAACCGGATAAAGCGAAAAATATAATATTCTTTTAAACCGATTCTATGCGTTTACTGCGTTAATGCGTTAGCCATCCCACCATCACCAAACAGAGATCGAACCACTGCGGCTAATCGAAAACATAAAAAAGATGGTTGCAGTGGCTTTTGCGGAAAGAAAAATCCACAGAAAAACCAAAGTTGCGTCAGTTTCATTGGCACTATATTTAAAATGAAACGATATTTAGACTAATATTTAGATAAAAGCTTTTTTAAGCGTGAGTCCAACCACCTCCCGCCCAACCGACCGAGAGGCGCAGACGTACGTCATGAACGCGTAGATAATAGAGCGAGGACAAATTATGATTTAATTCGTGCTATGTAATCATCACATAAAGCCCTAAAGAATTACTGTAATCCAAACTATGTTCGACCGTAAATAAGTTTATGTGAAAAGGCGACGCTAAGCTTCGTCCTACGATTAGCTAGGAAAAGTAAATTAATTAAGAGAAGTCTTTTAGAATAAGATGGACAGGATGGATTGCACAGTATCAATGCGGTTACTATAAACTCCGAATTGAGGACTCTATACACAAAAACCGCAGAACAAAATAAAAAGAGAATTCGTTACATAAGGAGAATCGAATTCCTAAACCACATTTTAATTAATCAAAGCATGCTTCTGACTTTGCTTACCATACAAGAAATATGTTCGGAGAACGAAAGTTTGGGATCAAGACGGACTAGCTCTAGAAGTTTGCATCTAGAGCGGTGGAGATGTAAAGAGTTGCAATGACATGTTCGAAAGTTTTTAAGGTCTGATTAGCATGAACTGTCCCCATACTGCAAGCATTCTTTAACGTCGCAAAATGGCGCCTTTTTTCATTTAGCTTTGCGAAAATCATAACTTTCGAACCAAATAAGATTATTCAATAATTGAAACGGCATTTGACATGAATTGCTGTAAAATGTATATATCCAGTGGACAATGTGCCACGCCCACCCATTCTCCCATTAATATGGTATCAATGTGAAAAAATATAAAATTCTCATAGAAAAGTATTAAAAAAAAAATTCATTTATATTTTAGCTTCATTTTTATTGTTTTGCTCAAATAAAAATATGTTGAAAAATTTTAATAAATATTCAATTTTTTTTTAATTTAGATTTTTTTTTTATCATTTTTTTAACATTTTGACTAACAATAAACCTATATTGAGGGGATTTCTTTTAGATCAAGCATTTCTGGACTATAAACATTTGATTCCTCATCCTTTCGCGTCTTAAAACCAGACTAAATTAAAAAATTCACGATTTTAACGCTGCAACTGCCCTTGTGTGCTACGGGTACCCCTAAAGCGTTTTCACCCATACTTCGTGTTTTTTGACCCTAAGTTGTTTCACTATATTTGCTTCCAAAGGTGGAGTTGCAGCTCAACGCAGACTTTCTAAACGAATTCTGGTTCAGGAAAGATAGGCGCAACTAACCTATATAGTGTAGTTGAGTGCTTCGGTGGGCTTCAGAAGTAATAGACTACTTTAGGCAGAAAAATAACGCACCTTTTTTGTGTGTTGCAGAAACGGAAATATTTTTCAACTTTGAATGCTGATAACTTCTACAAAAATGTTTTTTTTTGTTTTGAAATGAAATTCTCTGTCGATTAAGTATAGTTTTAATCGTTTTTGCGACTACGACTTTTTTTATTTTCGCAATGCTAAATGTTCGAGAGGCGTCACTGTGCGTTATTAGCGTACATGAGTGTTCTGTAGTACTCAGAGTACTCAGCGGCAAGTCATTGATAAACAATGTAAATAGCAGTGGTTCAGATGGCTACCATGTGGGACGTCCCTAAACAAAGCCTTTTGAGTTCTGTCACTAAACGTTGAACCAAGTTTTCTAACCAGAAAATAATGATTAACGGAGTCAAAAGCTTTTAAAAGGGGGTAACCCCATGCAAATCAAAATAGCTCCTTGTGAATTAAGGTTATTAGAGACCAACCGTCAAAAAGTTGACATTATTATAGGAAATAGCTAACAAATCCGTGTGAAACTTTAGAGATATATTAAAATAATATCAAAGAGAATTAAAAAAAAAATATTAAATTAGCCACCTTTTACAAAATGACGGGCTTGTGCCAGCGCAGCCGCAGCGCCTAGATTTTCGTGGTGCCCGTGGTGAATCGTGGACACGATTCAGCTCGTAATCCAAATCGGAAATTCAAAAACCAAAAATATTAGTATTAAGTTTTTCGACCTTTCTAATCGTAGAGGACGGTCGTGTTTTTGTTTTGCGTTTTTTGTGTTAATTTTGACTTAAACCACCGGGGTTTCCTCTAAATTTATCACCTAAATATCTATAATTATATACCGTTTTCATACCGCGCGTGCATGCACTTTTCTGTGTATATAATTTGCATTAATAATCACTTTTTAGTTTGTGCTAAGACGGTTATCTTATTTTTTCTCTTTGTTCGTATCCCGTTTTTACTTTTCTCTCCCCCGCTCGAGTGTCGTTTGCTGTAAGCTGCATCTAAGCGGTTCATAGCTCTCATCGCTCTTGTGATTTCTGCTGCTCAAATTCTAACTCTTGCGCTCTTTTGTTCTCTCTCCCTCTCTTTTCCTTTTTGGTATTGATAGTGTGCACAGTGGTTCTAGGGCTTGTGAAAATGTCCCTGAATATTGTCTGTAATATAAAGAACTGCCAAAAGAATGTTTTGGCAGACCAGTCCAGTATCCATTGCTGGCTTTGCGAGGCAGTAGTGTATGCTAAGTGCATCGAGATCACAGGTCGAATGGCTGACGCAGTGTCCAGTAAAAAGGGCCTTCGTTATTGCTGTGAGGCCTGTCGACCGATTGAGAAGGAAATATCATCCTTCATGCGTCAGACCAGGAGTAGATTTTCAGAGATCATGGCCACTTTTCGCAGACGAATGACCAGTATGAAGCTATTAAATATTAAACACTGCTAGTCGGCTGCAACTGTGTCAGACACAGCAACCGATTTCCTGCCACTCTCCGTCGCCACAGCTCCTATTCCCCGTTCCAATGGTTCTGAGATCAGGAACAATCAAAGGTTCGGTAAGCGAATTGGTCGTTGGGGTATCGGAAGTCGCTCAGCCAGCAATCTCCGCGTTGTGCGTTGTGTCCGATGCGGAGTCTAGTTCTTTGGCTCTGCAAATCCCCGAAGAAAAATCTACCCATGGTCCAAAAATGCCCGGAATACCGGCCGTGGTTGGTAACAATTCGTTACATAACCCTCACAGCAGTCCCACCTTCGAAAACAATATTTGTTTGGCTTGCCCCTGATCTCGCATCGGAAGATGTTCTAGCCTATACACAAAACAAAACCCAAGCCGGTAATATCAAGGTTGAAAAATTCAAATTGTCGTATGCCAGAGACATTTCGTCATTTAAGATAAATGTCTCATTCCAACTCTTTGACACCATTTGCTCGGGTGACTTCTGGCCCGAGTACGTTGTAGTCAAGGAGTACGAGGCACGAAAGAAGAGAAATCGGCCTGCGGGAGTTCAACTGCCCAAGCCGTCACAATCCTCAGTGTCCACAGCTGTACCTTCTGTCCCAAAAACCTAACCTCTTCCCTACTACTTTCCTATCAGAATACTAGGGGCTTATGCAGTAAGCTCTCTATATATTATTCGGATAGCCTTTCTTTCGCATCCCAGGTGATTGTATTTACAGAAACCTGGTTGAAGCCGGAGATCCTCTGCTCCGAAATTCTTTCAGTGTGGTAGCGGAAATTTAACTGACTCTGGCCTCATCTCAAAACGGGTGGTATCTAATGACTTTTTGGACATCGAATTTATCTGCGTAAAACTATCATTTACAGGTAGTTGCATCCCTCCATTTTCGGAAGACCCAATTTATTAAAAACACCTTTCGGCAATTCAGGCAGTTCCCAATAGACTTTTAGATAGGGACCAATTAGTGGAGCTCACTGGTCTTCTGATGGTGTGTCTAGCGTCCTTCACACTGCGTCACCTCATAAATGGCTTGCTTGACTTATCATAATCTCAAGTTAACCATATGTTTAATTCTTTAAACCGCTTACTGGATCTATGCTTTGTCTCCGATCCTGCAGGCGTAAACCTAATTAGAGTTCCTCCAATGACGCAACATGAGGATCCTTATCATCAAACTTTCGATGTGACTATCGACACATCGCATTTTAGCTACGACACCTGATAGCAGTTTAAAAAGAGTTCGCTGTTTCCGAAAGGCTAAACACTTTAATATCAGAATTTGATTGGTCTAATCTCTGACATGGCATCCGCCGTTGATATTTTTTATAGTGCCATGAACTAATTTTCTCCTTATGTGTTCCTGAAACCTTCCCGTCGGTCTCTAATAAACCACTTTGGTTTAACAAGGAGCTGACACGTTTAAAAAACGTAAAATCTAGTAATCACTCCTCACTTGCAACATCTAAGCAGATCCGTCATCTTTCCATGCCAGCATGGTTTTATGAGGCGAAGATCAACCACTACCAATCTTCTGGACTTACCTCTTTCGTTGTTAGGGGCTTCCAACAAAACTTTCAAACCGATGTTATTTACACGGACTTTAGTAAAGCTTTCGACTTGGTTAATTATTCTCTTCTGGTTAGGAAACTCGATTCAATGGGGTTTCCTAGTGATCTTCTTAAATGGATTTCGAGTTATCTAAGTGATAGGACCCAAAAGGTTCTGTTCAGAAACGTTCAATCCAATAGCCTCAGGGTCACATCTGGCGTCCCACAGGGTAGCCACCTTTGACCACTTCTATTCACATTGTTTATCAATGATTTGCCGCAGGTTCTAACCAATTCCAGAGTACTTATGTGCGCTGATGACGTTAAACTTTGCTTGCAGTACTACAATCGGATCTTGATAACTTCCAAGCATGGTGTCATGCCAACGATTTACATCTCAACAGCTCAAAATGCAAACTGATGACATTCTCACGTGTCACTCCCCTGCTTGCCTTCTATATGCTTAACGATTGCTCTTTGGAAAGAATTATTGTTGAAATATTGTTGATGGACTGGGTGTCCGCCTGGATCCTAAACTTTGTTCTCTGAACACATTTCTTGTATGGTTAACAAAGCTAGAGGCATGCTGGGATTCATTAAAAGGTGGGCGAATTCGATTCTCCTTATGTAACGAAGGCTATCTTTACTTCGTTAGTTCGCCCTATATTAGAGTATGGTTCGTGTGTCTGGAGTCCTCAATTCGGAGTACATAGTAGCCGCATTGAATCTGTCCAAAAGAAATTTTTTGCTTTTCGCTCTCCGTGGCCTACCCTGGGATGCCAACTTTAGATTACCGTCTTACGCTAGTAAACTTCTCCAACTTAATCTACCTTCTTTAGCTAACCGTAGGACGATGCTTGGCTTCGTCTTTTTACATAAACTTATTCACGGTGATGTGAAGAGTACCTACTTGCTAGGCCAGCTCAATTTCCATGTTCCCCGTCCTTCATCTAGAACTTTTATTCCATTAGTAGTTAACCACTGTAGGCGTGAGTTTAAAGTACATGAACCCTTTAGGGTTTTATGTACTGATTACAATCGTATTTTTAGTAGTATTGAAGGCGTTGAAAGCCTTCAAAAACTAAAAAGTGTATTGCTTGCAGTACTAGCCCGCAGTGTATCCTAATTTTTCCTCGTCCTATTCTATTTTTTCTTCTCTCGCGTCTACCTAGTAAGCGTTTCATACTTTTACTTTTACTTTTTATTAAAGCAAAAAAGAATTTCACGAAAAAATGTTCGGTTTATATGTGGGTCCCCCGCTTAAAGGTCGTGTAAATCAAATTGGTTTGTCAATTCCGTTGAAAGCCCTTAATAAGTTCCAAAAGATTAGTCGTGGTTGTTCTTCGCCTCATAAAACCTTGCTGGCATGGATGGTGGATCTACATAGATGTTGCAAATGAGGAGTGATTACATTTTCGAAAAAGTTAGGAAATGCCGATAACTTAGAGATCCCCTATAGTTACTGCCATCCGATTTGCAACCTTTTTGTGGAGAGGAATAACAAATGTTTCCCTCCAAATAAATCCCCCTTATTATACTTTGAATATAAGGTAAGCAATTGAAAAAGGTGGTTAAATAGAGTCTCGCAGCATTACCTAAGTACGGTGCCCGGTATTCCAACGGGATCTGGTGAATATACTTGCCTAACGCGAATATGTGAGATTTTGCTTAAAATTAATTAAAGATTAAGTTCGATCTGGGTATAGCGAAAGAATATATTTAATCTGTGGTTGGGGGCGAGAATGTAGATTCAGCAAAAAGATCGGCTTTTTCATGATCAGCGAGGTCCTTGCAACGAGTAAGATAATTTGTATAACACTGAGCGTTAAACATGGTTAGACCGAGCACTAAGATAAGAGTAAAGAGCATTTTAGGAACCAGTGAGTTTATATTTCTTATAAAGCAAAGGCGAATTTTTAGGTGAATCAGCTCTTTGTTGCACTAAGGTGGTTTATTAGAGACCAACGGGTAGGTTACCGGAGCCCATAAATAAAAGAATGGCACTGTTAAAAATATCTACGGCGATGGTAAAGTCAGAGCCTATGTAAAGATTAGACCAATTAAATTCTGAAATTACCATGCTTGTGACGCGTGCCGCGCACATAATAGAAATATTTGTGCAAATGGGCACACTAACGGCCAGGGGCACACTGCGCGGAGAAGAAAAAGAAGAGACCGATCGCGGTCTTTTAGCAGCCGACTGCGATCGGAAGCGGTAAGTCTCTAGCAGCACACTTCCAGTAGTCAGCAGCCAAAGTCATTTTTTCGGCGAACCGAATCTTTTTGGTTTGGTTTGTAATACATAGTAGACTTTCGAGTCTACCCGACAACTTTCGAGTCCGCCCGACGACTTCCGAGTCCGCCAGTAGACTTCCGAGTCCGCCCGACGACTTTCGAGTCAGCCTGAAGACTTACGAGTCCACTTCTCTCTGAAGACTTCCGAGTCCGCAAACAGAAGACTTACGAGTCCGCTTCTCTCTGAAGACTTCCGAGCCCGTAAACAGAAGACTTACGAGTCCGCTTCTCTCTGAAGACTTCCGAGCCCGTAAACAGAAGACTTACGAGTCCGCTTCTCTCTGAAGACTTCCGAAACCGCAAACAGAAGACTTACAAGTCCGCCTCTCTCTGAAGACTTCCGAGTCCGCAAACTGAAGACTTAGGAGTCCACCTCTCTCTGAAGACTTAGGAGTCCGCCTCTCTCTGAAGACTGCCGAGTCCGCAAACTGAAGACTTCCGAGTCCGCCTCTCTCTGAAGACTTCCGAGTCCACCAAACTGAAGACTTACGAGTCCGCCTCTCTCTGAAGACTTCCGAGTCCAGGACGAGTCACGAGTATCAAGACGCGAGAAGCCCAGACGCGACAAGCCTAGACGCGAGAAGCCTAGACGCGAGAAGCCTAGACGCGAGAAGCCCAGACGACCGATCCAACGGCGCCTTCTGGTTCCGGACGCAGCGCATACGAAACTCTGTCAGCAATCAGCAATAAAGACCGAATCCTACCTAAGATAACCGAATTTCGAAGAATTTCGAGCAGAGGATCTCCGGTTTTAATTAGGGTTCAGTAAACACAATCACATGGGATGCAAAAGCAAAAGTATCAGAATACAATTTTGAGAGCTTACTACGTAAGCCCCTAATATTCGGATAGGAAAGTTTTAAGGAAGTGGTTATTTTTTTGGGATAGAAGGTACTTCGGTGGACAGTGAGGCTTGTGACGGCCGGGTTGTTGTCTCACAGGCCGTGTTTCTTCTTTCTAGCCTAGGCGAGAAGTCACCAGAGCAATTATGTCTAAAAGTTGGAATGATACATTTATCTTAAATGATGAAATGTCTCTGGCGTACGTTAATTAAAATTTTTCGACTTTGGTACTTTCGTCTTGCGTTTTGCCTTGTCTATAGGCTAAAACATCTTCCGATGCAAAATCAGGAAAAAGCCCCGAAACAAATATTGTTAAGGTACTGCTCTTAAGGGGGGAGACACATATAGATCGAAAATTTTTTCTTGAAATTTTTTTTTGCTTTAATAAATAGTTTATTATTCATAGAATACACAGTAAAAGTTTTATTACAGTATTTAAACTCTAAGTGCTTCAAATGAAGCGCGTACGCAAGGTACACAAGTGTAAAAGTACGCACGTCAAAAACTTTAAACGGCCTTTATTCCACTTTCAATTTTCAGGATTTTACCTATGCTTCGGACACGATTCACGAAAAAGTATGCGACATATCGGAATGAATCAAAAAGTATTATATTCTGCATGAATGTATCTTCTATTTGAACCAAATTGGTTTTAAGAAAAATAAGTTTTAGTATTTTTTAAGAAGGTGGAAAGTCAAAAATACCCTCTGAAAAACGAAATTTTAAGTTCAAAACTGTGCTGAATTTTTTCGGCTTCATTTCATTTGGGTTTTTTTGGTTCAAATAGAAGATATACTTATTGTTAATACAAATAAATTTTGTTTTTGAATTTCCGACTTGGATTACGGACTGAATCGTGTCCGGAATGGGGGCACCTTTAAAAACTCGGAGCTGACATTGCGCTGCCACAAGTCAGCCATTTTGTAAAATGTGGCTAATTAAAAATTTTGTTTATCATCTTTGATGTTATTTTAATATATCTCTAAAGTTTCACATGGATTGATTACTTATTTCCTAAAAAAAAAATTTTTTCAAAACATGTCCATATTTTGACTGTCTATATGTGTCTCCCCCCTTAAGTAAGGTATTTTTGGCAACATCGGCCGGAAATCCGGAAATTGTTTACCCCTGGGTGGTTTTCACTAAGGGGTTTTGCGGTGCCACAGATTAAGGCGCATTATCAAACATTGCATTGGGGAGGAAGGCGGGCAATATTAACTCTACTATGTACAATTGTTTCGGCCAACATTCCTTTGTTGCCTATACAAGCCGAAGATTCTATCTGATAATAAGGAATTTAAAGTTAGGTTAGGTAGGTCTGAAATCTTTTCGCGTTAAAGGCTTCTAAGGTCTCTATGTTCCCCACTATCAATTGAGTGTTCGGGAAATTCTTCTATGGCCCCTCCCTATCTGTGGGTGCAGGAGCCTGGTGAGTGTCGTGGTTGGAAATATCGCGGAATGACCGCTTAAGTTATTAAATAATATTCCACAATCTAAACCGAATCTCTCTGTCTCCTCTTATTACTTCTTACAAATTCTTAAAAAAAAAGTTGATGAATATCTTTTTTTTTTTTTTTTTTTTTTTGTTTGTTTATTTGGTTGTATGCAAGTTTGCTGCTAAACTTATTTGGCTACATATCTATTATTATTTAACAATTTTATGTATCGAATATGTATCAATGTTAATTAAAAATTAGTTTAAACGCCGGGTTGGCAGCTCCCGGATTATGACCCTCTTCAGGCGTCTCCTGGTCCTAGTCCAGCTCATCCTCCTGGCCAGCGGGTTTGGGTGACTCCAAAGTCTGGTTCTGTGTCTGGCAGCTAAGGTGTTCACGGCGTCTCCGATTGCAGGGACTTGCAATTCCCTGCGTATGTCGGCATTTCTTATGTACCACTCCGCTCCAGTGATACGTCTAAGAAATTTCGCCTGAAACACTTGAATTCTATTCAAATGCGTCCTGGCCGCACTGCCGTATATTGCCACTCCATATTGCCAAATCGGTGCTAGCAGGGACTGGTAAAGGCGAGTCTTGCACTTAATACTCAGCTTCGACTTCGGGCAAGTTAGCCAGCTAAGACGCCTGGCAGTGTTTTCCAACTTGGCCCTTGTCTTTTTGAGTTGGTTGATGGCGGCTAACATTTCGGTCATGGTAATGTCTTTTTCAATACCCAATGCTATTTGGGAGGGGGTGTGTGATATGTTTGGGTTTAGATTATTTTTGTGTTGAATGAAGGTTGAGTGGAAATTGCTGTCTAGTGCTGAGTTGGCCCAATGGTCAGATGATGATCTATATATGTAAGATTATTTAGGAGAAGTATTAGAGATTACAACAGAATACAAGGAGTAAGACTACAACAGGAGACAAAAACGACAGCAGACCGACAATATACCAACAGCAGACTGACAAGAGAGCAGAGGGCGACAAGAGCGAGAGTCTGAGAGTGACATTCAGCAGAGACAGACGACTTCAGCCGAAAGACACTGAGAAACTAAGTTGTAATTAAGAAAATCCAAAAACGGAAAACTAACCTGTTTTAAAATTACAACCGTGAATGATGAGCAATTGCCCATCGTTTTCGTTTTTTCAAACAACTTTATTCATTACCAATGATTCAATTCAAACGTATTCGTACAACATGCCCTAATCGAACCTAATTTTTAGTCCTAGTTTAAACGAACGCTCCTTTCTTTTAAATCGCCTTCGTGTTAAGCCTGGCTGTGTGTATTTTATACTTCAGCAATATATCTGATTCTGTTAATCACTTAGGAAACTCGTTGTTGATGTTGTAGCCATAGTGATTTTATCAAATCACTATTTATGACCCTTCCGGTCTCTTAAAATACTTTCAGAGCCAATTTGATGGCTCTCGCTCTTTGTCGGCGACATGCTGATTGTTCAGTCACGGCAGCATTACTCATAAGCAATATAATTTAGAATTCGTCATAATAATTCTTCAGTCGCAGCCACATGCATTTGTCGTTAATAAAGTATCATTTACCAGGTCAAGCGAATATGCATAACTGGCGGACATGAGGAAAGTAAATTAGAGCAATAGGTGTCAGGTCATATAGCTGGCAATAACCTACATACACAGTAGCAATAAGTGTCAGGTCATATATCTGACAATAACCCACATACACAGTAACCCACATTCACAGTAACCCACATTATTTTGTTATACGATATTTGTTACCATAAGCATTTTGTACCTATATATACTGTTAAGTTTTCATTAATAAAGTCAGTAAGAGTTCTAACTCACAACAGAGCTTTTATTCATGCATATGTGCCCGACACCTTAGCCGTGTCTTCCATGCCCCAATCAAACCAATCCATCAAACCAATCAAACACACCCAAACACACTTCAAACCGTCCAACTAGTTCCAAGTGCTAGTTGCGACAACTGTAGGCAATAGTTCATGCACTATTTGCCAGGCATCTAAGCCTCAATACAAACATGTTGGTGACCCCGACGAACACGTCAACCGACGTTTAGTCAAAAGGAAATATCCGTAACTCTTGGGATTTTCCGACTTACATCAACAAACAAAAGGAAATATCCGTAACTCTTGGGATTTTCCGACTTATGTCAACAAACAAAAGGAAATATCCGTAACTCTTGGGATTTTCCGACTTATATCAACAAACAAAAGGAAAAATCCGTAACTCTTGGGATTTTTCCGATTTTGACTAAATTCCGTTTTTTAGAAACTCCAAATTCTAAAATCCCCCAAGTCTATTTGAACAGTTGTTGTTTTCCTTCGACCACATCACGGTTGCGAATAGGAGCGTATCCAGCTGTCAAAGCAAATAAAACACTCCCAACGGTCAGGAACAAAACAATTTTCAATATGTCTAGAAAGGAGGAGCAAGCAGTCACAGAGGCGTTAGACTTGCAGGAAGAAATCAGTCAAGAAATATCGAAGCTGATCCGCAATTTTAAAAAAGACTCTGCGGAAAGAAAGCAAAATCCAACGTATTATAAAACAAAGTTGGCCGCAATCGATGAAGTATGGAATCGATTTGCGGATAATGACAAAAATATTCCAGCGGAATATAGAACCGCAGAATATTTAAAGTTCTACGTAGACTGTCGTGAGTCATACGACAAATATAGAACGATAATAACCGATGCAATGGCTCAAACCTCGAGCAATGCCCCCGGAAATTCAACCTCAATCAATGCTTCGAAAAATGCAGACGTTGCAAGCTTTACGCAACCTGCAAGCAAGCTTATATTAGCTTGTCGGCGACAAAGGGCGATTGCTGAATCAATCAAACGTGCCCTGAATGAATTTTCCGAAACCGGAAGGGCCATAACAAGGGATTCGATAACCTCATTATGGTCCCAATATCAGAATGTCCACTTTGCTGTTCACGAAGAATACGAAGACCCAGTCGAAGAAGGATACGACATGCAGTCGTTCCTCCGACTAGAAGGAGAAGTTCAAAGAGTCTTGGGGGCGCAAACAAGTGCATCAAACAATGAAGATGTACATCTGCCCAGAGTCAGCATCCCAAAGTTCGATGGGGATCTACTCAAATGGACTCAGTTCTTCGACTTGTTCAAATGCATGGTTCACGATACCAATATGCCCACAGTCAGGAAGATGTGGTACCTCAAAACCACCGTAACTGGAGAGGCAGAGAGATTAATAAGACATATTGATCTTAAAAAAGAAAATTACATGAGCGCATGGGAAATATTGGTTGACGCGTACAACAATCCCCGCCATGTAGCAGATACGATTCTCAATCGTCTCCTGCAGCACCATACAAACAGTGACGATCCAAAGTCATTAAAAGAGTTGTATATCACAACAATCGAGTCTCTAGCATAATTAAAGGGACTAGGCATTGATATATCCAGCTGGGATACAATCATAATTGCCATCATCAAGCAAAAACTGGATCTTGCAAATCGAGCCCTCTACGAACAATCGTTAGACGGATCACGAGAACTCCAAGGTCTTGATACAATGCTAAGCTTCCTGGACCAGCGAAGCCGAGTGCTGGGAACAGGAAAACGCAATCAACAATTGAGAAAGGAGCAGAAGAGCCCATCATGCACTTCTGCCAGCGCTGGAGGGCAACCAAATTGTCCTTTCTGCAAACGGACTCATTGGCTATACAAATGCGATGATTTCCGCAGCAAACCATACCCGATCGAGTCAATTGGGTTCAAAAACAAAAATTGTGTGTTAACTGTTTCAGCAGTGACCACAAGGCGAAAGATTGCCGAGGCCGTACGTGTTTTAAATGTGACAAAAAACACCATACATTGCTGCACCTACAGACCACGTCAGGTGCGGCGACAGAGCCAAAATCACCTTCTGTAGGTGCAGCAAGTAACAAAAGTTACAATCTGCTGGCCACAGTCAAGGTATTGGTCATAGCAAGCAATGGCCAGATGGCCACATTTAGAGCCTTTCTAGACTCAGGATCACAAATTAATCTGATCTCTGAGCGAATGGCCTCCAAGCTTTCATTAAAGCTCCACGGTGCATCATTGCGCATCGAGGGCATTGGAGGCAACCCAAAAACCAGTCGAGCTAGAGCAAACGTTCTCATGAAGTCGATGCATAATGATTTTGCTCAACAAGTAGAAGCCTTTGTGCTGCCGCATATCATAGCTGATCAACCAGCTCATGAATTAAGTGCCTCACAATTACAAGTCCCAAACAACGTCACTCTGGCTGATCCAAACTTTGACAAACCAGGAAAAATTGACATGCTTATTGGCGCAGAACATTATTATTCTTTGCTCTTACCAAATCAGATGCTGATGACGCCAGATGGCCCAATTCTTCAAAATACAAAGCTTGGATGGATTGTGGCCGGAAAAAGTCGTGCTGAGCACGACTCAGCGGCAACCACAGAAGACGAGGTGGATACGCTACTAGAGCGATTCTGGACACTAGAAAACCTAGACACCAAAGAAAAGGCTCGATCTCCAATAGAAGCTCATTGCGAATCTCATTTCGTAGCGAACCTACAGGTAGCAATAGATGGAAAATTCTATGTGAAACTTCCATTTTCTGAAGGAACTTCAGCCCTGGGGGCATCTCAAAAAACAGCAACCAACAGATTTTTGGCATTAGAGCGACGAACGCCACCAGAAGTCTGGAAAGGATATGTAGACTTCATGGAGGAATATGAACGTCTTGGACACATGAAGCTGGTACCACCCACACACGTACCTGCAGATCACTACTTCATTCCGCATCACTGTGTATTGAAACCCGAAAGCAGTACCACAAAACTGCGGGTGGTTTTTGATGCATCCTGTAAAACGACAAGCAATAAATCATTGAATGATATATTGTACGCTGGACCCACTGTGCAGAGCGAATTGGTTGCAATTTTACTACGATTCCGCACTCACAGATATGTGTTTACTGCAGACATAGAAAAAATGTATCGGCAGGTGTGGATGCATCCAGACAACCAGTTCCATCAGTTGATCGTGTGGCGTAAGAAACCATCAGAAGATCTAAAGTTTTACAGACTTAAAACGGTCACATATGGTACAACATCAGCGCCATTCCTGGCTACTAAATGCTTGGATTATCTGTCCGAGAAGGCCAAGAATCATCTACCGCTTGGATCATCAGTACTAAAACATGATTTTTACGTGGATGACTGTCTCACAGGAGCAGACAGTATCCCAGAGGCCGTACAAATTCAACAAGAATTGAACAAAATACTGCTGCCTTCCGGATTCAAGCTCCGAAAATGGTGTTCCAATAACTCAGAGGTATTAAGCCAAATTCCTAAAGAGGATATCGTCTCTAACGTCAAGTTAGACGAAACACTCCAACAATACAGTGTTAAGACTTTGGGTTTGCTTTGGATGCCACAAAAAGATCAGTTATGTGGACGATCTCAAAAAAGCGAAGCATCAACCATCACCAAACGAGTGGTCAGCTCGGAATCATCGCAAATATTCGATCCGCTAGGATTATTTGCTCCCGTGGTGGTCAAGGCAAAGATGTTTATGCAGACCCTGTGGGAATTAAAAATGGGCTGGGACGACGAGATTCCTCAGTCCCTTCAGGTGGATTGGAAAAATTACCGCGCTGACTTACAAGCGCTAAACAACATGCAAATTCCAAGACACATCTTCGAAGGACACAAGAATTGCACACATTTGTCGATGCTTCAGAACGAGCATATGGAGCAGCAGTGTATGTTCGAGCCACATACAAAAATAATCAAGTGTCCGTCCGTTTGCTGTGCTCAAAGTCAAGAGTTGCGCCGACAGCTAAGGAAACGTTACCGCGGCTAGAGTTATGTGCTGCAGTGTTAGGAGCCGAGTTGACCAATAGAGTCAGAAAAGATTTGCGCATGTCTGAAGACAAGGCATCTGGATACTTATGGACTGATTCAACTGTAGTCCTGTCCTGGATAAATGCGTCCGCGTCATCATACCACACGTTTGTGGCAAATCGGATAGCTAAAATCCAGGCGGTGTCGCATCAATCTCAGTGGCGCCATGTGTCATCCGCGAATAACCCAGCTAATGTGTTATCAAGAGGGATTGCGGCAAGCAAATTAGGGGGACACAGCCTCTGGCTGTACGGACCGCTATTCCTACACGGTTCCCGAGACAAATGGTCCAAGGTACCGAGCATCACTCCCTAGAACGACGAGTGAAGCAAGTGAGTTTGCCAACATGCCAAGATCAACTGGGGATCGAACTATACAGTTGCAATCACGGCAACTCCTTTCACAAGCTGCAACGCATTGTAGCTTACATGCTGCGCTTCTGTCACAAGCAGAACCGATCTCCTACAACTACTCTAAGTGTAGGTGAGCTAACTTATGCTAGGAAACTGATTTTAAGCACTATTCAAAAAATTGAATTTAGTGCTGAGCATAAACAACTGCGCATACACAGGACAGTGGACAAAAGAAGTTCAATTGTGTCGCTGTCTCCAATAATAGGACATGACGGACTCATCAGAGTCGGAGGCAGATTGGAAGAATCTAACCTACCATATGCCGCAAAGCATCAGATCTTGCTTCCATACAATGATCAAATTGTAAAGATGCTGCTACGAGAGATGCATGAAGAGAACATGCATTGCGGAGCGCAATCATTGAGAGCAATAGCCAGACAACAATACTGGATTCTGAATGACAAAACAATGGCCAGAAGCATCATACACAGTTGTGTCAGATGCACAAGGGCACGACCCAAATTGATGCAGCAAATCATGGGTAATTTACCTGCGGATCGAGTAACACAGGCTCGTCCATTCTCCAACTCGGGAGTTGACTACTGCGGTCCCTTTTGGATTCACCATAAAATCCGTGGAAAAAGACCAGATAAGGCGTACATTGCAGTATTCTGCTGTTTTGCCACTAAAGCAGTACATCTTGAATTGGTAAGCGACCTGACAACAGACGCTTTCCTAGCCGCTCTTCGGCGATTCTTGGGTCGACGTGGAAAGTGTCAGACAATTCATTGTGACAACGCCACAAACTTTGTAGGTGCCAATAATCAGTTAAAGGCGCTAGAAGAAACAATCTTCACAGAACAGGCTCAGACAAGGATTGTAAACCAATGCAGCAAGCAGCAGGTGGAGTTCAAGTTCATTCCGCCTCGAGCGCCATCATTTGGCGGCCTATGGGAAGCTGCAGTAAAGTCAGCGAAAAGGCTACTGGTATCAGTTACAGCCACATCGTCTCTAACGTTTGAAGAACTCAACACAGTAATCATTGAAGTCGAGGCGATACTCAATTCAAGGCCCCTCACTCCAATGTCATCTGATCCCACGGATACATCAGCGCTCACTCCAGGTCACTTTTTAATTGGTGAACCTCTAGTAGCGCCTCCTGATGCAAATCTTGCCCTACCCGGAAAAACTCTGGTAAAAAGATGGGAGCTAGTATCCAGACTCAAGCAATCGTTCTGGAACCAGTGGTCCATGGAATATCTTCAAGAGCTGCAAATGCGGACTAAATGGAAGACCATGGCCCAGAATGTCAAAGAAGGACTACTAGTCCTAGTAAAAGAAGACAATGTACCGGTAATGAGCTGGCCTATGGGGCGGATAGTAAAAACGTATCCGGGCAAAGACAATCAGGTCCGTGTAGTAGATGTCAAGACGGCATCAGGCAGATTCAAGCGACCAGTTACTCGGTTGGCACCTTTGTTAAAGGAAGAAGTAGCCACAAAACGACCACACAGCTCTGGTGAGGATACAGCACGAGCAGAAGAGGCCCCCACGCAGAAAAAGAAGATATCATTTCCGATCTTGCCAACGTTGCTGGCCATGCTACTCATACTACCGTTAGCAATGGGACAATCAGTAAACATAACTCCTTTTGCAAGTCAACCGGGAATATTCTACGAACGGCTCGGCACGTCCAGAATGGCAATTTCGGAATGGAACATAATTGCATATTATGACTTGAAGCCATACTGGAGCGACATGCGGATATTGGCTTCTGGGATATCTGAACTAAAACACAAATGTTCAGAGTTACGAAATGTCAATGCCTGCAAGTCTATATATGAACATTTTCAACATGTATATGACGAGCTACAAGCAGGAAATGAGTTGATTAATCATTCCCGACAACGAAGAGCACCACTTGATATAGTCGGAAATGTGGCGAATTCATTATTTGGCGTTCTGGACTCAAAGTACGCCGACGACATGTCTGAAACGATAAACAACGTCAAGTCTAACGAGGACGTATTGATGATGCTCTTGAAAACTCAAACATCAATTCTGGACTCTACGATAAACATAGTCAGAAAGAGCAGCTCAGCCACCAACGAGCGAATCAAAACGCTAGAGTACCAGATAGGTGCAATCAATCAAGAAAGAGGCAAGTACCAAGGCGACCACTTGCAGCAAGCGTTTATGATTTTGACAGCTCAGCTAACTCTGGTGGCTACGGGAATGCAGCGGATGCAGAGTGAAATAGCTAACTGACGTGCGCCATCGAACGATCAGTCCGATGCTAGTATCCCCCAAGCAACTCAGGGTTCAACTAGATCAGATACGGGAACATATCCCACCGGATCAACGGCTCCCAGTATCGTCTGATAATGTAATCCAACTATACAAAATGATGCATGCCAAAGGCACCACAACGAGCAACCACGTCATCTTCAAGATATCGTTACCTTTGGTGTCTGTAACAGAACAGGAAGTATTCAGCATCATGCCTATCCCAACATGGAAAGGCGGAAGCTGGCAGCGATTCCAGCTAAGAACCGAAATCATAGCCGTCAATGCCCATAGAGACCAGTTCATGGGGTTGACTAAAGACGAGTTCAACCAATGTATGGAGCTGCCAAATGACGAGCACATATGTTTCAACCACCAAGCCACATTCAGCGTGGAGAATCGGTGTGAGTTTCAGTTATTTAACAACAAAACTGAGACTATATGTGAGGTCGTTCAGTCAAGATCCGAGATACTGTGGCTGGCAACGCATCAGCGAAACAGATGGATGTTTGCCACCCGCAATCTCATAGAACTTCAAGCGGTGTGCAACGGAATCGCTTCTACAGTACAACTTAACGGAACGGGCTTATTGTCATTGGCCCCAGGTTGCACTGCACGTAATTCAAAAATTAGCGTGAGCACATTCAGCACTGTGGTCAGCGAAACGAAGGCTACATATGTTCGATTTGGCAATATCTCGAAAGTTGACTGTAAGGATCCACCTGAGCCACCCCAAGGAACGGCAACCAAGGAAGTCAGTTTGGAGGAGCTGGGCGCTTTGCAACGCCAGTTGGTCAAATTAAAGGAGACTACCTGGAAGGATCAACTTGTCGCTCCTCAACATCATCAAGTAGCTGCCTATGTGGCCCTAGCGATGTCAATCCTACTAGGCATTGTATGGGCTCTTAGCCGGACGGTCGGCAAATGGACACCACGACGTCGGATATTTCTACGCCGGACATTGGAACCCAAGCAGAGCACGGAACAACCAGCACCGGAACCAACCCCACGAAGTTTTTCGTTCGACCTTTCTGAAGGTTGAACACCTGTTCAACGGCCGGGAGAATGTTCAGTCACGGCAGCATTACTCATAAGCAATATAATTTAGAATTCGTCATAATAATTCTTCAGTCGCAGCCACATGCATTTGTCGTTAATAAAGTATCATTTACCAGGTCAAGCGAATATGCATAACTGGCGGACATGAGGAAAGTAAATTAGAGCAATAGGTGTCAGGTCATATAGCTGGCAATAACCTACATACACAGTAGCAATAAGTGTCAGGTCATATATCTGACAATAACCCACATACACAGTAACCCACATTCACAGTAACCCACATTATTTTGTTATACGATATTTGTTACCATAAGCATTTTGTACCTATATATACTGTTAAGTTTTCATTAATAAAGTCAGTAAGAGTTCTAACTCACAACAGAGCTTTTATTCATGCATATGTGCCCGACACCTTAGCCGTGTCTTCCATGCCCCAATCAAACCAATCCATCAAACCAATCAAACACACCCAAACACACTTCAAACCGTCCAACTAGTTCCAAGTGCTAGTTGCGACAACTGTAGGCAATAGTTCATGCACTATTTGCCAGGCATCTAAGCCTCAATACAAACACTGATATCAGTTTACTTACAGGTTGTTGTATGCTTGTAACGTCTGCATTTTCCCGGGCATTGCTCGAGTTTGAGTCATTGCCTCGGTTATGATTGTTCTATATTTGTCGTATGATTCACGACAGTCATTTTAAAACTATATGTGAAGTGAGTCTTATATTTTTCTGGATTCTTTTTATGATTATTTTTATCTTTATTCGCAAATCGTTTGATAATAAGTTAATCTCTTGACTAATATTCTGCTGCAAGTCTAATGTCTTTGTAATTATTTGTTTTATTTGCTTTGACAGCTGGATACGGTCCAATTCGCAACCGTCGTTTGGTCAAAGGAATCAACAAATGGTCAATCGACTTGGGATATTTCTAGAAATCTGAGTTCTAGAAAAGGATTGTTTGTCAGCAATGTCATGGAAGATTTTCAAGACAGTTTTCCTTTCCGGTGGACGTGTTTAAGAGGATTCCCAAGTGCTTTGTTATCTTTCTTGTGAATGGACGTGTTCAGGAGGATTCCCAAGACTTACGGAATCTTTCCCGTGTTCAGGAAGATTCCCAAGAGTTACGGGATATTTTTATGTGAGCCGGGATCACGAAAATGTTTATGAGGAGGCTTAGATGCCTGGCATATTGTCGGAACTAGCACTTGGAACCAGGTGGATGGTTTGGGTTGGGGATTGAGGATCTGATGATAAAGCGACAGCCTCTGATCCTTGAGTAAAGTTTTCGTTTGTAGCTATTTATAGCATAACAAAAGTGCTTATGTTAACAGAAATTGTTTGTAAAAAGTAATGTGGGTTACGGTGTCTTATTGCTAGCTATTGGCGGAACTGAGACCATTTCCCCACTCCACTTCTTTATTGATACTTTATTTTATGCATGTGGCTGCGACTAGAGAGTTATTACACAATATTTTTTGTGTCATGAATATTATTACTTATAACTATTCCCACGACTTAACAAACCACTTGTTCTGTTGCCTTTTTAAGGTCCTGTTTAATTTTGAAAGCACCTTATAGTTTGGCTAAATAAATGACGCGATAGCTTTAGAGTGGTAAAAAAGGATAGTCAAGAGATAAGAAAGAGAATGACGAAGAGTGCAGCAGATGCAGCGACACTAATATGCTGGTTATAAGGTGCAGGCGGTCTGCTCCGAACCAAAAACTAGGAGTACTGGAGTACAAACCCAACCACTGTGTATTAAATGTACAGGTAAAACAGTAACTATAAACTGTATTTTACTATTTATTATATTTATTGGTAATTTCCGAAGACTTAATATTGATGGACGTTGATGCACTACGGTCAGTACACTCAAGTGGCCCTTATGAAACCAGGCACGTGCCTGTTAGGGTTAGGTATTAGTAGACGCGATGGAAAATATTGAAAAGAATGCGAGAAAATAAACTACCGGCGAGCAGCCTGAGTTTTGCATGCATGCGATCTAAGTGGGTAAGGATTAAAGTTTTTAGTTTAGAAAGACTATCAACATGTAAGATCACCGAAAACAAAATTATAACTTGCACACAGTACTCTAAAGGGATCATGCAGTTCATAGGAGGTTCTACAATGGCGCAAAACTAAGGGTATGTACGATCTAGTATTTCTACTCGGAACGTGGAAATTGAGCTGACCTAACAAGTCAGTACTTTTCACATCGCCGTGAATAAGGTTATAAATAAAGGTAATACCAAGCATAGTTCTACGATTAGCCAAGGAGGGTAAGTTAATTAGGTGAAGTCTACTATAATAGGAGGATAATCTCTGTTCAGCATCCCAGTTTAAGCCGCGTAAAGCGAAAAGCAAAAAGTTCTTTTAAACCGGTTCGATGCGTTTACTGTGGACCTCATACTGGGGGCTCCAAACGCAAGATCCATATTCTAAGATAGGACGAACTAGTGAAATATATAAAGTTTTTGTTACATAGGGGTCATCAAATTCTTTCGACCACCGTTTAATAATTCCCAGCATACCTCTGGCTTTATTCACCATGCACGAAATATGATCGATAAAGTCAAGTTTGTAATCCAGGTGAGCTCCAGAAGATTTGTGGTTGTTGATCTTCGCTAAACAAATCCATGCTGACATGGAGAAATTACTGATCTACAAAGGTGCTGCAAATGAGGAGTAATAATGTTCTCAAAAAGTTTAGGGATGGCCGAAAGCTTAGAGATTCCTCTATAGTTATTGGCCTCCGATTTGTTCCCTTTTTTGTGGAGAGGAATAATGAATAATTCCTTCCAATTAAGGGGAAAGTGCGAGGTTTCTAAGGACAAGGTAAACAATTTCAGAAGGGGCGAGCACAGGGCATCGGCACAATACCTAAGCACACAGCCCGGTATTCCGTCGGGACCTGGCAGATAAACAGGCTTTACACGATGAAGATCTAAAAGAAGAAAGCTTTCGTTTAAACATGGACTGAAAATTAAGTTCGATCTGGGCAAGCTATAAGAATACGTCTGATTAAGCTCAGTGGAAGTGGAGTATGTTGTTTGAAAAAATTGGGCAAAAAGATCGGCAATTGCCTGATCGCCCTTCACAGTTGCGTTTGCAAAAGAAAGTAATGAAGGATGTGTTACCGCCTTACGTTTAGTATTAACAAAATTATAAAACTGTTTAGGATCCTGAGAAAATTGGACCCTGCAACGAGTCAAACAGTTTTTGTAACACCGTGCGTTCAGTACGGTGAAGTTTGACCGAGCCGATAAATATTTAGAGAGGTCAGAACGAGAACAGGTTTTTTTAAATTTCGTGTACCGCCTTGACTATACATTTTTCAAGCGACTCAATTCTTTACTAAACCAAGGTGGTTTATTTGAAATAGAGGGATAGTATAAGGGAACACATTCCGAGAAGAATGAATTCATCGCATTGTAAAAAATGTCCACGGCATCAGCCATGTCAGTGCATTTGTACAAATCAGACCAGTTAAAGTCCGAAATAAAATTATTCAGCCGGTCGAAATCAGACTTGCGAAAGCAGTAAACTATTTTGGCTGGTCTATCAGATTTCTTCAATATATCAGCACCAATGTCGAGTGTCACATCGAAAGTAGGATGATAGGGATCTTCAGGTTGCGTCAGCGGCGCCACCCTCAGTAAACTGACACTCGCCGGATCAGAGACAAAACAAAGATCAAGCAAGCGCTCTAAGGAATTTCGTACATGGTTGACTTGAGACAGCGAAATGTCGAACAAGCCAGCAATAAAATCATGTTGTGTTGAGGATTGAAGTGTGTTAGAGGAGCTATTTAGGGACCAAATAGCCTCAGGGATATTAAAATCACCCAAGACTACTAAATGATCTCTATCAGAAAGCATATTGGAACCCATCCGAATGGCGGAAAGGTGGTTCCAAAAAATAGGTAGTTCCGACAATGGAGGAATGTAGGAACATGTAATAAAAACAAAGCGACCATAAAATGATAGATTCACACAAAGGAATTCAACTTCGTTGTTTTCCTCGAAAGTTACTAATTCTGAAGTGAGAGTGGAGTTGACCGCTATGAGGACCCCACCCCCGCGACTGACAGGCCGATCTAGCCGATAAATCGTGAACGCAGCTGGGAAAACTTCGGAGCTAAGAATCTCCGGCTTTAACCAGGTTTCTGTGAGCACAATAACATGGAATGAGAATGCAAAACTATCAGAATGCAACTTAGGCAGCTTACTACGCAAGCCTCTTGTATTCTGATAGGAGATTAACAGAGAAGTATTTAGTTTTTTTGAACAGCGGCAGAGGATGATGAGGGCACAGTGGTCAGATCGGGTTTAGGAAGAGTTATCCCGACAGGCCGTTTCTTTTTCTTAGCTTCATATTCTTTGACCGCAACATACTCAGGCCAGAATTTGGTTAAGCATATCGTGCCAAAGAATTCATTTGGGACATTTATTTTGAAAGATTAAATATCCCTAGCGTAAGAAAATTTAAATTTTTCCACCTTTAATTTTAAATTTTCAGCTCTAACTTTGCCTCGTATAAAGGCATTACATCTTCAGATGTTTGACCAGGGGAGAGCCGCGAAACAAATATCTGTTTCGTAGGTGGGATAGCGATGAGGGCTTGAGGGGAGACAGACGGAGTGCCTGAAGTGCCCATATTGGCCGGTAGTTCCTGCGGGGATAAATTTAAACTTACGGGACTATGGGGGGTCAAAATTTGTGCTCCCGTAGGAGACGAAATTGAAATAGGCGGTGGAGCGTTTAGTCCCACAGCACCTTCAGGTACCGCCTCCTTCCTAACACTTGACCTTAGAATTCTGGGATTTAATTCTGAGGTCGTAGGCAGTGTCAACGGCGGCTGCTGTTGAGAGCCCGCCGCAGGTTGTAGGGATCTGTCGCCCTTCTGCACTCCAGTTGCAGTTTTTTTGCGCCTTGGAGACTCATTTAATAGGGTAAGGCTATTAAATTGTTTATCAAGCGCTAAGAAGATGTTATGAGTTTTGTTGAAACTCGATAACAACTCCTTAAAACTGCCCTTGGTTTGCCGCATGAAAGACATAATTTCCCTTTCAACGTCACGACAGGCATCGCAACAGTAGCGCAAGCCGATGTTTTTTCTTACATCATCAACAGTCCGGCCGGCAACCCCAATGCACTTTGCATGTAGAATGTTGTCGCACAGCCAGCAGCCGATGGTAAGATCACTTGACAAAACTGCCTTTTTGCAGGTTTTGGAGAAGCAGACGATATTGGAAGACATTATTTTGGACTTACCACTGTACTTGAAGCAATAGATGAGGGGGCGAAAGATATGAAATGAAAAGTGCAGCTGCACCGAGAGAGTTGAAGCGCTAGAGAGCAGGGGAGTGTGAGAGTAAGCGAGCTTAGAGAAACGTTTAGCTGTCGCGACAGAACAACAACGGCTAAACGAGAGAGGTGTAAAGAGGAAATGCAAAAAATCTCAAGAACAACAAACACTGGCAGCACACTTAAGATGTGAAATAAAGGTATTAAATAAGTTAATAAAGTTAATAAAGTTGCAAATAATTTAAAAAAAACGAGAGCGCAAAAAAAACACGACCGTTCACTTAGAAGCGAGAAAGATATTGGCGACTGCGATGCGTAAGATTGCATTAAGAGCACAAATGTGACTAACAAAGCTTGGGCCGCGCACATATATTCAATTATTCTAGTCGAAAATGTAAACAAGTTACAGTTAGGAGTTACTGGATAAAAGCAGACGAACGAAAGTTAAAAAAGGAACGAAACCCAATATAGAGCGTCTCATTTCTAAACAATGTATGTATATATGTCAGCATAGCTTAATTTGTTCCTGTTAGGGTTAGGTATAAGTAGTAAGTGCCGTCTTCAGGGCAAACTATACAAGAAGCATGTGAAACACTAATTATATGTAACTATCACAATTAAAAGATAACAACAACTTAAGCATCATACGTGACGATCCGAAGTCGTTAGAAAATCTAGACACTAAGGAGAAGACTCGATCTCAGGTAGAAGCTTACTGGGAATCTAATTTCGTAGAAAAAGGTTGCAATAGATGGAGAGTTTATTTTAAAACTTCCCTTTCCTGACCATACTTTAGCCCTGGGGGCAACATAAGGATTCTTGACTTTAGAGCAACAAACGCTACCTGAAATAGGAAAGGACTATATAGACTTCATAGAGGAATATGAACGACTTAGGCACATGGAACTGGTTCATTCACACACATATACTCTGATCATTACTTACTGCTGCTCTCAAACGTGGTCACGTCCCAGCTTCTCTACGCAGCCCCTGTTTGGGCGGAGGCGTGTAGAGTGTGAAGCTACATGCGAGGCGTGGAAGCCACTTACCGCCTGCGGGTACTGAGGGTAGCTAGCGCCTTCAGGACGGTTTCTGACGACGCACAGTGGCGCCATTGGCGCATTTGGCGTTGCATAAATCAAAAATTCATAGTCGCAAAAACGAAACTATAAGAAATCGACAGAGAATTTCACGACGATTCCAAATCCGTTGAGAAAACAATCGGAAAACAAAAAAAAAAGTTATGAGCATTCAAAGTTGAAAAATATTTCCGTTTTTGCGGCATTAAAAAAAAAAAGAGAATTTGGTTGACTTTCAGGTAATATTACACAAGAACTAGACAACCAATCGGACTGATTTTGGTTTTAAATTATAGATACATTCATAAACTGTAAAACCGGCAGTTTGGGTTTGGCTTGTACAGGTAAATCGTTACCTGCCAGGTGTCCATTTTTAACAACTTTTTCTGCCTAAAGTAGTCTAGAACTTTTTTGGCACTACAGAGCACTCAACTACACTATATAGGTCAGTTCCGTGTATCTTTCCTGAACCAGGATCCGTTTAGATAGTCTGCGTCTAGCTGCGACTCCACCTTTGGCAGCGATTTAAGTGAAACAACTCAGGGTCAAAAAACACGAAATATGGGTGAAAACGCTTCAGGGGTACTGGCAGCGCGCAAGGGCATTTGCAGTGTTAAAATCGTTATTTTTTTGTTTTAAATAATATTAAGACGTGAAAGGATAAGGAATCAAATGTTTATAATCCAGAAATGCTTCAGCTATTAGAAATTCCCTCAATATAGGTTTATTGTTAGTCAAAATGTTAGAAAAATGATAAAAAAAATAAAAAAAATCGAAATTAAAAATTTTTTTTTTCTGTAAAATATTTTTAAAAATTTTTTTAAATATTTTTATTTGAGCAAATCGATAAAAATAAAGCTAAAAAATTAAACAAATTTTTTTGTTTAAAAATCGGTTTCTATGAGAAAATTCGATTTTGTCACTTTAACGCCCTATAAATGGGCGAATGGGTGGGCGTGGCACATTGTCCACTAGATATATTAATTTTACATCAATTCACTGTCAAATGCCGTTTAAATTATTCGATTATCTTATTTGGTTCAAAAGTTATGATTTTTGCAACGTCAAAAGCCAGAAAAGCGCCACTGTGCGACGCGGCTCTGGTCATTGCGGGTCTGGTCCCGCTGGGCGAGTTAGCTCAAGAGGCGAGAGAAACCCGTCTCACTCGGGCTGACGCAGGATCAACCATTCGCGAGGCTAGACGGGCTGCTAGACGCAGGAGCATCGCCAGGTGGCAAGCAACGTGGGACAGCTCAACCAAAGGACGCTGGACCCACCGACTAATCCCGGACATCAGCAGCTGGGTCGCCGAAAGCACGGGGAAGTAGACTTCTACCTGACGAAAGTGCTCAGCGGACATGGGTGCTTCCGGAGCTACCTTAAACGCTTTGGGCACAAAAAGGAGGACAACTGCCCAGCTTGCGGCGCCGAAGGACGCTCAACACGTCCTGTTTAAGTGCTACCGTTTCCACTACGAGCGGCAGGAGCTAGAATCCGGCGTTGGAAGAAGAATTACGGCTGAAAACCTAGTGCCGACCATGCTCGGAAGCAAGGAGTGCTGGGATGCGATAGCGAAATTCGCTGCGGTCCCTGGAGAGGACCAGAAGGAAACGTGCGGAATAGGAGGCCTGCCGCTCGCGCGAAGCAATGATTGGCGACGGTACCGCGTGACCTCGGACTTCTCTCTGCATCCACCTTACAAACATATTATTCTTTTTAGTTAATTAAATAAATCGAATATAAAAAAAAAAATTACTTCATCAAACACCTCTGTGTGCTGAAGCCCGAAAACAGCACTATAAAACTACGGGTCGTTTACAATGCTTTCTGTAAAACGACAAGCAATAAATCATTGAATAACGGAGCTAGACCGAGCGAACAGGTTGTTATCTTGCTACGCTTCCGCACTCGCAGATATATGTGAATTCCACAAATTGACATTGTCACCAACGGTGATTATTTTCCCCTGTTGTGGGTGAAGTAATAAAATTTATGCAAACCCTTTGGGAGCCAGTCACTCAAAAACTATACACCTTTGTTGACACTTCAGAGCGAGTCTATATACGAGCTACGAGCAGAGCAACCGGACGGAAACTAGCTTATTTTTATAAAAGCAAGTTTCCGTCCGGTTGCTCTGCTCAAAATCGAGAATATCACCATCAGCTAAGAAAACGTCACCTCGTTTGGAACTATGTGCTATGTGGGAGCTGAACTGACCATCAGAGTCAGAAAGGATTTACGCATGTCTGATGATAAGGCATCCGAGTATTTACAGACAGATTCAACTGCAGTCCTGTCCTTGATATATGCATCTGCATCATCATACCACACGTACCAACTTGTGTCACATCAGTCTTAATGGCGTCATGTGTGATCAGCAAACATCCCAGCAGATGTACTGTCTAGAGGGATTGCCGAAAATTAGCAGACACATCTTCTGGCTGTATGAACATCTATTTCTACACAAGTCCCGAGACAAGTGGTATAATTGGAAATGGCAAACTTATCAGAGTTAGAGGGAGAGTGGAAGAGTCTTAACTTTCATACAACGCAAAACATCAGATTCTTCTTATGTGCAATGATCCAATTGTAAAGATGCTGTTGCGAGTGATGAATGAAGAAAACATGCATTGCGGAGCACAATCGCTGAGAGCCATAGCCAGACAGCAATATTGAACTCTCAAAAATAAAACAAAGCAAGGAGTATCATACACAGTTGTGTCAGGTGTACAAGAGCACGACCCAAATTAATGCAACAATCATGTGCAAGTGACACAGACTCCTCCTTTTTTTAACTCTAGAGTTGACTACTGCGATCTCATTTGGATTCATCATAAAATCCTTAGGAAATAGACCAGATGAGGCTTATATTGCAGTGTTCTTCGATTTGCCACTAAAACAGAACATCTCAATAAATAAGCTACCTATCTACGGATGCCTTCCTAGCCGCACTTCGGCGATTCCTAGATCGCCGTGGAAAGTGTCAGACCATTAACTGCGATAATGCCACAAACTTCGTCGGTGGCAAAAATTAGTAAGATTAAGCAATCATCATGAAAAAGGTACAGGGCAGAATTATAAATGATGCAACAACGAGCAGGTGGAATTCAGGTTTATACCGCACCGAGCACCATCATTGGGCGGCCTTTGGGAAGCTGCGTCAAAATATGCTAAGCGGCTAGTGATATCAGTCACAGTCACATTATCGTTTACGTATTAAGAGCTCAACACGGAAATCATTGAGGTCGAAGCGGTCCTCAATTCACGACCCCCGTGATATGATCTTTCCATGTCAGCTTTGCATCAATTGTCATGCCCAAGAACTTTGCAGTTGAATTCTGTGGGATGAGTGCAACATTAATGAGGACTGACAAAAAGATGCATGGTCTAAGACTGAACGTTGTATATGTGGATTTTTTGGCGTTTATTACAATATTCCAGAGTGTATTGTAATCCTTGAGTAGCCATTGCAAGAGTGTTGGCTGAGATCAGAAATGCTGTGTCATCAGCATATATGCATGTTGTGTGGGTTCCCAATGGCATCGGTATATCGGCAGTGTATATGTACAGAGTACAGATCTGGCCTAGAACGCTACCTTAAGGTACTCCTGCACGAATATTGGAGATTCTGCGTGGATACATCTGACGTAGAACCGTTTTGTTTTAAAATTAGGCCTTGATAAAGAGAAAAAATGGCGTGAGCAGGCTTTTTTTAGGTTTGAAGAGAAGTCCTTTATGCGATAGCCTGTCGAAGGCTTGCTTGACGTCCAGGAAGATTGCAGCACGTTAAAACGGCATCAGGCACATTCAAGCGACCGTTACTCATTTGGCACCCTTGTTAAGTGTTCAGAATTACGAAACGTCAATGCCTGTAGTTCTATATATTAACACTTTTACATTTACATGGCGAGCTACAGTAGCGAAATGAGCTGATTAATCACTCCCGACAACGAAGATCACCACCCGATATAGTCGCAAACGTGGTAAACTCGTTATTTGGTGCGCTGGACTTAAAATTCGCCGACGACATGTCCAAAGTCATAAAAGTGTTGCTCTTAAAAAATCAAACATCAATTATAGACTTTAGGGATAATCGTATAAAAAACTCTACCGTTGGTGTACATCACGCAGCATGTAGTCTTTAATATCATCCCGACATTGAAAGCAAGATGTTTGCAGGGTATGAAAACTGAAATTATAGCCGTCAATCCCCTTAGAAATCGATTCATGGGGATGATTCAGGACGAGTTCAACCAATGTTTAGAGATGCCAAATGACGAGTACATATGATTTAATCACCAAGCCACATTTAGCGTGGAAAATCTGTGTAAATTTCAGTTATTTAACAACAAGACTGAAATAATATGTAAGATCGTTTAAAGAAGACTTTTCCCTACCATGTGATGGTCTACTAGGAATGACCTTTGTTAAAAGATTTAACTGCCAAGTATATCAAGACTGGTTTGTGATTAGACCCGAAATTATTAAAACACATATCCATATTCCGATTCTAAACTCTGAGAAAATAAATTTAATTAATCCGTCAGCCTTCATCAATGGTGCAGTCATCCCACAGAATTCAACTGCCAAGTACTTGGGCATGACACTTGATGCAAAGCTGACATGGAAATGTCATATCATGGGGAAGGTCAAGCTCCTCCGGTATAAAAATAGGCAATTGTTCTGGCTACTAAAAAAAAGAAGCAAACTTCCATCAACAACAAGTTCCTTATTTACAATGCTATCATTAAACCAGTCTGGACATACGGCATTGAGCTGTGGGGTGTAACCTCTTGCACAAATATAAAGAGATTGGAAAGAGCAGAAATTAAAATATTACGGCAAATCATCAATGCGCCGTACTACGTGCGCAACACAACCATACAGCGTGATCTAAATTTGCCTTCAGTCATGGAGGAAATAGTGAAGTGCAGCAAGAGGCATCTAGATAAAATACAAGACCACGAGAATCCACTAGCCACCAGTATTCTATTAACCAGCGACCACCGCAGACGATTCCATAGATGTCACCCACTGGACTTGCCGTTCAGAGTTCCCTAAATCCATAGTTTTACAATTCACTTCAAGATATACACTCTTCATCCATAACTTCATTCATAACTTATAGTCAATGTAATCATAACATATAATTAACTGCAGATGTAAATAAAGACATATAAATAAAAAAAAAATATTTTGATAAGAAAAAAACCAATATATAGATGACGGCATAATCATAGCCACCTTTATCACAAAAACATCACAAAGAATAGAATCACAGCAAGAAAGAAAGAGGTACTAAATAAATTATCGAAAAATTTTTAAGAACTTAACAAAAGCACAATTATGCACTGAATTTGCAGACATTTTCGGAATAGAAATGAAATGTGGAAAAATTAATAAAATTCGATCGTTACATCTTTCCGAGTACGTTGTAGTCAAGGAGTACGAGGCACGAAAGAAGAGAACCGGGCCTGCGGGAGTTCAACTGCCCAAGCCGTCACAATCCTCAGTGTCCACAGCTGTACCTTCTGTCCCAAAAAACTAACGTCTTCCCCACTGCCTGAGTATGTTGTTGTCAAAGAATATAAAGCTAAGAAAAAGAAACGGCCTGTCAGGATAACTCTTCCTATGACCGATCTGACCACTGTGCCCTCTTCATCTTTTGCCTCTGTCCAAAAAAACTAAGTTCTCTTTGTTAATTTCCTATCAGAATACCTGGGTCTTACGCAGTAAGCTCTCTATATATTATTCGGATAGCCTTTTTTTTTTTTTTTTTTTCGCGCGGGGTCCCACGCCCACCTCCCGCCCAACCGACCGAGGGGCGCAGCCGTGTGACGTACGGCACGAAACGCGTACTGGATAGACGCGAGAGAAGGTAAAAAAATAGAATAGAACGAGGAAAAATTAGGATACACTACGGGATAGTACTACAAGCAATACAGTTTTTAGCTTTTGAAGGCTTTCAATGCCTTCAATGCTACTAAAAAGACGATTGTAATCAGTACATAAAACCCTAAAGGGCTCATGTACTTCAAACTCACGCCTACAGTGGTTAACTACTAGTGGTATAAAAGTTCTAGAAGAAAGACGGGGAACATGGAAATTGAGCTGGCCTAGAAGGTAGGGGCTCTCCACATCACCGTGTATAAGTTTATGTAAAAAGACGACGCCAAGCATCGTCCTACGGTTAGCTAAAGAAGGTAGATTAAGTAGGAGAAGTCTACTAGCGTAAGACGGTAATCTAAGGTTTGCATCCCAGGGTAGGCCACGAAGGGCAAAAAGCAAAAAGTTCTTTTGGACAGATTCAATGCGACTACTATGGACCCCGAATTGAGGACTCCAGACGCACGAACCATACTCCAATATAGGGCGAACCAACGAAGTAAAGAGGGTCTTCGTTACATAAGGAGAATCGAATTCCTTCGCCCACCTTTTAATGAATCCCAGCATGCCTCTGGCTTTGTTAACCATACAAGAAATATGTTCAGAGAACGAAAGTTTAGGATCCAGGCGGACACCCAGATCATCAACAATAGAAATTCTTTCCAAAGAGCAGTCGTTAAGCATATAGGTTGCAAGCAGGGGAGTAACACGTGAAAATGTCATCAGTTTGCATTTTGAGCTGTTGAGATGTAAATCGTTAGCATGACACCATGCTTGGAAGTTATCCAGATCCGATTGTAGGTCAGATTGGCAAGAAATGTCCCTATACTGCAAGCAAAGTTTAACGTCATCAGCGTACATAAGTACTCTGGAATTGGTTAGAACCTGCGGCAAATCATTGATAAACAATGTGAACAGAAGTGGTCCAAGGTGACTACCCTGTGGGACGCCAGATGTGACCCTAAGGCTATTGGATTGAACGTTTCTGAACAGAACCTTTTGGGTCCTATCACTTAGATAACTCGAAATCCATTTAAGAAGATCACTAGGAAACCCCATTGAATCGAGTTTCCTAACCAGAAGAGAATGATTAACCGAGTCGAAAGCTTTACTAAAGTCCGTGTAAATAACATCGGTTTGAAAGTTTTGTTGGAAGCCCCTAATAACGAAAGAGGTAAGTTCCAGAAGATTGGTCGTGGTTGATCTTCGCCTCATAAAACCATGGCATGGAGAAATGACGGATCTGCATAGATGTTGCAAGTGAGGAGTGATCACATTCTCGAAAAGTTTGGGGATAGCCGATAACTTAGAGATACCCCTATAGTTACTGGCATCCGATTTGCTACCTTTTTTGTGGAGAGGAATAACAAATGATTCCCTCCAAATAAGGGGAAATTCTGAGGATTCTAAAGACAAGGTAAACAATTTAAGAAGGGGGTTACACAGCGCCTCGGAGCAATACCTGGCGAATAAACTGGCTTAACACGTTGAAGATCAAGAATAAGTGAGCTTTCGTTTAAAATAGGACTGAAGATTAGGGACGAACTGGGCATAGCTGTAGAAAATGTATGATCTGAAGATGTTGAGGGCGAATATGTCGTTTTAAAAAACTCAGCAAAGAGATTAGCAATTGCTTGATCAGAATTTACTGTAGTATTCTTAAAAGACAGCGAGGGAGGATATAACGTGGGTTTACGTTTAGAGTTAACAAAGTTATAAAACTGTTTAGGGTCCTGCGTGAACTGGACCTTACAACGAGTCAAATAATTTTTGTAACACTGAGCGTTAAGCACGGTAAAGTTAGATCGAGCACTAAGATAAGATGAGAAAACCGTTTTTGAACCAGTGAGTTTATATTTATTATAAAGCCTAGATTTTACGTTTTTTAGACGCGTCAGCTCCTTGGTAAACCAAAGTGGTTTATTAGAGACCGACGGGTAGCATTTAGGAACACATAAAGAGAAGAATGAATTCATGGCATTGTAAAAAATGTCAACGGCGGATGCCATGTCAGAGCTCATGTAAAGATTAGACCAATAAAATTCTGCTATTAAAGTGCTTAGCCTCTGAAAGTCAGCCTTTCGGAAACAGCGGACTCTGTTTAAACTGCTATCAGGTGTAGTAGCTAAGACTGTCCCAGTGTCGATAGTCACATCGAAAGTTGGATGATAAGGATCTTCAGGTTGCGTCAATGGAGGAACTCTAATTAGGTTTACACCTGCAGGATCAGAGACAAAGCATAGATCAAGTAAGCGGTTTAAAGAATTAAAAATATGGTTAACTTGCGATAAGGATAAATCAAGCAAGCCATTTAGGAGGTCATGCTGTGCCGCAGTGTGAAGAACATTAGACACCCCATCAGAAGACCAGTGAGCTCCGGGTATGTTGAAGTCACCCAAAGCCACTAATTGGTCCCTATCAGAAAGCCTATTGGAAACTGCCCGAATTGCCGAAAGGTGTTTCCAATAAATTGGCTCTTCCGAAGATGGAGGGATGTAAGAGCAGGTTACATAAATGAAACTACCTGTGAAAGATAGTTTAACGCAGATGAATTCGATGTCCAAAAAGTCATTAGATACCACCCGTTCCGAGATGAGGCTGGAGTCAACGGCAATTAAAACTCCGCCACCACGCTGGAGAGGACGGTCTAATCTGTAAATAGTGTACTTACATGGAAGAATTTCGGAGCAGAGGATCTCCGGCTTCAACCAGGTTTCTGTAAATACAATCACCTGGGATGCGAAAGAAAGGCTATCTGAATATAATTTAGAGAGCTTACTGTGTAAGCCCCTAGTATTCTGATAGGAAAGTAGTAGGGAAGAGGTTAGTTTTTTGGGACAGAAGGTGCTTGAGTGGACACTGAAGGTTGTGACGGCTTGGGCAGTTGAACTCCCACAGGCCGATTTCTTTTCTTCCGTGCCTCGTACTCCTTGACTACAACGTACTCGGGCCAGAAGACACCCGAGCAAATAGTGTCAAAGAGCTGGAATGAGACATTTATCTTAAATGACGAAATGTCTCTGGCATACGGAAATTTGAATTTTTCCACCTTGTGTTTTGCCTTGAATATAGGATAGAACATCTTCCGATGCGAGATCAGGGGCAAGCCTCGAAACAAATATAGTTTTCGAAGGTGGGACTGCTGTTAGGGTCTTATGTAACGAGTTGTTACCAAAAACGGCCGGTATTCCGGGCAATGTTGGATAGAATTTTCTACGGTTGTTTGCGGAGCCAACGAATTGGGCTGCGCATCAGACACCACGGACGAGGCGGAAATTGCTGGCTGCGCGGCTTCCGACACCTCTACGACCGATTCGGTTACCGAATCTTTGATCGTTCCTGACCTCAGAACCATTGGAACGGGGACCTGGAGCTGAGGCGACGGAGAGTGGCAGAAAATCGGTTGCTGTGTCTCACACAGTTGCAGCTTCATACTATTAAATTGAGCGTCCAGCGCGGAGAACAGGTCATTCGCCTTGCGAAAAGTGGCCATGATCTCAGAAAATCCACTCCTTGTCTGACGCATGAAGGATGATATTTTCCAGTCAACCGGTCGACAGGTCGACAAAACTAACAAGTAATTATTTATGCAAATTAACTACACAGAAAAGTGCATGCACGCGCGGTAGCAAAACGGTATATCGTTATAATTATTAGGTGATAAGTTTAGATGAAACCCCGGTGGTTTAGATTCAAAATAACACAAAAGTCGGAGCGCAAAACAAAAACACGACCGGCTCTTCGGAAGAGCCAATTTATTGGAAACACCTTTCGGCAATTCAGGCAGTTTCCAATAGACTTTCAGATAGGGACCAATTAGTGGAGCTCACTGGTCTTCTGATGGTGTGTCTAGCGTGCTTCACACTGCGTCAAAGCATGACCTCATAAATGGCTTGCTTGATTTATCATAATCTCAAGATAACCATATGTTTAATTCTTTAAACCGCTTACTGGATCTATGCTTTGTCTCCGATCCTGCAGGCGTAAACCTAATTAGAGTTCCTCCAATGACGCAACCTGAAGATCCTTATCATCCAACTTTCGATGTAACTATCGACACATCGCATTTTAGCTACGACACCTGATAGCAGATTAAATGGAGATCGCTGTTTCCGAAAGGCTAAACACTTTAATATCAGAATTTGATTGGTCTAATCTTTAAACCAGCTCTGATAAGGCTACCAACAAAACTTTCAAACCGATGTTATTTACACGGACTTTAGTAAAGCTTTCGACTCGGTTAATCATTCTCTTCTGGTTAGGAAACTTGATTCAATGGGGTTTCCTAGTGATCTTCTTGCGTGGATTTCGAGTTATCTAAGTGACAGGACCCAAAAGGTTCTGTTCAGAAACCTTCTATCCAATAGCCTCAGGGTCACATCTGGCGTCCAGTAGGGTAGCCACCCTGGACTACTGCTATTCACATTGTTTATCAATGATTTGCCGCAGGTTCTAACAAAATCCACAGTACTCATGTATGCTGATGACGTTAAACTTTGCTTGCAGTATAGGGACAGTTCATGACAATCAGACCTACAATCGGATCTTGATAACTAAGCATGGTGTCATGCTAACAATTTACATCTCATTAGCTCAAAATGCAAACTGATGACATTTTCACGTGTCACTCCTCTGCTTGCCACCTATATGCTTAACGATCGCTCTTTGGAAAGAATTACTATTGTTGATGATCTGGGTGTCCGCCTGGATCCTAAACTTTCGTTCTCTGAACACAAGAAATCTTGTATGGTTAACAAAGCCAGAGGCTTGCTGGGATTCATTAGAAGGTGGGCGAATTCGATTCTCCTTATGTAACGAAGACTCTTTTTACTTCGTTAGTTCGCCCTATGTTTGAGTATGGTTCGTACGTCTGGAGTCCTCAATTTGGAGTCCATAGTAGCCGCATTGAATCTGTCCAAAAGAACTTTTTGCTTTTCGTCCTCCGTGGCCTACCCTGGGATGCCAACCTTAGATTACCGTCTTACTCTAGTAGACTTCTCCAACTTAATCTACCTTCTTTAGCTAACCGTAGGACGATGCTTGGCGTCGTCTTTTTACATAAACTTATTCACGGTGATGTGGAGAGACCCTACCTGCTAGGCCAGCTCAATTTTTCATGTTCCCTGTTTTTCATCTAGTGTGGGTCTTAGGCATTCACCGGCAGAGTCAGTAACCTTACGTAACTAACGTAAAATTCTGTTCGAAGTTAATAAGGCAAATGGAACTGATGGAAATGATATATATTGCATTCGTAACTTTGCGCAGCCATAACTTTGCGAAGATAATATTATATTTCTTGAGGTCTTCGACATTTCATCGATGAATTGTTGATAAAATGTTGTTGATGACAGCCTCGGACATGCCCATATTAAATTCATCAACGCCTTCGGCTATTGATGAAATGTTTATGAATAGTACTGCAGGGTTATTACGTACTCAATGCATAAAAAAATTGAGTTTTGTGTGCATGTGACCGCTTGAACACATTTTGGATTTTGGATTTTATATTTGATATTGATTTGATCAGGCAGCCAGGTTCAAAATAGATTCGAGCATTGCGGTTTTTTCTATTCTATACCCTTTCAAGGTATTATGATTATAATCAAAAGTTTTTAACAAATTTTATACTGGGGGTTCCAAACGCAAGATCCATATTCTAAGATAGGGAGAACTAATGAAATATATAAAGTTTTAGTTACATAGGGGTCATCGAATTCTTTCGACCACCGTTTAATAAATCCCAGGATACCCCTGGCTTTATTCACCATGGACGAAATATGATCGATAAAGTCAAGTTTTGGATCCAGGCGGACACCCAAATCATCAACTGAGTTAATCCTTGCCAAAGAGCAGCAGTTAAGCATGTACATTTCAAGATTGGTAACGACGTGGGAGAATGTCATTAGCTTGCATTTAGAGCCATTTATGTTTAGTAGGTTTATCCTGCACTAGGCTTGAAAGCTGTCAAGATCTGTTTGTAAATCAGAGTGGTAAGCGACGTCTTTGTATTGCACACAAAGCTTGACATCATCAGCATACATGAGTACTTTAAATTTGTCAAAACTTCGGGCAGATCATTAATAAATAATGTAGACAACAAGGAAGCCAGGTGGCTCCCTTGCGGGATACCTGAGGTGACTCGGAGAACATTAGATAAATTATTTTTAAAGAGGACTTTTTGCGTGCTGCCAGTCAGATAACTAGAGATACACCTAAGAATATCAATTGGAAAACCCATTAAGCCGAGTTTTTTAAGGACAAGGGAATGATTAACGGAATCAAATGCTTTACTGAAGTCAGTATAAATTACATTCGTTTGAAGGTTACTCGGAAACCCATTATATTGAGAGAAGTAAGCTCCAGAAGGTTTGTAGTTGTTGATCTTCGCTAAACAAATCCATGCTGACATGAAGGAAATTACTGATCTACATTGGTGATGCAAATGTGGAGTAATAATGTTCTCAAAAAGTTTAGGGATGGCCGAAAGCTTAAAGATTCCTCTATAGTTATTGGCCTCCGATTTGTTACCTTTTTTGTTTAGAGGAATAATGAATGATTCCTTCCAATTAAGGGGAAAGTGCGAGGTTTCTAAGGATAAGGTAAACAATTTCAGAAAGGGCGAGCAAAGGGCATCGGCACAATACCTAAGCACACAGCCCGGTATTCCGTCGGGACCTGGCAGATAAACAGGCTTTACACGATGAAGATCTAAAAGGAGAGAGCTTTCGTTTAAACATGGACTGAAAATTTAGTTCGATCTGGGCAAGCTATAAGAATACGTCTGATTTAGGTTAGTGGAAGTGGAGTATGTTGCTTGAAGAAATTGGGCAAAAAGATCGGCAATTGCCTGACCGCCCTTCACAGTTGCGTTTGCAAAAGAAAGTGATGAAGGATGTGTTACCGCCTTACGTTTTTTATTAACAAAATTATTCAGTACGGTGAAGTTTGACCGAGCCGATAAATATTTAGAGAGGTCAGAACGAGAAGAGGTTTTTTTAAATTTCGTGTTCAGCCTTGTCTTTTTTTCAAGTGGCTCAATTCTTTAGTAAACCAAGGTGGTTTATTTGAAATAGAGGGATAAGGGAACACATTCAGAGAAGAATGAATCCATCGCATTGTAAAAAATCAGTCCAGTTAAAAGTCAGAAATAAATTTATTCAGCCGGTCGAAGTCAGACGTGCGAAAGCAGTAAACTCTTTTGGCTGGTCTATCAGATATATTCTATATATAAGCACCAACGCACAGTGGCGCTTTTCTGGCATTTGACCTTGCAAAAATCATAACTTTTGAACCAAATAAGATAATCGAATAATTTAAACGGCATTTGACAGTGAATTGATGTAAAATTGATATATCTAGTGGACAATGTGCCACGCCCACCCATTCGCCCATTTATAGGGCGTCAAAGTGAAAAAATTGAATTTTCTCATAGAAAACGATTTTTAAATAAAAAAATTTGTTTAATTTTTTAGCTTTATTTTTATCGATTTGCTCAAATAAATATAAATAATAATAAATAATATATAAATAAATATTTTAAAAAATGTAAAAAAATATTTTACACAAAAAATTTTTTAAATTTCGATTTTTTTTTATTTGTTGATCATTTTTCTAACATTTTGACTAACAATAAACCTATATTGAGGGAATTTCTAATAGCTGAAGCATTTCTGGACTATTAACATTTGATTCCTCATCCTTTCACGTCTTAATATTATTTAAAACAAAAAATCACGATTTTAACACTGCAAATGCCCTTGCGCGCTGCCGGTACCCCTGAAGCGTTTTCACCCATATTTCGTGTTTTTTGACCCTGAGTTGTTTCACTAAAATCGCTGCCAAAGGTGGAGTCGCAGCTAGACGCAGACTATCTAAACGGATCCTGGTTCAGGAAAGATACACGGAACAGACCTATATAGTGTAGTTGAGTGCTCTGTAGTGCCAAAAAAGTTCTAGACTACTTTAGGCAAAAAAAGTTGTTAAAAATGGACACCTGGCAGGTAACGATTTACCTGTAGGAGCCAAACCCAAACTGCCGGTTTTTTTGCTTTATTTTACAGTTTATGAATGTATCTATAATTTAAAACCAAAATCATTCCGATTGGTTGTCTAGTTTTTGTGTAATATTACCTGAAATTCGACCAAATTCTCTTTTTTTTTTGTGTCGCAAAAACGGAAATATTTTTCGACTTTGAATGCTCATAACTTCCGATTTTTGTTTTGGCAACGGATTTTGAATCGTGGTGAAATTCTCTGTCGATTTCTTATAAATTAAATCGTTTTTGCGACTATGAATTTTTGATTTATGCAACGCCAAATGCGCCAATGGCGCCACTGTGCAACGTCGAGTGTCACATCGAAAGTTGAATGATAGGGATTTTCAGGTTGCGTCAGCGGCGCCACCCTCACCAAACTGACACTCGCCGGATCAGAGACAAAACAAAGATCAAGCAAGCGCTCTAAGGAATTTCTTACATGGTTGACTTGGGACAGCGAATGGTCGATCAAGCCAGCAATAAAATCATGTTGTGTTGAGGATTGAAATGTGTTAGAGGAGCTATTTAGGGACCAAATATCCCCAGGGATATTAAAATCACCGAAGACTACTAAATGATCTGTATCTGAAAGCATATTGGAAACCATACGAATGGCGGAAAGGTGGTTCAAATAAATAGGCAGATCCGACAGTGGGGGAATGTAGGAACATGTAATAAAAACAAAACGACGATTAAATGATAGCTTCACTTCACTTCTCTCCTCACTTTCCTCGAAAGTTACCAATTCTGACGTGAGAGTGGAGTTGACCGCTATGAAGACCCCACCCCCGCGCCTGACAAACCGATCTAGCCGATAAATCGTGCACGCAGCTGGGAAAACTTCGGAGCTAAGAATCTCCGGCTATAACCAGGTTTTTGTGAACACAATAACGTGGGAGGCGAAGGCAAACTATCAGAATACAATTTATGAAGCTTGCTACGCAAGCCTCTTATATTCTGATAGGAGACTAAACTAGCTGTAACCCCGGAACATTAACTGGGGAAAGTTCAAGAAGGCAATCACAACAAGACTGGCAACTTGTAACAAACTATTGTAGAAGCTTCTGCTCTAGTATTGAGACATCCCCGAAAACGACATATATCCTGATGCTACTAGGCCTTTTCTTCAATCAGTTGCGCGTGGATATCTAGGAGTAGGCGAGTGATCCCATGTTGGCTTTTTACACCCACTCTAGTACATAGGGTTTACATGCCAGCTGTCTAGGGCAGTGTTTTCGGGGTCAGCTAGGATGCATTGATTTTTGGGGGGATTTGATTTGGCGGTACCTTGTATCTCTTGGTAAAGAGATTGAGCTCCGTCTTGTCCGCATTGATACTGAGTCCTACCTTGTCCGCCCACTGGAAAATGTGCTTCCACTTCGCTGCCCTCAGTCCAATGTCCATCGTTTTTCCGTCGTTTTTGAGCTGACTCTGTATGGTTGGTTGCTTCGATAGCAACTTCCGGAGTCTCGCTGTTTCTGTGACCGCCTTTATGTTAGAGCAGAAGTTTCTCCAAGAGCTTATTTGCGCCCTGCGTATTTCCTTCGTGTAATCCCTTAGTAGGATTTTATACTCCTCGTTGATTTTATCATCTTCCGTTTGTTTGGCGATTTTGAAAAACTCTGAAGTTGCTGCGTTTGAGAGAGAGGTCACTATTTCACAATGGTGGCTTGGTTCTATTCCTATTTCTTGATACCGGGCATGATGCGTGGTACGCATTTAGTATTTCATGAGAAAGAGTCTCGAGGGACATTTCTATTTCCTCCACAGATATAATTGTGACCAGACCAGTCGCGAGTCTTGCGGCGATTGTCCTTTTGAACTTTCCCCAGTTGGTGCTCCGGGGATTTCTGAATTTAGAAGAGGTTGGACCCACGAAGGTATGCACTTCCCCCAAGTTTGCTACATATAGATTGGTACTAAGTATAACGTCTAAAAGTTACTCCCCTCTTTCGTTAATGTCGGGGTTCCCCCACACGGAGTAGTGTGCGTTGGTATCTGCGCCGACCATTATTAGCTGGTATTTCGGGCTGGCATCCACCAGGCTCCTGAGTTCCTCCGGTGGGGCTGTCCTGTCGTGAGCCATGTAGCAGGACGCTACCAGTAGGACCCTCTTGCTTTCAAGCATTACCACAGTCAGATAATCCGAGCTGTAATGGGACAGAAGGTTAGCTTGGAGACCCTTCCGTACAAATAGCGCGGTTCTGCTTCTGCTTTGGATTAGGAAACTATATTCTATAGCTCCCATAGGAACGATTGGGTAAAACTAAAGATAAATTAATAAAATTTTAGCAGCTGAAATTTGTTGCTCTTTTAAAACGATATAGCAATTTTAAACTAAATCGGATAACGTATTCCCTAAGAACTATCAGACGAAAATGTCGAATTGCAGTGTTTTTCCAAGGGTGCAACTAAAGCGAAAAAGAAAAAATTTCATCATACTAAAAAGGTTAAAACTAATATTTTATTTGAAGTATTATTATAATCATTCATTTATTTCGTTTGCCATTTCGACAAAATCATTTTACATCCTTTTCTTGCTCAAGCTGGCCCTTTTTGCTACTTCGAACAGCAACCAAATCGGCCTTGGAAACAGTGAGGTTATCTAAGAAAATTTAAAATTGCATCAATATTGCGCAAAAGTACACAATAAGACAAACAGCCTTTTACTCATAATTAACATCGCTACAACATAAACTTGGACTCATTGAAAACCAAGGAATACTTCTATTTCAAAATTTAAAGTTTCAAAGTTGAAATTTGTTTCTTAAAAATTCAGCTTAAGGTGCATTTTTAAAATGACAAAATGTTAGTATAGACATGCACAATTTAAACAATTAATACATTTAACATGTAGTACAGACCTGGGAAATCAGAATCCATTCGTTTTTTTCTTTGAAAATTGTGTATTTAACGAATAGTTGAATTTCCCAGATCACATTGTAAAAATTGCAAACTTAGCGTCCTTGCTCTGGAATGCAACAGCTCACTTTGCAGCTGTTATGCTAACATATACTGTTAAGTATTAACATTTTGAGTATGAGGCATAACAGTTTGATGTTTTGTTAATGCATTCCCAGTATTTTTTTTTAAATTAACTAACTTTAAAAAAAAATTACTAATCAAAACCCCCATAGTGCAGTGCGAACAGCGCTTCGGCGAGCCGTGCAGCATCTCCCCTCGCTTGACCATTTTGGCCCGTCCCTATGCGGGCAACTGGTGCCTGGTTTCGGCGAGTTGAGGAAGCTCACCTCCTTGCGTTGGTTGAGCACCTCGCTCTTGGGGCCCGTGTCTGTATCGGCAGCGGACCCCGAGCGGCGATGTTTACCTTGATTGCTCCCCCCTGTGCCCGCTGGTGGTAGCAGTCACGCCTTCCACTGACGTTTGGGCTGATATCCCGCCCCGGTTGATTCTGTAGTCTTCCGTTCCTCGGAAAAAAAAGTTAGCTTTCAGGGGAACCACCAACTTACGTATTATACCTTCCGCCAAGCACCTCCAACCATGGCTAATGGTTCATCTTCCCAGCTTTTGAGTGAAAGGAGATGAACAGAAGCCTTAGCTAGACACTGCATTATCTCGGATGGAGCAAGCGGCGATGCATTACCCGTTATCCGGGATAATACAGTGCCCATTTCCCAGTCGGCGCACTAGTGGAAGATTCGGATGGAGGATTTTCGCCAGCCAAGGTTGCAAAAAGTTGCAGCTGAAACTTAAAACATAGACTAAGAAAGATTGGCCATTCACTTAAACCCAATTTCATTGGGCGGCTTCTGTGTTATTAGCGTTTGACAAGTGCCAAAATAGGTAATTTTTGGTACTTTGAGGGCGATTTCCTCAACATTGCTACGTGATGGAAACTTTTGGGTATCTGACTAGACCGAATAAACTATACTACAGACCGAGATCTTTCACAATCTGAAGGGTTTATTCTCCGTACTTTTTTAAGGTCCATTTTATGGCGATAATGTGCCTTACTACAGAGCTGAGAAAAAAAATTCCAAAACGGACATATTTTGTCGGCCAAAAAACCAGCATAACCTCTTAACTATTGCAGCCTTTAGGCAGCTCCTGTGGTCTGACATAACTCTCCCAGCCTTGGAACACATAAATACAGCTTTGCAGTATACTTAAAAGCACTCATGTTATCAGATTCTCATATATTTGAGACTTGACCTTAGGTCAAGTACGGTCATTACTCGAGAAGTAAGAATCCATCAGATAGTCGTGTATTAGAAAACCCTCGGTGGTTTTTATGTTGCGCTTCACCTTCCATCTTTTTTCGGATTTCGCAAATCAACGGAATCAATATTGATATTGTGATATTTTTACAATCGGCAGGTTTTATTCTCCGCTTGTATTATTACACAATTTCGGTTTAAATTTTATACGAGTCGAACGACTATATCCTATAGCTGCCATATAAACAATACGAAAAATAATAGCAAAAAAAACATATCTTTGCTGTTTCTCAACATATTCATACAATTTGAGATTTAGCCACTTATTATTATTTCACGATTTCGGTTATATCGTATAGGAACGCTCCCATAGGAATGCTCGGAAAATTTTAACTTTGTCAGGTTTCAAAATATTTAAATTTAATTCAAGATTTGTTAATATTTGGTTATTTCAGAATTTCGGTTTTTTTTATGAAAATCTGACGACTTTAACATACATATAGGTGCTCTAGGAACAATCGGAATAATAGAAAAAAATCATAACTTTGGTGTTTTTCAACATATCTTCATTAAATTTTAGATTTGGCCACTTATTATTATTTTAGAATTTCAGTATTAAATTTTTTAATTTAATTTGCAATCTGCAACGGTATACAAATTTCGGTAAGCCGAAGTTAACTAACTTCGAATTTAGCTTCTTAAGTCCGATAGGGTTCTTTATCTTTATATCATATCTCATAAATTTTCTATAATATAATATATATAATATTTTTCAGCGTTGACCAAAAAGTTAAGCTGTCCTACTCCTTTGGCAGACAAGCAACCTCGCACCATAATGCTAGTTGGGAACTTAACCGTTCTTTTAAGGCAGTCTTTAAGGTACCTTTCAGTTTTGTTACTCCTAACTCTGTTTTGCGCATCGCCACTTACATAAAATTTAGCTTCATCGCTAAATATGATGATGATCCATTGCCTTTGAGTCCAGTACATCCGATCCCAAAAAAAAGCTTTTTCTTTTAACGAAAGGTTCATCGTGCTATTATATAAGGTCGATGTATTGCACTATGGCTTGGCAATAGCAATGATGCAATCTCTGGCCATTTTGTATTACATGTGAACGTGATAAATAAATTCGGTCGTCCATATTCGCGCACGTAAGTCATAGCATCCTGTATGTATTCCTGCATATGACATGGATTGGCTTGGAATATATGATGATGGAAGAATGACAGAGTTACTAATTTTGGTGGCGTCGGCTACCATAGGTAGCTTGATTTGATTATGTCGTAGATATCGCAGTCGTTCGCCCTCTATCTTTATATATATGGACGTTGATGTACTAGTGCACTCAAGCGGCCCTTATGAGACCAGGCACGTGCCTGTTAGTAGACGCGATGGAAAATATAGAAAGAAAACGAGGAAATAAGCTACCGGCGAGCTGCCTGAGTGTTTGCATACATGCGATCTAAGTGGGTAGGTATTAAAATTTTCAGTTTAGGAAGACTATCAACATGTGAAATTACCGAATACATATCATTATACACCCAGTGACAAAAAAAGCCGCAAAAATGTACTAACTTTTAAGTTATGTTGCTTGGCCTTTCTGCAAATGTTGGCTAAATTATCCAATTCTTTTTTTTTACTGATTAATGGAACAATTTGTGATAAAACTGCATACTAGTTTTTATTTTATCGCTGCCTATTTTTTAGAAAAAAAAAATTTGTTCAGACCCCTTTTCAATTTTTGAACTTTTCTTAAATATGGCAACTTAAAGAAAAAAAATGTATATTAAGTATACAAATGCGTATACTCAAGAAATAATATTTTTTACCAAAAGTTTATTAAATTTACTTAACTTGCTATATTATAATATTTACTTTTTATTAAAATATTGTTATTTTTTGCTTTTAAATTTAAATTAATACTTTGTAGTACCCCCTTTTGCTTTAATTACACATTTTACCCTATTGGGCATCGAATTGTATAAAGCGCTTAAATATTCCGCCGTTACATCTTCGTACGATATTTTTTCTATTATTATCTTCAATTCTTCTAGTGATTTAGGCTTGTTTCTTTTAATTTTTGACGCCATAAGGGCATTTTCGATTGGATTGAGGTCGACTGTTTCCTGGCCAATTGAGGGACGTAATGCCTAATTCTTCTTTCAAACTTGATATCTATATTAAGAAGAAGATTCGATTTAATGAATTAAGCCATTTTTAAGAGAAGAGCTCAGTGTATTGCTTACAGATCGAGCCCTATGACAAGGTGCAGAATCATCTTGAAATATGGGATTTTCTTCTTTTTCACTTATTGCCTCAATGCTAGACACAACTCTACTTAAAATGATATCCTTATATTTTGCGGCATTTACCATACCCTGAACCATCAAAATTGATTTACTTTTATATTTGGATATGCATCCCCATAACATAATGTAAGGTGAATGCTTAACTGTGTTCATACAGCAAATATCGTTCGCCTTTTCTACGGCGCACTGTGCTCGAGCCATCGGGTCCAATGAGATTAAATTTTGACTCTTCAGAAATTAGCACTCGTGACCATTCGAAATCACTCAAATTTTTTTTATCTTTGGCCCAGCTTAGCCGATTTTCCTTCATTCTTTTAGTCAGTAGTGACTTTTTTGTGGTCTTCTTGCTAGTAAACCCCTTCATTTAAACGACGTTGAATTGTTTGAACCGAAATATCCTTGGCAAATTGTTGCCGTACCTCAGATGCAATATCCCCTGCATTTTTGAAGCGGTCCAACACGTTCTCACAATAATACTGTCTTCTTGTGCAGTTGTGCATTTTTTCTTTCCTGATCCTTTCTTCCTTCCAATGAGGCGCTTGGGGCTGATTCAGCTAGTGCCACCTAGGGGCGAAGGCAGTAGTCAGCGACATCTGCATATCAGATGGGCGAACTAGATCAGGGCTCAAGGGGTACCTCTGGTGGAAAGGAGGAGGCAACTTAGCAATCTTTCGACTCTCCGGATAAGCGGTAGCGAAAGAGGAACCGAGTCTTGGGCGAAGAGGTCCAAAGGGCGATCAGCTCGCCACAAATTCTTGTATAATTTTGGCTGTTCTAGAGTGAAGATCGTGGTGAAGGCCCCCACATCTGTAGTAGCGGCGTCGCAAGAGGGGAAAAATTTTCTTCTTAGCTTTGGAGTGGATACCCAGGGCGCCGGTTCTCGCCTAGGCGGCTGCCGTATGTTTTAGAAAGGCGGAAACCGATCGTCACAGGCGTTAAGTCAGGCTAGCCCGACTCCTCACCCTCAACCTAACCAAATCCCCCGGAAGCGATCGCCGAGAATCGTTGGAGGCCAGGGGCAGGGGTTGCATATTTGAAATAGTCATAGTTTTTACTTAAAAGAAAAGAAACGGAAATTAATTATCTATGTAAGAGATGAAGTAGCGCCGAAAGTGAAAGTGGAAAGTAAGAAAAAGGAATGAAGAAGGTTCCGTACGTAGGCGCCGAATCAGTACCGCTCCGCGTAAAGCAAAGCGCGAACGGCATGTTTTTGTTCTTGGGTTTGCAATAGAAGCGACCAAAAGTAAATTGCAATTGCAACCGCAAAGCGGTCCGATGCAGCACAGTGGTTTCCTTGTAAATTTTTCTATTCCCCACAGATGGGAAACCTCATCACGGAAGCGCTTTCGGCGAGGAATTCCGTCGGAAAAGTATGAGTGAGTAATTTGGTCTCAAGCGAGCCGTTGCCTATATTGATGTAAATCCAGAGATAATACAAGAAATAAAGTATGGTCAAGCTAGAAGTTGTCTCTTGTTGTCTATCTTGGAGATAGTGAGGGTTAGCCTTCATACCCCCATATTTTGTCGCAACACGCAATTCGATTTCCTAAGAGTGGCAAAGGCCAGATTCAGGGGAGCAAGATCACCACCCCACTAGCCGACGAGCCGCAGCCGAATCTATTCGCGTGCGCCCCCCTCGCATCTCAGCAACACCAAGGCCGACATTAATAATTCGTTACACCAATTTCACCAGTCTCGCGATATTTCTTAAAAATTCGACGCACTGAGCTTTCATTATAGTGTGTACGAGCTGCTACTTTACGATTTGACACATTTTGGTCAGCCAATATAATGATTCTCTCTTTTTCCCGATTAGTCAACTGCTTTGTTCTAAGCATATTTCTATAGATGTTTTTAGAAAAAAATTCCAGCGAAAGCAATGTGAACAATTGAGCTCTTAAAATAGCAAATTTATGTCAAAAATATTCGGGGTGACGCAGCAAAAAATTAAATATGACCATAAGACCTCATTTAGGGGAATCCCGGCGTATTAAAGACAAAAAATGATAAATTTTCTAGGTGCGGCTTTTTTTTTGTCACTGCGTGTAAATTGCACACAGTACTCTAAAGGGTTAAAGCAGTTCATAGGAGGTTCTACAATGTCGCAAAACTATGCGAATATAGGATCTAATATTACTACTCGGAGCGTGGAAATTGAGCTGACCTAACAAGTCAGTACTTTCCACATCGCCGTGAATAAGGTTATTGCACACAGTACTCTAAAGGGTTAAAGTAGTTCATAAGAGGTTCTAGAATGTCGCAAAACTATGGGAATATACGATCTAGTATTACTACTCGGAACGTGGAAATTGAGCTGACCTAACAAGTCAGTACTTTCCACATCGCCGTGAATAAGGTTATAAATAAAGGTAATACCAAGCATAGTTCTACGATTAGCCAAGGAGGGTAAGTTAATAAGGAGCAGTCTGCTATAATAGGACGGTTATCTCTGTTCAGCATCAAAGCAAAAAGTTCTTTCGAACCGATGAAGTGACTCAATTCTTTAGTAAACCAAGGTGGTTTATTTGAAATGGAGGGATAGTATAATAGAACACATTCGGAGAAGAATGAATTCATCGCGTTGTAAAAAATGTCCACGGCATCGGCCATGTCAGTGCACATGTATAGATCAGACCAGTGAAAGTCAAAAATAAAATTATTCAGCCGGTCGAAATCCGACTTGCGAAAGCAGCAAACTCTTTAGGCTGGTCTATCAGATTTCTTTTGTATATCAGCACCAATGTCGAGTGTCACATCGAAAGTAGGATGATAGGGATCTTCAGGCAGATAAATCATGAACGCATTCGATCTTTCTCTTCGTAGCGGACGGTCGTGTTTTTGTTTTGCGCTCCGACTTTTGTGTTATTTTCTAAACCACCGGGATTTCATCTTAACTTATAGCCTAATATTTATAACGATATACCGTTTTGCTACCGCGCGTGCATGCACTTTTCTGTGTAGGTAATTTGCATAAATAATTACTTGTTAGTTTTGTGCTAAGACGGTTATCTTATTTTATTTTTCCTCTTTGCTCTTTTACCGTTTTTATTTTTCTTTCCCCCGCTCGAGTGTCGTTTGCTATTAGCTGCATCCAAGCTGTTCATAGCTCTCACCGCTCTTGTGATTTTCTGCTGCTCTAACTCTTGCGCTCTTTTATCTCTCTCTTTATCTCTTTACTTTTTTGGTATTGATAGTGTGCACAGTGGCTCTTGGGTTTGTGAACATGTCCCAGAATATTGTCTGTGTTATTAAGAATTGCCAACAAAATATTTTGGCAGACCAGCCCAGTTTCCATTGCTGGCTTTGCGAGGCAGTTGTGCACGCTAAGTGCATCGAGATGACGGGTCGAATGGCTGTCGCAGTGTCCAGCAAAAAGGGCCTGCGTTATTGCTGTGAGGCCTGTCGACCGGTTAAGAAGGAAATATCATCCTTCATGCGTCAGACCGGGAGTGGATTTTCTGAGATCATGGCCACTTTTCGCAAGGCGAATGACCTGTTCTCCGCGCTGGACGCTCAATTTAATAGTATGAAGCTATTAAATGAGTCGCCGAAACGCAAAAAATCCGCTGCTAGTCGGATGCAACTGTGTGAGACACAGTAACCGATTTCCTGCCACTCTCCGTCGCCACAGTTCCTGGTCCCCGTTCCAATGGTTCTGAGATCAGGAACGATCAAAGATTCGGTAACCGAATGGCTAGTTGAGGTGTCGGAAGCCGCACAGCCAGCAATTTCCGCGTCGTCCGTTGTGTCTGATGCGCAGCCCAATTCTTTGGCTCCGCAAATCACCGTAGAAAATTCTACCCAGGGTCCAACATAGCCCGGAATACCGGCCGTTGTTGGTAACAATTCGTTACGTAAGCCTTACGTAGCCTATATTCAAGGCAAAACCCAAGCTGCCAATATCAAGGTGAAAAAATTCAAATTTTCGTATGCCAGAGACATTTCGTCATTTAAGATAAATGTGTCATTCCAGCTCTTTGACACTCTTTGCTCGGTTGACTTCTGGCCCGAGTACGTTGTAGTCAAGGAGTACGAGGCACGGAAGAAGAGAAATCGGCCTGCGGGAGTTCAACTGCCCAAGCCGTCACAACCCTCAGTGTCCACTTCTGTACCTTCTGTCCCAAAAAACTAACCTCTTCCCTACTACTTTCTTATCAGAATACTAGGGGCTTACGCAGTAAGCTCTCTAGATTATATTCAGATAGCCTTTCTTTCGCATCCCAGGTGATTGTATTTACAGAAACCTGGTTGAAGCCGGAGATCCCCTGTTCCGAAATTCTTCCATGTAAGTACACTATTTACAGATTAGACCGTCTTCTCCAGCGTGGTGGCGGAGTTTTAATTGCCGTTGACTCCAGCCTCATCTCGGAACGGGTGGTATCTAATGACTTTTTGGACATCGAATTCATCTGCGTTAAACTATCTTTCACAGGTAGTTGCATTTATGTAACCTGCTCTTACATCCCTCCATCTTCGGAAGAGCCCATTTATGTAAACACCTTTCGGCAATTCGGGCAGTTTCCAATAGGCTTTCTGATAGGGACCAATTAGGGGCTTTGGGTGACTTCAACATACCCGGAGCTCACTGGTCTTCTGATGGGGTGTCTAATGTTCTTCACACTGCGGAACAGCATGACCTCCTAAATTGCTTGCTTGATTTATCCTTATCGCAAGTTAACCATATTTTTAATTCTTTAAACCGCTTACTTGATCTATGCTTTGTCTCTGATCCTGCTGGTGTAAACCTAATTAGAGTTCCTCCAATGACGCAACCTGAAGATCCTTATCATCCAACTTTCGATGTGACTATCGACAGTGGGACAGTCTTAGCTACTACACCTGTTACCAGTTTAAACAGAGTCCGCTGTTTCCGAAAGGCTGACTATCTGAGGCTAAGCACTTTAATAGCAGAATTTGATTGGTCTAATCTTTACACGAGCTCTGACCTGGCATCCGCCGTTGACATTTTTTACAATGCCATGAACTCATTTTTCTCTTTATGTGTTCCTATAAGCTACCCGTCGGTCTCTGATAAACCACTTTGGTTTAACAAGGAGCTGACGGGTCTAAAAAACGTAAAATCTAGGCTTTATAATAAATATAAACTCACTGGTTCGAAAACGGCTTTCTCATCTTATCTTAGTGCTCGATCTAACTTTACCGTGCTTAACGCTCAGTGTTATAAAAATTATTTGACTCGTTGCAAGGTCCAGTTCACGCAGGACCCTAAACAGTTTTATAACTTTGTTAACTCTAAACGTTAACCCACGTTATACCTTCCCTCGCTGTCTTTTAAGAATACTACAGTAAATTCTGATCAAGCAATTGCTAATCTCTTTGCTGAGTTTTTTAAAACGACATATTCGCCCTCAACATCTTCAGATCATACATTTTCTACAGCTATGCCCAGTTCGTCCGTAATCTTCAGTCCTATTTTAAACGAAAGCTCACTTATTCATGATCTTCAACGTGTTAAGCCAGTTTATTCGCCAGGTCCCGATGGTATACCTGGCTCTGTGCTTAGGTACTGCTCCGAGGCGTTGTGTAACCCCCTCCTTAAATTGTTTACCTTACCTTTAGAATCCTCAGAATTTCCCCTTATTTGGAGGGAATCATTTGTTATTCCTCTCCACAAAAAAGGTAGCAAATCGGATGCCAGTAACTATAGGGGTATCTCCAAGTTATCGGCTATTCCCAAACTTTTCGAGAATGTAATCACTCCTCACTGTTTATCAATGATTTGCCGCAGGTTCTAACCAATTCCAGAGTACTTATGTACGCTGATGACGTTAAACTTTGCTTGCAGTATAGGGACATTTCTTGCCAATCTGACCTACAATCGGATCTTGATAACTTCCAAGCATGGTGTCATGCTAACGATTTACATCTCAACAGCTCAAAATGCAAACTGATGACATTTTCACATGTTACTCCCCTGCTTGCAACCTATATGCTTAACGACTGCTCTTTGAAAAGAATTACTATTGTTGATGATCTGGGTGTCCGCCTGGATCCTAAACTTTCGTTCTCTGAACATATTTCTTGTATGGTCAACAAAGCCAGAGGCATGCTGGGATTCATTAAAAGGTGGGCGAAGGAATTCGATTCTCCTTATGTAACGAAGACTCTCTTTACTTCGTTAGTTCGCCCTATATTGGAGTACGGTTCGTGCGTCTGGAGTCCTCAATTTGGGGTCCATAGTAGCCGCATTGAATCTGTCCAAAAGAACTTTTTGCTTTTTGCCCTTCGTGGCCTACCCCGGGATGCAAACCTTAGATTACTGTCTTACGCTAGTAGACTTCTCCTACTTAATCTACCTTCTTTAGCTAACCGTAGGACGATGCTTGGCGTCGTCTTTTTACATAAACTTACTTTCTTACTTACTCACGGTGATGTGGAGAGCCCCTACCTTCTAGGCCAGCTCAATTTCCATGTTCCCCGTCTTTCATCTAGAACTTTTATACGACTAGTTGTTACCCACTGTAGGCGTGAGTTTGAAGTACATGAGCCCTTGTAGCTTGTAGTACTATCCCGTAGTGTATCCTAATTTTTCTTCGTTCTATTCTATTTTTTTCTTCTCTCGCGTCTATCCAGTACGCGTTTCGTGCCGTACGTCACACGGCTGCGCCCCTCGGTCGGTTGGGCGGGCAGTGGGCGTGGGTCCCCGCGCGAAAAAAAAAAAAAACAAATTCGGAGCTAAGAATCTCCGGCTTTAACCAGGTTTCTGTGAACACAATAACGTGGGAGACGAAGGCAAAACTATCAGTATACAATTTATGCAGCTTGCTACGCAAGCCTCTTGCATTCTGATAGGATATTAACAAAGAAGTACTTAGTTTTTTTGGACAGAGGCAGAGGATGATGAGGGCACAGTGGTCAGATCAGGCTTAGGAAGAGTTATCCCGACAGGCCGTTTCTTTTTCTTAGCTTCATATTATTTGACAACAACATACTCAGGCCAAAATTTGGTGGAGCATATCGTGCCAAAGAAGTCATTAGGGACAATTATTTTGAAAGATGAAATATCCCTAGCGTAAGAAAATTTGAATTTTTTCACCTTTAATTTTAAATTTTCAGCTCTGACTTTGCCTCGTATAAAGGCAATGACATCCTCAGATGTTTGACCAGGGGGGAGCTGCGAAACAACAGGCATCACAACAATACCGCAAGCCGATGGTTTTTCTCACGTCATCAACAATCCGGCAGGCAACCCCAATGCACTTTGCATGCAAAATGTTGTCACACAGCCAGCAGCCGATGGTAAGATCGGTAGACAAAACAGCCTTTTTGCACGTTTTGAAAGAGCAGACAATATCGGAAGACATTTTCACAAACTTACCACTGTACGTGTTACTATAGGATGAGGGGGCGACAGATATGAAAAGAGAAGTCCAGCTGCACCGAGAGAGTTGTAGCGATAGAGAGGAGGGGCGCGTGAGAATGAGCGAGCTTTGGAAACGTTTAGGTGTCGCGGCAGAGCAACAACGGCGAAACGGGAGTGGTGCAAAGTGGAAATGCAAAAAACAAAAAGAGCAACTGGCAGCACAATTAAATATTGAAAATAAAGGTATTTAAATAAATTAAAATAGATGTATGCACACGGGAAATGAACGGGAACTATTAAGAACACAAAGTTGAAGTTTTAGGTAAGCCCCGGTGGTTTTAACGTGACGTTATTACGTAAAAACGAGAGCGCAAGGAAAAAACATGACCGTTCACTTGGAAGAGAGAAAGCGTTATCGATTATCGTTTTTTCTCGCTTCCAAGTGAACGGTCGTGTTTTTCTTGCGCTCTCGTTTTTGTAAAATTCTACGTTAAAACAGCCGGGGTTTGTTTAAAACTTCTACTTTGTGTTCTATATACATAGCTCCCGTTCACTTCGCGTGTGCATGCAACTTTATCAACTTTATTAACTTATTTAATACCTTTATTTCACAACTTAAGTGTGCTGCCAGTGTTTGTTCTTCTTGTGTTTTTTTTTTTGCATTTCCTCTTTACACCTCTCTCGTTTAGCCGTTGTTGCTCTGTCGCGACAGCTAAACGTTTCTCTAAGCTCGCTTACTCTCACACTCCCCTGCTCTCTAGCGCTTCAACTCTCTCGGTGCAGCTGCACTTTTCTTTTGATATCTTTCGTCCCCTCATCTATTGCTTCAAGTACAGTGGTAAGTCCAAAATAATGTCTTCCGATATCGTCTGCTTCTCCAAAACCTGCAAAAAGGCAGTTTTGTCAAGTGATCTTACCATCGGCTGCTGGCTGTGCGACAACATTCTACATGCAAAGTGCATTGGGGTTGCCGGCTGGACTGTTGATGATGTAAGAAAAAACAACGGCTTGCGCTACTGTTGCGATGCCTGTCGTGACGTTGAAAGGGAAATGATGTCCTTCATGCGGCAAACCAAGGGCAGTTTTAAGGAGCTGTTATCGAGTTTCAACAAAACTCATAACATCTTAGCGATTGATAAACAATTTATTAGCCTTACGCTATTAAATGAGTCTCCAAGGCGCAAAAAAACTGCAACTGGAGTGCAGCAGGGCGACGGATCCCTACAACCTACTGCGGGCTCTCAACAGCAGCCACCGTTGACACTGCCTACGACCTCAGAATCAAATCCCTGAATTCTGAGGTCAAGTGTTAGGAAGGAGGCGGTATCTGAAGGTGCTGTGGGACTAAACGTTCCACCGCTTATTTCAATTTCGTCTCCTATGGGAGCACAAATTTTGACCCCCTATAGCCCCGTAAATTTATCCCCGTAGGAACTACCGACCAATATGGGCACTCCAGGCACTCCGTCTGTCTCCCCTCAAGCCCTCATCGCTATCCCACCTACGAAACAGATATTTGTTTCGCGGCTCTCCCCTGGTCAAACATCTGAAGATGTAATTGCCTTTATACGAGGCAAAGTCAGAGGTGAAAATTTAAAATTAAAGGTGGAAAAATTTAAATTTTCTTACGCTAGGGATATTTAATCTTTCAAAATAAATGTCCCAAATGAATTCTTTGGCACGATATGCTCAACCAAATTCTGGCCTGAGTATGTTGTCATCAAAGAATATGAAGCTAAGAAAAAGAAACGGCCTGTCGGGATAACTCTCCCTAAGCCCTATCTGACCACTGTGCCCTCATCATCCTCTGCCTCTGTTCATACTTCTCTGTTAATCTCCTATCAGAATGCAAGAGGCTTGCGTAGTAAGCTGCCTAAGTTGTATTCTGATAGTTTTGCATTCTCATCCCACGTTCTTGTGTTCACAGGAACCTGGTTAAAGCCGGAGATTCTTAGCTCCGAAGTTTTCCCAGCTGCGTTCACGATTTATCGGCTAGATCGGCCTGTCAGGCGCGGGGGTGGGGTCCTCATAGCGGTCAACTCCACTCTCACGTCAGAATTAGTAACTTTCGAGGAAAACAACGAAGTTGAATTCCTTTGTGTGAAACTATCATTTTATGGTCGCTTTGTTTTTATTACATGTTCCTACAATTCTTCATTGTCGGAACTACCTATTTTTTGGAACCATCTTTTCGCCATTCGGATGGTTTCCAATATGCTTTCTGATAGAGATCATTTAGTAGTCTTGGATGATTTTAATATCCCTGGGGCTATTTGGTCCCTAAATAGCTCCTCTAACACACTTCAATCCTCAACACAAAATGATTTTATTGCTGGCTTGTTCGACATTTCGCTGTCTTAAGTCAACATTGTACGAAATTCCCTAGAGCGCTTGCTTGATCTTTGTTTTGTCTCTGATCCGGCTAGTGTCAGTTTACTGGGGTGGCGCCGCTGACGCAACCTGAAGATCCCTATCATCCTACTTTCGATGTGACACTCGACAGTGCTGATATACTGAAGAAATCTGAAATCGACCGGCTGAATAAATTTATTTCTGACTTTTAACTGGACTGATTTTTTACAATTCGATGGATTCATTCTTCTCTGAATGTGTTCCCTTATCCCTCTATTTCAAATAAACCACCTTGGTTTACTAAAGAATTGAGCCACTTGAAAAAAAGTCAAGGCTGTACACGAAATTTAAAAAAACCTCTTCTCGTTCTGACCTCTCTAAATATTTATCGGCTCGGTCAAACTTCACCGTACTGAACGCACGGTGTTACAAAAACTGTTCGACTCGTTGCAGGGTCCAATTTTCTCAGGATCCTAAATAGTTTTATAATTTTGTTAATAAAAAACGTAAGGCGGTAACACATCCTTCATCACTTTCTTTTGCAAACGCAACTGTGAAGGGCGGTCAGGCAATTGCCGATCTTTTTGCCCAATTTCTTCAAGCAACATACTCCACTTCCACTAACCTAAATCAGACGTATTCTTATAGCTTGCCCAGATCGAACTTAATTTTCAGTCCATGTTTAAACGAAAGCTCTCTCCTTTTAGATCTTCATCGTGTAAAGCCTGTTTATCTGCCAGGTCCCGACGGAATACCGGGCTGTGTGCTTAGGTATTGTGCCGATGCCCTTTGCTCGCCCTTTCTGAAATTGTTTACCTTTTCCTTAGAAACCTCGCACTTTCCCCTTAATTGGAAGGAATCATTCATTATTCCTCTAAACAAAAAAGGTAACAAATCGGAGGCCAATAACTATAGAGGAATCTCTAAGCTTTCGACTATCCCTAAACTTTTCGAAAACATTATTACTCCACATTTGCAGCACCAATGTAGATCAGTAATTTCCTTCATGTCAGCATGGATTTGTTTAGCGAAGATCAACAACTACAAACCTTCTGGAGCTTACTTCTCTCAATATAATGGGTTTCCGAGTAACCTTCAAACGAATGTAATTTATACTGACTTCAGTAAAGCATTTGATTCCGTTAATCATTCCCTTGTCCTTAAAAAACTCGGCTTAATGGGTTTTCCAATTGATATTCTTAGGTGTATCTCTAGTTATCTGACTGGCAGGACTCAAAAAGTCCTCTTTAAAAATAATTTGGAGAACATTAAGTCACCACAGGTGTCCCGCAAGGGAGTCTCCTGGGTCCTTTGTTGTTTACATTATTTATTAATGATCTGCCCGAAGTTTTGACAAATTCTAGAGTACTAATGTACGCTGATGATGTCGAGCTATGCGTGCAATACAAGGACGTTGCTTACCAGTCAGATTTACAAACAGATCTTGATAGCTTCCAAACCTGGTGCTGCATAAACCTACTAAACTTAAATGGCTCTAAATGTAAGCTAATAACATTCTCTCGTGTCGTTCCCAAGCTTGCAATTTACACGCTTAACTGCTGCTCTTTGGAAAGAATTAACTCAGTTGATGACTTGGGTGTCCGCCTGGATCCCAAACTTGACTTTATCGATCATATTTCGTGCATGGTGAATAAAGCCAAGGGTATGTTGGGATTTATTAAACGGTTGTCAAAAGAATTTAATGACCCCTATGTAACAAAAACTTTATATATTTCACTAGTTCGTCCTATCTTAGAATATGAATCTTGCGTTTGGAGCCCCCAGTATGGGGTCCACAGTAAACGCATCGAATCGGTTCAAAAGAACTTTTTGCTTTTCGCTTTACGCGGCTTAAACTGGGTTGCTGAACAAAGATTACCCTCCTATTAAAGTAGACTTCTCCTAATTAACTTACCCTCCTTGGCTAATCGTAGAACTATGCTTGGTAATACCTTTATTTATAACCTTATTCACGGCGATGTGGAAAGTACTGACTTGTTAGGTCAGCTAAATTTCCACATTCCCAGTAGAAATACTAGATCGTACATACCCTTAGTTTTGCGCCATTGTAGAACCTCCTATGAACTGCATGATCCCTTTAGAGTACTGTGTGCAAGTTATAATGATTTGTATTCGGTGATCTCACATGTTGATTGTCTTTCTAAACTAAAAACTTTAATCCTTACCCACTTAGATCGCATGCATGCAAATACTCATGCTGCTCGCCGGTAGTTTATTTCCTCACATTCTTTTCTATATTTTCCATCGCGTCTACTAATACCTAACCCTAACAGGCACGTGCCTGGTTTCATAAGGGCCACTTGAGTGTACTGACCGTAGTGCATCAACGTCCATATATATATATTAAATGATCGGAGAAGGGGCAGTTGCACAAAAATTGTGTTCATGCGAGGAACTGCATGGTAGGGAGGGATGAGCATGTGGCCTCCAGGTCATCAGGAGAAGCCAGGTCTGCTATGTGTGTGAGATATTGTGAGAAGTGTTGTATCGATGTAATTTATTGTTTTGTGTGGCGGGCAGGGTTAGGGAATCCACGGCCCGAAGAGAGAGCTAGCCGGTGCCATAATCAGAAATTGGTACGAATTATAATCCTTCAAACTAACATTCTCGTTTATTGTTGCACCAATTATTACTTTTCAATGCTTATAATATTCAATTTCAGGCTCATATTGGAATGCTAGGCGTAGGAATGAGTCTGAAGTTAATGCTCTGCCTAACTGTTGCCGTTGTTGGTTATTTGTTCTATGTCTATGTTTATTTGTCTATGCCTATGAAACGTTTTGATTGTCTGTTCTATACTGCGTTCTGAACGTACGCCATATGTTCATGATAATACATACATTAGTTTTTTTTGTTAAATTTCTTCATCTGTTCCTTGTAGTGTACGTAGTTTGAAGGATGTTCCTTTTTGGCCTTTTTACAGTGGGTGGTAGTTATAACAAAAGAGGGCCTGGTACTTCCTTAGCTGGTGATGCGCACTCTTGCTAGGCTCGGATCTAGCTCGCCGTATGTCGGGGTTCTTTCAGCCAGGGATAGTACGACGCTACTACATTTAATTTAGTGCGGCTTATTCAAAATAATAAATCATAAAGCTGAACTAGCGAAATAGTGTGAGGAAATGAAATTATAAATATACTGTGGACGCACGCCGACTTTCATTTTTCGTTGATTCTTCATTTTAATTTTAAATTGTAAATAACAATTCGTATCCTATCTTCTATTCCTTCCTATTTACTCCCTAACCCATGGCTTACATTCTAGTATTTATATATATCAATTAAAGAAAGTTAATATAATCATGAAAGAGAGCAAGAATTCAAAAGGAGAGGTACAATGGCATTTGATAGAATTTTATAATAGGTATTTGTTCTTGTTGTGGTTTTATTTTGTACTCACGACCTTTTTATCTTTTTAAATAATCACTCCATGTTACGTGCGTAAAGTTGGGACCAAGTTCACGTTGACATTGAAGAGCTGTTGGTCAAAATTCATAGAACCCTAAGTTAAACTCCTACCGCATGCCATTCTCCAGTTACTCTGCGAGTGTTTAAATCATTAATACTTAGAAATATAAAAGAAATACGTAATCAAAACAAAACGAAAGAAAATATCAGCTCCAACACCTGAGGTGTTATCTTGGTGGTCCCACGGGTCTCAGGCAGCATCCACTGCACTTGCGATAAGCGAGGGTTTCCACTGCTGCTTGGCGGGGGTGGTGACCATAAGATGAGCGCCTGACCCGGTCGCATAAAAACTCCGTACAGCGGAATTGGTGGGCTGTGCTCAGGTCTTCCACTGGCTCGCATCCAAACGTGGCAGGTTATGTAATCGACGGTCGGAGGTTAAATCCGTACGGGCAGTTGACTATATAGCGAAAATCGAAGTTAAAGAAGGCCTACTGCAGGCGGTCAGCGGAGTGGGCTAAAAACGGCCGTAGAGCAAGAAAATCTGCCCTTTCCGAGGTCTAGGCCTCCGGCACGCCTCCATAGTCGGTCCCTATGAAAATTGAGTTAGCATTGAGACTCACTAAATTGGCACTTAATCACCTTTTCCAAGCACAATTCACACAAGGAAATTATTCCTGTATACCCTGTATACGGGTATTCACTCGAATTAACCAATGCCGCGTGTAACTTGGCTTAAATTTGGTAGCGCCGAAACATATAAACGTTGGCCACAGGGTTTTAGAAAAGAATGACTTAAGTTTTGGGAAACTGACTGCAAGAACCCGTGGTTCTGAGCTTTCCTTCCACTAACTGTTCAATCGTTCGATCTTTGTCGATCGTAATTGGGCTTAGCCATTCTCTAGCTATTTTCGCTATTGACAAAGTTCCTATAATTTTAAATGCGAGGTGAGGTCGAAAGGTTTCTGTAAGTGTAAGCTTAGCTGGTCACTACATCCTTCGGATCTTCTTAGTCGCATGTTTCTTGATCTCACCTTACTATAGCTCAAATTCGCCGCGCTCCGTTTTCTTGGCATTATTATTTAATCTTTAATTCACATAAAGATGTATCTCAAAAATCTAATTTTCAACCATTCGTTTATAAACAAAATTACTGATTTGTTTGAAATTAACGATTTGTTACTCGAAGTCTGTTGTGAAGTTTTATTTTATGAAATTTCCTGTATTGCAGTGCTTAACTTTAAAATTCGACTTAAATTAAACATATGTACAGATGATCGCGCCACAAGGGCACTTATTTTCGAAAGGCAGTGTAATTCTATCCACAGCCTCAAAGTGTCACGTACACTCTCCCTTTTACTCCGGGATTCCAAGACATAGAACATCCAATTCGCTCTCCAAGCTAGGTTTGTTTCATGTATTTAATTCAAATTTACCCACTGGTCAATAAAAATAAGACGCGCGTCGCGCAAAAAAAAAATATTTCTGCCGTTTTCTTATTGGGAGTGAATTTTCAGACTAAAGCCACCACCTCTATAACAACTATATTATTACTACAGTATGAATAACACCACATCGCCTACTATTGTCATGCTATGTATCAGATATAGCTCTGTATGTAAAAAAAGATTTTCCCGCTTTTCTGTTGAAATTTTTCCTGAATCCTTTGCTATAAACCTCACGGAGCCCGAGACCTTTCCAGCGAATGCAAAACCGTTGAAATTGGTTTGTGTGTCTGGAGTTATTGCTGGAGTTATATATATCTTCTATGTATGGCTGTATATGTACATTGCGTACTGTTTAGGGCTATCTTAAAAATAGTAGTTTATGTAGTTTATAGTTTAGTTTATGTAAAGCTCGCTTTTGATAAAATCAGTTTCAGTATTGTACTATTTTAATTTCTCGTATACAATTAAAAAAAAATAGTTTATTTTTCTAGTGTCAGAAGTGATGTATAAATATCTTGAAAAGGAAAACGAATTAAACTTTCACAAAATTTTTAATGAAGTTTTGGGTACGTATTCGTTATTTTATTGAACTGAAATATATTTTTTTTCTAGGTTACTTGTTTTTTAAAGATTTTTGTGAGAACGATTCTGATGAACCTATTCAGCAATTAAAATTTTATTCATATAATTGTTTTTGGAACACTTCTTATTGGCATTACTGTTTAGATTAAAACATTTCAAAAAACAGAATGTTATGACGAGCGCAAAAATTTATGAAAATTTTATAATGGAAGAAATGCTATCACATACATATGTAAGTAAGATTAACCATTTAAATTTTTCCTTATTAAATAATATATATATAATTAATAGGAATACTCAAAGGATGCTGTTGCAAGTGTTCAAAAATATTCGCTAAAAAATAAAGTTCCGGTTGATTTATTTGAGGTAAGTATTTCTTTAATAGTAAGTAATATTTTGAATTATATTAATATTTAAGCGCTATAAACATGCATTCAACCAGTAAACGATAAACACGCCATATTATTTAAGAAGTTCATAATATGTGAAGGTAAAACCAGGAATGAGGCTAACTTTGGCTTACCGAAGTTTCTATACCCAAGCAGAATTAAATAAAAAAAAATTAAAACCAAAATTCTGAAATAATAAAAGTGGCCAAATCTCAAATTTGATGAAAATAAGTTGAGAAACAGCGAAGTTATTAATTTATATATATATATATATATGCCAGCGAAGTTATTAATGCCAGCGAAGTTATTAATTTATATATATATATTGTAGTGTACGTAGTTTGAAGGATGTTCCTTTTTGGCCTTTTTACAGTGGGTGGTAGTTATAACAAAAGAGGGCCTTGTACTTCCTTAGCTGGTGATGCGCACTCTTGCTAGGCTCGGATCTAGCTCGCCGTATGTCGGTGTTCTTTCAGCCAGGGATAGTACGACGCTACTACATTTAATTTAGTGCGGCTTATTCAAAACAATAAATCATAATCTAAACTGAACTAGCGAATTAGTGTGAGGAAATGAAACTATAGATATACTGTGGACGCACGCCGACTCGCGTTATATATGTACTAAGGATTCTGATATGCATTGGGAATTAAGGTGTTAATAATTCCACGATTCTTTACCCTCCCTACCATGACAATGTTGCTAAATTTCCTCATTGTCCCTTAGTCGAGTCCAAATAACCCTACTGCCTAATAAAGAAAATGTCCGACTCAAGTACTCGACAAACCATGATATTCATTTATTCAACATTCATATTTAATCAATCTATATTTCACTCGTAATTCCATTTTTCCATTTTTCATTGATTCTTCATTTTAGTTTTTAAATTGTAAATAACAAATCTTATCCTATATCCTATTCCTTCCTATTTACTCCCTAACCCATGGTTTACATTCTAGTATTTAAGATATTTAATAAAAAAAGGTAGTAATAAGTATATATCAATTAAAGAAAGCTAATAAATTCATAAAATAGAGTAAGAATTCAAAAGGGGAAATACAGTGGCATTTGATAGAATTTTATAATAGGTATTTGTTGTTATTGTGGTTTTATTTTGTACTCACGACCTTTTTCTTTTTAAATAATCACTCCATGTTACGTGCGTAAAGTTGGGCCCAAGTTCACGTCGACGTTGAAGAGCTGTTGGTCAAAATTCATAGAACCCTAAGTTAAACTCCTACCGCATGCCATTCTGCAGTTACTCTGCGAGTGTTTAAATCATTAATACTTAGAAATATAAAAGAAATACATAATCAAAACAAAACGGAAGAAAATATCAGCTCCAACACCTGAGGTGTTATCTTATTGTTCCCACGGGTCTCCGGCAGCATCCAATGCACTTGCGATAAGCGGCCAGATGAGGGAAGCGGGGGGGGTTTCCACTACAGCTTGCGATAAGCGAGCATCAATAGCTCCGGCCTGCGTCGGCCAGATGAGGGGAGCGGAGGGGTTTCCACTGCAGCTTGCGATAAGCGAGTATCAATAGCTCCGGCCTGCGTCGGCAAAGATGAGGGGAGCGGAGGGGTTTCCACTGCAGCTTGCGGGGGTGGTGACCATAAAAAGAGCGCCTGATCCGATCGAATAAAAACTCCGTACAGCGGAATTGGTGGCTGTGCTCAGGTCTTCTACTGGCTCGCATCCAAACGTGGCAGGTTATGTAATCGACGGTCGGAGGTTAAATCCATACGGGCAGTTGACTATATAGCGAAAATCGAAGTCAAAGAAGGTCTACTGCAGGCGGTCAGCGGAGTGGGCTAAAGGCGGCCGTAGAGCCAGAAAATCTGCCCTTTCCGAGGTCTAGGCCTCCGGCACGCCTCCGTAGTCGGTCCCTATGAAAATTTAATTAGCATTGAGACTCACTAAATTGGCACTTAATCACCTTTTCCGAACACAATCACACAAGGAAATTATTCCTGTATACCCCACTCAGGTATTCACTAGAATTAATCAATGCCGCGTGTAACTTGTCTTAAATAATTTTAATTTAAATTTGGTAGCGCCGAAACATATAAACGTTGGCCATAGGGTTTTAGAAAAGAATGATCTAAGTTTTGGAAAACTGACTGCAAGAACCCGTGGTTCTGAGCTTTCCTTCGACTAACTGTTCAATCGTTCGATCTTCGTCGATTGTGATTGGGCTTAGCCATTCTCTAGCTATTTTCGCTATTGATAAAGCTCCTATAATTTTAAATGCGAGGTGAGGTCGAAAGGTTTCTGTAAGTGTAAGCTTAGTTGGTCACTACACCCACAGATAAGGGTAACGAGACTATCCCTAGGAAGCCTTATCTGAAAGTAACTCTTACCTTCTGCTCTGCATATCTTTTAAATGGTAAACTCCTAATTTCTTTCCCTTCTCATCTTCTAACTCATAATAGTAAGAACTACGTTTCTTGTAAACTTTGGCTGGGAGAAAAACAGGTGCCAATTTGCTACTAAATTTCTTGATAGCATTACTTTGCGTAAAGTTTCTAGCATAAACTAAGTCGCCGTTTTTAAAATCTATCCGCCGGGTGCGTAGATTGTATCTACTTGCATTTTCTTCATGTACTCTGTTTATGTTTAGCTTAGCTTGTCGCCTCTGCAGTTGTAAAACGTCTGGTTTGGATAACCGAGAGTCGTCAGCTAATAAGTTAAGACTTCGCAAGAGACCGTAGTCCTTGCCGTTGAGAATCATGTTCTGACCAAAAGTCAGAAAGTATGGCGATGAACCAGTGCTTCGGTGTAAAGACGATCTTAAAGATCCACTAATCGCATCTAGGTTTTCATCCCAATTGGAGTGATCCTTCCCTATATAAGCTCTTACAGCGGCTAATACCGATCTATTAAGTCTTTCACTCGCGTTAGCCTGCGGAGAGTATATGGCTGTCAGTTTTTGCTGTACTCCAAAACTAGTAAGGAAAGCTTGAAAATAGCTTGACTTAAACTGACTGCCGTTATCAGAAAGTATTACTTCTGGAACGCCAAATGTATAGAATATTGTCCCTTTCAAGTAATCGCATATTTTAGGAGCGGTGAATTTCTTGAGTGGACACAGAAAATTAAATCTGGTGTTATGATCAACGACGATAAGCAAACCTATGTAACCCTTTTTCGTGCGAGGATATGGCCCTAACAGGTCAATATATAGCTTCTGAAATGGCCTATCGGATGTCAAAGGTTTTCCCATTGGTGGTTTAAGAATAATATTTGGACTTTTCGTAGTACGACATACGACGCAATCAGATATATAGTTGCGAATTTGCGTGACCATTCCAGGCCAGAACAAATATCTCTTTAGTTTTTCCACGGTTTTACTCATACCACCATGAGCCGAACTAGGTGCATCATGAGCCTGGTACAAAATGTCTGGTACTAAGGCTGAAGGTATCCAAAGTTTCCAAGGATTTTCTTGATTTAATTCATCCGATGCAAACAAAATTCTTTTATAGATATATCCATCTATGACTCTTAAATCGGGAAATTTTGACTGGTTGTTAGATATCTTCTCTATTAAATCCAAATATTCTGCATATTTAAAGTGCGGAGAATCTAAGTCAACTATTGGACCGTCTTGACAAAATGTGTCAATAGTTGGCTCGTTCTGCCGAGATAAGGTGTCTGCTACGACATTCTGAGAACCGCTTCGATGTTTTATAGTGAACGTAAACGTTCTTAACTTCATTGACCATCGAGCTAACCTTCCGGATAAGTCTTTCTGCCGCATTAACCATTGAAGGGCTGCGTGATCGGTTATGACTAGGAAATCCTGGCCTTCAATGTACGCGCGGAATTTCTTAATTCCTTTAATTACAGCGAGACATTCTAATTCGGAAACAGAGTAGTTGCGTTGCGCTTTGGACAATTTCTCGGACATATACGAAACTGGAAGCTCTACTCCGTCTCGCTCCTGAGCTAAAACACAACCGATACCAAAGGAGCTGGCGTCGCACAATAAAATAAACTGCTTAGAAAAATCAGGTGTTATAAGAATTGGTGCAGCAGTGAGGCACGATTTCAAAGTTTCAAAAGCGATCTGTGCTTTTTCGTTCCATTCTAGTGAATTTTTCTTTTTAAGGAGTTCAGTCAACGAAAAACTAATGGAAGCAAAATTTTCTACGAATCGTCGGTACCATCCGGCTAAGCCTAGGAATCTTCGCAACTGCTTAACAGAAGTTGGTTGCGGAAATTCTACTATCGCTTTAACCTTATCAGGGTTGGTTCTTATTTGACCATCTCCAATTATAAAGCCGAGATATATGATTTCTCTCATACAAAATTTTGACTTGCTGACGTTGATGGTGAGATTTGCTTTACGTAAACATAACGCGATCTCTTGCAGTAAAAGCATGTGTGACTCAAAGTCTTCGGATAAAACCAATAAGTCATCCAAATAAACAAATACTCTAGTCCTGAGATGAGCAGGTATAACTCGATCCATCAGACGACAAAGAGTTTGAGCCGCGTTACAAAGACCAAAAGGCATCATTTTATATTGATACAGGGGTCTATTTGGTATTGTAAACGCCGTGTATTGCTTAGAATTCTCATCGAGAGGTATCTGCCAGTATGCATGCTTCATGTCGATACCACTTATAAATTTAGCTGGCGGTAAGCGACTTAAGATGCCATCGATATGGCGTAACGGGTATGCGTCTCGCTTCGTGACTTTATTTACTTCTCTCGAGTCAAGACAGAGACGATTTTTGTCCCCCTTTTTTACTAAGACACAGTTGCTGCTCCAAGCACTGGTTGACTCTTCAATAACGTCTAAAGCTAGCATGTTATCAACTTCAGCGAACATCAGCTTTTCGACTGCTGGTGAAACTGGCCAATGCCGCTGTTTAACAGGACTCGCATTTTCTATGTCAATGCTATGTGTGGACAAACTAGTACGACCTAAACCTTCGGAAGCAAATGATGGAAATGTTTTAATTACTGAATCAAGTCGACGTTTTTCTCCTTCATTCAGCTCATGATATTTTGGAGACTCTTCATTATTATCCAAAGTCCCGATATCTAACTCAGATACGGTTGGTTCGCTTGTAATTTTATTTATTAATCCGAACTTTTGCCAAAAGTCGATGCCTAAGTAGATATCTTGTTTCAGGTCGGGTATTATAAATAGTTCGAGATCGTCTATCTTATCTCCATACTTAATAGAGGTCGTAAGTTTGGAAACTACTTTGCTTTCTGTTCCGTTCGCAGCGCGAATTACGCCTGAGCATTTTTTTACATTTTTGTGTTTGAGGAAATTCTGAGCAGCTGATCCACCTATGCCTTATAGGTGCCCCAGAATCTAACAAAGCTTTATAATTCTGACCCTCTATAAAAATATCCGTAAAGAGTCTTTGATCAGCACTAAGTACTATAGCGGAAATAAGTTTCAGTCGTTCCTGACGTACTTCCTTCCAAAACTCTCTTATTCTTCTAGTAGATCGTTTGGGTTTTAAAGGAGTCCCTATACTATCTACATTATTAAATATCTCCTGACGCTTATGAATGTAATTTTGTATCCTTTTATGCAAAGGAATGAAAGAATAATGAATTTCAGGTTGACTTGGAATTTCGGTCTCCTGAAGCTCATGTATTGGGTTTGCAACTTCGGATTCTACGGATGTATCTCCTTGTTGCTCAGAGAAACATCCTTTTGTCGGTTTCCCGGATTACAGTTTGGGCAAGTCGGTTTATATTTGTCTTTGAGTCCACAACCGTAACAAAAGAAAATTCTTTTTGCCATGCAATCATCGAATCTGTGACCTTGCTTGTCACAATTCCAACAAGTTGGAATATTTCGACGTTGAATTTGATTAACCTCCTCATCTACTCCTATTGAAACGGTTTCCTCGTCCTCGTTAGTTAACTCTGTAACGTATGAGCGGAAAGGTTTTGGCTTGAATGTTCTGAGATTGTTATAAAACTGCTCATACCTACGCACTTCGTGTCGGAGTTGTGCTCTATTTATGATTTTTAAATGCAACAACTCGTGATGTAGACTCGGTTTCGCGTTCCTAACTAGTAATTCCACTAATTGTGTTTCGGACACTCCGTTTTGAAGTCTATCAATCAATCTTTCCATAGTTACCTGGAAATCTTCAAAGGCTTCGTTTTCACCTTGCTTGCGCTTTCGGATTCCCTCCCAGATATCATAGTCTGTCTCTATATCTTCGAATCTTTTCCTAAATTCGCCGCAAAATGTGTTCCAATCGAAATTCGGATTGTTTCGATGAAACTTCAATACCAATCGCTTGCTTTTCCTGTGAACAAAAGGTACAAATGGTCACATAAAAGTCTATAATCATTGCTCAGATTTTGTTTGGTAAGTGAGCATACCCTGTAAATAAATTCATCCATTCTGATGTTTGTTTTACTGCCATCAAACTTTAGTCCCCATTTTTGAATTATTCCTGATACTTTTTCTGGGCTAACATATGAGCTTGTATTGCTCCGGTTTACGCCTCTTTCTTCTACGTTGTTACAGCCATGGTTCTGAGAGTAAGGGTTATGATCAGAATCGTTCCTACTGAGATCCCTATTTGCTTGTATATGGCCAGGTGTTGAATTTGTGTGTGTGGGTTGAGGTAATTGTAAGTTGTCTAATTGAGTTTTAATAGATGTCTCTATAGTCTTCCCTAAGTAAGAGGTAAGTTGATCCATAAGTTGGGCCTGTTGTTGGCTAACTGTGAACTGTATATAATTCATCAACTCTGGTTGAGTACTAAGAGCCATACTGGAAGTGGTTGGAGGTTCTGATAAGAGCCTATCCAAATTTCCTCGGTAAGTATTTCTGGTTGACATTCCCCGGCTAGGTGGTGTACCTCGAACTCTGCCTGTTCGGGTATTTCTTCTTGATTGACTATTGTCATCTTGATATTCGCTTACGCTGGATGTTCCCGCCGCTGCGGCGTTTAATTCAGCAAGTAAAGTATTGTTAGAATAAGATAAATTCGATTCGTCGCAATCCGCATTGCAAGTGGGACAAGTTCGTGTACTTTTTAAATGATTAAAAATACACCGTTTGTGAAATGTGTGTTTGCAAGGTGCTGTTGCAGTCAGAACTGCTTGAGTAAAGTTTTCTCTACATATAGTACAGCTGGTTTCGGGGTCTTGTGCTACTTCAGCTACATTATCCGAACTATGTTTAGCTGCCATCTTACTATGTTATTAAAATATTTATCAATGTTTGGTTTGTCTTTCCTTATGTCCGTCACTTCTATCAGAATTCTTAGTTGTATCTATCTTTGATTGTGGATTGTAGCTGGTCTATTGCCTCATGCTCGTGTTTTCTTGAAAATCGGACAGTATACAGGCTTTTAAAAGTGTAAGTTTAATGTATTCCTAGAAAATCAATTTGTAAACAAGGTTGAGTTTAAAAAACGTATGGTGATGAGCTTCTGTGGATTTGAAACAGCTGCCTTTGGTCGATCAACCTCTTCTAAATTGAATCGCATGCTCCTAAATTTAACTATCTCTTCCCAAATCGATGCTCTCAATCCGATATGTTAATTTATTGAAATTAGTTTTATTGTGTCTTAATTGTGGATGGATCAGTCTAGAGCTTCGTGTGCTAAAACAAGTTAACAACCTGTCGAGCCCCACGTTGGGCGCCAAAATGTGTAGTGTACGTAGTTTGAAGGATGTTCCTTTTTGGCCTTTTTACAGTGGGTGGTAGTTACAACAAAAGAGGGCCTTGTACTTCCTTAGCTGGTGATGCGCACTCTTGCTAGGCTCGGATCTAGCTCGCCGTATGTCGGGGTTCTTTCAGCCAGGGATAGTACGACGCTACTACATTTAATTTAATGCGGCTTATTCAAAACAATAAATCATAATCTAAACTGAACTAGCGAATTAGTGTGAGGAAATGAAACTATAGATATACTGTGGACGCACGCCGACTCGCGTTATATATGTACTAAGGATTCTGATATGCATTGGGAATTAAGGTGTTAATAATTCCACGATTCTTTACCCTCCCTACCATGACAATGTTGCTAAATTTCCTCATTGTCCCTTAGCCGAGTCCAAATAACCCTACTGCCTAATAAAGAAAATGTCCGACCCAAGTACTCGACAAACCATGATATTCATTTATTCAACATTCATATTTAATCAATCTATATTTCACTCGTAATTCCATTTTTCATTGATTCTTCATTTTAGTTTTTAAATTGTAAATAACAAATCTTATCCTATATCCTATTCCTTCCTATTTACTCCCTAACCCATGGTTTACATTCTAGTATTTAAGATATTTAATAAAAAAAAGGTAGTAATAAGTATATATCAATTAAAGAAAGCTAATAAATTCATAAAATAGAGTAAGAATTCAAAAGGGGAAATACAGTGGCATTTGATAGAATTTTATAATAGGTATTTGTTGTTATTGTGGTTTTATTTTGTACTCACGACCTTTTTCTTTTTAAATAATCACTCCATGTTACGTGCGTAAAGTTGGGCCCAAGTTCACGTCGACGTTGAAGAGCTGTTGGTCAAAATTCATAGAACCCTAAGTTAAACTCCTACCGCATGCCATTCTCCAGTTACTCTGCGAGTGTTTAAATCATTAATACTTAGAAATATAAAAGAAATACATAATCAAAACAAAACGAAAGAAAATATCAGCTCCAACACCTGAGGTGTTATCTTATTGTTCCCACGGGTCTCCGGCAGCATCCAATGCACTTGCGATAAGCGGCCAGATGAGTGAAGCGGGGGGCGGGGGTTTCCACTACAGCTTGCGATAAGCGAGCATCAATAGCTCCGGCCTGCGTCGGCCAGATGAGGGGAGCGGAGGGGTTTCCACTGCAGCTTGCGATAAGCGAGTATCAATAGCTCCGGCCTGCGTCGGCAAAGATGAGGGGAGCGGAGGGGTTTCCACTGCAGCTTGCGGGGGTGGTGACCATAAAAAGAGCGCCTGATCCGATCGAATAAAAACTCCGTACAGCGGAATTGGTGGCTGTGCTCAGGTCTTCTACTGGCTCGCATCCAAACGTGGCAGGTTATGTAATCGACGGTCGGGGGTTAAATCCGTACGGGCAGTTGACTATATAGCGAAAATCGAAGTCAAAGAAGGCCTACTGCAGGCGGTCAGCGGAGTGGGCTAAAGGCGGCCGTAGAGCCAGAAAATCTGCCCTTTCCGAGGTCTAGGCCTCCGACACGCCTCCGTAGTCGGTCCCTATGAAAATTTAATTAGCATTGAGACTCACTAAATTGGCACTTAATCACCTTTTCCAAACACACTAACACACAAGGAAATTATTCCTGTATACCCCACTCAGGTATTCACTAGAATTAATCAATGCCGCGTGTAACTTGTCTCAAATAATTTTAATTTAAATTTGGTAGCGCCGAAACATATAAACGTTGGCCATAGGGTTTTAGAAAAGAATGATCTAAGTTTTGGAAAACTGACTGCAAGAACCCGTGGTTCTGAGCTTTCCTTCGACTAACTGTTCAATCGTTCGATCTTCGTCGATTGTGATTGGGCTTAGCCATTCTCTAGCTATTTTCGCTATTGATAAAGCTCCTATAATTTTAAATGCGAGGTGAGGTCGAAAGGTTTCTGTAAGTGTAAGCTTAGTTGGTCACTACAATATATATATATATATATATAAATTAATAACTTCGCTGTTTCTCATATATATATATATATATATATATATATATATATGTATATAGATCTAGTTGTCCGATTTTCCGAATTAAAACCGAAATTCTAAAAAAATATGTGCCAAAAGAGAATAAAAACAAGATGGACATACAGTCGGGTGACCCGACAGTAGAATACCCTGTACCATTACAAGGCGCGTGCCAAAATTATATGAAAGAAAGAGAATAATAGATTAGTCGGTAAAACTGCGCATGTATATTTGTAAGCAATTGGCCTGGGTTCAAACCTGCAGCAAGGCATAAGAAAATTTTTTAATTTTAATAAATTAAGTATAATTCTTTGCTTGTATTTTTTATTTCTTAGTATTAAATAATGTAATTATATTGAATTACAGGGAAAAATTAAAAAAATAATTAAAAAAAATATAAAAAAAATTTGGTTCGTCGCAGACGGTAATCGAACTCGTGACAACAAATTTTTGTTAAATAAAACCACTTCGGGTAGATTGCAGCTTAGCCAGCTGAACCACTAACCAATTCAAAATATGTAATCTTATTTTCATAATAATGTGAACATAACTAAAATGAATAATGCACTTTTTTATTTGGAGCCCTCTGCCTGGGCTGCCTCTTGTACACATAATGTGTATAAAGTAAAAGGCCTATATCTTCGCTATTTGGCACGATCGCAATGAAATTTGGACAATCTGTGTATTTTAACAAAGTACATGAACTTTTTGTGCGACAACATTTTGCACGCAAAGTGCATTGGGGTTGCCGGCCGGACTGTTGATGGTGTGAGAAAAAACAGCCTGTCGTGACGTTGAAAGAGAAATGATGTCTTTCATGCGGTAAACTAAGGGCAGTTTTAAGGAGTTGTCATCGAGTTTTAACAAAACTCAACATCTTCTTAGCGATTGATAAACAATTTAATAGCCTTACGCTATAAAATGGGTCTCCAAGGCGCAAAAAAAACTGCAACTGGAGCGAAGCATTGTGACGGATCCCAACAACCTGCGGCGGGCTCTCAACAGCAGCCGCCTTTGACACAGCCCTCGACCCCAGAATTAAAACCCAGAATTCTGAGGTCAAGTGTTAGGAAAGAGTATCCGAAGGTGCTGTGTGTGACTAAACGTTCCACCGCTAATTTCATTTTCGTCTCCTATGGGAGCACAAATTTTGATCCCTATAGCCCCGTAAATTTATCCCCCCAGGAACTACTGGCCAATATGGGCACTCCAGGCACTTAGTCTGTCTCACCACAAGCCCTCATAGCTATCCCACCTACGAAACAGATATTTGTTTCGCGGCTCTCCCCTGGTCAAACATCTGAAGATGTAATGCCTTTATACGAGGCAAAGTTAGAGCTGAAAATTTAAAATTAAAGGTGGAAAAATTTTAATTTTCTTAAGCTAGGGATTTCATCTTTCAAAATAAATGTCCGAAATGAATTCTTTGCCACGATATGCTCATTCATATTCTGGCCTGAGTATGTTGTTGTTAAAGAATATGAAGCTAAGAAAAAGAAACGGCCTGTTAGGATAACTCTTCCTTAGCCCGATCTGTGCACTGTGCCCTCTACATCCTCTGACTCTTTCCAAAAAAGGCTTGCGTAGTAAGCTGCCTAAATTGTATTCTGATAGTCTTGGATTCGCCTCTCAAGTTTTTGTGTTTACAGAAACCTGGTTAAAGCCGGAGATTAGCTGGAAAAACTTCACAAAATATCGGTTAGATCGGCCTGCCAGGAGCGGGGGTGGAGTCCTCATAGCGGTTAACTCCACTCTCACGTTAGAATTATTAACTTTCGAGGAAAGCATCGAAGTTTAATTCCTTTGTGTGAAGCTATCATTTAATGCCGCTTTGTTTTTATTACATGTTCCCACATTCCTCCATTGTCGGAACTTCCTATTATTTGGAAACCCCTTTCCGCCATTCGAATGGTTTCTGATATGAATCATTTAGTAGTCTTGGGTGATTTTAATATCCCTAGGGCTTTTTGGTCCTTAAATAACTCCTCTAAGACTCTTCAATCCTCAACACAGCATGATTTTATTGCTGGCTTGTTCGACATTTCGCTGTCTCAAGTCAACCATGTACGAAATTCCTTAGAGCGCATGCTTGATCTTTGTTTTGTCTCTGATTCGGCGAGTGTTCTGGGTCCCTTATTGTTTACATAATTTAATCATGATCTGCCCGAAGTTTTGACAAATTTAGAGTACTCATGTAAGCTGATGATGTCGAGCTTTGTGTGCAATACAAGGACGTCGCTTACCAGTCTGATTTACAAACAGATCTTGATAGCTTTCAAACCTGGTTCCGCATAAACCTATTAAACTAAAATGGCTCTAAATGCAATCTAATGATATTCTCTCGTATCGTCGCTAACCTTGCAATTTACACGCTTAACTGATGATCTTTGGAAAGAATTAACTAATTTGATGACTTGGGCGTTCGCCTAGATCCCAAACTTGACTTTATCGATCATATTTCATATGCCGGGTATGCTGGGATTTATTAAACAGTGGTCGAAAGAATTCGGTGACCCCTATTACTTTATGTAACTATCTATATATATATATATTTCATTAGTTCGTCCAATGTTAGAATATGGATCTTGCGTTTGGAGCCCCCAGTATGGAGTCCATACTATTCGCATTAAATCGGATCAAAGGAACCTTTTGTTTTCGCTCTACGCGGTTGAAACTGGGATGCTAAACAGAGATTACCCTCCTATTATACTAGACTTCTCCTTATGAACTTACCCTCCTTGGCCAATTGTAGAACAATGCTAGTCATTACCTTTATTTATAACCTTATTCACGTGATGTGGATAGTACTGACTTGTTAGGCCAGCTCAGTTTCTACGTTCCGAGTAGAAATACTAGATCGTACTTAGTTTTGCGCCAATATAGAACCTCCTATGAACTGCGTGAACCCTTTTAGAATACTGTGTTCATGTTATTATGATTTGTATTCGGTAATCTCACATGTTGATAGTCTGCCTAAACTAAAAACTTTAATCCTTACCCACTTAGATCGCATGCATGCAAACATTCAGGCAGCTCGCCGGTAGTGTATATCCTCGTATTCTTTTCTATATTTTCATAAGGGCCACTTGAGTGTACTGACCGTAGTGCATCAACGGCCATACTATATATATTAACATGAAATCGGTACATTTTTGCGAAAGTGAAATCCGGAGCGAGCTCGATTTTAATCATATTAATTTTATGTAAATCGGATTTGTTCAAGTTTTGCGGTTAATGCGGCTAGAATCTTACGGATTATGAGCTGCAGTCAACAAATAATTTTCTTGATCTGATAATTAAATACAATTAACAATTACAAATTACATATTTGCAAGGTATTTAAACAAAATCATTTCTAGTCTTGCGGATATGAAACTGGAAAAAAGTAAATTTAAAGGACTGGTAACGTAAAAAAAAATAATGAATATTTGCAATATTTTTAAATGAAAAAACCATCCACTTAGAATTCACTTAAAAATGATGGATATCCTATTAAGGAGATTTATGATATTCATCATGTGACGCCTCCTAAGGAGGCGCACAAATCTCGGCCTCTTTTAATTCCCGTCGCCCGCCGCGCTACGTCGCAGGGAGTGCGCCCTGATCGCGGGGCCGCTATCACCAAGTCATCACGTGCCCCATAAGTGCTGTCAGCGCCCATCAGTGCCGCGAGCCCCCAAATAAATCCACAGTGACGATCAACGCAGAGCCGCTACGCCTGCGCTTGCCAGTGCCACCGGCAAAGAATAATGTGCGCCCGTGCCCACCTTTGACTTCCGGTCCCGGTCAGTGCTTCCAGTGCCCCCCGGTGCTCATCAGTGCCCGTCAGTGTCCGTCAGTGCCCGTCAGTGCCCGCCAAATAATACAAATTAATACAAAAATTAATAATAAAAAAATTGTATGTTGACCTCTGAACCAAACGATCCCCGCGAAAATACATTCATATTTAAATAATTATGTTTTATATATATATAGTGACACAGTCCCACAAACTTAGTACATGCCAACTTAATTACATATGATTATACATGTAATGTAATCATCATACTCTTGGTACCCTACAAGTGTACAAACACATAACACATACACCCCATGCTACCCTACAACTATGATTCATTATTGCATGATAAGCATACCAGCAGTAGACCAAACAACTTTTATTGTCTAAACATCCTGCCCCATTTAATCTAAACATCCTGCCCCATTTTCACACGCTTAAGATCGGACTCGCTAACTCGTAAACAGAATTATCAAATTACAAAAGAGCAATTGAATTCAAGAGAAATCGAAGAGTCATTAAAAGCTATCACAATCCATAATTAAGCCCTCTCAGAATTTTCGAGATTCACCCAAGATCCACAAAAGCTCAAGACCGAGGCTTGAACGTCAACCCTTGCAGTACAATAAGTTAAGTTCAGTTTGAGACACGAAATTATTCGGTCGGTGTTCTTTAATAAAGAAATCTTGTATTAATTCGGTTAAATAAAAATAATTTTAATAATTTTTTTCCTAAATTGTTCCTAAATGCTACCCGTCGGTCTCTAATAAACCACTTTGGTTTACCAAGGAGCTGACGCGTCTAAAAAACGTAAAATCTAGGCTTTATAATAAATATAAACTCACTGGTTCAAAAACGGCTTTCTCATCTTATCTTAGTGCTCGATCTAACTTTACCGTGCTTAACGCTCAGTGTTACAAAAATTATTTGACTCGTTGTAAGGTCCAGTTCACGCAGGACCCTAAACAGTTTTATAACTTTGTTAACTCTAAACGTAAACCCACGTTATATCCTCCCTCGCTGTCTTTTAAGAATACTACAGTAAATTCTGATCAAGCAATTGCTAATCTCTTTGCTGAGTTTTTTAAAACGACATATTCGCCCTCAACATCTTCAGATCATACATTTTCTACAGCTATGCCCAGTTCGTCCCTAATCTTCAGTCCTATTTTAAACGAAAGCTCACTTATTCTTGATCTTCAACGTGTTAAGCCAGTTTATTCGCCAGGTCCCGATGGTATACCTGGCTCTGTGCTTAGGTATTGCTCCGAGGCGCTGTGTAACCCCCTTCTTAAATTGTTTACCTTGTCTTTAGAATCCTCAGAATTTCCCCTTATTTGGAGGGAATCATTTGTTATTCCTCTCCACAAAAAAGGTAGCAAATCGGATGCCAGTAACTATAGGGGTATCTCTAAGTTATCGGCTATCCCCAAACTTTTCGAGAATGTAATCACTCCTCACTTGCAACATCTATGCAGATCCGTCAGATCCGTTTTATGAGGCGAAGATCAACCACGACCAATCTTCTGGAACTTACCTCTTTCGTTATTAGGGGCTTCCAACAAAACTTTCAAACCGATGTTATTTACACGGACTTTAGTAAAGCTTTCGACTCGGTTAATCATTCTCTTCTGGTTAGGAAACTCGATTCAATGGGGTTTCCTAGTGATCTTCTTAAATGGATTTCGAGTTATCTAAGTGATAGGACCCAAAAGGTTCTGTTCAGAAACGTTCAATCCAATAGCCTTAGGGTCACATCTGGCGTCCCACAGGGTAGTCACCTTGGACCACTTCTGTTCACATTGTTTATCAATGATTTGCCGCAGGTTCTAACCAATTCCAGAGTACTTATGAACGCTGATGACGTTAAACTTTGCTTGCAGTATAGGGACATTTCTTGCCAATCTGACCTACAATCGGATCTTGATAACTTCCAAGCATGGTGTCATGCTAACGATTTACATCTCAACAGCTCAAAATGCAAACTGATGACATTTTCACGTGTTACTCCCCTGCTTGCAACCTATATGCTTAACGACTGCTCTTTGGAAAGAATTTCTATTGTTGATGATCTGGGTGTCCGCCTGGATCCTAAACTTTCGTTCTCTGAACATATTTCTTCTATGGTTAACAAAGCCAGAGGCATGCTGGGATTCATTAAAAGGTGGGCGAAGGAATTCGATTCTCCTTATGTAACGAAGACCCTCTTTACTTCGTTGGTTCGCCCTATATTGGAGTATGGTTCGTGCGTCTGGAGTCCTCAATTCGGGGTCCATAGTAGCCGCATTGAATCTGTCCAAAAGAACTTTTTGCTTTTTGCCCTTCGTGGCCTACCCTGGGATGCAAACCTTAGATTACCGTCTTACGCTAGTAGACTTCTCCTACTTAATCTACCTTCTTTAGCTAACCGTAGGACGATGCTTGGCGTCGTCTTTTTACATAAACTTATACACGGTGATGTGGAGAGCCCCTACCTTCTAGGCCAGCTCAATTTCCATGTTCCCCGTCTTTCTTCTAGAACTTTTATACCACTAGTAGTTAACCACTGTAGGCGTGAGTTTGAAGTACATGAGCCCTTTAGGGTTTTATGTACTGATTACAATCGTCTTTTTAGTAGCATTGAAGGCATTGAAAGCCTTCAAAAGCTAAAAACTGTATTGCTTGTAGTACTATCCCGTAGTGTATCCTAATTTTTCCTCGTTCTATTCTATTTTTTTACCTTCTCTCGCGTCTATCCAGTACGCGTTTCGTGCCGTACGTCACACGGCTGCGCCCCTCGGTCGGTTGGGCGGGAGGTGGGCGTGGGACCCCGCGCGAAAAAAAAAAAAAAAAAAAAAAACTTGCGAATTATCCGAGTATTTAATTGGCGCAGTCGGTAGGATCAAAATTTAAAAGAGTCCTTTCAGTACGGTACTGGTCAAATTTAGGGATATGCTATACAACTAGCTATCCAGACCAGCGAATTAAAACAGTGATTAAAAGTTCGATCCGCAAAAGAATCTACGTGCGTGTAGTATTCAAAACCGAAAAATCCCGTGCGGTCGGAAACAAAATTCAAATTCGAATTTTTAATTCTGTAAACATTTATTAAAACCAAAATCTTAGAAACACTAAAAATGGCAGTAGCAGCGCAACTCTCCGAGCTTCATCTCAATCAGCTACTGGCTCAAATCAAAGAGCTACATTACTACGATGGCACACCAGGAAAGCTATCGGTGTTCATCAGCCAGGTCGAACAATTATTAACCCTGTACCCCACACAAGATGCTCCTCAAGCCCACATCATTTACGGCGCTATCAAGCGAGTGATAGCCGACACTGCACTGGAGGCTGTTACTCAGGCAGGAGCGACAACCTGGATGGAAATCCGAGATGCCCTATCAACATCGTTCAAGGATCACAGGCCCTATGTCACGCTGGTAAAACAACTTGCAGAAACTCCATACCCTGGAAGCATCAGTAAGTTCATCCAGTCGCTGGAAGCTCAACATCGGAATATTTTTGATAACTTAGAACTATAAAGTGACCCTGTAAATAAAAGTAATTATTCCGAAATGTTAAAGAGGACTATCAAGTCCACCATTGATAGAAAATTACCCGATAAAATGTACATGGCTCGTAAGGAAATTGACACTATCCCAAAATTAAAACAAGCCACCATGGAACTAGGTCTTTATGATGCTAATCCTGAAGACGTTTATTTACAAAAATCTCACAATTATAGTCGCAAGAACAAGGGAAACAAAAACCAAAGTAACAACCAAAGGTATTACAATAACAGGCATAATACAAGTGCTTACTATTCATCAACCAATCAAAATAATTATCAAGCTAATAATTCGAATAGAAATACCCAGAATCGTAATTCAAATAACCCTGCCGTTGTAGACCCACAAACATTTAACAACTTTAGGAACAGTTTAAACCAAGGTAGGCAGAATAATCCCATGAATTACCAACCTTCTACTTCGCATAACCCAACTACTAACAGTCCCGTAAAGAGACAAAGGGAAAGCAATAGCGGACAGAGCAGAATGGACGTAGACGTAAATTTTCATCAAATTGCCTCGGAAACCTCAGACACGGGAGAAGAGGAAGAGCTAGTCCATATGTAAACATTAATTATGAGAACAATCTTTACAAAGGTACGATTGACACAGGGTCGTCCATCAATATCATTAGCGAAAATTTTGCGAATTTGAAAGAGGCAGTAGAAAATCTCACGGTACACAAGATTAAGGGCCCAATAAAATTAAACAAGAGCATAATAATCAAGCCCAGTGTTACATGTCCGTCCGAACAAAATTCTATGTGCATACATTTTCTCACAACTATGATTTCCTATTAGGTCATCAATATTTAAAAGATACCAAAGCAAAGATTGATGAGAAGGAGACTGTAACTTTAGGTTCAAAGACCTTTAAGTTCAGGTACGAGGAGAAAAAGGGCGAGACCGCATCAGTCAGATGCCTTAACCCAAAGAAAAAGGGCGAGACCGCATCAGTCTGATGCCTTGACCCAAAGAAAAAGGGCGAGACCGCATCAGTCAGATGCCTTGACCTAAAGAAAAAGGGCGAGACCGCATCAGCCAGATGCCTTGACCCAAAGAAAAAGGATGAGACCGCACTAGTAAAGCGCCTCAATCCAAAACCCAAAAAGGTTAATACAAAACTTAACCAAAAACCGGAGAAGACCGTACCTTCGAAGTGCCTTACTCCCAAAACCAGTAAAGATACAGAGGATGAAGATGCAATGCAATCTGATTCTCCATCTATTGCTGATGAAATAATTAAATTCGCGGTCAATAATGAATTACGCGAATGTAACGAGTTCAGACTCGAACATCTCAATGCTGAGGAAGTGGAACGTTTGAAGAGGCAATAACAAGTTTCCGATTCCTAGAATGGACGAAATACTTGATAAAATAGGTAGATGCCAATATTTCACCAAATACAGATAGGGGAAAACTCTATTGCAAAAACAGCGTTTTCAACCAAGCATGGGCATTACGAATATACTCGCATGCCCTTTGGCCTTAAAAATGCACCGGCAACCATTCAGAGATGCATGAACAATTTGTTAGAAGACTTAATCTATAGGGATTGTATACTTGGATGATATCATAATTTACTCCACTTAATTGGAGGAACATGTCTTATCACTAAGGAAAGTCTTTGGAAAATTAAGGGACACTAATTTAAAATTTCAATTGGATAAACGTGAGTTCATGAAGAAAGAAACAGAATTCTTAAGACACGTTGTTACTATTAGCGGAATTCGACCTAACCCAAACAAAACTAAAGCAATTACAAATTTTCCATTACAAAAACTCCAAAACAAATAAAATTATTTTTGGGATTATGTGGGTTCTATCGAAAATTCATTCCTAACTTTGCGAAGGTAGTTAAACCTATGACTCTTAAGTTGAAGAAAGGAGCGGTAATCGATATTAAATGTAAAGCATGCATAGAGTCATTTGAAAAGTTAAAGGTGTTGATAACTTCGGATCCGATTTTAATCTATCCTGATTTCTCAAAACCCTTTTCCTTTTGGCAGACCGTTTGAGATGTTAAGCGACCATAAACCACTGGTGTGGCTTAATAATAAAAAAGAGTCCAACATTAAACTTCAAAGGTGGAAAATCAAATTGAATGAATTTGATTACAAAATTAAGTATCTTCCATTCCGATGTATGTATGTATCTTCCGATGCTCTCTCCCGCACAGTAATAGAGGGAGCCATGGTCGGTAAAATCGCGGACAGCATGGATGCAACAATGCATAGTGCTGCTTTCCATTACGGAAAGACCCCTGAACTATTTCTCTAGGCAAATAGAGATAGAAAAGGGAGAAACAAACACAGTTAACACGAGACATTATTTTCAGAAATTAAAAATTAAAATCATATATGAAGAAATGACGATCGAGTTAGCTCAAACCATTATCAAAGAATATTTGTGCACAAAGAAAAGTGCTCTTTATTTCCAAGATGATGATGACTTCCTGATATTCCGCAGGGCATACATTGAAACCATAAGCCCTAATAGTTTTACAAAATTCGCATATACAACCAGATACCCCACAAGGGAAGAATGGAGACGAGGGAGTGTATCCGAACGAGACGAAGTATCCCTCTACACCGACGGCTCGAAAATGAGATGTGGTGTAGGGGCCGGAATATTCGCCGACAGCTGGGGAGAAGAAGATTCATTCAACCTCCCAGCGTCAGCGACAGTGTTCCAGGCAGAGGTATTCGCAATTCTGAAAGCTGTCGAACTCTCAGAAAACCGAGACCTCAAGAATACCAAAGTAAGGATATACTCGGATAGCCAAGCGGTTATCAAATCTCTAGCATCAGCAAGAACAACATCGACTCTTGTAGCCCAATGTAAGGAGGCGCTAAATAGACACGCGGAAGATAACACGGTACAAATAGTATGGGTACCGGGACACAACGATATTCCAGGAAACGAGAAAGCTGACGAGCTGGCCAGGCAAGGGTCAGAAAAGAGCTCAGACGCCACAAACATACAAATCTCCCTGAACTCAGTCCAGAGGGAAATCCTCGTCCATTTTAAACGACTAGCCAGCAAAGAATGGTCAACGATGACTGAGAACAGAAGATCTAGGCTATGCTGGCTATGCTGATCTCCAAAAGCAAAAAGGACATCAGAAGAATAACGTCAACCCTCACGGGGCATTGGCCAATAGGCACTCATGCCTGTTAAAAATGGGCCTTCCCCATAACACATATTGCAGAAGCTGCAAAGAAGAGACCGAGAAGGAGACCCCGGAGCACCTGACACTTCGGAGCTCACCAGCTAGGGTCGCTAAGGGAGGTGGGGTGGCAATCAGTGAATGCCATCCTAGCATACCTGAACGACACTGGCTGGTACTGAAGTGAATGAGCCGGCTACGACAGTCGAGGGTGTGGACCAAAACGGAGCTCAGCTCTAATTGGAGGCTACCAGGGTAGCCTTACCACTTTTACCTACCTTTACCTACCTTCACAAAATTGTTGCGATGTACCAAAAAGCTAATTGATATTCTGACTTATGCCGAATTTAAAGACTTAATCTTAAAGAAGAATAAAGAATTTTTGCACCCAGGTATAGAAAAAACTATTAATTGGTTTAAAGAAGAATATTACTATCCTGATAGTCAGAAACTAATTCAGAACATAATCAATGAATGCGATGTCTGCAACATAGCCAAAACTGAACACAGGAATACCAAACTCACATTCGAAACAACTCCAGAAGTGGTAAACGCCAGAGAAAAATATGTAATTGATTTTTATCTCACAGGGAATCAAATTTTCCTATCATGCATAGACATCTATTCGAAATTTGCTACATTGATTGAAGTAAAAAGTAGAGATTGGTTAGAAGCAAAGAGAGCCATCATGAAGGTATTAATCGATATGGGAAAACCGCAAAACATAAAGGCTGATAAAGATTCAGCATTCATGTGTATAGCACTACAAAATTGGTTAAAATCGGAGGGCGTAGATATAGCCATCACTACAAGTAAAAATGTTGTATCTGATATAGAAAGGTTTCATAAAATGGTAAACGAGAAGGTCAGAATCATTGGTAGCGAACAAAGCATAGAAGATCGATGTACAAAATTTGAAACGATCCTTTATGCTTACAACCACAAAACAAAGCATAATACCACTAAAAGAACTCCAGCTGATATTTTTTTATATGCAGGAAGCCCCGACTTTACAACAAAACAAACAAAACAAATAAAACGACGTACAACAAAACAAAATTAACAAAATTAACAAAATTGACACATTAAACAAAAACAGACACAGTTATGAAGTTGATACGAAATATAGGCAATCCCCATTAGTTAAAAGCAAAGAAAGGTCAGATAAAACAAGTGGACGATAAACACTTCGAAAAGACAAATAGAGGCATGAAAATTGTACACTACAAGTCTAAATTCAAAAAACAAAAGAAGACTAAAAAAAGTAAATACGACAATTCCAGACCCATCAAAGAAGTATAAGAGATGCCCCCTATTTCCCATATTAATGATCTGTCTGGCAATTATCACCCTCATCACTACGGTTCGAGGGAGTAGTATAGAAGTAAACTCAATTAGTGCCAAAAACGGATACCTAATATTCCAAACAGGAATTACGGAAATACCCACTAGCTTTGAATACCTTAAGCATAAACATAACTAAGACCATACTAATGTTCGAGAACTTATTGGAAGAGGCGAAATCCTTTCCCGATGAAATCCATGTAGAGTACCTAGTCGAGAAGCTGAAAAGGGAAATAAACGGTTTGAGGATAATAAAAAGAAACAAACGAGGTCTGGTGAACATGGTAGGAACGGTATACAAATATTTATTCGGCACGAGAAAGATCAGCAAGTAGCAGTTCTAATCTTCAATATGCAACAATTCACCAAATATATCGAGGATATAGAAATGGGTATGCAACTCACGAGACTGGGAATTTTTAATCCGAAATTACTTAAACAAGATTATTTGAAACTAATTTATTTTGAAAAATTGCTAAAAATTAAGACATCTACTTGGCTTAAAACATATACAAATGAAATTTTAATCATTTCCCATATTCCTAGCGAAATCACGAAAGAAAGAAATATTCCCATATCCCGATGAGTCCAACTACATCCTCACCGAACCTATATTTGATAAGTTTTATATTTATGACAAGATGGACATACAGTCGGGTGTCCCGACAGTAGAATACCCTGTACCATTACAAGTCGCCGCTTGATTTGGTTCCCGAGAATAAGAAGCCAAAAACTAAACAAGTAAGAAAGCTACAGTCGAGTGAGCTCGATTGTGAGATACCCGCTACCCATAGTAAATAGTTAATACATTTTTGAACATAGCGGACAAATGCAAATGCAAGTGTAATATAATCACATGCATACAAAAATACATACACATGTATCTATGTGTGTAAAAACGCGTTATTATTGCATTAAATTGGCTACAAACGGACAGACACACAGACAGACAGACGGACATGGCTAGATCGTCTCGGCTATTGACGCTGATCAAGAATATATATACTTTATAGGGTCGGAGATGCCTCCTTCTACCTGTTACATACATTTCCTGCCGGCACAAAGTTATAATAATATAATGGGTAGCGGGGATAAAAACGGAGATAAATTGACATATAATGCAAATGTCAGCTGAACCAAAATTACAGTCGATAGCTCAGTGGATAAAACTGCGCGTGCATTTTTGTAAGCAACTGGCCTGGGTTCGATTCTGCCGCCAAATCATAGTAATTTATTTCTTTTTTTAATAAAATAGTATAGGTTTTTATTGCATTTTTTTATTTTTCAGTATAATAATATATATATAAAAATTTTGATTTACAGTTAAAAATTACACTTCGCGTAGACTTCAGTTTAGTCAGCTGCACCATCAAGCAATTCGAAATCAGTAATCTTAATTTCATAAAAATGTGAAATGAACATTTTGATTTGGATATTTGGAGCCCTCTGCCTGCGCTGCCTCTGGTATACATAATATGTATAAAGTAAAAAGGCTATATCTCCGCTATTAATTGAACGATCGCAATGAAATTTGGATAATCTGTGTATTTTGATAAAATAGATACAGGATTTGAATATGGTTTACATAACTTTATAAATTTGGGAGAAATACGTTTTTTTTTTAAAAAGCTCCTCCAAAAAGGGGAGCAGAAAAATTGAAAACAAACTTGATCTCAGTGCAGATATAAGAAATCTCAAAATCTAAAATCTCAAGTTTCGTGTTTCTAGCTCTTATAGTCTCTGAGATCTTGGCGTTCATACAGACAGACGGACAGACAGACAGACGGACAGACGGACGGACGGACGGACAGACAGACATGGCTATATGGACTCCAGTTCCAAATCAATTAGGTCGAGCCAAACATATTAATCACTTGGAATATTCCTGAAACAACTATTAATCAAAACTGAATCAACAATAGAGTTTCTATACAAGGAAACAACATTATTAAAATCAAGAATTGTACTATGCAAATAAATGAATTTATAATTTTAAACAACTTTGCAGATTTTACACAGTCAATTTATATTGTTAACAACGTAACCAAAATAGAACCTTTGTCATACATTTAAACAAAAGAAATAATAGAATTCCATGTAAAATATTACAACGTGTTTCAAATTATATGTCATCACAATCTTAAAATTAAGCCTGTATGTCATTTATAAATTTAAGAGTATACCTAAGCAGCTCATTATTAAATATAAGAACAAACAAGAAGAACAGCCGATCCCGGAACAAATTGTAAATGATCAGATCATTTCGGAAAATAACATTACGATTTATCCCAAATTATCTGCCTGAGGAAAGTCCAAATTTAAAAATTGGGGGAGTGACATATCCACAGGCCACAGACTTAGTACATGCCTACTTAATTAAATATGATCATACATGCGATATAATCATCATACCCTTTTCTACCCTACAAGTGTACAAAAACATTACACATACACCCCATGCTACCCTACAACTATGAGTCATTATTGCATGATAAGCATACCAGCAGTAGACCAAACAACTTTTATTGTCTAAACATCCTGCCCCATTTTCACACGCTTAAGATCGGACTCGCTAACTCGTAAACAGAATTATCAAATTACAAAGTAGCAATTGAATTCAAGAGAAATCAAAGAGTCAATAAAAGCTATCACAATCCATAATTAAGCTCTCTCAGAATCTTCGAGATTCACCCAAGATCCAAAAGCTCAAGACCGAGGCTTGAACGTCAACCCTTGCAGTACAATAAGTTATGTTCAGTTTGAGACACAAAATTATTCGGTCGGTGTTCTTCAATAAAGAAATCTAGTATTAATTCGGTTAAATAAAAATAAAACATTTTTATTTAACTTCCGAATTATCCGAGTATTTAATTATATATATATAATTCACTTGTGACAGAGTTTTTTGTTAACTCCTCCGAAACGGCTTGACCATTTTTTTTTTACTTTTTTTGTGTATACTAAGTAGGTCTGTAAATTGGAAATATTAAATTTGTATCTCCTACATGGTAAGAATAACGCTGTCCATGAAGAAATTACTTATTTGTTCATTTTTATACCCTTGTAGAGTATTATAATATAAGTCAGAAGTTTGCAACGCAGTGAAGGAGACATCTCCGACCCTATAAAGTATATACATTCTTGATCACGTTAACAGTCGAGTCGATCTAGCCATGTCCGTCTGTCCATCTGCCCGTTTCTACGCAAACTAGTCCCTCAGTTTAAATACTATAAGTTATTCCAGAATTTCCGTTTTTTTTTTTTTTAATTCTGCAAGGGTATATAAGCTTCGGTGAACCGAAGTTAGCTTCCTTTTTTGTTTTTATGTAGTTTTAAGGCATAGTCGTTTTTAGTGTGTTTCATCTTTTCCATTGGGAAGTTTTTTTATTTCATTTTATAGTATTTATGAAATGAAGATTTAAAGTTGTAGTTAAAATAAAAATTGGAATATATTTTATCCGACACAGATTTTAGACCGACGTAGTATTTTCATAAAAGTTTCAAAACTCTACTTACCATTATAGACAGTTTTAAAGATATAAAATCTCCTTAATACTTTTTTAATTTATTTAAGAGTTGACCACTTTATTTCACTAGTAAAACTAAAATATCTACATATGTGTATAAAGCACAAACGATATAGACAGCATACGACGCGATCGATTAACACCAAGCCTCTAAGCAATTGGATTTGAGCACTATATGTGCAAGCTTCATCAACTATCTAAATGTCAACACTTTTAGTACTACTAACAATAAAAATGTAAACGACTAGAACTGCATAAGCAAGACAAATTTGTCGCAACAAATAAATGCTGAAAAATAAGAGCAATAAATGCAATGAAATTAAGGGCAACGTGCACAGTGAATCAAAGTGTTACACTTGAACCCCAATCAGAAAATATCTGTGTCTTTTTTTAATCGGTTATAAACTAAATAACAAGAGCTCGAGCTAGCCAAATCATAATTAAATTCGATAAAAATCGAAAAAAAAAAGTTGGGCTTAAATATAATAAAACAAGTTTAAGTTTATTTTATTTTAGTTTACAATTAAAGTTACTAAAAAAGGGCGGAAAAAGCGTTTCTTTTGGAGGTGAACAGTGTTCTTTTCTGTTCTTTTTCAGTCAAGATACTGTAGGTTTACGTATAAAGTTTTATGTATTTCTTGTTCTTATTTTGTTTGTTGCAAAAGGTTTTTATTAAAATTAAGAACCTTTTCTGCCCACTATATTTGTGCTATATTTATGGTAAATAATTCGTATAAAAAATAATTTATTGGTAATTGGTAATAAAAAATAATTAAAGAAAAAGCGATCAACGTACATATGCAAAAATATGTATGTATATGTTTGAAGTTATATGTATGTTCTTAAAAGTGTAGCACTTGCTGGAAAATAAATACTTTTTAGCGCCATCTGTAGGTCAATTGAAAGTCCGGTGGCTACAAATAGTGGCTAACTTTAAGCAAACAGAATGTAAATAAATATATAAATAATAAACACTGGCTAATGTAAACTTTTTCCATTTCACCTACTTTCACATGATGGTTACTGCTACTTTTCCGGTGTCATCGTCGATCTTTCCATTTTTGGCGACTGCAGAGTATAGACGCATAACCTAAGGACGATGGCGCAGGCGCAGCTAAGCTTTGAGTATCGATAAGCATCTGGACAGGATCTCAGTGAGAGAGACAGTGTAATCCGGACATTAAAATTTCCCCACCCATTAGAATATAAGGCCTAACCGACATGTCTATGTGGGATCCATCAATTGTAGTGGGCGTTTTCATTTCTAAAAAATTTCTATCCCATCCTTATTAAATGAGTTTGAAGTCAAGATAATTAATTTCGATTTTTTTTATTTTTTTTATCATTTTTCCAACATTTTAAGGGAATTTTTAATAGCCCAAGATTTTCTGGATTACAAATATTTGAATTCTCATCCTTCCGCGTCTTAAAATCAGTCAAAATTAAAAAATTCACGATTTTAACGCTGCAAATGCCCTTGCGCGCTACGGGTACCCCTAAATTTAAATTTGCAGTTTATTATAGATTAATTTAAAATCAAAATCATTCCGATTGGTTGCATAGTTTTTGTATAATATTACCTGAAAGTCAACCACTTGCACTTATTGTTTTGTGTGTTGCAAAAACCGAAATATTTTTTAATTTTAAATGCTCATAGCTTATACAAAAATGGAATGAAAATTTGGAATCGTTAGGAAATTCTCTGTCTATTAAGTATAATTTCTATCGTTTTTGCGACTATGACTTTTTTGATTTTCGCAACGCTATTTGTTTGAGAGGCGCCACTGTGCGACGTTAATTTCCGAATATCTATTCAACCTCATCAAGTAGCCATTCCCCAGACACAAATTTCCGGGCTGAACAAATCCATTTCGGCAGAGTCGACGAGACTCTGTCAGTTTCCAATTCGCTCCCCTACCATGCCGGGTAGGAATTACCGGAATTAGCGTGCACATTGCCCTCCCATCCAGTTTCCAGGAATTCTTTCAAGGACCTGCTCGATCTCCTATGGGCAAACCCATCAACATTCGGAGGGGAGCTGCCGTAGCACCGATAGCTGCAAGACGTGTGGGGACCACCACACACTGCTACACATTCACAAGAAGCGCCCCCCTCGTCCTTCAACGCTGCCGACATCATCTCGTCCACGTCCTGGACGCTCGGCGCGACAGCCCGTCTCCCGGTCTCCACTACCACGCTCGGCTGCCAAGGAGCTAGTGCGTCCGGCGGCCCCCACTGCACCTCCGAACGTGGCTGCGTACCTGCAGCAGAAGGTGGTCCACATCCTTCCGACAGTCTGCGTGTTCACTCCGCAGTCCCGGGCCAATTTTCTTCGAGCGGGACTTGGGATTTTCATCCTCCAGCGACCAGCCGGCTTTCTTTTGGAACGAACCCAAATGGTAAAGGTTTCTTAAATATTTGATTATATAAAAATAAGTCGGGTTTTCCTGTATGACTGTGGCCATCCAGAACGCACGAACCGATTTACACGGTTTTGCATTCTTTGGAATGGTCTCAGGCTGCGCAAGGTTAAACATACTATAAACCAATATTTTAGTAAAGGGCGCAGGCGCGTAAATCATTGTTTGACAGCTACTCATTATTCTCTGCTGATTTCATGTGACAAACCGGCATTGTGTTTTCTGCCAAATTAGGAACAAATTTGAAAAAATAAGTTATTCGCTTCCTAACATTTCAATTGAAAAACATCAAATCAGTCACGTGTATTTTTTTCAATTTCAACAGCAGGCATTTGTTCTTAAGGTGGTAAGTTGAACTGTGTAAATTATGTGGATCGTGCATTTGAGGTTAAATTTACCACTCTGTCCATAGTCCAAAATGCCTAGACCACCACGTTCGAACACCGGCCACCGCGCAAGACATGCAAGCCAGCATCGAGTGTATTAACACAACTTGAGCGAAGAAAGACAAAATGTAATAAGAGAAAAACGCGTGGACACACGACGATCATTGGCATCATACAATCGCTTGGCATTCCAATATGATCCCACAGCGAACTACTTGATGATGAAAATTTAGATATTGGACCAATGACGACTATATGCCGATATTGCAGTGCGTTAAAGTTTAAAAAGAGAAACGGCTGGATTGTGCTGCGCAAGTGGAAAACTCAAAGTGGGTCCATTACTTACACCACCACAGGCACTGAAAACATTGTTCGATGGAAGTAATCCCGATTCCAGCCATTTTCTTCAACAAATCCTCGAATACAATAACTGATTTCGCATGACTTCCTTTGGAGCTATTATTCGAGAAGACGACTTCATGCCGACTTGCAATGTAAAAGATACAACACACAAAACCAATTACTCACACCAACACAATGAATTGCAACACATAACAACTACATATACACCACACACTACACCTTCACTAGATCAAAAGTTACACCATATTCTTTAACAATTGATTGTTTGAAATTACAGATACAAGGAAAAATATATCATTTCCATGGTTCAATGGTGCCAACACCAGATGCACTGCATCAATTTCTGTAAATATAATTCATTTCGTCGATGGTGGATCAGCTAAATGTGCGGTGCAAAATACAGGGAACACAACATTTAAAGAGAAGAATTATTGAACAGTTGCAAGCATTTTTCCAAGACAATAACGATGTGGTTAATATGTTCAAAACAGCATTGAAACGAATGCCATCGGATAGGCACAAATTTGTCATAAGAGCGGATTGTACCCCAACAGGTGAACATGTGCGAAGATTCACAGCACCCACTGTTAATGACGTTGCTGCAATTATTGTTGGCGATTCAACTAAATCGCGAGACATTGTCGTTCAGCGGAGAAGCAATATCATGCATCGTGTGAACGAGACACATCGTTTGTACGATGCGTTACAATATCCAATCATTTATTGGCAAGGGCAAGACGGATATGACATCACGTTGACGATGGTCGATCCAATTACAGGTACAATATTCACACACTAATTATTGATATAATTGCTATTATTGTTTTCCATTAGCAATTTAATTTTTAATTTTGCATTTTCAGGAGTATCAACGAAGAAAAATCTAAGCGCAATGAATTATGCGTATCGTATGATCGTACACATGAAGAGAATGTCATTCTGAAGTGCCGTCGGCTATTCCAACAATTCGCTGGTCAAAGTCGAGACTGAACGTTTTGCGTTCATCCAATTCAATCAGGCAAAGCTACGATACACGCAAGTATATAGCGTGATGTTTTTCATTCAGATAGTGATGTTCAGAATATTGGACGTCTGACGAATCTCCCATCATCTTATATTGGAAACCCACGCCACATGCAACGTAAACATATATACATATGGACGTTGATGCACTACGGTCAGTACACTCAAGTGGCCCTTATGAAACCAGGCACGTGCCTGTTAGGGTTAGGTATTAGTAGACGCGATGGAAAATATTGAAAAGAATGCGAGGAAATAAACTACCGGCGAGCAGCCTGAGTGTTTGCATGCATGTGATCTAAGTGTGTAAGGATTAAAGTTTTTAGTTTAGAAAGACTATCAACATGTGAGATCACCGAATACAAATCATTATAACTTGCACACAGTACTCTAAAGGGATCATGCAGTTCATAGGAGGTTCTACAATGGCGCAAAACTAAGGGTATGTACGATCTAGTATTTCTACTCGGAATGTGGAATTGAGCTGACCTAACAAGTCAGTACTTTCCACATCGCCGTGAATAAGGTTATAAATAAAGGTAATACCAAGCATAGCTCTACGATTAGCCAAGGAGGGTAAGTTAATTAGGATAAGTCTACTATAATAGGAGGGTAATCTCTGTTCAGCATCCCAGTTTAAGCCGCGTAAAGCGAAAAGCAAAAAGTTCTTTTGAACCGATTCGATGCGTTTACTGTGGACCCCATACTGGGGGCTCCAAACGCAAGATTCATATTCTAAGATAGGACGAACTAGTGAAATATATAAAGTTTTAGTTACATAGGGGTCATAAAATTCTTTCGACCACCGCTTAATAAATCCCAGCATATCTCTGCTTTATTCACCATGCACGAAATATGATCGATAAAGTCAAGTTTGGGATCCAGGCGGACACCCAAGTCATCAACTGAGTTAATTATTTCCAAAGAGCAGCAGTTAAGCGTGTAAATTGCAAGCTTGGGAACGACACGAGAGAATGTTATTAGCTTACATTTAGAGCCATTTAAGTTTATTAGGTTTGGAAGCTATCAAGATCTGTTTGTAAATAAGACTGGTAAGCAACGTCCTTCTACATCACGCAAAGCTTGACATCATCAGCGTACATTAGTACTCTAGAATTTGTCAAAACTTCGGGCAGATCATTAATAAATAATGTAAACAACAAAGGACCCTGGTGACTCCCTTGCGGGACACCTGAGGTGACTTGGAGAACATTAGATAAATTATTTTTAAAGAGGACTTTTTGAGTCCTGCCAGTCAGATAACTAGAGATCCATCTAAGAATATCAATGGGAAAACCCATTAAGTCGAGTTTCTTGAGGAGAAGGGAATGATTAACGGAATCAAATGCTTTACTGAAGTCAGTATAAATTACATCCGTTTGAAGGTTATTCTGGAAACCCCCTATAATGAAGGCAGTGAGCTCCAGAAGATTTGTGGTTGTTGATCTTCGCAAGCTATAAGAATACGTCTGATTTAGGTCAGTGGAAGTGAAGTATGTTGTTTGAAAAAAATGGGCAAAAAGATCGGCAATTGCCTGATCGCCCTTCACAGTTGCGTTTGCAAAAGAAACTGATGAAAGTGATGTTACCGCCTTACGTTTAGTATTAACAAAATTATAAAACTGTTTAGGATTCTGAGAAAATTGGACCAACGAGTCAATTTTTGTAACACCGTGCGTTCAGTACGGTGAAGTTTGACCGAGCCCATAAATATTAAGAGAGGTCAGAACGAGAACATGTTTTTTTTAAATTTCGTGTACAGCCTTGACTTTTTTTCAAGTGACTCAATTCTTTAGTAAACCAAGGTGGTTTATTTGAAATAGAGGGATAGTATAAGGGAACACATTCGGAGAAGAATGAATTCATCGCGTTGTAAAAAATGTCCACGGCATCAGCCATGTCAGTGCACATGTATAGATCAGACTAGTTAAAGTCCGAAATAAAATTATTCAGCCGGTCGAAATCCGACTTGCGAAAGCAGCAAACTCTTTTGGCTGGTCTATCAGATTTCTTCAGTATATCAGCACTGTCGAGTGTCACATCGAAAGTAGGATGATAGGGATCTTCAGGTTGCGTCAGCGGCGCCACCCTCAGTAAACTGACACTCGCCGGATCAGAGACAAAACAAAGATCAAGCAAGCGCTCTAAGGAATTTCGTACATGGTTGACTTGAGACAGCAAAATGTTGAACAAGCCAGCAATAAAATCATGTTGTTTTGAGGATTGAAGTGTGTTAGAGGAGCTATTTAGGGACCAAATAGCCCCAGGGATATTAAAATCACCCAAGACTACTAAATGATCTCTATCAGAAAGCATATTGGAAACCATCTGAATGGCGGAACGGTGGTTCCAAAGAATAGGTAGTTCCGACAATGGAGGAATGTAGGAACATGTAATAAAAACAAAGCGACCATAAAATGATAGCTTCACACAAAGGAATTCAACTTCGTTGTTTTCCTCGAAAGTTACTAATTCTGACGTGAGAGTGGAGTTGACCGCTATGAGGACCCCACCCCCGCGCCTGATAGGCCGATCTAGCCGATAAATCGTGAACGCAGCTGGGAAAACTTCGGAGCTAAGAATCTCCGGCTTTAACCAGGTTTCTGTGAACACAATAACATGGGATGAGAATGCAAAACTATCAGAATACAACTTAGGCAGCTTACTACGCAAGCCTCTTGCATTCTGATAGGAGATTAACAGAGAAGTATTTAGTTTTTTTGAACAGAGGCAGAGGATGTAGAGGGCACAGTGGTCAGATCGGGCTTAGGGAGAGTTATCCCGACAGGCCGTTTCTTTTTCTTAGCTTCATATTCTTTGACGACAACATACTCAGGCCAGAATTTGGTTGAGCATATCGTGCCAAAGAATTCATTTGGGACATTTATTTTGAAAGATGAAATATCCCTAGCGTAAGAAAATTTCAATTTTTCCACCTTTAATTTTAAATTTTCACCTCTGACTTTGCCTCGTATAAAGGCAATTACATCTTCAGATGTTTGACCAGGGGAGAGCCGCGAAACAAATATCTGTTTCGTAGGTGGGATAGCGATGAGGGCTTGAGGGGAGACAGACGGAGTGCCTGGAGTGCCCATATTGGCCGGTAGTTCCTACGGGGATAAATTTACGGGGCTATGGGGGGTCAAAATTTGTGCTCCCATAGGAGACGAAATTGAAATAAGCGGTGGAACGTTTAGTCCCACAGCACCTTCAGATACCGCCTCCTTCCTAACACTTGACCTCAGAATTCAGGGATTTGATTCTGAGGTCGTAGGCAGTGTCAACGGTGGCTGCTGTTGAGAGCCCGCAGTAGGTTGTAGGGATCCGTCGCCCTGCTGCACTCCAGTTGCAGTTTTTTTGCGCCTTGGAGACTCATTTAATAGCGTAAGGCTAATAAATTGTTTATCAATCGCTAAGATGTTATGAGTTTTGTTGAAACTCGATAACAGCTCCTTAAAACTGCCCTTGGTTTGCCGCATGAAGGACATCATTTCCCTTTCAACGTCACGACAGGCATCGTAACAGTAGCGCAAGCCGTTGTTTTTTCTTACATCATCAACAGTCCAGCCGGCAACCCCAATGCACTTTGCATGTAGAATGTTGTCGCACAGCCAGCGGCCGATGGTAAGATCACTTGACAAAACTGCCTTTTTGCAGGTTTTGGAGAAGCAGACAATATCGGAAGACATTATTTTGGACTTACCACTGTACTTGAAGCAATAGATGAGGGGACGAAAGATATCAAAAGAAAAGTGCAGCTGCACCGAGAGAGTTGACGCGCTAGAGAGCAGGGGAGTGTGAGAGTAAGCGAGCTTAGAGAAACGTTTAGCTGTCGCGACAGAGCAACAACGGCTAAACGAGAGAGGTGTAAAGAGGAAATGCAAAAAAAAACACAAGAAGAACAAACACTGGCAGCACACTTAAGTTATGAAATAAAGGTATTAAATAAGTTAATAAAGTTTATAAAGTTGCATGCACACGCGAAGTGAACGGGAACTATGTATATAGAACACAAAGTAGAAGTTTTAAACAAACCCCAGCGGTTTTAACGTAAAGAATTTTACAAAAACGAGAGCGCAAGAAAAAACAAGTAAGAAAGCTACAGTCGAGTGAGCTCGACTGTGAGATACCCGCTACCCATAATAAATAGTTAATACATTTTTGAACGGCTAATAATTATTACCATATATTAAAATTGCTTCTCGAATTCTTATAAGATTATGTTCCGATTCCAATCAAGAACTGGTAAGAATATTTAGTTGGTCTAGTTGGTCAACCAAATGAGGCATGCTGCAGCGGCCGTTTTTGCCCATACAAAATTATTTCTTTAATAACTTCAACAATTTTTATCTGATCGCAACCAAATTTTCAGGAATCACACAGACTATAGTTCTTAATGTACATTCCAAAATTCGCGGAAGTGGGCGTGGTAAAAATTTGAAACAAACTTGATCTGCGTGCAAGCATAACAAATACTGTCGAAAAAAAATTAGAGCTATATCTCTTATAGTCTCTGAGATCCAGTGTTTCATACGGACGGACGGACAGACAGACAGACAGACAGACGGACAGACGGACATGGCTAGATCGACTCGGCTGTTGACGCTGATCAAGAATATATATACTTTATAGGGTGGGAAATGCCTCCTTCTACCTGTTACATACATTTCCTGCCGGCACAAAGTTATAATACCCTTCTACCCTATGGGTAGCGGGTATAAACACGACCGTTCACTTGGAAGCGAGAAAGATGATATCTCAAATTTCCCGGCCATAACCTAAACAAATAACCAAATCAAATAAACTCAAACAAAACGAAATCAATAAATATTAAAGTTACTTCATGGCGACCGTGACAGAGAAGCCTGTCAAGCCTGTCAAATTGTGAAAATTTGAAGATGAAGACTGGATGCCTGGAGACTAACTAACTGGACTTGATATATTTGAGTGAAGGCCTAACAAAAAAACAAGAAGGATATACAGTCGGGTGCCCCGACAGTAGAATACCCTGTACCATTACAAGTCGCCGCTCGATTTGGTTCCCGAGAATAAGAAGCCAAAAACTAAAAAACGGAGACAAATTGATATAATGCAAATGTCAGCTGAACCAAAAGTACAGTCGATAGCTCAGTGTAAGCAATTGGCCTGGATTCGATTCTGCCACCAAATCATAGTAATTTTTTTTTTAAATAGTATAGGTTTTTAATTGAATTTTTTTTATTTCTTAGTATAAAATACTATAATAATTTTGATTTACAGTTAAAAATTACAAAACAACAAATTTTTTGACTCGTCGCCGACGGGAACCGAACCCGCGAGAACTTCACTTCTACACTTCGCGTAAACTTCAGTTAAGACTTCAGACTTCAGTCAGCTGCACCATCAACCAATTCGAAATCAGTAATCCTTATTTCATAAAAATGTGAAATGAACATTTTGATTTGGATATTTGGAGCCCTCTGCCTGCGCTGCCTCTGGTATACATAATATGTATAAAGTAAAAAGCTATATCTCCGCTATTAATTGCACAATCGCAATGAAATTTTGAAAATCTGTGTATTTTGATAAAATACATACAGGTTTTGAAAATGGTTTACATAACTTTATAAATTTGGGAGAAATACGGTTTTTTTAATGCTCCTCCAAAAAGGGGAGCAGCAAAAATTGAAAACAAACTTGATCTGCGTGCAGATATAAGAAGTCTAAATCCCAAGTTTTATGTCTCTAGCTCTTATAGTCTCTGAGATCTAGGCGTTCATACAGACAGACGGACAGACAGACAGACGGACAGACGGACAGACGGACAGACGGACAGACGGACAGACGGACGGACGGACACGCGGACATGTCTATGTCGACCCCTTTAGTGGTCCTGACCAATATTTAGGTAACTTTTGGGTGTCTGCCTCGCCTCCTTCTGCCTGGAGACTAACTAACTGGACTTGATATATTTGAGTGAAGGCCTAACAAAAAAACAAGAAGGATATACAGTCGGGTGCCCCGACAGTAGAATACCCTGTACCATTACAAGTCGCCGCTCGATTTGGTTCCCGAGAATAAGAAGCCAAAAACTAAAAAACGGAGACAAATTGACATAATGCAAATGTCAGCTGAACCAAAAGTACAGTCGATAGCTCAGTGTAAGCAATTGGCCTGGATTCGATTCTGCCACCAAATCATAGTAATTTTTTTTTTAAATAGTATAGGTTTTTAATTGAATTTTTTTTTATTTCTTAGTATAAAATACTATAATAATTTTGATTTACAGTTAAAAATTACAAAACAACAAATTTTTTGACTCGTCGCCGACGGGAACCGAACCCGCGAGAACTTCACTTCTACACTTCGCGTAAACTTCAGTTAAGACCTTAGACTTCAGTCAGCTGCACCATCAACCAATTCGAAATCAGTAATCCTTATTTCATAAAAATGTGAAATGAACATTTTGATTTGGATATTTGGAGCCCTCTGCCTGCGCTGCCTCTGGTATACATAATATGTATAAAGTAAAAAGCTATATCTCCGCTATTAATTGCACAATCGCAATGAGATTTTTAAAATCTGTGTATTTTGATAAAATACATACAGGTTTTGAAAATGGTTTACATAACTTTATAAATTTGGGAGAAATACGGTTTTTTTTTAATGCTCCTCCAAAAAGGGGAGCAGCAAAAATTGAAAACAAACTTGATCTGCGTGCAGATATAAGAAGTCTAAATCCCAAGTTTCATGTCTCTAGCTCTTATAGTCTCTGAGATCTAGGCGTTCATACAGACAGACGGACAGACAGACAGACAGACAGACGGACAGACGGACAGACGGACGGACGGACACGCGGACATGTCTATGTCGACCCCTTTAGTGGTCCTGACCAATATTTAGGTAACTTTTGGGTGTCTGTCACGCCTCCTTCTGCCTGTTACAGAATATCGCACTCGCATAAGGCTATAATACCTGTGTACCTTTGGTACAGGGTATAAAATAACTGGAAACTGATTAAATCTGAGTGAGTAAAGATGGAGTCATGGCGAAAAGAGGGGGCGTGAAAAACAAAATAAATAAGAGAATAGCGCACATTAAGTGTCTATTATTTACAAATCAACCGCCACCCCCCTGGGCAACAGCCCAAAAATTACAAGAGCTTGATTTCCTTAAATCTTCCTTAAGTCTTGTAAAAATAAAGCCAAACTGTCCAGCTCACTCAGTAATTGAGCAAATAAATGGAAACAAACTAATTCCTTCACCAGCAAAACAGCTACCCAGAAGACAGAAGGAATGCCCAAAGGATTGCTCAGGACCACTGAACAGCCCCTATTATGAGTCAACCTGCGGACCGAAAACATGTGCGATGACCGGCACCGGTACCGCCTGAGCTCATAGGCCCAGGACATCTGCAGCAGTATCAACAGCCAACGAAGGAGCATCAGCTAGCCAACCAGCGACGACCAGCTGAAGCCAATTTAATGCCAAGTAATGCAATAAGCAAATCCTCAGAAGAAATAGAAAATTATTATAGGCCGAAAACAAATATTTTAAAAATGGGAATAGTCGACGTTAGGTCAGTGGACTCCACTGCTAACGTTATTAATAAAGTAGAGCCAAATAATATTAATCTAGAATTAATACACACTTTGCTAATAATTATGGTTGTTATTATGTGTGCAAACTTTTATAAAGTGTACAAGTTGCACAATAAATGTTTAAAAATAAATATATGAGCCGGGCGAATGATCTGAACAAAATCTATAAAGCAAAAAAAAATATTTTAGCGCAAACAATAATACATATAATTATAAAATAAAAATGTTATCTGTTAAATTTTAAGAAAATGAAAGGCAATAAAAATATAAATATATTCTAAAGTATAGCTACGCTAAAGGCGATTAGAACAAGTAAGAAAGCTACAGTCGAATGCGCTCGATTTTGAGATACCCGCTACCCATAGTAAATAGTTAATACATTTTTGAACATAAGGACAAACATAATCATATGCATACAAAAATACATACACATGTGTGTGTAAAAACGTGTTATTATTGCATTAAAGCGGCTAATAATTATTTCCATTTAATTAAATTGCTTCTCGAATATCTTATAAGATCCTTTTCCGATCAGAATCAAGAACTGGTAAAAATATTTAGTTGGTCTAGTTGGTCAATCAAATGAGGCATGCTGCAGCAGCCGTTCGTGGACATACAAAATTATTTCTTTAATAACTTCGACAATTTTTATCTGACCGCAACCAAATTTTCAGGAATCACACAGACTATACTTCTTAATAAACATGCCAAAACCCTAGCTTTAAAAAGATTGATGATAGATGAATTTTGATGATTTGCGGGGGCGGAAGTGGGCGTGGTAAAAATTTGAAACAAACTTGATCTGCGTGCAAGCATAACAAATACTATCGAGAAGAGCTCTATCTCTTATAGTCTCTGATATCCAGTGTTTCATACGGACAGACACACAGACGGACATGGCTAGATCGTCTCGGCTGTCGACGCTGATCAAGAATATATATACTTTATGGGGTCGGAGATGCCTCCTTCTACCTGTTACATACATTTCCTGCCGGTACAAAGTTATAATACCCTTCTACCCTATGTATGGGTAGCGGGTATAAAAACATATGAAAGGGACCCATGATTCAGTAGAGCAATTCTTATGATGGTATCCAAAAAATAATTCATATCCATAATACAATGGAATGGACTGAATTATATAAGCAAATAAATGACATAAACACAGAATTTGACAAATCATATAAATCACTTGCTAAAAACAGGCCAATTCAAAGGAACACTGTTAAAAAACACGTAGAAATATTAGTAAAATGTTTTAATGAAACACGAATACTAATACATGACCATAGAGAAAAATTAAATCAAGATCATTGGTCACAAGTATCACAACTTTTGATCAGACTGTGATCTAATTTAGTATCAATTAAACAAAATTTCAATTTAGAAATATCAATACAAACTATAAGTAGCACTTCCATAACCGTTGAAACTAGTGATGAACCGGAATCAACAGAAAAAGCTGACATTGACCAAGAGTCACAAGAATCTGAAGAACTAAACCCTAAAATAGAACAAGATTTAAATAATCTTACTATTCCTGCTGTATTAATACCAGAACAGGATAGTTCTATAGATTCTGGCGATAATTCAAGCATAATAGAAAGTAACAACACTATAATGGCACAATAAAATATTGATAATACAGCATTCAAGCTTGTACCAGTTTTCGATGGTAAAGCTGAAAACTTAACAAGTTTTGTTGATGCATTACAAATAATAGAATCAATAAAAGGCGAGCACCAACAACAATTAGCAGTTTCGATAATAAAAACAATGCTACATCGTGTCGCCAAAAATATAATCGGAAATGAAACAACAATTTCTGAGGTGATTTATAGTGTTTCGGTGAGGGGCCCTCTGTACTTGGCTCCCGTACTGTTAAGCTGAGCTTATCGGTCGGGAGCGCGGCCCTTATGTTAACTTAAATTATTTCAATGTATGAAGTCGAATAAAACGACCAGCGATTCTGCCCTTGAATTCCACGACGCCCCCGACTTCGTTCTTTTTCATCATTACGCTTGCGAAGTGGGATTTTCTGGGTGCCACCAACATTTTATCACCTCCAACGTCGGGCTATCTTTGGTGGCAGAAGCGCCCCCTACAGATTTTGGTCCTTCGGGTTGAATTTTTTTGTGGATTCTCTACCAGCAGTTCCCGGCATTGGTCCGCCAAAAGATAAGTACGACATTTCTCCGTCTTCGTCTCGCTGCCGGTCTTCAGCAGTGGTCCGAACATTAAATTTCGTTCACACTGCTGTAAGATTTGTTTTTCCTTCTGTGTCAGCTCTCAGTCCGAGTTTTTCGACCAAATTTTCCATCCGTCTTCGTTTTGTATGCGCCATATTCCTCGCCGTTTTCAGTCTCCCCGTTATTCATTCGCTTGCCAACGGTCGAGGCATATGTGCATCCATACATACATACATACACTCATGACAATTGTGCACATATATTTTTTTGGTCCAATTAATCCGCGAAAACTCGCAAGTGAACAGTGAGATTATGCGGTGAATAAAAGAAGGCATAATTAATATTGGCCAGCCGGTGTGCATTTCCAAATTCGCCGAACAGTCCGCCGCTGGCGCAATATTTTTATTTTCCAATCAGTGTCATTTTTGCACCGCATAACCCCTCTGTTCCCTCAGTTACACATATACAGTCCACTTATGACCGTTTCGCAGTGAATGCATGCCCATAGAATATATATACTTTATATATATTCCCATATATTTTCTGCCTCCGATTTCAGAAATAAAAAAAACTAATGATAAACCCACGAATATAAAAGTTCACTTAAGATCCGTGTTCCAAAAAATTTAATTCAGCCCCCGCAGCGCCGTGGTTTTTTTGTTGTGTTGCTGTTTTATTTTTTTCCTTTGTTGACTTACGCACTGCTCTGCCGTTGGCGTAACCCAGTGAACTTTTTTCCCGCTGGGTTTTTAAGGGGAGGGTTTTTAATTCCATCCGTCCGGCTAAGTGAATTTAAAACAAGTTAGTGGGGCAAATACTATAAAGTATTTAATTATTAATTTTTCGATCGGGAAGCAGCCGAAGGTTTTATTCCACTTTTCCGGCCACATAATAATTAAATTCGAAAATTATTAATTTTTAATTCCATCCGTCCGGCTAAGTAAATTTAAAACAATTTAGTGGAGCAAATACCACTAAGTATTTAATTATTAATTTATCGATCGGGAAGCAGCGGAAGTTTTTATTCCACTTTTCCGGCCACATAATAATTAAATTAGAAAATTATTAATTATTTAATTATTAGTTCTCCCTCCGAACAAGAAGCCAAGGTTTCAATTCCACCTTTCCGGCTCCAGAATAATTAAATCGGACAACAATTAGTCAGAAAAGAAGGTTAATTATTATTAGGTATTTATTTAGTTATTTTTTTTTTTTTGTGTCAAATTCAAGCCAAGGTCAATTCCACCTTTCCGGCTCCGCAAAATTTAATTTCGAAAATAATTGAGGATTCAATTATACCTATAAACCCTTTAACAATTATTATTATTGCGAAAAACAATAATTCAGCTATTCGAAGGCCCCCGCGATCTCGCCGTTCTCAGCAGATTAGTGTGACCGGCCACCGCTTCGTACGATGCACTAATAGCGCAAGTCAGTCGACCCGCGCTGACCGGCGAACTCTATTCTGAGAATGCCTACGGGAGACTACAAGAACCCGCATCCTATCCCATCCATTCGTCTGGACAGATCTAAATCCGCATCTCCGCGGACGCCGCTTTTAAAGCAAAAGGCATCCAGTGCCATACTGAGGGCAACCAGCGACGAGTCCGTCGATACGATCCCCGGTCCTTCACAAAGGCAGACCCGCTCCGTGGCGAAAATGGCTCAAAGTGCGGTCGAAGTGGCGCTGAAAAAGTTCATCGCCACAACAGATCGGATCAGTCAATTTGAGGCTCTGGGCGCCCCAGAAACGGAATGCTCCCAGTACATGTTGGATGTCCATCGGGACCAAATTCGGACCCTGTGGGAGAAGGTAGAAAAGACCTACGAGAGCTGCTCCGACTTGCTAGCCATATCCGACGAAAATATGTCCACCTCGACATTGCTGGAATCGAAGTACAGCTACTGTTACTCCGTCTATTCGAGGTGTACTGCCCAGCTTCGGCAAAAAATTGCCTCTCAGTCTACTCAGGCTTCCGCCAATGTTCTGACGCCCCTGTCGACAGGCTGCCGGTTATCGCCAGTGGATACCGAGGTCTTTGCGGGTGATTATCTTTGGTGGCCCACCTTCAGAGACTTGTTCAAGGCCATTTACATCCAGAACTCGCGGCTCACCCCGGTAGAAAAGTTGTTCCACTTGCTATCTAAAACAAGTGGTGACGCACACGCCATTGTTTCTAAGGCTCCGCTTACCCATGAGGGGTTTGTCGCGGCGTGGCAAAGCCTCACTGACCGCTTTGAGAACCGGCGGCTATTGGTCAACAGCCAGTTAAAGATCCTTTTCAACATCCAGGCTGTTCCTCAAGAGTCCGGAGTCGCGCTGAAGGAGCTGCAAGCCACCATTCAGAGTTGTCTGACAGCTCTAGAGATGTCCTCTATCAATGTTGAGGCATGGGACTGTCTCCTGGTATTCATGATTTCCTCAAAGCTCCCTACACTGATAGAAAAAAACAAGAATTTTGGTCATAAAATCAAGACCATTCGTTTACAAAAGTAGCGCTAGCATTTTTCGGTCTTCTTTTGAGATTTTTGTTCTAGTTTCAAGAATTTTTGTATTCTTTCAATTCAAGACTTTTAAAATCTTATTTCAAACTGTAAAACTGTTTAAAATAAGAATATTAAACGTTTGAATTGAGAAAAATAAATCTTATTTCAAACGGTAAAAAATTCAAATAAAAAACAAAAAAATTATTTTCTTTATGTTTTCTTTTTCATTTTATTTTTATTTTATATTTTTCCGTTGGGGTTCGAACCTAGGACTCTATGTTTCTCAGACCAGTTGCTTACTCAACGCGCCACGCAGATAACTTGAACTATGACACCGATATGAATATACATTTCACTGTGAACTAGGAATCATATAAAACTAAGAATGACAAAAATCTTAATTTAATACATTTTTTCTTGATATTAATCGTTCTTGGTATTGTTTTACGAATATTTCGTATTGTTTTGAGAACATTTGATATTCTTTTAAGCTTTTTTTTTAAGAATGTGGAAAATCTTAAATTTAAATTATAAATCTTATTTTGTGCCTGAATAAACCATAAAAATCTCATTCCTAGAATTTTCTTACTTATATTAAGAATTAAATTTAAGAATTCACAAAATCTTAAAAGACGACTTTATTTTTTCTATCAGTGTAAAGTCACACTTTCTCTGTGGGAGCAATCCATACACAACAAGACCGAAATTCCAACCTGGAAGGAATTAGATAATTTCCTGACAGAGCGCCATCGTACCCTGGAGGCCATCGACGACGTGAGGCCTAGTGGCTCCGGGCAAGTTCCGCCACGGTCGGTTCCCGCCCCCGCTCCAGCTCGGAGGCTCAATTCGTACGAGACTCGAGTGGTTCCGAGCCAGAAGGGTTGCGATCTCTCGAGAGAGAACCATCCCATTCGCTTATGTCCGCGCTTCCTGGACATGGATGTAAATGGGCGCTCTGATTACATCAAAAGCAAGCAGCTATGTCTCAACTGTTTTGCCCGAGGGCACCAGCAGCGGGACTGCTCGAGTGCCCATAGCTGCTTCACATGCCACAGCCGACACCACACCCTCCTGCACCGCGGCAATCCGTTCGCTACTGTTCCGAGTCCGCCTACGGCATCAGGGACTCGACCCACACAGACTTCCAGAAGCACGACCGGCTCAGGGGACCAGTCGGATGTGCAGGTGTGTTTCGCTTCCGGGTCGGGAGCCGTCCTACTGGGCACGGCACTTATTGACGTGTGTCATTTGGGGTGCAGCTTCCAGGCACGAGCGCTGATAGATTAAGGGTCCGAAGCAACTTTCATAACGGAACGACTGTTCAACCTGGTCAAGCTTCCCTTCAAGACTATTCAAGCCCAAGTTTCCGGTCTTAATCAGAACATTTCCGCACAGTCTACTAAATTGTGCCATTTCTCCATTCGAAACAATAATATAACAACTCTCTCAACTGGTAAGCCTACATACTGGCCTACAGATAATCGAAAAGCACCTGACTTGATCGACTTCGTAGTATTCTCTGGTATCCCACAATCACAAATGCGTTTAATGGAAAGTTTTGACCTTAACTCATGTCATTCTCCGATAATAGCTACCTATAGTACAATAGCTCATTTACTAGACAAGCCCTATATAGTCATTATACGCGCGGGTCCCACGCCCAACTCCCGCCCAACCGATCGAGGGCCGCAGCCGTGTGACGTACGGCACGAAACGCTTGCTAGATAGACGCGAGAAAAGAAAAAAATAGAATAGAACGAGAAAAAATTTGGATACACTACGGGATAATACTACAAGCAATACAGTTTTTAGTTTTTGAAGGCTTTCAATACCTTCAATGCTACTAAAAAGACGATTGTAATCAGTACATAAAACCCTAAAGGGTTCATGTACTTCAAACGCCGACAGTAGTTAACTACTAATGGTATACAAGTTCTAGATCAAAGACGGGGAACATGGAAATTGAGCTGGCCTAGCAAGTAGGTACTCTTCACATCACCGTGAATAAGTTTATGTAAAAAGACGACGCCAAGCATCGTCCTACGGTTAGCTAAAGAAGGTAGATTAAGTAGGAGAAGTCTACTAGCGTAAGACGATAATCTAAGGTTGGCATCCCAGGGTAGGCCACGAAGGGCAAAAAGCAAAAAGTTCTTTTGGACAGATTCAATGCGACTACTGTGGACTCCAAATTGAGGATTCCAGACGCACAAACCATACTCCAATATAGGGCGAACTAACGAACTAAAGAGAGTCTTCGTTACATAAGGAGAATCGAATTCCTTCGCCCACCTTTTAATGAATCCCAGCATGCCTCTGGCTTTGTTAACCATACAAGAAATGTGTTCAGAGAACAAAGTTTAGGATCCAGGCGGACACCCAGATCATCAACAATAGCAATTTTTTCCAAAGAGCATATAGGTGGCAAGCAGGGGAGTGACACGTGAAAATGTCATCAGTTTGTGTTCAGTCACGGCAGCATTACTCATAAGCAATATAATTTAGAATTCGTCATAATAATTCTTCAGTCGCAGCCACATGCATTTGTCGTTAATAAAGTATCATTTACCAGGTCAAGCGAATATGCATAACTGGCGGACATGAGGAAAGTAAATTAGAGCAATAGGTGTCAGGTCATATAGCTGGCAATAACCTACATACACAGTAGCAATAAGTGTCAGGTCATATATCTGACAATAACCCACATACACAGTAACCCACATTCACAGTAACCCACATTATTTTGTTATACGATATTTGTTACCATAAGCATTTTGTACCTATATATACTGTTAAGTTTTCATTAATAAAGTCAGTAAGAGTTCTAACTCACAACAGAGCTTTTATTCATGCATATGTGCCCGACACCTTAGCCGTGTCTTCCATGCCCCAATCAAACCAATCCATCAAACCAATCAAACACACCCAAACACACTTCAAACCGTCCAACTAGTTCCAAGTGCTAGTTGCGACAACTGTAGGCAATAGTTCATGCACTATTTGCCAGGCATCTAAGCCTCAATACAAACATTTTGGTGACCCCGACGAACACGTCAACCGACGTTTAGTCAAAAGGAAATATCCGTAACTCTTGGGATTTTCCGATTTACATCAACAAACAAAAGGAAATATCCGTAACTCTTGGGATTTTCCGACTTATATCAACAAACAAAAGGAAAAATCCGTAACTCTTGGGATTTTTCCGATTTTGACTAAATTCCGTTTTTTAGAAACTCCAAATTCTAAAATCCCCCAAGTCTATTTGAACAGTTGTTGTTTTCCTTCGACCTCATCACGGTTGCGAATAGGAGCGTATCCAGCTGTCAAAGCAAATAAAACACTCCCAACGGTCAGGAACAAAACAATTTTCAATATGTCTAGAAAGGAGGAGCAAGCAGTCACAGAGGCGTTAGACTTGCAGGAAGAAATCAGTCAAGAAATATCGAAGCTGATCCGCAATTTTAAAAAGGACTCTGCGGAAAGAAAGCAAAATCCAACGTATTATAAAACAAAGTTGGCCGCAATCGATGAAGTATGGAATCGATTTGCGGATAATGACAAAAATATTCCAGCGGAATATAGAACCGCAGAATATTTAAAGTTCTACGTAGACTGTCGTGAGTCATACGACAAATATAGAACGATAATAACCGATGCAATGGCTCAAACCTCGAGCAATGCCCCCGGAAATTCAACCTCGATCAATGCTTCGAAAAATGCAGACGTTGCAAGCTTTACGCAACCACCAAGCAAGCTGATATTAGCTTGTCGGCGACAAAGGGCGATTACTGAATCAATCAAACGTGCCCTGAATGAATTTTCCGAAACCGAAGGGCCATAACAAGGGATTCGATAACCTCATTATGGTCCCAATATCAGAATGTCCACTTTGCTGTTCACGAAGAATACGAAGACCCAGTCGAAGAAGGATACGACATGCAGTCGTTCCTCCGACTAGAAGGAGAAGTTCAAAGAGTCTTGGGGGCGCAAACAAGTGCATCAAACAATGAAGATGTACATCTGCCCAGAGTCAGCATCCCAAAGTTCGATGGGGATCTACTCAAATGGACTCAGTTCTTCGACTTGTTCAAATGCATGGTTCACGATACCAATATGCCCACAGTCAGGAAGATGTGGTACCTCAAAACCACCGTAACTGGAGAGGCAGAGAGATTAATAAGACATATTGATCTTAAAAAAGAAAATTACATGAGCGCATGGGAAATATTGGTTGACGCGTACAACAATCCCCGCCATGTAGCAGATACGATTCTCAATCGTCTCCTGCAGCACCATACAAACAGTGACGATCCAAAGTCATTAAAAGAGTTGTATATCACAACAATCGAGTCTCTAGCATCATTAAAGGGACTAGGCATTGATATATCCAGCTGGGATACAATCATAATTGCCATCATCAAGCAAAAACTGGATCTTGCAAATCGAGCCCTCTACGAACAATCGTTAGACGGATCACGAGAACTCCAAGGTCTTGATACAATGCTAAGCTTCCTGGACCAGCGAAGCCGAGTGCTGGGAACAGGAAAACGCAATCAACAATTGAGAAAGGAGCAGAAGAGCCCATCATGCACTTCTGCCAGCGCTGGAAGGCAACCAAATTGTCCTTTCTGCAAACGGACTCATTGGGTATACAAATGCGATGATTTCCGCAGCAAAACCATACCCGATCGAGTCAATTGGGTTCAAAAACAAAAATTGTGTGTTAACTGTTTCAGCAGTGACCACAAGGCGAAAGATTGCCGAGGCCGTACGTGTTTTAAATGTGACAAAAAACACCATACATTGCTGCACCTAGAGACCACGTCAGGTGCGGCGACAGAGCCAAAATCACCTTCTGTAGGTGCAGCAAGTAACAAAAGTTACAATCTGCTGGCCACAGTCAAGGTATTGGTCAAAGCAAGCAATGGCCAGATGGCCACATTCGAGCCTTGCTAGACTCAGGATCACAAATTAATCTGATCTCTGAGCGAATGGCCTCCAAGCTTTCATTAAAGCTCCACGGTGCATCATTGCGCATCGAGGGCATTGGAGGCAACTCAAAAACCAGTCGAGCTAGAGCAAACGTTCTCATGAAGGCGATGCATAATGATTTTGCTCAACAAGTAGAAGCCTTTGTGCTGCCGCATATCATAGCTGATCAACCAGCTCATGAATTAAGTGCCTCACAATTACAAGTCCCAAACAACGTCACTCTGGCTGATCCAAACTTTGACAAACCAGGAAAAATTGACATGCTTATTGGCGCAGAACATTATTATTCTTTGCTCTTACCAAATCAGATGCTGATGACGCCAGATGGCCCAATTCTTCAAAATACAAAGCTTGGATGGATTGTGGCCGGAAAAAGTCGTGCTGAGCACGACTCAGCGGCATTTTGTGCAGCGGCAACCACAGAAGACGAGGTGGATACGCTACTAGAGCGATTCTGGACACTAGAAAACCTAGACACCAAAGAAAAGGCTCGATTTCCAATAGAAGCTCATTGCGAATCTCATTTCGTAGCGAACCTACAGGTAGCAATAGATGGAAAATTCATCGTGAAACTTCCATTTTCTGAAGGAACTTCAGCCCTAGGGGCATCTCAAAAAACAGCAACCAACAGATTTTTGGCATTAGAGCGACGAACGCCACCAGAAGTCTGGAAAGGATATGTAGACTTCATGGAGGAATATGAACGTCTTGGACACATGAAGCTGGTACCACCCACACACGTACCTGCAGATCACTACTTCATTCCGCATCACTGTGTATTGAAACCCGAAAGCAGTACCACAAAACTGCGGGTGGTTTTTGATGCATCCTGTAAAACGACAAGCAATAAATCATTGAATGATATATTGTACGCTGGACCCACTGTGCAGAGCGAATTGTTTGCAATTTTACTACGATTCCGCACTCACAGATATGTGTTTACTGCAGACATAGAAAAAATGTATCGGCAGGTGTGGATGCATCCAGACAACCAGTTCCATCAGTTGATCGTGTGGCGTAAGAAACCATCAGAAGATCTAAAGTTTTACAGACTTAAAACGGTCACATATGGTACAACATCAGCGCCATTCCTGGCTACTAAATGCTTGGATTATCTGTCCGAGAAGGCCAAGAATCATCTACCGCTTGGATCATCAGTACTAAAACATGATTTTTACGTGGATGACTGTCTCACAGGAGCAGACAGTATCCCAGAGGCCGTACAAATTCAACAAGAATTGAACAAAATACTGCTGCCTTCCGGATTCAAGCTCCGAAAATGGTGTTCCAATAACTCAGAGGTATTAAGCCAAATTCCTAAAGAGGATATCGTCTCTAACGTCAAGTTAGACGAAACACTCCAACAATACAGTGTTAAGACTTTGGGTATGCTTTGGATGCCACAAAAAGATCAGTTATGTGGACGATCTCAAAAAAGCGAAGCATCAACCATCACCAAACGAGTGGTCAGTTCGGAATCATCGCAAATATTCGATCCGCTAGGATTATTTGCTCCCGTGGTGGTCAAGGCAAAGATGTTTATGCAGACCCTGTGGGAATTAAAAATGGGCTGGGACGACGAGATTCCTCAGTCCCTTCAGGTGGATTGGAAAAATTACCGCGCTGACTTACAAGCGCTAAACAACATGCAAATTCCAAGACACATCTTCGAAGGACAAGTACCCGTCTCACAAGAATTGCACACATTTGTCGATGCTTCAGAACGAGCATATGGAGCAGCAGTGTATGTGCGAGCCACATACAAAAATAATCAAGTGTCCGTCCGTTTGCTGTGCTCAAAGTCAAGAGTTGCGCCGACAGCTAAGGAAACGTTACCGTGGCTAGAGTTATGTGCTGCAGTATTAGGAGCCGAGTTGACCCATAGAGTCAGAAAAGATTTGCGCATGTCTGAAGACAAGGCATCTGGATACTTATGGACTGATTCAACTGTAGTCCTTTCCTGGATAAATGCGTCCGCATCATCATACCACACGTTTGTGGCAAATCGGATAGCTAAAATCCAGGCGGTGTCGCATCAATCTCAGTGGCGCCATGTGTCATCCGCAAATAACCCATCTGATGTGTTATCAAGAGGGATTGCGGCAAGCAAATTAGCGGGACACAGCCTCTGGCTGTACGGACCGCTATTCCTACACGGTTCCCGAGACAAATGGTCCAAGGTACCAAGCATCACTCCCAGCGATCTAGAACGACGAGTGAAGCAAGTGAGTTTGCCAACATGCCAAGATCAACTGGGGATCGAACTATACAGTTGCAATCACGGCAACTCCTTTCACAAGCTGCAACGCATTGTAGCTTACATGCTGCGCTTCTGTCACAAGCAGAACCGATCTCCTACAACTACTCTAAGTGTAGGTGAGCTAACTTATGCTAGGAAACTGATTTTAAGCACTATTCAAAAAATTGAATTTAGTGCTGAGCATAAACAACTGCGCATACACAGGACAGTGGACAAAAGAAGTTTAATTGTGTCGCTGTCTCCAATAATAGGACATGACGGACTCATCAGAGTCGGAGGCAGATTGGAAGAATCTAACCTACCATATGCCGCAAAGCATCAGATCTTGCTTCCATACAATGATCAAATTGTAAAGATGATGCTACGAGAGATGCATGAAGAGAACATGCATTGCGGAGCGCAATCATTGAGAGCAATAGCCAGACAACAATACTGGATTCTGAATGACAAAACAATGGCCAGGAGCATCATACACAGTTGTGTCAGATGCACAAGGGCACGACCCAAATTGATGCAGCAAATCATGGGTAATTTACCTGCGGATCGAGTAACACAGGCTCGTCCATTCTCCAACTCGGGAGTTGACTACTGCGGTCCCTTTTGGATTCACCATAAAATCCGTGGAAAAAGACCAGATAAGGCGTACATTGCAGTATTCTGCTGTTTTGCCACTAAAGCAGTACATCTTGAATTGGTAAGCGACCTGACAACAGACGCTTTCCTAGCCGCTCTTCGGCGATTCTTGGGTCGACGTGGAAAGTGTCAGACAATTCATTGTGACAACGCCACAAACTTTGTAGGTGCCAATAATCAGTTAAAGGCGCTAGAAGAAACAATCTTCACAGAACAGGCTCAGACAAGGATTGTAAACCAATGCAGCAAGCAGCAGGTGGAGTTCAAGTTCATTCCGCCTCGAGCGCCATCATTTGGCGGCCTATGGGAAGCTGCAGTAAAGTCAGCGAAAAGGCTACTGGTATCAGTTACAGCCACATCGTCTCTAACGTTTGAAGAACTCAACACAGTAATCATTGAAGTCGAGGCGATACTCAATTCAAGGCCCCTCACTCCAATGTCATCTGATCCCACGGATACATCAGCGCTCACTCCAGGTCACTTTTTAATTGGTGAACCTCTAGTAGCGCCTCCTGATGCAAATCTTGCCCTACCCGGAAAAACTCTGGTAAAAAGATGGGAGCTAGTATCCAGACTCAAGCAATCGTTCTGGAACCAGTGGTCCATGGAATATCTTCAAGAGCTGCAAATGCGGACTAAATGGAAGACCATGGCCCAGAATGTCAAAGAAGGACTACTAGTCCAAAAGGAAATATCCGTAACTCTTGGGATTTTCCGATTTACATCAACAAACAAAAGGAAATATCCGTAACTCTTGGGATTTTCCGACTTATATCAACAAACAAAAGGAAAAATCCGTAACTCTTGGGATTTTTCCGATTTTGACTAAATTCCGTTTTTTAGAAACTCCAAATTCTAAAATCCCCCAAGTCTATTTGAACAGTTGTTGTTTTCCTTCGACCTCATCACGGTTGCGAATAGGAGCGTATCCAGCTGTCAAAGCAAATAAAACACTCCCAACGGTCAGGAACAAAACAATTTTCAATATGTCTAGAAAGGAGGAGCAAGCAGTCACAGAGGCGTTAGACTTGCAGGAAGAAATCAGTCAAGAAATATCGAAGCTGATCCGCAATTTTAAAAAGGACTCTGCGGAAAGAAAGCAAAATCCAACGTATTATAAAACAAAGTTGGCCGCAATCGATGAAGTATGGAATCGATTTGCGGATAATGACAAAAATATTCCAGCGGAATATAGAACCGCAGAATATTTAAAGTTCTACGTAGACTGTCGTGAGTCATACGACAAATATAGAACGATAATAACCGATGCAATGGCTCAAACCTCGAGCAATGCCCCCGGAAATTCAACCTCGATCAATGCTTCGAAAAATGCAGACGTTGCAAGCTTTACGCAACCACCAAGCAAGCTGATATTAGCTTGTCGGCGACAAAGGGCGATTACTGAATCAATCAAACGTGCCCTGAATGAATTTTCCGAAACCGGAAGGGCCATAACAAGGGATTCGATAACCTCATTATGGTCCCAATATCAGAATGTCCACTTTGCTGTTCACGAAGAATACGAAGACCCAGTCGAAGAAGGATACGACATGCAGTCGTTCCTCCGACTAGAAGGAGAAGTTCAAAGAGTCTTGGGGGCGCAAACAAGTGCATCAAACAATGAAGATGTACATCTGCCCAGAGTCAGCATCCCAAAGTTCGATGGGGATCTACTCAAATGGACTCAGTTCTTCGACTTGTTCAAATGCATGGTTCACGATACCAATATGCCCACAGTCAGGAAGATGTGGTACCTCAAAACCACCGTAACTGGAGAGGCAGAGAGATTAATAAGACATATTGATCTTAAAAAAGAAAATTACATGAGCGCATGGGAAATATTGGTTGACGCGTACAACAATCCCCGCCATGTAGCAGATACGATTCTCAATCGTCTCCTGCAGCACCATACAAACAGTGACGATCCAAAGTCATTAAAAGAGTTGTATATCACAACAATCGAGTCTCTAGCATCATTAAAGGGACTAGGCATTGATATATCCAGCTGGGATACAATCATAATTGCCATCATCAAGCAAAAACTGGATCTTGCAAATCGAGCCCTCTACGAACAATCGTTAGACGGATCACGAGAACTCCAAGGTCTTGATACAATGCTAAGCTTCCTGGACCAGCGAAGCCGAGTGCTGGGAACAGGAAAACGCAATCAACAATTGAGAAAGGAGCAGAAGAGCCCATCATGCACTTCTGCCAGCGCTGGAAGGCAACCAAATTGTCCTTTCTGCAAACGGACTCATTGGGTATACAAATGCGATGATTTCCGCAGCAAAACCATACCCGATCGAGTCAATTGGGTTCAAAAACAAAAATTGTGTGTTAACTGTTTCAGCAGTGACCACAAGGCGAAAGATTGCCGAGGCCGTACGTGTTTTAAATGTGACAAAAAACACCATACATTGCTGCACCTAGAGACCACGTCAGGTGTGGCGACAGAGCCAAAATCACCTTCTGTAGGTGCAGCAAGTAACAAAAGTTACAATCTGCTGGCCACAGTCAAGGTATTGGTCAAAGCAAGCAATGGCCAGATGGCCACATTCGAGCCTTGCTAGACTCAGGATCACAAATTAATCTGATCTCTGAGCGAATGGCCTCCAAGCTTTCATTAAAGCTCCACGGTGCATCATTGCGCATCGAGGGCATTGGAGGCAACTCAAAAACCAGTCGAGCTAGAGCAAACGTTCTCATGAAGGCGATGCATAATGATTTTGCTCAACAAGTAGAAGCCTTTGTGCTGCCGCATATCATAGCTGATCAACCAGCTCATGAATTAAGTGCCTCACAATTACAAGTCCCAAACAACGTCACTCTGGCTGATCCAAACTTTGACAAACCAGGAAAAATTGACATGCTTATTGGCGCAGAACATTATTATTCTTTGCTCTTACCAAATCAGATGCTGATGACGCCAGATGGCCCAATTCTTCAAAATACAAAGCTTGGATGGATTGTGGCCGGAAAAAGTCGTGCTGAGCACGACTCAGCGGCATTTTGTGCAGCGGCAACCACAGAAGACGAGGTGGATACGCTACTAGAGCGATTCTGGACACTAGAAAACCTAGACACCAAAGAAAAGGCTCGATTTCCAATAGAAGCTCATTGCGAATCTCATTTCGTAGCGAACCTACAGGTAGCAATAGATGGAAAATTCATCGTGAAACTTCCATTTTCTGAAGGAACTTCAGCCCTAGGGGCATCTCAAAAAACAGCAACCAACAGATTTTTGGCATTAGAGCGACGAACGCCACCAGAAGTCTGGAAAGGATATGTAGACTTCATGGAGGAATATGAACGTCTTGGACACATGAAGCTGGTACCACCCACACACGTACCTGCAGATCACTACTTCATTCCGCATCACTGTGTATTGAAACCCGAAAGCAGTACCACAAAACTGCGGGTGGTTTTTGATGCATCCTGTAAAACGACAAGCAATAAATCATTGAATGATATATTGTACGCTGGACCCACTGTGCAGAGCGAATTGTTTGCAATTTTACTACGATTCCGCACTCACAGATATGTGTTTACTGCAGACATAGAAAAAATGTATCGGCAGGTGTGGATGCATCCAGACAACCAGTTCCATCAGTTGATCGTGTGGCGTAAGAAACCATCAGAAGATCTAAAGTTTTACAGACTTAAAACGGTCACATATGGTACAACATCAGCGCCATTCCTGGCTACTAAATGCTTGGATTATCTGTCCGAGAAGGCCAAGAATCATCTACCGCTTGGATCATCAGTACTAAAACATGATTTTTACGTGGATGACTGTCTCACAGGAGCAGACAGTATCCCAGAGGCCGTACAAATTCAACAAGAATTGAACAAAATACTGCTGCCTTCCGGATTCAAGCTCCGAAAATGGTGTTCCAATAACTCAGAGGTATTAAGCCAAATTCCTAAAGAGGATATCGTCTCTAACGTCAAGTTAGACGAAACACTCCAACAATACAGTGTTAAGACTTTGGGTATGCTTTGGATGCCACAAAAAGATCAGTTATGTGGACGATCTCAAAAAAGCGAAGCATCAACCATCACCAAACGAGTGGTCAGTTCGGAATCATCGCAAATATTCGATCCGCTAGGATTATTTGCTCCCGTGGTGGTCAAGGCAAAGATGTTTATGCAGACCCTGTGGGAATTAAAAATGGGCTGGGACGACGAGATTCCTCAGTCCCTTCAGGTGGATTGGAAAAATTACCGCGCTGACTTACAAGCGCTAAACAACATGCAAATTCCAAGACACATCTTCGAAGGACAAGTACCCGTCTCACAAGAATTGCACACATTTGTCGATGCTTCAGAACGAGCATATGGAGCAGCAGTGTATGTGCGAGCCACATACAAAAATAATCAAGTGTCCGTCCGTTTGCTGTGCTCAAAGTCAAGAGTTGCGCCGACAGCTAAGGAAACGTTACCGTGGCTAGAGTTATGTGCTGCAGTATTAGGAGCCGAGTTGACCCATAGAGTCAGAAAAGATTTGCGCATGTCTGAAGACAAGGCATCTGGATACTTATGGACTGATTCAACTGTAGTCCTTTCCTGGATAAATGCGTCCGCATCATCATACCACACGTTTGTGGCAAATCGGATAGCTAAAATCCAGGCGGTGTCGCATCAATCTCAGTGGCGCCATGTGTCATCCGCAAATAACCCATCTGATGTGTTATCAAGAGGGATTGCGGCAAGCAAATTAGCGGGACACAGCCTCTGGCTGTACGGACCGCTATTCCTACACGGTTCCCGAGACAAATGGTCCAAGGTACCAAGCATCACTCCCAGCGATCTAGAACGACGAGTGAAGCAAGTGAGTTTGCCAACATGCCAAGATCAACTGGGGATCGAACTATACAGTTGCAATCACGGCAACTCCTTTCACAAGCTGCAACGCATTGTAGCTTACATGCTGCGCTTCTGTCACAAGCAGAACCGATCTCCTACAACTACTCTAAGTGTAGGTGAGCTAACTTATGCTAGGAAACTGATTTTAAGCACTATTCAAAAAATTGAATTTAGTGCTGAGCATAAACAACTGCGCATACACAGGACAGTGGACAAAAGAAGTTTAATTGTGTCGCTGTCTCCAATAATAGGACATGACGGACTCATCAGAGTCGGAGGCAGATTGGAAGAATCTAACCTACCATATGCCGCAAAGCATCAGATCTTGCTTCCATACAATGATCAAATTGTAAAGATGATGCTACGAGAGATGCATGAAGAGAACATGCATTGCGGAGCGCAATCATTGAGAGCAATAGCCAGACAACAATACTGGATTCTGAATGACAAAACAATGGCCAGGAGCATCATACACAGTTGTGTCAGATGCACAAGGGCACGACCCAAATTGATGCAGCAAATCATGGGTAATTTACCTGCGGATCGAGTAACACAGGCTCGTCCATTCTCCAACTCGGGAGTTGACTACTGCGGTCCCTTTTGGATTCACCATAAAATCCGTGGAAAAAGACCAGATAAGGCGTACATTGCAGTATTCTGCTGTTTTGCCACTAAAGCAGTACATCTTGAATTGGTAAGCGACCTGACAACAGACGCTTTCCTAGCCGCTCTTCGGCGATTCTTGGGTCGACGTGGAAAGTGTCAGACAATTCATTGTGACAACGCCACAAACTTTGTAGGTGCCAATAATCAGTTAAAGGCGCTAGAAGAAACAATCTTCACAGAACAGGCTCAGACAAGGATTGTAAACCAATGCAGCAAGCAGCAGGTGGAGTTCAAGTTCATTCCGCCTCGAGCGCCATCATTTGGCGGCCTATGGGAAGCTGCAGTAAAGTCAGCGAAAAGGCTACTGGTATCAGTTACAGCCACATCGTCTCTAACGTTTGAAGAACTCAACACAGTAATCATTGAAGTCGAGGCGATACTCAATTCAAGGCCCCTCACTCCAATGTCATCTGATCCCACGGATACATCAGCGCTCACTCCAGGTCACTTTTTAATTGGTGAACCTCTAGTAGCGCCTCCTGATGCAAATCTTGCCCTACCCGGAAAAACTCTGGTAAAAAGATGGGAGCTAGTATCCAGACTCAAGCAATCGTTCTGGAACCAGTGGTCCATGGAATATCTTCAAGAGCTGCAAATGCGGACTAAATGGAAGACCATGGCCCAGAATGTCAAAGAAGGACTACTAGTCCTAGTAAAAGAAGACAATGTACCGGTAATGAGCTGGCCTATGGGGCGGATAGTAAAAACGTATCCGGGCAAAGACAATCAGGTCCGTGTAGTAGATGTCAAGACGGCATCAGGCACATTCAAGCGACCAGTTACTCGGTTGGCACCTTTGTTAAAGGAAGAAGCAGCCACAAAACGACCACACAGCTCTGGTGAGGATACAGCACGAGCAGAAGAGACCCCCACGCAGAAAAAGAAGATATCATTTCCGATCTTGCCAACGTTGCTGGCCATGCTACTCATACTACCGTTAGCAATGGGACAATCAGTAAACATAACTCCTTTTGCAAGTCAACCGGGAATATTCTACGAACGGCTCGGCACGTCCAGAATGGCAATTTCGGAATGGAACATAATGGCATATTATGACTTGAAGCCATACTGGAGCGACATGCGGATATTGGCTGCTGGGATATCTGAACTAAAACACAAATGTTCAGAGTTACGAAATGTCAATGCCTGCAAGTCTATATATGAACATTTTCAACATGTATATGACGAGCTACAAGCAGGAAATGAGTTGATTAATCATTCCCGACAACGAAGAGCACCACTTGATATAGTCGGAAATGTGGCGAATTCATTATTTGGCGTTCTGGACTCAAAGTACGCCGACGACATGTCTGAAACGATAAACAACGTCAAGTCTAACGAGGACGTATTGATGATGCTCTTGAAAAATCAAACATCAATTCTGGACTCTACGATAAACATAGTCAGAAAGAGCAGCTCAGCCACCAACGAGCGAATCAAAACGCTAGAGTACCAGATAGGTGCAATCAATCAAGAAAGAGGCAAGTACCAAGGCGACCACTTGCAGCAAGCGTTTATGGTTTTGACAGCTCAGCTAACTCTGGTGGCTACGGGAATGCAGCGGATGCAGAGTGAAATAGCTAACGTGCTAACTGACGTGCGCCATCGAACGATCAGTCCGATGCTAGTATCCCCCAAGCAACTCAAGGTTCAACTAGATCAGATACGGGAACATATCCCACCGGATCAACGGCTCCCAGTATCGTCTGATAATGTAATCCAACTATACAAAATGATGCATGCCAAAGGCACCACAACGAGCAACCACGTCATCTTCAAGATATCGTTACCTCTGGTGTCTGTAACAGAACAGGAAGTGTTCAGCATCATGCCTATCCCAACATGGAAAGCCGGAAGCTGGCAGCGATTCCAGCTAAGAACCGAAATCATAGCCGTCAATGCCCATAGAGACCAGTTCATGGGGTTGACTAAAGACGAGTTCAACCAATGTATGGAGCTGCCAAATGACGAGCACATATGTTTCAACCACCAAGCCACATTCAGCGTGGAGAATCGGTGCGAGTTTCAGTTATTTAACAACAAAACTGAGACTATATGTGAGGTCGTTCAGTCAAGATCCGAGCTGCTGTGGCTGGCAACGCATCAGCGAAACAGATGGATGTTTGCTACCCGCAATCTCATAGAACTTCAAGCGGTGTGCAAAGGAATCGCTTCTACAGTACAACTTAACGGAACGGGCTTATTGTCATTGGCCCCAGGTTGCACTGCACGCAATTCAAAAATTAGCGTGAGTACATTCAGCACTGTGGTCAGCGAAACGAAGGCTACATATGTTCGATTTGGCAATATCTCGAAAGTTGACTGTAAGGATCCATCTGAGCCACCCCAAGGAACGGCAACCAAGGAAGTCAGTTTGGAGGAGCTGGGCGCTTTGCAACGCCAGTTGGTCAAATTAAAGGAGACTACCTGGAAGGATCAACTTGTCGCTCCTCAACATCATCAAGTAGCTGCCTATGTGGCCCTAGCGATGTCAATCCTACTAGGCATTGTATGGGCTCTTAGCCGGACGGTCGGCAAATGGACACCACGACGTCGGATATTTCTACGCCGGACATTGGAACCCAAGCAGAGCACGGAACAACCAGCACCGGAACCTACCCCACGAAGTTTTTCGTTCGACCTTTCTGAAGGTTGAACACCTGTTCAACGGCCGGGAGAATGTTCAGTCACGGCAGCATTACTCATAAGCAATATAATTTAGAATTCGTCATAATAATTCTTCAGTCGCAGCCACATGCATTTGTCGTTAATAAAGTATCATTTACCAGGTCAAGCGAATATGCATAACTGGCGGACATGAGGAAAGTAAATTAGAGCAATAGGTGTCAGGTCATATAGCTGGCAATAACCTACATACACAGTAGCAATAAGTGTCAGGTCATATATCTGACAATAACCCACATACACAGTAACCCACATTCACAGTAACCCACATTATTTTGTTATACGATATTTGTTACCATAAGCATTTTGTACCTATATATACTGTTAAGTTTTCATTAATAAAGTCAGTAAGAGTTCTAACTCACAACAGAGCTTTTATTCATGCATATGTGCCCGACACCTTAGCCGTGTCTTCCATGCCCCAATCAAACCAATCCATCAAACCAATCAAACACACCCAAACACACTTCAAACCGTCCAACTAGTTCCAAGTGCTAGTTGCGACAACTGTAGGCAATAGTTCATGCACTATTTGCCAGGCATCTAAGCCTCAATACAAACAGTTTGCATTTTGAGCTGTTGAGATGTAAATCGTTAGCATGACACCATGCTTGGAAGTTATCAAGATCCGATTGTAGGTCTGATTGGCACGAACTGTCCCTATACTGCAAGCAAAGTTTAACGTCATCAGCGTAAATGAGTACTCTGGATTTAGTTAGAACCTGCGGCAAATCATTGATGAACAATGTGAATAGCAGTGGTCCAAGGTGGCTACCCTGTGGGACGCCAGATGTGACCCTGAGGCTATTGGATAGAACGTTTCTGAACAGAACCTTTTGGGTCCTGTCGCTTAGATAACTCAAAAATCCACGAAAGAAGATCACTAGGAAACCCCATTGAATCAAGTTTGCTAAGCAGAAGTGAATGATTAACCGAGTCGGAAGCTTTACTAAAGTCCGTGTAAATAACATCGGTTTGAAAGTTTTGTTGGAAGCCCCTAATAACGAAAGAGGTAAGTTCCAGAAGATTGGTCGTGGTTGATCTTCGCCTCATAAAACCATGCTGGCATGGAGAGATGACGGATCTGCGTAGATGTTGCAAGTGAGGAGTGATTACATTCTCGAAAAGTTTGGGGATAGCCGATAACTTAGAGATATCCCTATAGTTACTGGCATCCGATTTGCTACCTTTTTTGTGGAGAGGAATAACAAATGATTCCCTCCAAATAAGGTCAAATTCTGTGAAATTCTAAAGATAAGGTAAACAATTTAAGTAAGGGGTTACACAGAGCCTTGGAGCAATACCTAAGCACAGAGCCAGGTATACCATCGGCACCTGGCGAATAAACTGGCTTAACACGTTGAAGATCAAGAATAAAAGAGCTTTCGTTTAAAATAGGACTGAAGATTAAGGACGAACTGGTCATAGCTGTAGAAAATGTATGATCTGAAAATGTTGAGCGCGAATATGTCGTTTTGAAAAACTCAGCAAAGAGATTAGCAATTGCTTGATCAGAATTTACTGTAGTATTCTTAAAAGACAGCGATGGAAGGTATAACGTGGGTTAACGTTTAGAGTTAACAAAGTTATAAAACTGTTCAGGGTCCTGCGTGAACTGGACCTTGCAACGAGTCAAATAATTTTTATAACACTGAGCGTAAAGCACGGTAAAGTTAGATCGAGCACTAAGATAAGATAAGAAAGCCGTTTTTCAACCAGTAAGTTTATATTTATTATAAAGCCTAGATTTAACGTTTTTTAGACCCGTCAGCTCCTTGTTAAACCAAAGTGGTTTATTAGAGACCGACGGGTAGGTTTCAGGAACACATAAAGAAAAAATGAGTTCATGGCATTGTAAAAAATGTCAACGGCGGATGCCATTTCAGAGCTCGCGTAAAGATTAGACCAATCAAATTCTGCTATTAAAGTGTTTAGCCTCTGATAGTCAGCCTTTCGGAATCAGCGGACTCTGAATTAACTGCTATCAGGTGTAGTAGCTAAGACTGTCCCAGTGTCGATAGTCACATCGAAAGTTGGATGATAAGGATCTTCAGGTTGCGTCATTGGAGGAACTCTAATTAGGTTTACGCCTGCAGGATCGGAGACAAAGCATAGATCAAGTAAGCGGTTTAAAGAATTAAACATATGGTTAACTTGAGATAATGATAAATCAAGCAAGCCATTTATGAGGTCATGCTGTGCCGCAGTGTGAAGGACGTTAGACACACCATCAGAGGACCAGTGAGCTCCGGGTATGTTGAAGTCACCCAAAGCCACTAATTGGTCCCTATCAGAAAGCCTATTGGAAACTGCCCGAATTGCCGAAAGGTTTTTCCAATAAATTGGCTCTTCCGAAGATGGAGGGATGTAAGAGCAGGTTACATAAATGCAACTACCTGTGAATGATAGTTTAACGCAGATAAATTCGATGTCAAAAAAGTCATTAGATACCACCCGTTCCGAGATGAGGCAGCAGTCAACGGCAATTAAAACTCCGCCACCACGCTGGAGAAGATGGTCTGTAAATAATGTACTTACATGGAAAAATTTCGGAGCAGAGGATCTCCGGCTTCAACCAGGTTTCTGTAAATACAATCACCTGGGATGCGAAAGAAAGGCTATCTGAATATAATCTAGAGAGCTTACTGTGTAAGCCCCTAGTATTCTGATAGGAAAGTAGTAGGGAAGAGGTTCGTTTTTTGGGACAGAAGGTACAGCAGTGGACACTGAGGGTTGTGACGGCTTGGGCAGTTGAACTCCCACAGGCCGATTTCTCTTCTTCCGTGCATCGTACTCCTTGACTACAACGTACTCGGGCCAGAAATCACCCGAGCAAATACTGTCAAAGAGTTGGAATGACACATTTATCTTAAATGACGAAATGTCTCTGGCATACGAAAATTTGAATTTTTTCACCTTGATATTGGCAGCTTGGGTTTTGCCTTGAATATAGGCTACGTAAGGCTTACGTAACGAATTGTTACCAACAACGGCCGGTATTCCGGGCTATGTTGGACCCTGGGTAGAATTTTCTACGGTGATTTGCGGAGCCAAAGAATTGGGCTGCGCATCAGACACAACGGACGACGCGGAAATTGCTGGCTGTGCGGCTTCCGACACCTCAACTAGCGATTCGGTTACCGAATCTTTGATCGTTCCTGATCTCAGAACCATTGGAGCGGGGACCAGGAGCTGTGGCGACGGAGAGTGGCAGGAAATCGGTTGCTGTGTCTCACACAGTTGCAGTCGACTAGCATCGGATTTTTTGCGTTTCGGCGACTCATTTAATAGCTTCATACTATTAAATTGAGCGTCCAGCGCGGAGAACAGGTCATTCGCCTTGCGAAAAGTGGCCATGATCTCAGAAAATCCACTCCTCGTCTGACGCATGAAGGATGATATTTCCTTCTCAACCGGTCGACAGGCCTCAAGAGTTAGATCAGCAGAAAATCACAGGAGCGGTGAGAGCTATGAACAGCTTGGATGCAGCTAATAGCAAACGGCACTCGAGCGGGGGAGAGAAAAATAAAATCGGAAAAAGAGCAAAGGGGAAAAATAAGATAAGATAACCGTCTTAGCACAAAACTAAAAAGTGAATATTAATGCAAATTAACTACACGGAAAAGTGCATGCACGCGCGGTAGCAAACGGTATATCGTTATAAATATAAGGTGATAAGTTTAGATGAAACCCCAGTGGTTTAGATTCAAAATAACACAAAAGTCGGATCGCAAATCAAAAACACGAGAAAGATCGAATGAGATGAGAATCTCAGTTTCCACAGATATTAATGCGTTTTAAAGCTACCTAGAAGAATCCATAAGCCTAGATATTTCGTTAAAAACAGAAAAGGAACTAGATTATGCTGTGGAACTTTTTACAAACACAATTCACAAAGCGAGCAACATAAATACGAATCACACCCACAGCAATCAACAACCAAACCAATTGTACCTTTCTACCGAAATTCAAGAAAAAATTCGATATAAAAGATACCTGAGAAAACGTTGGCAGATAAAAGGTTATATAACAAAGCTGCATCTGAGCTTAAGCAACTGCTGCGTATCTAAGAAACTTAGACCCCAACTCTTGCAACAAGGAATATAACCTGTAGAGAGCAACTAAATATTTAAAGAGACCAGCAAAAAGAAACATAATCATCCGTAAAAGTAATGGAACTTGGTGTAGATCTGATGATGAACAAGCTGAAGCATTTGCAGAACACCTGCACTCTGTGTTCCAACCAAACGACATAAACAATCCTACAACAGAGGCTGAAGTGGAAAACTTTCTTGAGTTACCCTGTCAAATGAGCTTGCCTATTAAAAGTATTCAGTTTAAAGAAGTCTTTACAGAAATTAAATACTTAAACAACAAAAAATCGCGAGGCCCGGACAAGACAGACGGCATCACTCTTAAAACTCTTCCACCAAAATGTATACGGTTTCTCACACTAGTATTTAACGCTATTCTCAGGCTAGACCACCACCACGGGACTACTGAGCAATGTCATATGGTTATCAATGAAATTGTAAGCGCATTTGAGACCAAAAATACTGTACAGCTACAACAAGCGTTTGATCCCAAATTCTGGGAGGTGGAAGATGTACCCGCACAGGTCAGTTCGGAATCGGATTCAGTCTGCGAGCACAATTTTGTTCAGACGACAAATACGTTGTGACGCTCCCCTTACGCGACCCCGAGCAGAAGGGTTCCGAGTTAGCGTCTTCGCGGTCCTTTGCTCTTGCTCAGTTCCTGCGTAATGAGCAGCGCCTGAAGAGGGATCCGCCCTTAAGGCTCGCTATAATTCGGTAATCCAGGAGTACATCGACTTAGGCCACATGACCGAGGTCTCTCCCGCAAGCAGTTCCGCTACCTACTACCTTCCACATCATGACGTTGTCAAGCCCGAAAGCCCGACTACCAAGGTGCGGGTAGTCTTCAACGCTTCTAGCCCGTCCGCGAACGAAATCAGTCTAAACGACATTCTTTTCGCGGGCCCGGTCTTGCAATCCGACCTAACGATTCAGATCCTAAAGTGGCGATACTTTAGGTTCGTCTTTAACGCCGACATCGAGAAGATGTATCGGAAAATTTGGATAGACCCCCAGCATACTTCGTTCCAACGTATTCTGTCTCGCAATCCCCAGCTAATGAGATTACGTCGGCTGAACGCATCCTAGTTTCCGTCACTCAGCGCAGACACTTCGAGATGGGCTGCTTAAGCCAAAAGCGGCCAGTTCCGGCATCCAATCCGATCCAAAATCTGAACCCATTCATCGACTCACAGGGCCTTATGAGAGCCTGCGGCCGGGTTGCGGCCTCTGAACTTCTCCAATATGACGAACGGCATCCTATAATCCTTCCGTACGACTGTCATCTGTCTCGACTCCTCGTCCAGTTTACGCATCGCATCACGCTGCACGGTGGTAATCAGCTGATGATCCGCCTAATCCGGTCCAAATTCTGGATTCCAAGGGTGAGGAACTTGGTGAAGTCCGTCATCTATTCATGCATGGTATGCGTCATCCACAAGAAGAAGTTGCAGACGCAACTCATAGGGGAGCTACCGAAGGAGCGGACGTCTTTCTTGCGCCCGTTCACGCATACTGGTGTGGATTATTCCGGTGCCTTCGAAATTAAGAACTATACGGGAGCCTGTCTCATCACGGAGAGGTATGTGTTGGTGTTTGTGTACTTCTCTACGAAGGCCATCTATTTAGAGCCTACATCGGACCTTACGACCGATAAGTTTCTGGCGTGCAGTCGGACAACGGGAACCCCTTTGTGGGGGCAGCTTCCCTACTATCCCGCGATTTTCTCCAAAGCCTAAAAGGGGCGGTGACGGGTGCCTATAACCACCAGCAGCTTCTCTGTCTTCTCTCTCCCCCACATGGGGGAGCTGTGGGAGGCAGGCGTGAAGAGCTTCAAGACCTTGTTTTACAAGTCCTCAGCCACTCGGAAACACACCTTCGAGGAGCTTTCTACTCTCCTGGCGAGGATCGAGGCGTGCCTAAAATCGCGGCCGCTCGTGCTTCGCTATGTGCGAAGACCCCGCTGATCTGTTGGCGCTTACACCCGGGCACTTTCTTGTGGGAGGCCTTCGTTCCGCTCCACGGCCGGCGGCATCCCGGCGCTCATCGGCAACTTCTCGGCATTCTTCCGCCACTGCCCGGCAGTCTTCAGACGCTCCACGGCCTTCGTCCGCCACTCATCGGGTGCCGTCCACTGTTCGTCCGCCCGAATTTTGTACTGCGGGTCGGATTTTAATAAAAAAAATAAACACGGACACGATGTTTGTTTCTTAGTGGCGAATCATAACTGAACTCTCTTTATTGAAAAAGTCATATTTAACGGTTTTACATTTGGGTTACAATTGGTTTGTGTTGGTGTACTTAAATGGAATTCTGATTTAGCTTATTCTATATGCTTATGTAGTTATTTGGAAACTTATGCTGATTAGACTTATTCTATCTGCAGTTGGTTTCGTTGCGAAACCGGATGCATACAAGAGGTTGTTAACTCGTGTCGCGAAATTGTTTACTGTAGGGCAATGAATTTAGGTTTCGGTTGCGAAACCGGATGCTTACAAGAGTTTATTACCTCGTGTCGCGAAATTGCTTATTTGTCTGGCTAATTGGTTTTATTTGGGTATTATGTACTGGGAGTGAAGTGGATCTGTACATAACTTTTCCCCCCTTTAGAAAAGAATTCTCCAGAATTCTATTACTGTTCAGTTGAATCTTAATTTTTTATACCCTTGCAGGGTATTATAATTTCAGTCAGAAGTTTGCAACGCAGTGAAGGAGACCTCTCCGACCCTATAAAGTATATATATTCTTGATCAGGATCTAGCCATGTCCGTCTGTCCGTTTCTACACTGACACACAGTCCCTCAGTTTTAAAGCTATCTGAATATTTCGATCTTTCTCTTCGTAGCGGACGGTCGTGTTTTTGTTTTGCGCTCCGACTTTTGTGTTATTTTGAATCTAAACCACCGGGGTTTTATCTAAACTTATCACCTAATATTTATAACGATATACCGTTTTGCTACCGCGCGTGCATGCACTTTTCTGTGTAGTTAATTTGCATAAATAATTACTTGTTAGTTTTGTGCTAAGACGGTTTATCTTATTTTATATTTCCTCTTTGCTCTTTTACCGTTTCTATTTTTCTCTCCCCCGCTCGAGTGCCGTTTGCTATTAGCTGCATCCAAGCTGTTCATAGCTCTCACCGCTCTTGTGATTTTCTGCTGCTCTAACTCTTGCGCTCTTTTATCTTCTCTTTATCTCTTAGTTTTTTGGTATTGATAGTGTGCACAGTGGTTCTAGGGTTTGTGAACATGTCCCAGAATATTGTCTGTGTAATTAAGAACTGCCAAAAACATGTTTTGGCAGACCAGCCCAGTTTCCATTGCTGGCTTTGCGAGGCAGTTGTGCACGCTAAGTGCATCGAGATGACGGGTCGAATGGCTGACGCAGTGTCCAGCAAAAAGGGCCTGCGTTATTGCTGTGAGGCCTGTCGACCGGTTGAGAAGGAAATATCATCCTTCATGCGTCAGACAAGGAGTGGATTTTCTGAGATCATGGCCACTTTTCGCAAGGCGAATGACCTGTTCTCCGCGCTGGACGCTCAATTTAATAGTATGAAGCTATTAAATGAGTCGCCGAAACGCAAAAAATCCGCTGCTAGTCGGCTGCAACTGTGTGAGACACAGCAACCGAATTCCTGCCACTCTCCGTCGCCTCAGCTCCTGGTCCCCGTTCCAATGGTTCTGAGGTCAGGAACGATCAAAGATTCGGTAACCGAATCGGTCGTAGAGGTGTCGGAAGCCGCGCAGCCAGCAATTTCCGCGTCGTCCGTGGTGTCTGATGCGCAGCCCAATTCTTTGGCTCCGAAACAACCGTAGAAAATTCTACCCAGGGTCCAACATTGCCCGGAATACCGGCCGTTGTTGGTAACAATTCGTTACATAAGACCCTAACAGCAGTCCCACCTTCGAAAACTATATTTGTTTCGAGGCTTGCCCCTGATCTCGCATCGGAAGATGTTCTAGCCTGTATTCAAGGCAAAACACAAGCTGGTAATATCAAGGTGGAAAAATTCAAATTTCGGTATGCCAGAGACATTTCGTCATTTAAGATAAATGTCTCACTCCAGCTCTTTGACACTATTTGCTCGGGTGACTTCTGGCCCGAGTACGTTGTAGTCAAGGAGTACGAGGCACGGAAGAAAAGAAATCGGCCTGTAGGAGTTCAACTGCCCAAGCCGTCACAACCTTCAGTGTCTACTCAAGCACCTTCTGTCCCAAAAAACTAACCTCTTCCCTACTACTTTCCTATCAGAATACTAGGGGCTTACGCAGTAAGCTCTCTAGATTATATTCTGATAGCCTTTCTTTCGCATCGCAGGTGATTGTATTTACAGAAACCTGGTTGAAGCCGGAGATCCTCTGCTCCGAAATTCTTCCATGTAAGTACACTATTTACAGACTAGACCGTCTTCTCCAGCGTGGTGGCGGAGTTTTAATTGCCGTTGACTCCAGCCTCATCTCGGAACGGGTGGTATCTAATGACTTTTTGGACATCGAATTTATCTGCGTAAAACTATCTTTCACAGGTAGTTGCATTTATGTAACCTGCTCTTACATCCCTCCATCTTCGGAAGAGCCAATTTATTGGAAACACCTTTCGGCAATTCGGGCAGTTTCCAATAGGCTTTCTGATAGGGACCAATTAGTGGCTTTGGGTGACTTTAACATACCCGGAGCTCACTGGTCTTCTGATGGGGTGTCTAATGTTCTTCACACTGTGGCACAGCATGACCTCATAAATGGCTTGCTTGATTTATCCTTATCGCAAGTTAACCATATTTTTAATTCTTTAAACCGCTTACTTGATCTATGCTTTGTCTCCGATCCTGTAGGTGTAAACCTAATTAGAGTTCCTCCATTGACGCAACCTGAAGATCCTTATCATCCAACTTTCGATGTGACTATCGACACTGGGACAGTCTTAGCTACTACACCTGATAGCAGTTTGAACAGAGTCCGCTGTTTCCGAAAGGCTGACTATCAGAGGCTAAGCACTTTAATAGCAGAATTTTATTGGTCTAATCTTTACATGAGCTCTGACATGGCATCCGCCGTTGACATTTTTTACAATGCCATGAATTCATTCTTCTCTTTATGTGTTCCTAAATGCTACCCGTCGGTCTCTAATAAACCACTTTGGTTTACCAAGGAGCTGACGCGTCTAAAAAACGTAAAATCTAGGCTTTATAATAAATATAAACTCACTGGTTCAAAAACGGCTTTCTCATCTTATCTTAGTGCTCGATCTAACTTTACCGTGCTTAACGCTCAGTGTTACAAAAATTATTTGACTCGTTGTAAGGTCCAGTTCACGCAGGACCCTAAACAGTTTTATAACTTTGTTAACTCTAAACGTAAACCCACGTTATATCCTCCCTCGCTGTCTTTTAAGAATACTACAGTAAATTCTGATCAAGCAATTGCTAATCTCTTTGCTGAGTTTTTTAAAACGACATATTCGCCCTCAACATCTTCAGATCATACATTTTCTACAGCTATGCCCAGTTCGTCCCTAATCTTCAGTCCTATTTTAAACGAAAGCTCACTTATTCTTGATCTTCAACGTGTTAAGCCAGTTTATTCGCCAGGTCCCGATGGTATACCTGGCTCTGTGCTTAGGTATTGCTCCGAGGCGCTGTGTAACCCCCTTCTTAAATTGTTTACCTTGTCTTTAGAATCCTCAGAATTTCCCCTTATTTGGAGGGAATCATTTGTTATTCCTCTCCACAAAAAAGGTAGCAAATCGGATGCCAGTAACTATAGGGGTATCTCTAAGTTATCGGCTATCCCCAAACTTTTCGAGAATGTAATCACTCCTCACTTGCAACATCTATGCAGATCCGTCAGATCCGTTTTATGAGGCGAAGATCAACCACGACCAATCTTCTGGAACTTACCTCTTTCGTTATTAGGGGCTTCCAACAAAACTTTCAAACCGATGTTATTTACACGGACTTTAGTAAAGCTTTCGACTCGGTTAATCATTCTCTTCTGGTTAGGAAACTCGATTCAATGGGGTTTCCTAGTGATCTTCTTAAATGGATTTCGAGTTATCTAAGTGATAGGACCCAAAAGGTTCTGTTCAGAAACGTTCAATCCAATAGCCTTAGGGTGACATCTGGCGTCCCACAGGGTAGTCACCTTGGACCACTTCTGTTCACATTGTTTATCAATGATTTGCCGCAGGTTCTAACCAATTCCAGAGTACTTATGTACGCTGATGACGTTAAACTTTGCTTGCAGTATAGGGACATTTCTTGCCAATCTGGCCTACAATCGGATCTTGATAACTTCCAAGCATGGTGTCATGCTAACGATTTACATCTCAACAGCTCAAAATGCAAACTGATGACATTTTCACGTGTTACTCCCCTGCTTGCAACCTATATGCTTAACGACTGCTCTTTGGAAAGAATTTCTATTGTTGATGATCTGGGTGTCCGCCTGGATCCTAAACTTTCGTTCTCTGAACATATTTCTTCTATGGTTAACAAAGCCAGAGGCATGCTGGGATTCATTAAAAGGTGGGCGAAGGAATTCGATTCTCCTTATGTAACGAAGACCCTCTTTACTTCGTTGGTTCGCCCTATATTGGAGTATGGTTCGTGCGTCTGGAGTCCTCGATTCGGGGTCCATAGTAGTCGCATTGAATCTGTCCAAAAGAACTTTTTGCTTTTTGCCCTTCGTGGCCTACCCTGGGATGCAAACCTTAGATTACCGTCTTACGCTAGTAGACTTCTCCTACTTAATCTACCTTCTTTAGCTAACCGTAGGACGATGCTTGGCGTCGTCTTTTTACATAAACTTATACACGGTGTTAGTAGTTAACCACTGTAGGCGTGAGTTTGAAGTACATGAACCCTTTAGGGTTTTATGTACTGATTACAATCGTCTTTTTAGTAGCATTGAAGGCATTGAAAGCCTTCAAAAGCTAAAAACTGTATTGCTTGTAGTACTATCCCGTAGTGTATCCTAATTTTTCCTCGTTCTATTCTATTTTTTTACCTTCTCTCGCGTTAGTTAGTTAGTTAGTCTTCTATATACTCTCACTCGTATATATGTCGGAACGAGCCGGATCGGACGACTATATCATATAGCTGCCATAGGAACAATCGAAAAATTTTTAGTAAAAAAAATTTAACTTTGCCAGTTTTCAACATATTTTCATCAATGTTGGCCATTTTTTACTATTTCTGAATTTCGGTTTTAGGTTCATGAAAATCAGCCAACTATATCCTATAGCTTCCATAGGAACAATCAGGAAAATAAATGAAAAAACCATAACTTTGTCAGTTTTCAAGATATTTTCACCAAACATGATATTTAGCCATTTTATATTATTTCAGAATTTTGGTTTTAATTTCGTGAAAATCGGTTGACTATATCCTAAAGCTTCCATTGGAACAATCAGGAAAATAAAAAAAAACCCATAACTTAGTCGATTTTCAAACCATTTTCATCAAACTTGAGATTTGGCAACTAATAATTATTTCAGATTTTCGGTTTTAATTTTTTGTTAAAGTTCTGCAAGGGTATATAAACTTTAATACAATCAGGATTATTAATATGATTATTAATACAATTACAGCGGCATTAAAGGAATATATTATACCTTTGTGTGTCTTTAATTGTTTAATGTTTACCCAGTTCGTTTTGTTGTTTTCTAATATGCTTTCAAAAGTAATTTGTTTTGTAAAATTTTAGACTTGTTTCTTTTTTTGGAATAATATTTTTTCATTTTCTTCTTCGACTGTGTTGGTAAAGTAATTATTATCTATACCTATTGTACAATTTACAAAATGTGTTAAGGTGTTATTTAAGATTTGTATTGTTTTGTTGTTACAGTTTTGATATAATGTTTCGTTATTTGCATTATTTATTACTATGGTTTCTTCGTCTAGTTCTATTATTTCCATCTCTTCTCTTTTTATTAGTTTACAATTATTTTTAATTATACAGTGCTTGCTGTTTTTCATTTCTTTTAATTTTTTATTTATTTCGTATGTGTATGTAATGGGTTTATATTTAAATATAACTTCGGACTTGTGATCTATTTAAAAATTTTCATTATTAGGTACTGGAATTATTTGTTGAATTTTTATTGTAATAAAGTTTGTAGGAATTTCGATAACAAATATTAATAGATTATTTTTAAATACTGCTGTAGCTAGCTTGATATTATTTAGTTTGTTGAAATTTATATTATATTTTGTGATCTCATGATCCGTCAATATGCTAGGGTGTAAGATATTGTATCTAGCATATGCAACGTTGTCTTGTAAATGTTCTATTTTATTTCTTATTAATTGAATTTTTATTTGTTGGTCATAATATAAGTTCTCCTGATTTTTATAATTTTCATATTTCTTAATTGAATTTAGCTGACTTTCTATAGCTCTTCTATCTGATTGGATTAATTGCCTTATGTAACTGATTGTATCGTTGAAATATGTATTAATATAAATTTGTTTGTTTACTAACTCATTGGTTTCTTGCATGTTTTCCTTGATAAATGTTTTTCTATTACTTTTCTGTCTTCTTCGTCCATTGTTCCAAACAACCATTTTGCTCCACTGCCTACTGCATTAACTAGTCCTCTTTTTCTACGTGTATGATTTCCATATAATGTGTATAATTTATGTTTTGTCTCTGTTAGTTGTTTCTCTAATATATGTTTGTTGTCATTGTTTAACATTTCTATGTTGATTTCTAGATCACCTAACGTGTCGTCAATATCTTTTAAATTAATTATGTGAACTATTATGTCTGTTGTCGTTACTATAGCTTGGTTTTTTATATCTATTAGTGCGTATCCGTCTTGGTCAAGTATCTGTTGGGTCGTCAATGTTCCTGATATTGTCGTTATTGTTAATAGCATTAATATTGTCGTCATCAGCGTTTTCTGTAAATTTGTAAGCTCGTTTAATATTTTTTGGATCAATGCCTATAAGTTTTGCTTTTTTGTATTTTGGCACTTCTTTGTGTCTTACTGCCTTGTAATTTTTTATAAATCTTTCTTCTCTTTTTTCTTTGTAGTTTTCCCTGTTGGCATTGTTCTTTTCTAACATTTTCTCCTTAGCATTTTCTATATTTTCTTTAATTTTGTTCAAGTCTACCTTATTGTTCTGAGATTCGTTAGGAGTGCATTTGATTGCAGAGTGATATCTGTCATTGTAATTTCTAATGGCTTTTCCCGTGGCCTAATGGAATTTCCCGTGTGACTATTTGGTTTAGTTAGGTGTAATTATATTCCTTCTTGCATTAATAATTCTCTAATTCTGATCGAATTAAATTCGTTGTCAGCTATAATTTTATCTGGTTTACCTAGCTTTGTGAAATGCTCTTCTAGTTGTTCTACTATGGTCATATGATTTCGATCATTTAGTGCATATGCTGCTGCAAACTTGGTAAATTTGTCAAAATTTGTTAAAAAATGTGTATTTCTTACTACGTATGTGTCTATATGGACAACTTGATTCTTATCTGATGGGGTTTCGGTTTTTTTGAATTTGTTCTTTATAGGGTTTCTATCGTATTTTATTTCTTTGCACAAGTCACATTGGTTAATAACTATTTGCACCAATTCTAGTAGTTTTGGATAGTATATTTTATTTTTTAATTGGTTGTACGTTTCCTGAATGCCTGAATGCATACTTTCTTTTATGTGATAAAACGATATTTGTTTGACTGCTTCTGCTTCGGATTCCATGTCCTGAGCTCTACTCGTGCATTTTATGAATTCTATTTGTTTGTAATTTGAAAACATTTCTATTAATTTTTCCTGTAATATATTGTATTCGTGGTATGGTAGATACGAGTAAATTCCAATTTTTCCTTTGCCTATATATGCCATCGTTGGAAAGTCATGTTTAGCTATAAGAATTATTCTTTTAGCATATATGGTTTTAAATTCTTCTGTTTTACAATTTGTAATTATTATTTGCGTTCTGTATTTATTAACTACTTCCTCCTTTATGAAAAAATGATTGTGAAGGTTTTCTTCAGCTGAGTGTACTGTCGCATGTGACGAATTATCTTCTTTGTCTTCTAAGTTTGCTATTATATTTATCTCTGACATGTTTTCGTTTTTTTCGTCCAGTGTGTCATTTTTGTTCTTAATGACGTAGTCATTGTCATCGAGTCTGCTCAAAAAATCGTCTACTTTATTTTCCTTTCGTTTTTAAATAGTCAATCTCAATTGATATTCTCCTAATTTTAATAACCATCTTTGATGTCTAGGCGAGATATCTTTCCCTTTATGTTTCGAATGCAAAAATTTTATGGGTTAATGATCTGTCAGTATCTTAAATTTCCTTCCATACAAATATGGTCTAAGATAATTCACGCTCCAAAGGATTGCCAAAAATTCTTTGTCGGTGGCTGAACAATTTCTTTCATGCGTATTTAGTGTTCTCGACGCGAAACAAATTGGGTGGCCCTCTTGTGAGGGCCCGAGGGCCCCCACCGACGCGTCCGTCGTAAGTGTAAATGTTTTCTCAAAATTGGGAAATCTAAGTATTGGGTGTGAACTGATCATATGTTTTAATTTTTCAAATGCTTCTACATAAGTTGGATCTTTTGGGTTTATTTTCACATTTTTCTTTAAATATTTCGTTATAGGTTGCGCTACTTCAGCATAATCCTTAATAAATTTTCTGTAATAACCAGTTATACCTAGGAAACTTTTTATCTTTTTTATAATAGCTATTTTATTGGGATTAGGTTTAATACCTTTTTTTGTCAAAATATGCCCAAGGAATTCTGTTTCCCTTTTCATTAAATTGCATTTATCTATCTGGATCTTTCGATTTTTCTCTTCCCAGATTTTGAAGATTTCTTTAATTGTCTGAATATGTTCTTGCAGTGATGTGCTCTAAATTAGTATGTCGTCCAGATAAACGACACATTTTTTATTTATATGGTCTCTCCAAATTTCGTTCATAAGTCTCTGGAATGTGGCTGGGGCATTTTTTAACCCGAATGGCATTCTTATAAACTCATATAAGCCGTGTGGCGTTACAAAGGCTGTTTTCTTTCTATCTTCCTCTTTAACTAAGATTTGATGATAGCCTTTGGCTAAATCTAATGTTGTTAAATATTGAGCTCTTCCGAGTTTGTCCAAAATTGATTCGATATTTGCTATCGAAAACTTGTCATCTATCGTGATTTCGTTTAGCTTTCTATAGTCAATTACTATTTGATACTTCTTTTTACCTGAATTGTAAATTTTTTCCGGTATCACTATTAAGGGGCTTGAATATCTTGAATTACTTTTCCTTATTATACCCTGCTCTGTCATTTCATTAATTTGTCTCCTTACTTCTTCTTCATGTTGAGGTGGATACCTATAAAGTTTTGAATTTAGCTTTTCGTCCGTGGCTGTCCGTATCTCATGCTCTATTTCTGTCGTACTTGTCAATATGTCTCCCCCTCTTTAAAAAATAATTTACTGAATCTTTGTATAATAATTTCAATTTCTTTGCGTTCTTCTTTATTTAAATGATCAAGTTTTAAAGTATCCAGGTTTCCTTCGTTACTTTCTAAAGTACACACTTCTTTATATTGGTAAGGGTTATTTATTATTGAGTTTTCTTTATGATTTACCGTTAAAATTCTTTGTTCCAGATTAATGTAAGCGTTTAAAAAATTCAATAGGTCTATTCCTATAATGTAACTATATAACCTTCCTGTTAGTGGGGCTACTTTCCATCGAACCCTAGCGTTACTTGGTAAATTAAATTCTGTTGGTGCTGTTGTATGAATTTCTTGCTCTATAACGTCTTTGCTATTTATCGTACTGTAGAGTATTGGCCTGCTTAGTTTTCTTTTTGGGTAGTCATTGAGTTGGTCATTTACCAGACTTAACGTGGCTCCTGTATCTATTAATGCAACATACTTTTCTTTATTTATATTTAATTCTATTAGTGGTAGGTATTCCGAGGCTGTTTCATAAAAAAAACTGTATTATTCACCTCTGCCTGTTGGTCCCACTGATAGTTTAAGTCGTTGTTTTCGTAATAGTCGTCGTTTGTTCTATTTTGGTCGGTCTCTAAATGGTCAATTTCCATTGGCTCTACATTTCCTGGTCTGTACTGCCTAGTTTGATGTGAACCTGATTGTTGATAGATTTGTTGTTGCCTACTCTGTCCTGAGTTATTACTTCTTACATTTTGTTGGGCATTGTTTTGCCTAAATTGGCCTGAATTATTATATCTGTAATTCTGTTGTAAGTTCCTGTTATTTTGATTCCCATCTTGATTTCTTAGATTTTGCTGATAGTTTGTTATCTGACCATTGTGTTGATTAAAATTCCTATAATTTTGGTGTTGATTAATCTGATTATTTTGTTGCGTATTAAAATTTTTATAGTGTTGTTGTGGATTAAGGTTTCCCTGATTTTTGTTGAAAGTCCCTGTCTCTGGATTGTTTCGGCTTGTCCTGCCTTTTCTATATTGGAATCTGATATAACTATTTTCGTATCTGCGTAGCATCATTATTTTTATATTCATATATTTTATCTAGTAATGTACCCTGTGTTATTTCTTTAGCTGCATTCACTAGCAAGCTTTCTACATTACTTAAATCTATGATGTTGTCTTGCGTATGGTAGACTATTAATTCATCAGATTTATATTTAATGTTCTGCAGCTCCACTGCTAGTTCGCTCACCGTGTTCACTCTCAGGTCGCAGATTCTTCGGTAAATTTGGTGTGGTTCTGTATCCGGTCTATAACGTAGCTTCAGCGTCGCCTTGATCAGTTCCCAGTTGTCTGGTTCCGGTACGTTTATCACTACATCCTTCGCTTGTCCTTGAATCGTCCTATAGAATATGGTCCTGGTGGCTTCTCGTTTAAGTTCCGGATCTTGAATTGATTGGAGCAGATATTCGACGCTGCTGAAGAATGAGTTGATCGAGATGTCCCCTGTTCCTGTGAACGTCGCCAGATGGTTTATAGTTTTGAACAGCCGTTCTTGCTGTGCAGGGTTGGCCGGGGGGTTGTTTTGTAGTTGTAGATAGGCTTGTTGTAGTTGCTCCAACTGCTTTTCCCTGATTGCCAGTTGCTCCAGTAGGTCTGCCTGTGGCATCTGGGGGTTTTCTTGTGCCATTCTTGCCTCGTCGTATTTATTCGCTCGGTTTTGTCTTCTCGATGCCGTTTTGGATGATGGATCAATTTTAGCTTGACTTAGAAGTCCACTTATTTTTAGTTGAACTCCCTCGACGTCCTTGTGAACTGATTTTTAGTTGAGCTTCCTGGGATTCCTTGGCTTTAGAAGTCCACTTATTTTTAGCTGAACTCCTTCTAAGCCTTTGTCAACTGATTTTTAGTTGAGCTTCCTGGGATTCCTTGGCAACTTATTTTTAGTTGCACTTTGTGAGTTATTTCACTGCACTATTTTTGTCGGCCGATTGTAAATTAAAAATTTTATTTTCCGATTCTCCGTTTAGTTAAATTTATTTATTTGTTCGGTTCGATCACTGGATCCTTTTTATTAAAAAAGAATCCTACCGGCTGCGCCAATTTTGTACTGCGGGTCAGAATTTTATAAAAAAATAAACACGGACACAATGTTTGTTTCTTAGTGGCGAATTATAACTGAATTCTCTTTATTGAAAAAGTCATATTTAAAGGTTTTACATTTGGGTTACAATTGGTTTGTGTTGGTGTACTTAAATGGAATTCTGATTTAGCTTATTCTATATGCTTATGTAGTTATTGGGAAACTTATGCTGATTAGATTTATTCTATCTGCAGTTGGTTTCGTTGCGAAACCGGATGCATACAAGAGGTTGTTAACTCGTGTCGCGAAATTGTTTACTGTAGGGCAATGAATTTAGGTTTCGGTTGCGAAACCGGATGCTTACAAGAGTTTATTAACTCGTGTCGCGAAATTGCTTATTTTACATTTATAGAGTCCAATAACTCTTGAACTGTCTGGCTAATTGGTTTTATTTGGGTATTATGTACCGGGAGTGAAGTGGATCTGTACATAACTCCCGCGCCAGCTGCGCCTAGGCAATCTTCCGCCTCTCGTCAAGGGCCCCCGCAGGATGCGGCCGCTGCGCCAACCCTGTCGTCGCTGCTGCAGCGGAATAGTGTCAATGTTTTGCCGACTGCGCTTGCGCGGATTGACACCGGGACCCGGATCTTCGACACGGGGGCTCTCGTTGACCCGTGCACGCCCTCGAGCTGCATTGATGCTTCTCTAGCGGCGTGTTTCCGTCTGCCCACGCCACCGTGGGGTCTAAAACCGACGAGAGCGTGCGGCTGGATGTCATGTTCAAAATCGAGCCTCACGTCCGCGTTCGTACGCCGTCCGAGGCATCACCCTGGCTGACGAGCGGTTCTATTTGCCAGTCACGATTTCCGTCGTCCTGGGCGCGGACATGTATCCGCGCATCAATCAGCCGGGCTTCCTGAAGATTCAGGACGGGCTACCGGTAGCCCAAAGCACCGTTTTTGGATAGGTCGTGTCCGGAGCCTGCCAACAGCCATAACGACGTGGGACCTATTGCAACCCGAGTGATTGCAAGGGGGGCGGGATGTTTAGGTGAGGGGCCCTCTGTGCCGCCTTGGCTCACCACAACTTAAGAGCGCACCCGCGCTGGCCCCTTTTGTGCTCAGGCTCTCGGGTCGGCCGTCGCTGCTCCCGCTCTCGTGCTTCGCTTTCCGCGACTCGGGCCCGCTCCCGTACTGTTAAGCTGAGGTTATCGGTCGGGAGCGCGGCCCATATGTTAACTTAAATTAGTTCAATGTATGAAGTCAAACAAAACGACCAGCGATTGTGCCCTTGAATTCCACAACGCCCCCGACTCCGTTCTTTTTCATTACGCTTGCGAAGTGGGATTTTCTGCGTGCCACCAACATTTTATGACCCCAAGGTCGGGCTATCTTTGGTGGCAGAAGCGCCCCCCCTCGCATCTAGATTAACAAGAAAGGAAGCTAACTTCGGCTCACCGAAGTTTATATACCCTTGCAGAATTAAATAACAAATTTAAACTAAACAAGAAAGAAAGCTAACTTCAGCTCACCGAAGTTTATATACCCTTGCAGAACTTTAACAAAAAATAAAAACCGAAAATCTGGAATAATTATTAGTTGCCAAATCTCAAGTTTGATGAAAATGGTTTGAAAATCGGCTAAGTTATGGGTTTTTTTTTATTTTCATGATTGTTCCTATGGAAGCTATTGGATATAGTCGACCGATTCTCACGAAATTAAAACCAAAATTCTGAAATAATATAAGATGGCTAAATATCAAGTTTGGTGAAAATATCTTGAAAACTGACAAAGTTATGATTTTTTCTTTTATTTTCCTGATTGTTCCTATGGAAGCTATAGGATATAGTTGGCCGATTTTTATGAAATTAAAACCGAAATTCAGATATAGTAAAAAACGGCTAAATACCAACTTAGATAAAAATATGTTGAAAACTGACAAAGTTAAATTTTTTTTACTAAAAATTTTTCGATTGTTCGTATGGCAACTATATGATATAGTCGTCCGATCCGGCTCGTTCCGACATATATACGAGTGAGAGTATATAGAAAACTAACTACAAAGTTTCATTCAGATAGCTTTAAAACTGAGGGACTAGTTTGCGTAGAAACGGACAGACGGACAGACGGACAGACGGACAGACGGACAGACGGACAGACGGACAGACGGACAGACGGACAGACTGACAGACTGACAGACTGACAGACTGACAGACTGACAGACTGACAGACGGACAGACGGACATGGCTAGATCGACTCGGCTGTTGATCCTGATCAAGAATATATATACTCTGTAGGGTCGGAGAGGTCTCCTTCACTGCGTTGCAAACTTCTGACTGAAATTATAATACCCTGCAAGGGTATACAAATCTGGAATAATAATTAGTTGCCAAATCTCAAATTTCATGAAAATGGGTTGAAAAACGGCTAAGTTATGTTTTTATACCCTGTACCAAAGGTACAAAGGTATTATAGTTTTGTGCGAGTGCGATATTCTGTAACAGGCAGAAGGAGGCGTGGCAGACCCCCAAAAAATACCTAAATATTGGTCAGGACCACTAAAGGAGTCGATTTAGCCATGTCCGTCTGTCCGTCCGTCCGTCCGTCTGTCTGTATGAACGTCTAGATCTCAGAGACTATAAGAGCTAGAGACACCAAACTTAGGATTTAGACTTCTTATATCTGCACGCAGCTCAAGTTTGTTTTCAATTTTTGCTGCTCCCCTTTTTGGAAGAGCTATTTAAAAAAAAAAACGTATTTCTCCCAAATTTATAAAGTTATGTAAACCATATTCAGAACCTGTATGTATTTTATCAAAATACACAGATTGTACAAATTTCATAGCGATCATGCCATTAATAGCGGAGATATAGCCTTTTTACTTCATACATATTATATATACCAGAGGCAGTGCAGGCAGAGGGCCCCAAACATCCAAATCAAACCGTTCATTTCACATTTTTATGAAATTAAGATTACTGACTTCGAATTGGTTGATGGTGCAGCTGACTAAATTGAAGTCTACGCGAAGTGTAGAAGTGAAGTACTCGCGGGTTCGATTCCTGCCGGCGACGAGTCAAATTATATATATTTTTTTTTTGTAATTTTTAACTGTAAATCAAAATTATTATAGTATTTTATACTAAGAAATAAAAAAAAATGAAATAAAAAAACTATACTATTTTATTTAGAATAAAAAAAATATTGTGATTTGGCGGCAAAATCGAACCCAGGTCAATTGCTTACAAAAATACACGCGCAGTTTTATCCACAGAGCTATCGACTGTAATTTTGGTTTAGCTGACATTTGACTGACAGACTGACAGACTGACAGACTGACAGACTGACAGACTGACAGACTGACAGACTGACAGACTGACAGACTGACAGACTGACAGACTGACAGACTGACAGACTGACAGACTGACAGACTGACAGACTGACAGACTGACAGACTGACAGACTGACAGACTGACAGACTGACAGACTGACAGACTGACAGACTGACAGACTGACAGACTGACAGACTGACAGACTGACAGACTGACAGACTGACAGACTGACAGACTGACAGACTGACAGACTGACAGACTGACAGACTGACAGACTGACAGACTGACAGACTGACAGACTGACAGACTGACAGACTGACAGACTGACAGACTGACAGACTGACAGACTGACAGACTGACAGACTGACAGACTGACAGACTGACAGACTGACAGACTGACAGACTGACAGACTGAGAGACTGACAGACTGACAGACTGACAGACTGAGAGACTGACAGACTGACAGACTGACAGACTGACAGACTGACAGACTGAGAGACTGAGAGACTGAGAGACTGAGAGACTGACAGACTGACAGACTGACAGACTGACAGACTGAGAGACTGACAGACTGACAGACTGAGAGACTGAGAGACTGAGAGACTGCAGAGACTGAGAGACTGAGAGACTGAGAGACTGAGAGACTGAGACTGAGAGACTGACAGACTGACAGACTGACAGACTGACAGACTGAGAGACTGACAGACTGACAGACTGAGAGACTGACAGACTGACAGACTGAGAGACTGAGAGACTGAGAGACTGAGAGACTGACAGACTGACAGACTGACAGACTGACAGACTGACAGACTGACAGACTGACAGACTGACAGACTGACAGACTGACAGACTGACAGACTGACAGACTGACAGACTGACAGACTGACAGACTGACAGACTGACAGACTGACAGACTGACAGACTGACAGACTGACAGACTGAGAGACTGACAGACTGACAGACTGACAGACTGACAGACTGAGAGACTGAGAGACTGAGAGACTGACAGACTGAGAGACTGACAGACTGACAGACTGACAGACTGAGAGACTGGACAGACGGACAGACGGAGAGACGGACAGACGGACAGACGGACAGACGGACAGACGGAGAGACGGAGAGACGGACAGACTGACAGACTGACAGACTGACAGACTGACAGACTGACAGACGGACAGACGGACAGACGGACAGACGGACAGACGGACAGACGGACAGACGGACAGACGGACAGACGGACAGACGGACAGACGGACAGACGGACAGACGGACAGACGGACAGACGGACAGACGGACAGACGGACAGACGGACAGACGGACAGACGGACAGACGGACAGACGGACAGACGGACAGACGGACAGACGGACAGACGGACAGACGGACAGACGGACAGACGGACAGACGGACAGACGGACAGACGGACAGACGGACAGACGGACAGACGGACATGGCTAGATCGACTCGGCTGTTGATCCTGATCAAGAATATATATACTCTGTAGGGTCGGAGAGGTCTCCTTCACTGCGTTGCAAACTTCTGACTGAAATTATAATACCCTGCAAGGGTATACAAATCTGGAATAATAATTAGTTGCCAAATCTCAAATTTCATGAAAATGGGTTGAAAAACGGCTAAGTTATGTTTTTATACCCTGTACCAAAGGTACAAAGGTATTATAGTTTTGTGCGAGTGCGATATTCTGTAACAGGCAGAAGGAGGCGTGGCAGACCCCCAAAAAATACCTAAATATTGGTCAGGACCACTAAAGGAGTCGATTTAGCCATGTCCGTCTGTCCGTCCGTCCGTCCGTCTGTCTGTATGAACGTCTAGATCTCAGAGACTATAAGAGCTAGAGACACCAAACTTAGGATTTAGACTTCTTATATCTGCACGCAGCTCAAGTTTGTTTTCAATTTTTGCTGCTCCCCTTTTTGGAAGAGCTATTTAAAAAAAAAACGTATTTCTCCCAAATTTATAAAGTTATGTAAACCATATTCAGAACCTGTATGTATTTTATCAAAATACACAGATTGTACAAATTTCATAGCGATCATGCCATTAATAGCGGAGATATAGCCTTTTTACTTCATACATATTATATATACCAGAGGCAGTGCAGGCAGAGGGCCCCAAACATCCAAATCAAAATGTTCATTTCACATTTTTATGAAATTAAGATTACTGACTTCGAATTGGTTGATGGTGCAGCTGACTAAATTGAAGTCTACGCGAAGTGTAGAAGTGAAGTACTCGCGGGTTCGATTCCTGCCGGCGACGAGTCAAATTATATATATTTTTTTTTTGTAATTTTTAACTGTAAATCAAAATTATTATAGTATTTTATACTAAGAAATAAAAAAAAATGAAATAAAAAAACTATACTATTTTATTTAGAATAAAAAAAATATTGTGATTTGGCGGCAAAATCGAACCCAGGTCAATTGCTTACAAAAATACACGCGCAGTTTTATCCACAGAGCTATCGACTGTAATTTTGGTTTAGCTGACATTTGCATTGTAGGTCAATTTGTCTCCGTTTTTTAGTTTTTGGCTTTCTTATTCTCGAGAACCAAATCGAGCGGCGACTAGTAATGGTACAGGGTATTCTACTGTCGGCACACCCGACTGTATGTCCTGATTGTTCCTATGGAAGCTATAGGATATAGTTGTCCGATTTTCACGAAATTAAAACCGAAATTCTGAAATAATATATGATGGCCAAAAATCATGTTTGGTGAAAATATCTTGAAAACTGACATAGTTATAATTTTTTTCGAAAATTTTTCCGATCGGTCCTATATGATATAGACGTCCGATCCGGCACGCTCCGACATATGTAGGAGTGAGAGTATATAGAAGACTAACTGCAAAGTTTCATTCAGATAGCTCTAAAACTGAGGGACTAGTTCGCGTATAATCGGACAGACGGACGGACAGACGGACATGGCTAGATCGACTCGGCTGGTGATCTTGATCAAGAATATATATACTTTATGGGGTCGGAGATGTCTCCTTCACTGCGTTGCAAACTTCTGACAGAAATTATAATACCCTGCAAGGGTATACAAATCAACGTCAAAGCCGAAACTGTAGAAGTATTGTCAGCAAAACTGATGAACCTTCAGCAACGCAACAAAACTGCTTACCAGGATACACAAGAGGTTGAGCAGATGACGAAGCTTTAGAGAGTGCTATGAATGATGCCGTATCAAAATTTGTGAATAGTTGCACAGAAGCAACTGGACAGTCAAACATTGTCCTATACTACAAAAACCATCCTCAACGCGGACGTGAAAACTATAGAGGCAACTTTCGTAGTTATCAAAATAATAACAATAACTACCAGAATAATAATGGAGGACGAGGCCAATATAGAGGAAACTATAGAGGCCGTGGTAACTCGAATCGAGGCCACAACAACAACAGCAACAACTCCCAAAGCAATATCAGAGTTACCCAGGATACAAACGACTAATATATAATTTCACACGGTTTTCATATCGTGACTGCACAAATCCCTATTCCATGTGATGAAATATTAGGAATCGATTTTATTAAAAAATACAACTGTCAATTAGACTTCAAGCCATCTGAAGATTGGCTTATAATTAGACCTAATAATTTAAAATTTCCAATTAATGTACCACTAGTTCACAGTACTGGCAACAATTCAATACTTCTGCCAACAAGATCCCAAGTTATTCGAAAAATAATCATTATAGATAAACTAACAGTGATTCACTTTCGAACTACGATGTAGTGAAACCCAGTCTAGAAAATAGGGAAAAGTCTGTATTATCTCAACTTTCAAAAAATTTCTCTCCGCAGTTCAAGTCACAGCTCACTAACTTATGCACCCAATATAGCGACGTATTCGGATTGGATACCGAACCAATAACTACAAACAACTTCTACTACCTAGAATTGATGATATTTTGGATCAACTAGGTCGAGCTAAATACTTTTCATGCCTTGATTTAATGTCAGTATTTCATCAAATTGACAAATGCAAAATCACATGCATACAAAAATACATACACATGTATCGATGTGTGTAAAAATGCGTTATTATTGCATTTAAGCGGCTAATAATTATTACCATTTAATAAATTTGCTTCTCGAATATCTTATAAAATTCATTTCCAATCACAATCAAAAACTGGAAAGAATATTTATTTGGTCTAGTTGGTCAACCAAGTGAGGCATTATTTCTTTAATAACTTCGAAAATTTTTATGTGATTGCAACCAAATGTTCAGGAATCATACAGACCATAGTTCTTAATGTACATATAAAAGTGTAGCGGGTAAAAAAAGATCAAGAGATATAACGCCTTTTTCATCGAACAATGACTCATCGCTTCACGCGATTACATTTTGGATTAAAAATAGCTCCTAACTCATTTCAGAGGATGATGACTATTCTCTGCATTCTCTGGACCAGAGCCTTCTCAAGCATTTCTTTATATGGATGACTTTATAGTAATCTGTTGTTCCGAAAAACATATGCTTAAGAACTTAACAGATGTTTTTTGAGAAATGTAGGAAATTCAACCTGAAGTTACATCCAGAAAAATGTTTATTTTTTATGCATTTTTTTTAAAGTCATATTTTAGTCCTAGGGCTAAATTATTTTCGTGATTGTGAAGTCTGTCTGTATATTTCTTACTATATTTTTTAATTTCTTCTTTTATTATTGGAATATTTAGATCCTTGTGGATATTTGCATTGGATACATAAAATGGGGCGTTTAAAATTTGTCGCAGGGTTTTCGATTGGTAGTGCTGGAGAATTTCGATGTTAGAATTGCTAGATGTTTCCCAGAACTGTATACCGTATGTCCAAACAAGTTTCAAGATGGCTTTGTAGAGGAGAACTTTGTTTTCCAAGCTGGCTGCTCAATTCCGACTAAGCAACCAAGACATTTTCAGTGTTTTTAGTCTGAGCTGCTGACTTTTTGCTTTTATGTGGGTTTTCTATGTTAATCTGCGGTCGAGGTGCATGCCAAGATACTCCACACAGGTATATTGTGGAATTGCTGAGCCGTTCAAAGTGACATTTGGGCAGTTTCCTGGTCTTAATGCAAAAGTTATTTGGACAGATTTCAGGGAATTGATTTTAATTTTCCAGCGAAGAAACCAGGCTTCAATCAGATTGAGCTCACTTTGCAAAAGATAAGATGCTTCATCTCTAGATGAGCTTGTTGCTAAAATGGCTGTATCGTCAGCGTATGTTGCAACGGTGCAGTGGTTGGTTACTGGCATATCTGCCGTATATAAAGTGTAAAGCACTGTTCCAATACACTCCCTTGAGAAACGCCAGCGTTTATAAGAAGAAGTGATGACGCATAATTTCTCTGCTGAACGTAGAAGCATCTTTTAGCCAAGTAGAATCTCAGTAATAAATAGTATGGAGCAGGTAACCATTTCTTTTTCTTATAGAGTAAGCCATTTTGCCAAACGCGATCAAACGCTTGTTGAACATCAAGAAATGTGGCAGTACAGTATTTTTTGGTCTCAAATGCACTTACAATTTCATTGATAACCCTATGACATTGCTCAGTAGTCCCGTGGCCTCTTCTGAATCCGAATTGATATCAGAAATGATGATGGAAAGTTCGTCCAGAATTGGCAACCTTCTTTTCAGTAGTATTTTTTCAAATACTTTTGAGAATATTGTTGTTTGTATTGAGGCTTAGATGCCTGGCAAATAGTGCATGAACTATTGCCTACAGTTGTCGCAACTAGCACTTGGAACTAGTTGGACGGTTTGAAGTGTGCTTGGGTGTGGTTGATTGGTTTGATTGATTGGTTGTGTGAGGTTGATTGGGGCATGGAAGACACGGCTAAGGTGTCGGGCACATATGCATGAATAAAAGCTCTGTTGTGAGGTAGAACTCTTACTGACTTTATTAATGAAAACTTAACAGTATATATAGGTACAAAATGCTTATGGTAACAAATATCGTATAACAAAATAATGTGGGTTACTGTGTATGTGGGTTATTGTCAGATATATGACCTGACACTTATTGCTACTGTGTATGTAGGTTATTGCCAGCTATATGACCTGACACTTATTGCTCTAATTTACTTTCCTCATGTCCGCCAGTTATGCATATTCGCTTGACCTGGTAAATGATACTTTATTAACGACAAATGCATGCGGCTGCGACTGAAGAATTATTATGACGAATTCTAAATGATATTGCTTATGAGTAATGCTGCCGTGACTGAACATTCTCCCGGCCGTTGAACAGGTGTTCAACCTTCAGAAAGGTCGAACGAAAAACTTCGTGGGGTAGGTTCCGGTGCTGGTTGTTCCGTGCTCTGCTTGGGTTCCAATGTCCGGCGTAGAAATATCCGACGTCGTGGTGTCCATTTGCCGACCGTCCGGCTAAGAGCCCATACAATGCCTAGTAGGATTGACATCGCTAGGGCCACATAGCAGCTACTTGATGATGTTGAGGAGCGACAAGTTGATCCTTCCAGGTAGTCTCCTTTAATTTGACCAACTGGCGTTGCAAAGCGCCCAGCTCCTCCAAACTGACTTCCTTGGCTGCCGTTCCTTGGGGTGGCTCAGGTGGATCCTTACAGTCAACTTTCGAGATATTGCCAAATCGAACATATGTAGCCTTCGTTTCGCTGACCACAGTGCTGAATGTGCTCACGCTAATTATTGAATTGCGTGCAGTGCAACCTGGGGCCAATGACAATAAGCCCGTTCCGTTAAGTTGTACTGTAGAAGCGATTCCTTTGCACACCGCTTGAAGTTCTATAAGATTGCGGGTGGCAAACATCCATCTGTTTCGCTGATGCGTTGCCAGCCACAGCAGCTCGGATCTTGACTGAACGACCTCACATATAGTCTCAGTTTTGTTGTTAAATAACTGAAACTCACACCGATTCTCCACGCTGAATGTGGCTTGGTGGTTGAAACATATGTGCTCGTCATTTGGCAGCTCCATACATTGGTTGAACTCGTCTTTAGTCAACCCCATGAACTGGTCTCTATGGGCATTTCGGTTTTTAGCTGGAATCGCTGCCAGCTTCCGGCTTTCCATGTTGGGATAGGCATGATGCTGAACACTTCCTGTTCTGTTACAGACACCTGAGGTAACGATATCTTGAAGATGACGTGGTTGCTCGTTGTGGTGCCTTTGGCATGCATCATTCTGTATAGTTGGATTACATTATCAGACGATACTGGGAGCCGTTGATCCGGTGGGATATGTTCCCGTATTTGATCTAGTTGCACCCTGAGTTGCTTGGGGGATACTAGCATCGGACTGATCGTTCGATGGCGAACGTCAGTTAGCACGTTAGCTATTTCACTCTGCATCCGCTGCATTCCCGTTGCCACCAGAGTTAGCTGAGCTGTCAAAACCATAAACGCTTGCTGCAAGTGGTCGCCTTGGTACTTGCCCCTTTCTTGATTGATTGCACCTATCTGGTACTCTAGCGTTTTGATTCGATCGTTGGTGGCTGAGCTGCTCTTTCTGACTATGTTTATCGTTGAGTCCAGAATTGATGTTTGATTTTTCAAGAGCATCATCAATACGTCCTCGTTAGACTTGACGTTGTTTATCATTTTAGACATATCGTCGGCGTACTTTGTGTCCAGAACGCCAAATAATGAATTCGCCACATTTCCGACTATATCAAGTGGTGCTCTTCGTTGTCGGGAATGATTAATCAACTCATTTCCTGCTTGTAGCTCGTCATATACATGTTGAAAATGTTCATATATAGACTTGCAGGCATTGACGTTTCGTAACTCTGAACATTTGTGTTTTAGTTCAGATATCCCAGCAGCCAATATCCCCATGTCGCTCCAGTATGGCTTCAAGTCATAATATGCAATTATGTTCCATTCCGAAATTGCCATTCTGGACGTGCCGAGCCGTTCGTAGAATATTCCCGGTTGACTTGCAAAAGGAGTTATGTTTACTGATTGTCCCATTGCTAACGATAGTATGAGTAGCATTGCCAGCAACGTTGGCAAGATAGGAAATGATATCTTCTTTTTCTGCGTGGGGGTCTCTTCTGCTCGTGCTGTATCCTCACCAGAGCTGTGTGGTCGTTTTGTGGCTGCTTCTTCCTTTAACAAAGGTGCCAACCGAGTAACTGGTCGTTTGAATGTGCCTGACATTCTGGGCCATGGTCTTCCATTTAGTCCGCATTTGCAGCTCTTGAAGATATTCCATGGACCACTGGTTCCAGAACGATTGCTTGAGTCTGGATACTAGCTCCCATCTTTTTACCAGAGTTTTTCCGGGTAGGGCAAGATTTGCATCAGGAGGCGCTACTAGAGGTTCACCAATTAAAAAGTGACCTGGAGCGAGCGCTGATGTATCCGTGGGATCAGATGACATCGGAGTGAGGGGCCTTGAATTGAGTATCGCCTCGACTTCAATGATTACTGTGTTGAGTTCTTCAAACGTAAGAGACGATGTGGCTATAACTGATACAAGTAGCCTTTTCGCAGATTTTACTGCAGCTTCCCATAGGCCGCCAAATGATGGCGCTCGAGGCGGAATGAACTTGAACTCCACCTGCTGCTTACTGCATTGGTTTACGATCCTTGTCTGAGCTTGTTCTGTGAAGATTGTTTCTTCTAGCGCCTTTAACTGATTATTGGCACCTACAAAGTTTGTGGCGTTGTCACAATGAATTGTCTGACACTTTCCACGTCGACCCAAGAATCGCCGAAGAGCGGCTAGGAAAGCGTCTGTTGTCAGGTCGCTTACCAATTCAAGATGTACTGCTTTAGTGGCAAAACAGCAGAATACTGCAATGTACGCCTTATCTGGTCTTTTTCCACGGATTTTATGGTGAATCCAAAAGGGACAGCAGTAGTCAACTCCAGAGTTGGAGAATGGACGAGCCTGTGTTACTCAATCCGCAGGTAAATTACCCATGATTTGCTGCATCAATTTGGGTCGTGCCCTTGTGCATCTGACACAACTGTGTATGATGCTTCTGGCCATTGTTTTGTCATTCAGAATCCAGTATTGTTGTCTGGCTATTGCTCTCAATGATTGCGCTCCGCAATGCATGTTCTCTTCATGCATCTCTCGTAGCAGCATCTTTACAATTTGATCATTGTATGGAAGCAAGATCTGATGCTTTGCGGCATATGGTAGGTTAGATTCTTCCAATCTGCCTCCGACTCTGATGAGTCCGTCATGTCCTATTATTGGAGACAGCGACACAATTGAACTTCTTTTGTCCACTGTCCTGTGTATGCGCAGTTGTTTATGCTCAGCAATAAATTCAATTTTTTGAATAGTGCTTAAAATCAGTTTCCTAGCATAGGTTAGCTCACCTACACTTAGAGTAGTTGTAGGAGATCGGTTCTGCTTGTGACAGAAGCGCAGCATGTAAGCTACAATGCGTTGCAACTTGTGAAAGGAGTTGCCGTGATTGCAACTGTATAGTTCGATCCCCAGTTGATCTTGGCATGTTGGCAAACTCACTTGCTTCACTCGTCGTTCTAGGGAGTGATGCTCGGTACCTTGGACCATTTGTCTCGGGAACCGTGTAGGAATAGCGGTCCGTACAGCCAGAGGCTGTGTCCCGCTAATTTGCTTGCCGCAATCCCTCTTGATAACACATTAGCTGGGTTATTCGCGGATGACACATGGCGCCACTGAGATTGATGCGACACCGCCTGGATTTTAGCTATCCGATTTGCCACAAACGTGTGGTATGATGATGCGGACGCATTTATCCAGGACAGGACTACAGTTGAATCAGTCCATAAGTATCCAGATGCCTTGTCTTCAGACATGCGCAAATCTTTTCTGACTCTATTGGTCAACTCGGCTCCTAACACTGCAGCACATAACTCTAGCCGCGGTAACGTTTCCTTAGCTGTCGGCGCAACTCTTGACTTTGAGCACAGCAAACGGACGGACACTTGATTATTTTTGTATGTGGCTCGAACATACACTGCTGCTCCATATGCTCGTTCTGAAGCATCGACAAATGTGTGCAATTCTTGTGAGACGGGTACCTGTCCTTCGAAGATGTGTCTTGGAATTTGCATGTTGTTTAGCGCTTGTAAGTCAGCGCGGTAATTTTTCCAATCCACCTGAAGGGACTGAGGAATCTCGTCGTCCCAGCCCATTTTTAATTCCCACAGGGTCTGCATAAACATCTTTGCCTTGACCACCACGGGAGCAAATAATCCTAGCGGATCGAATATTTGCGATGATTCCGAGCTGACCACTCGTTTGGTGATGGTTGATGCTTCGCTTTTTTGAGATCGTCCACATAACTGATCTTTTTGTGGCATCCAAAGCAAACCCAAAGTCTTAACACTGTATTGTTGGAGTGTTTCGTCTAACTTGACGTTAGAGACGATATCCTCTTTAGGAATTTGGCTTAATACCTCTGAGTTATCGGAACACCATTTTCGGAGCTTGAATCCGGAAGGCAGCAGTATTTTGTTCAATTCTTGTTGAATTTGTACGGCCTCTGGGATACTGTCTGCTCCTGTGAAACAGTCATCCACGTAAAAATCATGTTTTAGTACTGATGATCCAAGCGGTAGATGATTCTTGGCCTTCTCGGACAGATAATCCAAGCATTTAGTAGCCAGGAATGGCGCTGATGTTGTACCATATGTGACCGTTTTAAGTCTGTTAAACTTTAGATCTTCTGATGGTTTCTCACGCCACACGATCAATTGATGGAACTGGTTGTCTGGGTGCATCCACACCTGCCGATACATTTTTTCTATGTCTGCAGTAAACACATATCTGTGAGTGCGGAATCGTAGTAAAATTGCAAACAATTCGCTCTGCACAGTGGGTCCAGCGTACAATATTTCATTCAATGATTTATTGCTTGTCGTTTTACAGGATGCATCAAAAACCACCCGCAGTTTTGTGGTACTGCTTTCGGGTTTCAATACACAGTGATGCGGAATGAAGTAGTGATCTGCAGGTACGTGTGTGGGTGGTACCAGCTTCATGTGTCCAAGACGTTCATATTCCTCCATGAAGTCTACATATCCTTTCCAGACTTCTGGTGGCGTTCGTCGCTCTAATGCCAAAAATCTGTTGGTTGCTGTTTTTTGAGATGCCCCTAGGGCTGAAGTTCCTTCAGAAAATGGAAGTTTCACGATGAATTTTCCATCTATTGCTACCTGTAGGTTCGCTACGAAATGAGATTCGCAATGAGCTTCTATTGGAAATCGAGCCTTTTCTTTGGTGTCTAGGTTTTCTAGTGTCCAGAATCGCTCTAGTAGCGTATCCACCTCGTCTTCTGTGGTTGCCGCTGCACAAAATGCCGCTGAGTCGTGCTCAGCACGACTTTTTCCGGCCACAATCCATCCAAGCTTTGTATTTTGAAGAATTGGGCCATCTGGCGTCATCAGCATCTGATTTGGTAAGAGCAAAGAATAATAATGTTCTGCGCCAATAAGCATGTCAATTTTTCCTGGTTTGTCAAAGTTTGGATCAGCCAGAGTGACGTTGTTTGGGACTTGTAATTGTGAGGCACTTAATTCATGAGCTGGTTGATCAGCTATGATATGCGGCAGCACAAAGGCTTCTACTTGTTGAGCAAAATCATTATGCATCGACTTCATGAGAACGTTTGCTCTAGCTCGACTGGTTTTTGAGTTGCCTCCAATGCCCTCGATGCGCAATGATGCACCGTGGAGCTTTAATGAAAGCTTGGAGGCCATTCGCTCAGAGATCAGATTAATTTGTGATCCTGAGTCTAGCAAGGCTCGAAATGTGGCCATCTGGCCATTGCTTGCTTTGACCAATACCTTGACTGTGGCCAGCAGATTGTAACTTTTGTTACTTGCTGCACCAACAGAAGGTGATTTTGGCTCTGTTGCCGCACCTGACGTGGTCTCTAGGTGCAGCAATGTTTGGTGTTTTTTGTCACATTTAAAACACGTACGGCCTCGGCAATCTTTCGCTTTGTGGTCACTGCTGAAACAGTTAACACACAATTTTTGTTTTTGAACCCAATTAACTCGATCGGGTATGGTTTTGCTGCGGAAATCATCGCATTTGTATAGCCAATGAGTCCGTTTGCAGAAAGGACAATTTGGTTGCCTTCCAGCGCTGGCAGAAGTGCATGATGGGCTCTTCTGCTCCTTTCTCAATTGTTGATTGCGTTTTCCTGTTCCCAGCACTCGGCTTCGCTGGTCCAGGAAGCTTAGCATTGTATCGAGACCTTGGAGTTCTCGTGATCCGTCTAACGATTGTTCGTAGAGGGCTCGATTTGCAAGATCCAGTTTTTGCTTGATGATGGCAATTATGATTGTATCCCAGCTGGATATATCAATGCCTAGTCCCTTTAATGATGCTAGAGGCTCGATTGTTGTGATATACAACTCTTTTAATGACTTTGGATCGTCACTGTTTGTATGATGCTGCAGGAGACGATTGAGAATCGTATCTGCTACATGGCGGGGATTGTTGTACGCGTCAACCAATATTTCCCATGCGCTCATGTAATTTTCTTTTTTAAGATCAATATGTCTTATTAATCTCTCTGCCTCTCCAGTTACGGTGGTTTTGAGGTACCACATCTTCCTGACTGTGGGCATGTTGGTATCGTGAACCATGCATTTGAACAAGTCGAAGAACTGAGTCCATTTGAGTAGATCCCCATCGAACTTTGGGATGCTGACTCTGGGCAGATGTACATCTTCATTGTTTGATGCACTTGTTTGCACCCCCAAGACTCTTTGAACTTCTCCTTCTAGTCGGAGGAACGACTGCATGTCGTATCCTTCTTCGACTGGGTCTTCGTATTCTTCGTGAACAGCAAAGTGGACATTCTGATATTGGGACCATAATGAGGTTATCGAATCCCTTGTTATGGCCCTTCCGGTTTCGGAAAATTCATTCAGGGCACGTTTGATTGATTCAGCAATCGCCCTTTGTCGCCGACAAGCTAATATAAGCTTGCTTGCAGGTTGCGTAAAGCTTGCAACGTCTGCATTTTTCGAAGCATTGATCGAGGTTGAATTTCCGGGGGCATTGCTCGAGGTTTGAGCCATTGCATCGGTTATTATCGTTCAATCGAGTCTCTAGCATCATTAAAGGGACTAGGCATCCTCAATACAAACATTTTGGTGACCCCGACGAACACGTCAACCGACGTTAGTCAAAAGGAAATATCCGTAACTCTTGGGATTTTCCGACTTATATCAACAAACAAAAGGAAATATCCGTAACTCTTGGGATTTTCCGACTTATATCAACAAACAAATGGAAATATCCGTAACTTTTGGGATTTTCCGACTTATATCATCAAAGGAAAAATCCGTAACTCTTGGGATTTTTCCGATTTTGACTAAATTCCGTTTTAGAAACTCCAAATTCTAAAAATCCCCCAAGTCTATTTGAACAGTTGTTGTTTTCCTTCGACCACATCACGGTTGCGAATAGGAGCGTATCCAGCTGTCAAAGCAAATAAAACACTCCCAACGGTCAGGAACAAAAACAATTTTCAATATGTCTAGAAAGGAGGAGCAAGCAGTCACAGAGGCGTTAGACTTACAGGAAGAAATCAGTCAAGAAATATCGAAGCTGATCCGCAATTTTAAAAAAGACTCTGCGGAAAGAAAGCAAAATCCAACGTATTATAAATCAAAGTTGGCCGCAATCGATGAAGCATGGAATCGATTTGCGGATAATGACAAAAATGTTCCAGCGGAATATAGAACCGCAGAATATTTAAAGTTCTACGTAGACTGTCGTGAGTCATACGACAAATATAGAACGATAATAACCGATGCAATGGCTCAAACCTCGAGCAATGCCCCCGGAAATTCAACCTCAATCAATGCTTCGAAAAATGCAGACGTTGCAAGCTTTACGCAACCTGCAAGCAAGCTTATATTAGCTTGTCGGCGACAAAGGGCGATTGCTGAATCAATCAAACGTGCCCTGAATGAATTTTCCGAAACCGGAAGGGCCATAACAAGGGATTCGATAACCTCATTATGGTCCCAATATCAGAATGTCCACTTTGCTGTTCACGAAGAATACGAAGACCCAGTCGAAGAAGGATACGACATGCAGTCGTTCCTCCGACTAGAAGGAGAAGTTCAAAGAGTCTTGGGGGCGCAAACAAGTACATCAAACAATGAAGATGTACATCTGCCCAGAGTCAGCATCCCAAAGATCGATGGGGATCTACTCAAATGGACTCAGTTCTTCGACTTGTTCAAATGCATGGTTCACGATACCAACATGCCCACAGTCAGGAAGATGTGGTACCTCAAAACCACCGTCACTCTCCAGAGGCAGAGAGATTAATAAGACATATTGATCTTAAAAAAGAAAATTACATGAGCGCATGGGAAATATTGGTTGACGCGTACAACAATCCCCGCCATGTAGCAGATACGATTCTCAATCAAAATGTTTGTATTGAGGCTTAGATGCCTGGCAAATAGTGCATGAACTATTGCCTACAGTTGTCGCAACTAGCACTTGGAACTAGTTGGACGGTTTGAAGTGTGTTTGGGTGTGGTTGATTGGTTTGATTGATTGGTTGTGTGAGGTTGATTGGGGCATGGAAGACACGGCTAAGGTGTCGGGCACATATGCATGAATAAAAGCTCTGTTGTGAGGTAGAACTCTTACTGACTTTATTAATGAAAACTTAACAGTATATATAGGTACAAAATGCTTATGGTAACAAATATCGTATAACAAAATAATGTGGGTTACTGTGAATGTGGGTTACTGTGTATGTGGGTTATTGTCAGATATATGACCTGACACTTATTGCTACTGTGTATGTAGGTTATTGCCAGCTATATGACCTGACTTATTGCTCTAATTTACTTTCCTCATGTCCGCCAGTTATGCATATTCGCTTGACCTGGTAAATGATACTTTATTAACGACAAATGCATGCGGCTGCGACAGAAGAATTATTATGACGAATTCTAAATGATATTGCTTATGAGTAATGCTGCCGTGACTGAACATTCTCCCGGCCGTTGAACAGGTGTTCAACCTTCAGACTAATGGGACGGTAAGATGATAGTTCAGTTTGTGTCTTGTTTGGCTTAAGGATCATAATTATTTCTGCACATTTCAATTGACTTGGGAAGTGGTCTAGCCTGAGAATAGCGTTAAAAACTAGTGTGAGAAACCGTATACATTTTGGTGGAAGAGTTTTAGGAGTGATGCCGTCTATCTTGTCCGGGCCTGGCGATTTTTTGTTGTTTAAGTATTTAATTTCTTTTGAATACTTTTAATAGGCAAGCGCAAGGAAGTTTTCCACTTAAGCCTCTGTTGTAGGATTGTTTATTTCGTTTGGCTGGAACACAAAGTGCAGGTGTTCTGCAAATGCTTCAGCTTGTTCATCATCAGATTTACACCAAGTTCCATTACTTTTACGGACGATTATGTTTCTTTTTGCTGGTCTCTTTAGATATTTAGTTGCTCTCCACAGGTTATATTCCTTGTTGCAAGAGTTAGGGTCTAAGTTTCTTAGATATGCACCTAGAGATTCATTTCTTAAGTTTGACAGCAGTTGCTTAAGCTCAGATGCAGCTATGTTATATAACCTTTTATCTGCAGGATAGTGGGTTTTTTGCCAATGTTTTATTAGCTCTCTTTTGTATCGAATTTTTTTTTCGAATTTCGAATTGAATTGAAAGGTACTGGAATGGAGTGGGCGGCGTCTTCCAATTTAAGGCCGGCTGTCGTGGCGGAGTTGGTCGTCGGTGGCCGTAGAAAAGGGCTTTGGGTTGTGGGTGGCTGCTGCTGGGGGTCGAACAAATCCCAAGTCCAAATATAGAAGACGGTCGAAGGCGTTTTCCACTTCATAAAATCATAAATGCTTTATTTGCACAATTTCAATTTTTAGAGTAACTTATAGCTAAGAGGGAAAGAGCCCGGGACCGCGGAGTGGTGGGTTTTGCCGGAGTGGGAGAGCCAACGGAGAGCGGGAATGCAAGCGCTAGTGCAGCGCTCGCTCTTACACAGCCGCTTAGAACTAAGCCCCCTTGTGGCGCCCCCTTGCACACTCCGGAGACGGTCCATCCGAAAACGGTGCTCTGAGCGACGGGCAGCCCATCTTCCAGCTTCAGGAACCCCGGTTGGATCAGCTTGGGGAACAAGTCTGACCCAAACGTGAGGGAAATGGTCGATGGGCGATGGAAAGCTCATCCGCGAGCCGGATATTGTGACGACGGTCACGAGGTGGCCGCCGCCACGATGTAAATAAACTATAAAATGTATATATTAGTATTAAATATTAGGTAGTAGGGAATTAGCTATAAGAATAGAATGTATATATGAAGTTACCAATAGGCTAAGATTAGGAGATAGGCGTTAGGAGGGGGCCGGGCGCTCACCATCGGTCACACCGGACCTGGCATCACGGGCAACATTGCCCGCAACAATTGCTCGCAACACCGTCCGCCACGTTGCCAGCAACATCGCCCGCAACACCTGCAAGGAACGGGACGAAATCGGCTGGAGGACCGGAACACGGATCCACCAATCAGCGGCCAACTGAAGAGGCCAGAGAGCGCGATCCGGGCAGAGACCCGCGGCGCAGGCGCCGGCAGAGCGCAAAGGAATGCGATGGAATTCGCACCGCTCCGAAGGGAGAGCGAGAGGGGAAGGCGCAAAGGAATGCGATGGAATTCGCACCAGCCACCCGCCGCTCAAGAGAGAGAGCGAGAGGGGAAGATCGCAGGAATGCGGGAATGCGGAACGGCGCGTGCCAGCGATCGTGGCAGCGCTGCCGCCACTGGAACCGGCAGAATTAGGCCAAGGCAGAGTGGACAATCAGACTTAAGATGACTCGTAATTTGGCCGGCCGCGGTGATAGTTGAAAAATATAAACCAGTGCAAACCCCCAACGACAAAACACGCATCAACAAAAGGACAACGCAGGACCCCCCCCACGACAAGGAAAGCGAAGCAGAAGGACGAGGACAAGGAACACGACCCGGAAAGGAGACACCGGGTGAGCAATTGCGCCCGGCGCATTTAGTGGGCAGGAAAAGTAATTAATAAGGAGTTAGCGCAGGCAGAACCACATAGAAAATAAAGAAAACACAATGAATACATAATTTCGTCTACTCCTTACATTAACTGCCACCCTTTTCACCCCGCTGTGCCCCTCCTCCCCATCTCAGCCGCCATCGGGTAACACCAGGCGCGGATTTGGGCAGGACGGGAACAGGAGCACCCCGCTGCTGAGATTAATTCCGGGCGCGGGTGCGGGCGGCGACTCTTGGGTTCACCAGGTCGCCGGCCCGATCTCAGAATGCGCCCCCGGGATTAGCCCGGGCGCCGCAGCTGGCAGATTGCGAGTCATAGGGACATTTTAGGGGAGGGCGTCGGCCACCGTCGGGATACTACGGTGGAGCCGACGGGCCGCGGCAGCTCGGGCACACCAGCGCCGTGGTCGTAGGTCAGGGTTGAGGGCGCGGGAGCAGGCTGCCGGTATCACGGCCAGCCACGGCTCCAGTCTCTAGTGGAGGGTCCGGCCGCTGGGAAACACCAGGGCCGGCAGTGGAATCCCGCCCAGCGTGGGCAATAAAATCTGGCAGTCAGAGTCGGCGAAAACCCACCCTTAAAATACTCGGCAACCTCGGCCCCTCCATTTCTTGGCGTTTCCAGACTATAAATTTAACTGGGAAGGGACTCTGGGCCGCTGAGTTCATATCTCGGCCTTTGCATCCTTACAGTTTGGCGCCCGAACAGGGACCGTCAGGAAATGGGGAGATGTAGGAGCCCCTACTAAGGTGGATTAAAGCCCCACCAGCCGATCGAGATTTTAACGGTGCGTACATGTACATATATATACATACATATATGCACATGCAAGCGACCAAAAATTGCCAGAAAATTCCATAGTAGCGACGCACGTGCAGCCGCCGTAACGGCACCTTGTTTTTTTCGGGTAGCTAAGAAGAGAAGGGGAATGAAGAAATCGCAATAGGAAAATTCCATTTAAGTCAAAGAAATACAGTCTCGGCAAAACAGGCCGCAAATTCGTAGTCAATAAGAAGAGTTACAAACCGCTGCTGCCGTTGAAGTCGGCAGAGCAGAGCAGAGCAGAGCAGAGCAGAGCAGAGCAGAGCAGAGAAGAAAAAAAAAACGTCGCCGCACGTGCAGATCACGAGTCGCGGTCATACATACACACATATATGCATATATCTACATACACGAGTACTAATTTTCGCTCTTGGTTGCGCCGCCATCAGGGCGGGAGCCAATTTATATACTGGCCCTTTTATTTTCTATGAACACACTCAGAGAATACTCGTCGTTGAATAAACATCGGAAAATTGAGAAGAATAAATCGCCGCGAAATTAAATAGAATCCTGTGAAAAAAAAAGGTCCTGCGCAAATTAAATAAATTATCGAAGGATAAAATAAACTAAAAGAAATTAATTAAATAAATAACGGAATTAAATAAAACTAATAAACTAATTAAATCAAATAAATGGAAAAATAATAAAATAAAACAAATAAATTAAAATAAAATAAATTGAGCGATAAATTAAAATAAAATAAAATAAAGGGAAACAAATAAATAAAATAATAAATAAAACGAGCGGAACAGGGAATTAAATAAAAGGAAACGGAACAAACGGAATAAACTGAATTAAACGATACACTGGGAGAATTTAATAGGAAAATCGAGCACGTGGAAAATAAATGAAATGAACCAGGCGAAATAATTAAATTAAGCAAACGGAATAAAATAATAAAATAATAAAATAAAGCGAGGTATTGAATTAATAAAATAATAAATTAATAAAAGAAACTCAGGATACACTGAGGGAAATAAAAGACAAAAGGGATGGGTACACCCTAAAATAAATAATAAAATACAGGAAATAAATAATAAATAAAATAGGGCGAGGGAATTATATCGAAAATCGACGGTTACACTGAAAAAAAAAACGAATAAAAGTAAAGGATAATCAAATAAACGAAGGGAAGAAATAAAAGAAAAATAACACGAGGAAATAAAAACGAAGAAAAGCGGCCAGGCTGAAGGAAAGAAAATACACGGAGAAAAATAAAATAGAATAATTAAATGATAAATAAATAATAAAGTAAAATATACGCTATAAATAATAAAATACAATAAGATATAGGTTAAATAAATAAGAAAGGACAAATAGGGTGGAAGAGAAATAAGGATAGGCAAGCGAGAAAAAAAATAAAACAAGAAACGGATCAAATGAAATGGAATATGGAAATAAAATTAAGGAAAGGAGTTTGATTGAGACAAACGAAAAAAAGGAATTTATTTAGGACAAATGGAAAAGTGTAAGGAAAAGAATACGGCGAGAAACGAGGAATAAAAGAAAGGAAAGAACAAAAACTATAGAAGGAAAAGAAATAAGATAGGAGGACAAAGGAAAAAATAAAGGTCGCAAACAAGAAGGAAAAAAAACAAACCGAGGAAAATAAATAGAGGAAGAAGGTTCAGGAAATAAAACAGGAAAACAAAAGAGAAGAAAAAAAAAAAGAAAGGAAAAGACAAATAATAAACGGCGAAAAAGGTTTAAAATAAGAAAGGAAAAAAGTATTAATAATCGGAAAGAGAGATAAGAAAAATAATAATAAGGATACAATAGAAACAGAAGGAAAAGGAAATATTGAATAAATAAATAGCGATAAATACCGGAAAAAGGGAAAAATTAAATAAGGACAGTAGGATATAACAAAAGAAAAAAATAATAAAATAATAAATAATTAAATAATAAGACAACAAAAGGAGAATCATGGGCGCCACCTGGATTAGCTACAGGAAGAAGTTGGAGCTGGAGACCATACTCCTGGAATTCGGATTGGAACGAGGAGGCACGGTCGAGGAAATGCGATCGCGGCTGATTGCCTTTGTGCGTCAGCAGGACCATTCGGAGGCGGTACAGATCCGTCTGGAGGAGTTGGAGAGGAATTTTGGGAACGCTCCCACCGGGGACGCAAAGCTGCTGTCGCCCATGTATTTAGATTCGGAAGCAAACTCGCCCGGAGCTGCGGCATCGACGGCGCCTCTTACTCTTTTACTGCCTAGGAGTACTTCTCCGGCTGCAGGGAGACGCATGCCGACGAAGACGGAGGAACCCTCGCGTGCAACGAGCTACCATGGGGACCCGGGAGCCACACTATTGGATCGGATGACCAAGTGGGGACTCTCATTCGACGGGACGACGGATCCGCTCTGTTTTATAGAGCATATCGAGGAACGGGCCGACACCAGCCGGATCGATCAGAAGTATCTCGCCCCAGCTTTAATAGTACTACTGACTGGCCGCGCTGAGAGCTGGTATAGGACAAGTGGACTACGGAACGCCACTTGGACGGAGGTTCGCAGGGAGTTTCTGGATTTCTTCCTGCCACCGCGCTACTATCAGCGACTGGAAGACGAGATTAGGACTCACTTTCAGAGGCCCAACGAACCCTTTAAGGAGTATCTGGTAGACCTACGCTTGCAGATGCGCCGGGCCGGATTTACAGCGGAACGAGAGCTGGAAAGGATCTACGACAACATGTCGCCGGAATATCAACTATTCATAAGGAGGAAGGATTTTCGCACACTAGCGGAATTGACTCACTTGGCAGTCGACCACGAGGAGACTCTCCGAAGGAGCGGACGAGCTCAGAACTACCAGGAACCGAACTTACGGGTACCACCCACTTCGCGTACCACCACGGATGCGGACCGCACGGCCCGCAGGCCGCCGACGAACCCCATGCCGGGAAATTTTAGTAGGAACGCAAATACGAGCCGGGCAACAACGCCGGAGCAGGCACCAGTAAACGTGCGAGGAGCATGCAGGAACTGCGGCCAGCCCGGGCATTTCTCAACGGAATGCCGGAACCCAGAGATACACTTCTGCTGGGAATGCGGACGACAAGGCGTGCGGACGTTTGCATGCTGCCGACGACAGGTTTCGGGAAACGGGAACGGGCCTCGAGCGACCGGGAATCACCCGAGGAACCCGCCCAACCCGAACAATTAGAGGAGAGGACTCTCCGACAACGCCAGGGACGCATCCGAGCCACCATCACTATGGGAGGGCGAAGATTCGTGGCCACCCTGGACACGGGAGCTACACATAGCTTCATCAGCGAGGAATTGGCGAAGGAATTAGATAACAAGGAAAACACGAGGGATGTACGGACACAGGTCAAGCTCGCCGATGGGACATGCCGGGAGCTGACCAGGGCACTAGCGGCGAATATACATTGCGGGAATCGCAGCGCACCGACCATTTTACTGGTCATGGCGGATGCGCTGGACGACGTACTATTAGGAATGGACTTCATGTGTGGAATTGGAGCCACCATTCAGTGCGGGGGACAGACCCTCGATTTGATGCCAGATGAACACACGAAGCCACCGTGGGCACGGACTCAGGGAACAGGGGACGACGAACAACGCGGAATGCGACAAGGTTCGCAGGAAGACGAGATGCGCGGAAGGATACAAGCAGGAAGACGACAAGGAGGATCACAAGAAGATGCCTCACGATCAGGACGAACCCCCAGGGAAGCCCTTAGCACGCCACCAGGAGTTCGTCAAGGATCGCAGGAAGACGAGATGCGGGAGAGGATACGAGCGGAAAGACGACCAGGACGAACCCCCAGGGAAGCCCTTAGCACGCCACCAGGAGTTCGTCAAGGAGTCAGACTCCCAGGGAAGCCACGAGCGGGCCACCAGGAGCCGGATCCCAGGGAAGCCCTTAGCACGCCACCAGGAACCGGACTCCCAGGGAAGCTACCAGCGGGCCACCAGGAGGAAACGAGGAGACAATCAGTAGGATTAACTGAGGAAACGCATCAAGGATTTGGCACGGTTACCCAAGAGGGGCCGATCGCCATACAAGGACCAGTACCCAAGCCGCGTACTGTACGAAGACAACCGCCGACCCCTGCCCCGCGGGCAGCAAATAGGAATTCATACACGGGAACAGCCCGAGATATAGAGGTACCCTCAACCAGTCGGCCAAACAGTTGGAGCCATGTTTTGCCTGTGGCTAACGCCACCACCGCGCAGCGAAACCCTTTTCGCACCTCCAAGAAGCGTGTCCACTTCCAGGACCACGCCGAGGAAACGCCGGAGCAGAACGCGCCCCTCTGCGGAATTGTCGACACAGTGAGTCATACGCCCGAGGAACCGGACCCGAAGGAGTCGGGACAGAGATACCCAGAGCCCTGGGTGGAAAAATTCCTGGAGCAGGAATTGAGGAAATTTGAGGAAATGTGGGAAGAAAGCGGACCGTTTTATCACCGCATAGGGTTACGGCCACCACCGGACCGGTGGAAATAACTCCACGTTCGGAGGACCCAGATAGGCGATATCGCCACCAGAATACTCTGTCGCAACAGACAGAATTCGTAGAGTCACTTGACGACGGGTGCGCCCGTCCAACACTCTGCCTCCCCGCCGGGGGAACAATTCGCGAAAAATATACACAGGATAGGTTAGACTTCCCATCGCGGGGAGATAGATAGGGCTACCTAGGGGCCGAGATAGGCACACTATAGGTAGGGATTGGCTAGGTAAACACACACTAATCATCCCCTCTCCCACAGAAACCACTCCAGCCTGGGCAACAATACCAGGTTACGGCCGAGGAAGAGGCCGAGCTGATTCATTGCCAGACGCCCGGCCATCAGATGTGGGTCTGCCACAGTCGGCAACCCGCCGACACGGCCGCCGACAGAGGCACCGGCCCGGAGGAGACGTCACGCGCCCTGGGATGATTCGCCCAGCAGCACGTCGGAGGAGGAGGAGCCGCGGGCACGGGACGTGCCATGGAGCCGCCCGGAGCCGTGGGTGACGGCCCCGGCGGAATGGTCAACGCCGGACGGACGACTACCGGCGCCATTGATCAGGCGAGTCCAGGAGCGACTACTGACGAGGATCCCCAAGAACCGCCGCTACCTAGAGGAGGAGGCGGGCCAGCGTTTCCGGGTGCAGATAAGCATCCTGGGGAAGGTGCGAGTCCTGCTCCGTTCCGCCCGGAAGTAAGCGGGGGATGTGACGACGGTCACGAGGTGGCCGCCGCCACGATGTAAATAAACTATAAAATGTATATATTAGTATTAAATATTAGGTAGTAGGGAATTAGCTATAAGAATAGAATGTATATATGAAGTTACCAATAGGCTAAGATTAGGAGATAGGCGTTAGGAGGGGGCCGGGCGCTCACCATCGGTCACACCGGACCTGGCATCACGGGCAACATTGCCCGCAACAATTGCTCGCAACACCGTCCGCCACGTTGCCAGCAACATCGCCCGCAACACCTGCAAGGAACGGGACGAAATCGGCTGGAGGACCGGAACACGGATCCACCAATCAGCGGCCAACTGAAGAGGCCAGAGAGCGCGATCCGGGCAGAGACCCGCGGCGCAGGCGCCGGCAGAGCGCAAAGGAATGCGATGGAATTCGCACCGCTCCGAAGGGAGAGCGAGAGGGGAAGGCGCAAAGGAATGCGATGGAATTCGCACCAGCCACCCGCCGCTCAAGAGAGAGAGCGAGAGGGGAAGATCGCAGGAATGCGGGAATGCGGAACGGCGCGTGCCAGCGATCGTGGCAGCGCTGCCGCCACTGGAACCGGCAGAATTAGGCCAAGGCAGAGTGGACAATCAGACTTAAGATGACTCGTAATTTGGCCGGCCGCGGTGATAGTTGAAAAATATAAACCAGTGCAAACCCCCAACGACAAAACACGCATCAACAAAAGGACAACGCAGGACCCCCCCCACGACAAGGAAAGCGAAGCAGAAGGACGAGGACAAGGAACACGACCCGGAAAGGAGACACCGGGTGAGCAATTGCGCCCGGCGCATTTAGTGGGCAGGAAAAGTAATTAATAAGGAGTTAGCGCAGGCAGAACCACATAGAAAATAAAGAAAACACAATGAATACATAATTTCGTCTACTCCTTACATTAACTGCCACCCTTTTCACCCCGCTGTGCCCCTCCTCCCCATCTCAGCCGCCATCGGGTAACACCAGGCGCGGATTTGGGCAGGACGGGAACAGGAGCACCCCGCTGCTGAGATTAATTCCGGGCGCGGGTGCGGGCGGCGACTCTTGGGTTCACCAGGTCGCCGGCCCGATCTCAGAATGCGCCCCCGGGATTAGCCCGGGCGCCGCAGCTGGCAGATTGCGAGTCATAGGGACATTTTAGGGGAGGGCGTCGGCCACCGTCGGGATACTACGGTGGAGCCGACGGGCCGCGGCAGCTCGGGCACACCAGCGCCGTGGTCGTAGGTCAGGGTTGAGGGCGCGGGAGCAGGCTGCCGGTATCACGGCCAGCCACGGCTCCAGTCTCTAGTGGAGGGTCCGGCCGCTGGGAAACACCAGGGCCGGCAGTGGAATCCCGCCCAGCGTGGGCAATAAAATCTGGCAGTCAGAGTCGGCGAAAACCCACCCTTAAAATACTCGGCAACCTCGGCCCCTCCATTTCTTGGCGTTTCCAGACTATAAATTTAACTGGGAAGGGACTCTGGGCCGCTGAGTTCATATCTCGGCCTTTGCATCCTTACAATATCATCTAACTTAGCCCGGATAGTGCCGCTCAGAGCTCGTAAGGGCGTCCGAATTTTAAGGCTGGGATCAAGCCTTAATACGACCTCCAGCCGGAAGTAGCTCGTGCGGGATCGGAGAGTTGCCGTGCAGACCTCATTCTCGCCTGCCTGCGTGATTGGCAGCTGGTATGCCGCCGCCAGCGGCCGGTCAATGCTGCTGACCAGCATGCACGGGTCGATCATGGCCTCCATCTCAAAGGTCGCGCTCCCGGTGTCGAGCAGCACGCAGGCTGTCGGGAGAATATGCACCACCTTTTGGTGCAGATAGGCAGCCACGGTCGGAGATGGAATGGGGGCCGCCGCACGCGCTGGCCACTTCGGGACGGGATGACAAGCCGGAGATGGGGTGGGGGCCGCAGGACGAGCAGGCTCCCTGGAGACGGGCTGAGGAGCGGTGCGCTCCGGACGTGGACGAGAGGTCGCTGGTCGCTCCTTGTGCATGTAGAGCAGCGTGTGATGGTCACCTCCACACGCTTTGCAGCCCTCGGTGCTGCGGCAGGTCCCTCCTGAGTGCTCGTGAGCGAGGCAGTTCGAGCAGTACTTATTAATAAATACCGCCCGAAGGCGCTTTTCAGCGCTCAGTTTATGGAACCTCTTGCGCTTCCGAAGGAGATGGATGCCTCGGCAGACTCGGCAGCGGTAGGATTGAATACCTCGAGTACGTCTGCTATCCAAATTCTGGGCTGTACGAGGACGCGGCACCATTATGCTGAAGTTGTTCTGTGAGAAAAAGAGAATAAAAAATGACTTAGTACAGGACCTCGCAGACGTAAATAGGTTAATGGCTGGAAGTAGCCGGTTCCTTGCTCTCCATAGGGAGAAGGATAACTTTATGCACGGGGCGTTTTATTGTGCCGCGCGCCGTACGGACTTCGGCCACTCGAGCCCGGCTATCGGCTTCGGGGAAATCAGAAATAATTCTGCCGAGCCGCCATTCCATGTTCGAGGGCAAATTGTCCTCCTCCACATATCGTCAATTTGGATGTTTCGGGTCGGAAATTGCCATTTGTTGCGTTTGTGGAGTTCTTTGAGATACTCCGCTTTCAACCGCGCACTAAACTGCTGATGTTGGGCCTTCAAATGCTGGCAGCGATTGATTATCAACTTGGCTTCGCCTTTTATCTCAGGCTCAGCCGTGGAAGCAACGGCCCGCCAATCAGGAAATGGCCAGGCGTGAGGGCTAGCAGATCGGAGGGATCTTCAGACATCGGGGAGAGGGGTCTGGAATTGAGGCAAGCTTCGATCTTGGCTAGAAGCGTCGCAAGTTCCTCCAAGGTATACTTGCGGGCAGCCGTAGCTTTGTAGAAAAGAGTTTTGAAACTTTTCACCCCTGCTTCCCACAGACCCCCCATATGTGGACCCCGGGCGGGATGAAACGCCATTCAAGTCCCTGATGGCTGTATACATCAGTCACGGACTCTTGACGGATTGAAGGAAGTCCTGAGAAAGTAGAGAAGCTGCCCCCACAAATGTCTTGCCATTATCAGAATAAATCCGCTGAGGGCACCCGCGCCTAGCTACGAAACGAGCAAGGGCTGCTAGGAACTTTTCGGCGGTGAGATCGGATGTCGGCTCTAAATGGATAGCCTTTGTGGAAAAACACACAAATACACATACATATCGCTTGGTAATGAGACACGCTCTCGCAGTATAGTTTTTAATCTCGAACGGACCGGCATAATCAATGCCCGTATATGTAATGGCCATCGAGAAGGAGACTCTGTCCTTTGAAAGATCGCCCATCAGCTGAGTTTGCAGTCTCTTCTTGTAAATCGTGCAGATCTTACACGGATTCACCACTGCCTTGACCAGATTCTTGATTTTAGGAATCTAATACTTCGATCGGATTAGGCATACGATCAACTGACTACCGCCATGAAGAGTAATCTGGTGGGTGAATTGGACGAGAAGGCGAGACAGTCTACAGCCGTAGGGCAGAATTATTGGATGCCGTTCATCATACTGGAGGGATTTAGAAGCTGTGACGCGACCACATGCCGAATTGGCCGAATTGGTCCGTGAACGTAATAAATTTAATATTGGAAAGGGGCTTCTGCTCTGCCAAGTGCTTCAGCTCTTGGCCGTATGCTCGACGCTGCGCTCGTTCTGCCTCTCGGATTTCTTCACTCGTGGGTCATGAAGTAGAGGGGATCGCGCCCTTACGGCAGCGACTAAGGAAACTAGCAGCGCTTTGTCCAGCTTAGAGAAGCGTTCTAGAAACTCGTCAGAGGGGACCTGGCTGAGATGCACTGTCACCGAGCGCTGCTCGAGCTCTGTGTTCGGCTGCACATCGTTTTGCGCTGGCCACAACTCTTGTGGCCCTTGCAGCCACTCTGGCCCGTGCCACCAAAGTTGACTATCCGCTAACTCGAGTAGGGACACGCCTCGACTAGCTAAATCGGCGGAATTTTGTTCGGATCGAACGTGTGCCCAGCAGTCGACTGGTACTGCCTGGGTAATCTTGGCCACTCTGTTGGCTGCAAATGCGGTCCAGTTGCACGCCGGCTTCCGTAACCAGGCTAGAACGATTGTCGAATCGGTCCAGCAGCGTATGTCGGAACTTGGTGTAGGCATATGGGGAAGAATAGCTGTCACTATTTCGACTAACAGCACGGCGACACAAAGTTCTAGGCGTGGAAGTGACACGGTCTTTACTGGAGCGACTCGTGTCTTGGATGTGAGGAGGTTAGAAAGGATTTTCTGACCAACCTTGACACGCACTTAGATCGCCGCTCCAAAAGCCTTTTGGGACGCATCACAGAATCCATAATACGCCACTTTGATGTCAGGCTGAAAACAGACCCATTTTGGAACGCGGATCTGGTTGAGGTCGGGATACTCATGAAGAAATGCCTGCCACCTCTGACTCATTTCGCTGGGAAGCTTATCATCCCAGCTTAAATCTTGTAGCCAAATCTCCTGCATAAACATTTTGGAACGTATTATAAACGGAGCCATCCGGCTGGATCAAACAGCCTCGCGATTTGGGATAACACCTCGCGCTTTGTGAAGGAGGGTTCCACCACTATTTCTGGCGGCACGAAGTAGAATTCGTCGGACCTAGCCCTCCATCGAATCCCGAGCATTTTGGCCGTGCTTTCGGTATCGATATCGAGGAACTCGCTATGAAGGAGGTGGTTGGCTGGAATACTTTTCAGAATGCTCGTGTGGTTTGAAGTCCACTTTCTCAAAGGGAAACCTCAGTTATGGAATTTGCCCCTGCTAGAACGTCTTCGACGTACATATGTTGTTGAAGAATGTGGCTAGCTTTTGGAAACGCCCCTTGGACATCCTCTGCTAGCTTCTGCAGCACTCGAATAGCGAGGAAAAGCGCACAGTTGACCCCAAAGGTAACTGTTTTCAATTCAAAGTCTCGGATATTACCCTCTTTATTGCGGAAAAGGATTCTTTGAAAGGGTGTATGCTTTGGATCGACCCAGATCTGACGGCACATCTTTGTGATGTCCGCGCTGAACACTTATCGGAAATATCGCCACTTCAGAATCTAAATGGTCAGATCGGATTGCAGTACTGGACCAGCATGAAGAATATCATTAAAGCTGGTTCCATTCGCAGATGGACTGGAGGCGTTAAATACAACGCGAAGCTTTGTGGTGGTACTTTCGGGCTTGATTACCGCGTGATGTGGAAGATAGTACATTGGGGAGCTATGAGTCGATGGAACTTCCTTCATATGACCCAGATCCAGGTACTCCTGAATCACGCAGTCATATTGCTCTTTTAAAGGAAAGTCTCTTTTTAAACGATTCTCGTTTCGAAGAAACTGAGCTAACGCAATGGACCTTGAATATCCTATCTTGGGCTAGGAGTGAGCCACAAATGTTTCTCCTAGTGCCCTGCATCATCACCGACGGTAGAATATCAGCTCCGATCAGTATATCGATTTGGGAACTTTCAAAGAAATTTGGGTCTGCCCATTGGAGATCGGGCAGGTCTTGTAAAGAATTCTTGGAAACTGGATGGGAGGGTAGTTTGCCCGCTAATTCCGGAAGGACGTAGGCTGCGGTGTCTAATTGTAGACCCGGCTTAGTAGGGGAGCGGATTGCAAACTGGCAGAGTCTTGTTGACCCTGCCGAAACCGATTGGTTTAGCCCTGAGACGTGGGTTTGTATTATTTGGAATGGCAACGTCTAAGCTGGCTAACTAGCCCGAAGTCGAAGCTGAGTGCAAGACTCGCCTTTACCAGTCTCTGCTAGCACCGATTTGGCAATATGGAGTGGCAATATACGGCAGTGCGGCCAGGACGCATTTGAATAGAATTCAAGTGTTTCAGGCGAAATTTCTTAGACGTATCACTGGAGCAGAGTCGTACATTAGAAATGCCGACATTTGCAAGTCCCTGCAATCGGAGACGCCGTGAACACCTTAGCTGCCAGACACAGAACCAGACTCTGGAGTCACCCAAACCCGCTGTCCAGAAGGTTGGGCAGGACTAGGACCAGGAGACGCCTGAAGAGGGTCATAATCCGGGAGCTGCCAACCCGGCGTATAAACTAATTTTTAATTTACATTGTTACATATTCGCTACATAAAATTGTTAAATAATAATAGATATGTAGCCAAATAAGTTTAGCAGCAAACTTGCATACAACCAAATAAACAAAAAAAAAATAAAATCCTCCGGAATGGCGTTCATCTTTTGGGGTCCGACGCTGGGGGTGCCGGTCTGCTCTTCTCCAGTCAAATGGCTGGCTTCGTCTTCTGGCAAGTGACCTCGTTCCTCGGGAGGTACTTTCCCTAGTCGAGCCATTAGTTCGGCCTTAACACCTTGGGTCGACAAGCCCAACGCTGATAGCCACCTTTTTAGTTTTACTAGCCTACAGCATTATTATAGTGCGACCCTCTACTAGCTTACTACAATAATAATTATTTTATTTATTTATTTATTTTATTTAATTATTTATTTAATTAATTATTTGTAATTTAATTATTTTTAATATAGTTATTTATTTAGTTCTTTTATTTATTTATTTATTTATTTATTTATTAATTTAGTTATTAATGTAAACTAAACGAGGAGTTGAGTTGAAAGAGTAATAATATATTATTTATTGAGTATTAACGCGCGAACATTCTCTTATTCTTTACTTAGTTTACTTTGTCATACCCAAACCTGTTATACATTCATTATGTTTTGTGGTACACAGGCCTTTTGTCAATACATAAGCACGCATCTTGTCAGTTGGGATGTACTTTACGATGACTTCGTTGTTTTCAACCAGCTTCCTTATGAACTGGTTATTCCTTCAGGAATAACATTAGGTTGACGGCCTCCTTCGGAGCATCAAATATCGCCATATATTCGGCCTCGGTTGTCGAGAGTGCCACTGTGCACTGTTTTCTGGACTCCCAAATTACTACTGCGTTTGCAAACATAAACACAAATCCAGTATATAATCGTCTGTTATCAATGTTCGAACCCCAATCGGCATCCGCATAACCGAAAAGGTTCTTACCCGTCTTCTTGAATGTAAGGCCACTGTTCTAGCTCAATTTTAGGTAACGAAGAACTCTCTTTGCTGCTGTACAGTGCTGTTGACTAAAGTTACTGTTAAATTGGCTATGACATCCTGAGGTGCGTCCTGTTCCATCGCTATTACCCGCTTTCTCTTCTTTTTGGTGTTGAGACCGCTACTTGCGGATGGCTGCTGGCCACTGGAGTTTCCGGCCTATGCTCCAATTTTACATGGATTTCTGCTTGCTTTGCGGGATTATCTTTCAAAAGATCGAATAGAATCTCATGGCTTTCCCTAACATCCGTGTTGACGAACTCCTTATACTGGTTCTCTTCTTCAAATTTCTCAAGGAACCTTACATCTCGGCTTTTGTAGGTCTTCCTTTCAGCTGGACACCGAAGCCGATATCCATTTGTTTGCTGGTCGTACCCTATAAAGATACATTTCTTGCTTTTTGGGTGAAATTTACCTCTTCCTGGTTTCTTGTCCAACATATACACCACGGTTCCAAATACCTTTAAGTATGTAGGTATTTGTTTCTTCCCTGTCCGTTTATTTGCCAGGTCCCAACAGAATACCAGGCTGCGTGCTTAGGTTGCGTCGGTTTGGTCAAAGCTCCGGGGCTCACTGGTTGCCAGTGGTCGTCTCAGAAATTTATATTTTTTGAGTTAGGTATAGTTGCTAGAATATATCCCGATCCGTTTCCAGAGGTGAAGGCGTGAGGAATTACACAGTAATTAGTTATCCAACGTTTATTGGGCGTGAGCCAAATTCATGAGTGACAATAAGGAGAAAGATGCTAATAGAATTATCGTTGGAAACTCCACTGGCTCGGGGTCCCGCTGCTCCTGGAGTCAACGTCGTACGTGGAGGGGTCGTCTCCGGCGAGGCGGGTCGTCTGCGGTGGGTGAAGAGCTGTTGTTAAGGGAACGATGGAGACCTTCAAGGTCTGCCAGTTAGAGTGATCGTTGTAGAGGCCTTTAAGGTCTACTATAGATGAGGGCAGTTCAGAGGCCTTTAAGGTCTACTATAAGTAAGGACGGTTTAGAGACCTTTAAGGTCTACTATGAATGAGAATGGTTTAGAGGCCTTTAAGGTCTACTATGGATGAGAATGGCTTAGAGGCCTTTAGGATGAGAATAGTTTAGAGGCCATTAAGGTTTACTATGGAGGAGAACGGTTTTGGAGGCCTTTAAGGTCTACTATAGATGAGAACAGTTTAGAGGCCTTTAAGGTCTACTATAGATGAGAACAATTTAGAGGGCTTTTAAGGTCTACTATAGAGGGGAATGGTTTAGAGGCCTTTTAAGGTCTACTATCGATGAAAATGGTTTAGAGGCCTTTAAGGTCTACTATAGGGGAGAACAATTTTTAGAGGCCTTTAAGGTGTACTATGAATGAGAAAAGTTTAGAGGCCTTTAAGGTCTACTATAGTTGAGAATGGTTTAGAGGCTTTTAAGGTCTAATATGGATGAGAACGGTTTAGAGGCCTTTAACGTCTACTATAGATGAGAACAGTTTTAGAGGCCTTTAAGGTCTACTATAGATGATTACAGTTTACAGGCCTTTAAGGTCTACTATGGCTGAGAATGGTTTAGAGGCCTTTAAGGTCTATTATAGATGAGAATGGTTTAGTGACCTTTGAGGTCTACTATGGAGAACGGTTTTAGAGGCCTTTAAGGTCTACTATAGATGAGAAAAGTTTAGAGGCCTTTAAGGTCTACTATAGTTGAGAATGGTTTAGAGGCTTTTAAGGTCTAATATGGATGAGAACGGTTTAGAGGCCTTTAACGTCTACTATAGATGAGAACAGTTTTAGAGGCCTTTAAGGTCTACTATAGATGATTACAGTTTACAGGCCTTTAAGGTCTACTATGGCTGAGAATGGTTTAGAGGCCTTTAAGGTCTATTATAGATGAGATCAGTTTAGAGGTCTTTAAGTTCTACTATGGGTGAGAATGGTTTAGAGGCCTCTTAGGTCTACTAAGTAGTGAGAATAGTTAGAGGCCTTAAAGGTCTACTATAGATGAGAATAGAATAGAATAGAAGTCCCTGCAATCGGAGACGCCATGAACACCTTAGCTGCCAGACACAGAACCAGACTCTGGAGTCACCCAAACCCGCTGGCCAGAAGGTTGGGCAGGACTAGGACCAGGAGACGCCTGAAGAGGGTCATAATCCGGGAGCTGCCAACCCGGCGTATAAACTAATTTTTAATTTACATTGTTACATATTCGCTACATAAAATTGTTAAATAATAATAGATATGTAGCCAAATAAGTTTAGCAGCAAACTTGCATACAACCAAATAAACAAAAAAAAAAAATAAAATCCTACGGAATGGCGTTCATCTTTTGGGGTCCGGCGCTGGGGGTGCCGGTCTGCTCTTCTCCAGTCAAATGGCTGGCTTCGTCTTCTGGCAAGTGACCTCGTTCCTCGGGAGGTACTTTCCCTAGTCGAGCCATTAGTTCGGCCTTAACACCTTGGGTCGACAAGCCCAACGCTGATAGCTACCTTTTTAGTTTTCTAGCCTACAGCATTATTATAGTGCGACCCTCTACTAGCTTACTACAATAATATTTATTTTATTTATTTATTTTATTTATTTATTTTATTTATTTATTTTATTTATTTATTTTATTTAATTATTTATTTAATTAATTATTTGTAATTTAATTATTTTTAATTTAGTTATTTATTTAGTTCTTTTATTTATTTATTTATTTATTAATTTAGTTATTAATGTAAACTAAACGAGGAGTTGAGTTAAAGGAGTAAGAATATATTATTTATTGAGTATTAACGCGCGAACATTCTCTTATTCTTTACTTAGTTTACTTTGTCATACCCAAACCTGTTATAGATTCATTATGTTTTGTGGTACACAGGCCTTTTGTCAATACATAAGCACGCATCTTGTCAGTTGGGATGTACTTTACGATGACTTCGTTGTTTTCAACCAGCTTCCTTATGAACTGGTTATTCCTTCAGGAATAACATTAGGTTGACGGCCTCCTTCGGAGCCTCAAATATCGCCATATATTCGGCCTCGGTTGTCGAGAGTGCCACTGTGCACTGTTTTCTGGACTCCCAAATTACTACTGCGTTTGCAAACATAAACACAAATCCCGTATATAATCGTCTGTTATCAATGTTCGAACCCCAATCGGCATCCGCATAACCGAAAAGGTTCTTACCCGTCTTCTTGAATGTAAGGCCACTGTTCTAGCTCAATTTTAGGTAACGAAGAACTCTCTTTGCTGATGTACAGTGCTGTTGACTAAAGTTACTGTTAAATTGGCTTAGTAAACTTACTGCATGAGCCAATTCTGGTCTGGTGCAAACGGCTAGGTACATCAAGGAACCTATAAGACTTTGGTACGGTAAATCTCTCGTTCCAGGTGTTCCTTCCTTAGCAATTGGAGACATGTCTTTGAATAACTTCTCATTCGCAGCCAGGGGTGTTGATACTGTGTTTGCCTTTTCCAAGCCAAACCGTTTGATGACCTCATTTGCTTTTGCAGGTTCTGCTCAAACTCTCTTCCAAGACAGTACTTGAGTAATCCCATGTCCTTCATGTCGAACAATACTGCCCGTTCCGCCTTTAATGCAACGAGTGTCCTTTCATCGTTCGATGCCACCATCAAGTCGTCCACGTATATCAACACAATGACAAAGATTTCATTTTTATTTATGGTGTACACGCAAGGATCACTTTTAAGTGGTTGCAGTACCAAGCTCGGACGTTTTTAATCTTGCTTCTTGTACCATTGCCTGTTTAAGACCATACAGCGCCTTTTGCAAACTTTTTACAAACTTTATTTGTAGCATACTTTTTTCGATCATCGCCATCTAGGCTCACTTCAAACTTGTTTGGTATCTTCACGCAGACGTCTTCGGTTATTTCGTCCTTGAGATATGCGCTGATGAAATCCAACCGTCTGCATTCCAAGTTCGACCGAGAAGGCCATGAGCATACGTATGGAGCTCATGCGTGCTACAGGCGCGAAGGTTTTACCATAACTTACTCCGGGTGTTTGCGCGAATCCTTTCGCGACAAGTCTCGCCTTCCGCCTTTCGATTCCACCATTGGCATTTCGCCAAACCCACTTCGTCTTGATGATTTCTGCGTTTTCTGGTCTATCCACTAAGGTCCATTGTTTGTTCTTGTCTAGAGCGTGGTATTCATGTAGCATTGCTGACTTCCATTCCTCACAGTCAGGGCAAGAGAGCGCCTCGGTTGCATCTTTTGGATCATACTGCTCGCTGAGTAAATACGTTGTTCCATCGCTATTACCCGCTTTCTCTTCTTTTTGGTGTTGAGACCGCTACTTGCGGATGGCTGCTGGCCACTGGAGTTTCCGGCCTATGCTCCAATTTTACATGGATTTCTGCTTGCTTTGCGGGATTATCTTTCAAAAGATCGAATAGAATCTCATGGCTTTCCCTAACATCCGTGTTGACGAACTCCTTATACTGGTTCTCTTCTTCAAATTTCTCAAGGAACCTTACATCTCGGCTTTTGTAGGTCTTCCTTTCAGCTGGACACCGAAGCCGATATCCATTTGTTTGCTGGTCGTACCCTATAAAGATACATTTCTTGCTTTTTGGGTGAAATTTACCTCTTCCTGGTTTCTTGTCCAACATATACACCACGGTTCCAAATACCTTTAAGTATGTAAGTATTTGTTTCTTCCCTGTCCGTTTATTTGCCAGGTCCCAACAGAATACCAGGCTGCGTGCTTAGGTTGCGTCGGTTTGGTCAAAGCTCCGGGGCTCACTGGTTGCCAGTGGTCGTCTCAGAAATTTATATTTTTTGAATTAGGTAGAGTTGCTAGAATATATCCCGATCCGTTTCCAGAGGTGAAGGCGTGAGGAATTACACAGTAATTAGTTATCCAAAGTTTATTGGGCGTGAGCCAAATTCATGAGTGACAATAAGGAGAAAGATGCTAATAGAATTATCGTTGGAAACTCCACTGGCTCGGGGTCCCGCTGCTCCTGGAGTCAACGTCGTACGCGGAGGGGTCGTCTCCGGCGTGGCAGGTCGTCTGCGGTGGGTGAAGAGCTGTTGTTAAGGGAACGATGGAGACCTTCAAGGTCTGCCAGTTAGAGTGATCGTTGTAGAGGCCTTTAAGGTCTACTATAGATGAGGGCAGTTCAGAGGCCTTTAAGGTCTACTATAAGTAAGGACGGTTTAGAGACCTTTAAGGTCTACTATGAATGAGAATGGTTTAGAGGCCTTTAAGGTCTACTATGGATGAGAATGGCTTAGAGGCCTTTAGGATGAGAATAGTTTAGAGGCCATTAAGGTTTACTATGGAGGAGAACGGTTTTGGAGGCCTTTAAGGTCTACTATAGATGAGAACAGTTTAGAGGCCTTTAAGGTCTACTATAGATGAGAACAATTTAGAGGCCTTTTAAGGTCTACTATAAAGGGGAATGGTTTAGAGGCCTTTTAAGGTCTACTATCGATGAAAATGGTTTAGAGGCCTTTAAGGTCTACTATAGGGGAGAACAATTTTTAGAGGCCTTTAAGGTGTACTGAGAATGGTTTAGAAGCCGTTTAAGGTTTACTATAGATGAGAATGGTTTAGAGACCTTTAAGGTGTACTATAGATGAGAACATTTTATAGGCCTTTAAGGTCTACCATGGAGGAGAATGGTTTAGAGGCCTTTAAGGTCTACTATGGATGAGAATGGTTTAGTGACCTTTGAGGTCTACTATGGAGAACGGTTTTAGAGGCCTTTAAGGTCTACTATAGATGAGAAAAGTTTAGAGGCCTTTAAGGTCTACTATAGTTGAGAATGGTTTAGAGGCTTTTAAGGTCTAATATGGATGAGAACGGTTTAGAGGCCTTTAAGGTCTACTATAGATGAGAACAGTTTTAGAGGCCTTTAAGGTCTACTATAGATGATTACAGTTTACAGAATGGTTTAGAGGCCTCTTAGGTCTACTATGTAGTGAGAATAGTTAGAGGCCTTAAAGGTCTACTATAGATGAGAATAGAATAGAATAGAATAGATAGCTAAGCTAGTTATGCCTGATCAGTCGGTCCTCCGACAAGAATTATTTGATAAGTTATCTTGGCCTGGGCGACCTTTACTCCTATTCCTACTTACCCGGTGATCCGTCGTGGTCCTTAGGATGAGATGTTGCTCGCTTGGCTTCTCGCACCGAATGCCCTTCCAAAGCATCTAGCTCGCTTTATATAGCGGTCCTCGACCGTCTGGTGTGGCTTCCTCGTTTGGCCTTATCGATCCTATTTGGTGTGGCCATCCCCGGTGTTCAGTGTGACCCTTCCAGGGCGCGCGCGCGTACTTGATTTGAATTTGAAATCCCGTTTTCATATTATTCTTCTTATTCGACTTTATGTCTGCACAATTCTTTACAGTTATTATTTATTCATGCTTCATGTCTTTTTTCGGTTTTGTTTACATAAATATACATCTGTACATTTATTTATAGTTCTTATTTAATCATGCTTCATGTCTTTTTTGTTTACATATAGATAGTTAGTTATTGTGCTCCTTGGGCGTCACACTCCCCCCTCTTTTCATTTGGGCTGGTGCTCCTCGATGCGAACTGCGTTTGATCGTGAGAAGGTGACTTTCCGGGTTTGATCCCATCCTGAATAAGGCATGCCTGTTGCTTTCCAAATTGCTTGTTTGCCAGTCTTCGCCTTATCGCCGCCATGGCCATTGGTGACACCTCCGCTCCGTTTGGGATACTCCAGACCCATACTGATTCCTGCGTCCGAATTTAACTGTAGCACATCCCGGTCGTCTCGGTGCCGCCGGTTGTTCTCCATCCAGGCGTTCTTCGACGATCGTGGGCATCCGTCGGTTATTTCCTTGTGGCGTTGGTGGCCGTGTGCGCTTCCGACGGCGCTACCTCCATGCTGCGCCCCCCAAAAGGGCGCTTACACTCGAGAGGCAATGTAATTCCACTTACAGCCTCAAAATGTCCCGTATACTCTCTCTCTCCCTCTTCCTCCGGGCTTTCAAGACAAAGCTTCCAATCCACTCTCCCAGCTAGGTTTAAATTTAAAATACGTTAGTTCGAATTTCCCTACGTATAAATAAAGATCACCGATCTTTTTCCGTGTTGTTTTTGCGAGTGATTTTCACCCCCTGCAGAAAACTGGTGTTCGTCTTTGGCTTTGTGCTGTATGGGCCACCGTGGGCCTGGCTGGTGGCTCCGGTGTGTTGACTGGCTGCGCCTGTCGGTCCATTTTCGCCGGTTGGGTATGTTTTCTGGTCCCTCCGGGTACCTCCTCCGCCGTTATTAGCTGGGTTCGGTGACGTGCCGCGTCCAGCCTGGCGTGGCTCTCCTTGAAATTGTTGATACTTTTCTGAAGGCGCTGCATGTCCGTTTCTGCAATAACAGGTGTTGATTTTATGTTACCGTGTGCTTTACCTGTGATGGTTAGTATCGCATGGGGTTCTAGTAATCGATCGATTAATTGCTAAGGGTCGTGCCTGTCTATCAATTGTTACCGATGTCGGTTGGGCTAGACTCAATAAATTTGCATTACTACGTGGTTCGATTAAGTCAAGGGTATCGTCGGTCAGTTTCCCATCTTTTTTTTTTTTTTTTTTTTGTCTTTCGCGCGGGGTCCCCCACGCCCATCTCCCGCCCAACCGACCGAGGGGCGCAGCCGTGTGACGTACGGCACGAAACGCGTACTGGATAGACGCGAGAGAAGGTAAAAAAATAGAATAGAACGAGGAAAAATTAGGATACACTACGGGATAGTACTACAAGCAATACAGTTTTTATTTTTTGAAGGCTTTCAATGCCTTCAATGCTACTAAAAAGACGATTGTAATCAGTACATAAAACCCTAAAAGGCTCATGTACTTCAAACTCACGCCTACAGTGGTTAACTACTAGTGGTATAAAAGTTCTAGAAGAAAGACGGGGAACATGGAAATTGAGCTGGCCTAGAATGTAGGGGCTCTCCACATCACCGTGTATAAGTTTATGTAAAAAGACGACGCCAAGCATCGTCCTACGGTTAGCTAAAGAAGGTAGATTAAGTAGGAGAAGTCTACTAGCGTAAGACGGTAATCTAAGGTTTGCATCCCAGGGTAGGTCACGAAGGGCAAAAAGCAAAAAGTTCTTTTGGACAGATTCAATGCGGCTACTATGGACCCCGAATTGAGGACTCCAGACGCACGAACCATACTCCAATATAGGGCGAACCAACGAAGTAAAGAGGGCCTTCGTTACATAAGGAGAATCGAATTCCTTCGCCCACCTTTTAATGAATCCCAGCATGCCTCTGGCTTTGTTGACCATACAAGAAATATGTTCAGAGAACGAAAGTTTAGGATCCAGGCGGACACCCAGATCATCAACAATAGAAATTCTTTCCAAAGAGCAGTCGTTAAGCATATAGGTTGCAAGCAGGGGAGTAACACGTGAAAATGTCATCAGTTCGCATTTTGAGCTGTTGAGATGTAAATCGTTAGCATGACACCATGCTTGGAAGTTATCAAGATCCGATTGTAGGTCAGATTGGCAAGAAATGTCCCTATACTGCAAGCAAAGTTTAACGTCATCAGCGTACATAAGTACTCTGGAATTGGTTAGAACCTGCGGCAAATCATTGATAAACAATGTGAATAGAAGTGGTCCAAGGTGGCTACCCTGTGGGACGCCAGATGTGACCCTAAGGCTATTGGATTGAACGTTTCTGAACAGAACCTTTTGGGTTCTATCACTTAGATAACTCGAAATCCATTTAAGAAGATCACTAGGAAACCCCATTGAATCGAGTTTCCTAACCAGAAGAGAATGGTTAACCGAGTCGAAAGCTTTACTAAAGTCCGTGTAAATAACATCGGTTTGAAAGTTTTGTTGGAAGCCCGTATGGTTTGGTATCCGCGATATACACTCGTTTTATTTTGTGTGATTTCGTGTCACGTGGTTGAATTATAGCGGGTGATATAAGTTTGATAACTTTCCTGGGCCCATCGTATTTCGAGGCCAATTTTGCGTTAAACTTGTCGACTGCCTTTAATAACGTGTGGGTCTTGAACCATACCAAATCGCGTATCGCTGGTTTCCACTCCCGTTTCCGCAGGTTATAGTGGTGGCGTTGTCGTTCTATCGCCTCAGTCATATTGTTTGTTGCATCTTGTCTGATGTTCTTTAGTCTTTCTCGTCTTTCGTCTAGATTTCTGACCCTTTTGTCTGGTTGTCGAAAAATGCGTTGGGTAGTCAAAATTCTCTTCCGAACATTAGTTGCGCTGGGCTATATTTCGTCGATTCCGAAGTGCTGCTGTTGAAGGCAAGCATTAACTCTGGTAGGTTTTCATCTCACCTAGTCTGGTCTTCCCCTGTCGCTTGGGCTATCATTGTTTTTCTAGTCCTATTGGTTCGTTCTGTCGGGTTTTTTTTGCGGCGTGTAGGGTGCCGTGAATTGTTGGCGTATTCCCCATTTTTCCATGGATGTTTTGATTTTCCGCCATACAAATTGTACGCCGCTATCCGAGATCAAGACTTTTGGTGCTCCCATTCTTGCTATCACGCGTTCCCGAAATGTTCTGAGGAATGTGTCTGCCGTGGCTTGTCTGAGTGCTGCGAGCTCTACCCACCTCGAAAATTTGTCCTCTATTGTATTTCCGAGTTTTGTTTTAGGTAAGGGGCCTACGAAGTCCACGCATACTGTTTCCCAGGGAACTTCCGCTTCCTTGGTCAACATTTGCCCTGCGGTTTTTTGTTGGGACACTTTGTATTGTTGGCAGCATTCACATCTCTTTACAAATTCCTTCACATCCCTTGTCAGTCGGGGCCAGAAATATCGGGTTCTTATCCTTTTTAGTGTTTTTGAAATCCCTAGCTGGCCTGCTTCTCTTCTGCTTGTGGTTCTCGGCCAGTACCTTGTAGATTTCCTCTTCCCTGATACACAATTTCCATGGTTGTGGGTCCCTTCTATCTCCATTCGTTTTGTACAGTCTTCCGCACTGTATCCGGTATTCCTTGTGGTCTGATTGCTCTTCTACTTTCCGAATTTGTTGTTCACCCAGCTTGTCGCCTTTAGCGTCTTCAATTCTACTATTGGTGTTCGTGACAGTGCATCCGCTACTGCATTTAGCCTTCCCTTTCGATATTGTACCTCGAATTAGAATGGCTGTAGGCCATGTGCCCATCTAGCTACCCGCCCCGAGGGACTTTCTATTGAGTTTAGCCATTTCAGTGCCATATGAACCCTTCTAAGTACATTTTGTATTTGTTGATTCCCCAGTTTTTGCCAGGCACTCCTATTCCGTGGCGCTGTAATTTCATTCAACCTCGCTTAGCCTTCTACTTGCGTGTTCTCCGTCTGAGTTCTCCGTCTAAGTCGCTCGCTTCGGTTTGTACCTTGAATTGTCGCGTGAAGTCTGGACAAGCCAGCAATGGTGCGCACGTTAGACTTTCCTTCAGGCTGTCGAGGGATTCTTGTTGTTGTGACCCCCACTCGAATTGTTTTCCCTTCCGTAGTTAGTTTTACAAAGCTCCAGCCTTCTCCGTGAAGTTGGGTATGAATATCCTATACCACGATGCCATCCCTAGAAAACTGTGTACTTCCTTCGTTGTTCTGGAGTTTGTAGTTCCTGGATTGCAGATACCTTTTCCGGATCCGTTCTGATACCTCGGTCTCTTATGACGTGTCCCAGATATTTTAATTCCCATTAGAAGAAATGACACATTTCTGGTCTTCTTTAGGTTTGCCCGTTGCAGCCTTTGGAATACTTCTCTTAGCTTGTCCAGGTGCTCCTGCCTGCTCCTCCCAATTACCATGATGTCATCCAGATAGACGAATGCGAAGGGTTATATTTCTGGTTCTATAATCGAGTTCAATGTTTTTTGAAATGTTGCGGGTGCTGTGGTTAACCCAAATGGCACCACTTTCTACTGAAATAATCCTCGACCTGGTACCGCAAATGCGGTGTATTGTCGGCTGTCTGCTTCCATCGGTATTTGCCAGTATCCCGATTTTAAGTCGACCGTGCTGATAAATCTCGACTCTCTCAGCTGACCTAGAATACAATTTATCCGGGGTACTGGGTACGCATCCTTCTCAGTTTTTTCGTTTAATAGTCTTTAATCTATACACATCCTCCATTCATTATATTTTTTCTTTACTAGTACCACTGGAGGGCTATTTGGGCTATACGACTGTTCGATTAGTCCCAGCGCCAATAGTTCGTCTACCTGATTGTTTATAATCCCCTGCTGTTTCGGGTTTCTTGGGTAGTACCGCTGTTTTATAGGTTTGTCGTCCCTCAGATTGATTTTGTGCCTAGTGATGTTACTAACCCCTTGAATGTTTTCGAATACTTGCCTTTGTTCCTCTAAGAATGTTTGTATTTCCTCCTCTGTTGGCTCTTCTCGTCGTTCACAATACAACTGCCTTCCTGCTGCTGATCTCTGCTTCGTTGCCTGAACTGCCAGGTTTACCTGCACAGGGCCCCTGCGTTTCCCGGTCATGCTCTGCAACATTCTGTTGTGCGAATCCCGTTCCGTCCACATACCCAGCAAAATAGTCTTGGTGGGTTTCCGCATGTTCGCGCCTCTTCCACCGAATCGCATGCATATTTATGGTCTCAGTTGTTGCTGCCTCGCTTGGTCTGTTCGTGTCCTGCCCTCCGATGATTCTATTTCCTTTACTTCCTCGGCCAGTTTGAGAAACTGCGTCAGTGTTTGGAGTCCCGACCTGCGTGTATATAACTTAATTTTGCTTCTGCAGTTCATAAATATTTGGTCGAGTTTTTCCTCTTCGGCTCAGGAGGGAGCGAGAGAGCAGACCAAGAATGCAGAAGAATGCATGGAATGCGGAACGGCGCGTGCCATGGATCGCGGCAGCGAAGCCGCAAAAGGGTTGACAGAATTAGGTCGCGACGAGGATGACAAATGAGATTAAGAACACTCGCGATTTGACCAGGAGATAAAAAAGTAATTGGACTCGCGATTTTACCAGTGGTAAAAACGGCAGCAAAAGTGACAAAGTGAACAATAATAATCGACGACGACCCAACAATATTTTCAACGACCAGGACGACCCCAGAAAAGGACAACGATGATCCCCACCAAGCCCAGGACCACGAAGCCAAGGAATCTTTAATTCTCTCTCTCCAAAATTATATACGGGTGAGCGAGGCGAGGCCGCCACAAATATTACCATTTATACATCGCCTTTGTGTGTGTGTGCTAGGCAGGGAGGAAGGGAATAAGAAAAAATACAATTACATAGCTAGGAATTTAAGAGACAAATAACATGAAAAAAATCAACAATGCATCTATCCACTCTCGACCACATTATTTTCCTACTCCACCTAGTGAATCACGCTACCCACTGCTCCCCTCCTCCCCATCTCGGCCGCCGTTGGGTAATTCCAGGAACCGAATTGGGCAGGACGGGAACAGGAGCGCCACGCTTCTGAGATCAATTCCAAGCCGTCCAAGCCGTCTGTCCAAACTCAGGGTGCGCCGCAGGGATTAGCCACTGGCTATCGCTAGTCACGGGCCGCCGTTGGGATATCCCAGGCGGAGCCGCCCCGTTGGGTTTGGACCAGGCCGTGGTTTAGGTTTGGGTTGCAGGCGCAGGAGCAGGCTGTTAAGTAAATCCCGAGCCCCGTCTCCAGTCTTTAGAGGAGGGTTCGGCCGCTGGGAAACTCCCGGGTCGGTAGTGTTTTTCCCGCCCAGCGTGGGCAAGAGGAATCTCCAGTTTTCTAAGTCAAAATCAACCCCTAAAAATTCTCACCAACATCGGCCCCTCCATGTTCTGGCGTTTCCAAAATATAAATTATTTCTGGAAGGGGACTCTGGGCCGCTGAGGCCCATCTCAGCCAGAGTGCATCCTTACAGTGGCTTGGGACTCTCCGCCCTATTCTCTTCGGTTCTGGTTTTCCCTATTAGCGGTGTGGAACTTCTTGCTGGGCTCCTGTCTCTTTTGTGTTTGTTTGATAGTTCTACGAGCCTTTCCCTCGTGTCTTCGTTATGGTCTGCTCTCTTCACCAACGCTGCTTGTATCCGCCTCAATTCCTCGTTCGTCCCTCCTTGTTCCAGCATGATCTCGGCTGCGTATTCCGTCAGCTCTTGCTAGGTATACCCGGCTCAACATTCCTCTCTTCAGTATCGGTTCTTCTTTGCAACTCTTACACCTGTTAACGGGCGCCACTGTGACGGTTTGGTCAAGGCTCCTGGGCTCACGGGTGGCCAGGGGTCGTCTCAGAAATTTATATTTTTTGAGTTAGGTAGAGTTGCTAGAATATATCCCGATCCGTTTCCAGAGGTGAAGGCGTGAGGAATTATACCGTAATTAGTTATCCAAAGTTTATTGGGCGTGACCCAAATTCATGAGTGACAATAAGGAGAAAGATGCTAATAGAATTATCGTAACAATCGTTGGAAACTCCACTGGCTCGGAGTCCCGCTGCTCCTGGAGTCAGCAACGTACGCGGAGGGGTCGTCTCCGGCGTGGCGGGTCGTCTGCGATGGGTGAAGAGCCGTTTAAGGTCTACTGTGGATGAGAATAGTTTAGAGGCCTTTAACGTCTACTAGTTATGAGAATAGTTTTAGAGGCCTTTAAGGTCTACTAGTTATGAGAATGGTTTAGAGGCCTTTAAGGTCTACTAAGTAGTGAGAATAGTTAGAGGCCTTAAAGGTCTACTATAGATGAGAACAGCTTAGTTATGCCTGATCAGTCGGTCCTCCGACAAGAATTATTTGATAAGTTACCTTGGTCTGGGCGACCTTCACTCCTATTCCTGCTTACCCGGTGATCCGTCGTGGTCCTTGGGATGAGATGTTGCTCGCTTGGCTGCTCGCACCGCATGCCCTTCCAAGGGATCTAGCTCGCTTTATATAGCGGTCCTCGACCGTCTGGTGTGGCTTCTTCGTTTGGCCTTATCCATCCTATTTGGTGTGGCCATCCCCGGTGTTCAGTGTGACCCTCTCAGGCCACACGCGCGTACTTGATTTGAATTCGAAATCCCGTTTCCATATTATTCTTCTTATTCGTCTTTATGTCTGTACATTTATTTACAGTTATTATTTATTCATTCTTCATGTCTTTTTTTTGGTTTTGTTTACATATATATACATGTGTAAATTTATTTATCGTTCTTTTTTATTCATGCTTCATGTCTTTTTTGTTTACATATATATGGTTAGCTGTTGTGCGCCCTGGGCGTCTCAAGGTATTGTGCCGATGCCCTGTACTCACCCCTTCTGAAATTGTTTACCTTATCTTTAGAAACGTCGCACTTTTCCCCTATTTGGAAGGAATCATTCATTATTCCTCTCCACAAAAAAGGTAACAAATCGGAGGCCATTAACTAAGCTAAGCTTTCGGCCATACCTAAACTTTTTGAGAACATTATTACTCCACATTTGCAGCACCTTCGTAGATCAGTAATTTCTCCATGTCAGCATGGATTTGATAAGCGAAGATCAACAACCACAAATCTTCTGGAGCTCACTTCCTTCATTATAAGGAGTTTCCAGAATAACCTTCAAACGGATGTAATTTATACTGACTTCAATAAAGCATTTGATTCTGTTAATCTTTCCCTTCTCCTCAGGAAAATCGACTTGATGGGTTTTCCAATTGATCTTCTTAGGTGGATCTCTAGTTATCTGACTGGCAGGATGCAAAAAGTCCTCTTTAAAAATAATTTATCTAATGTTCTCCGGGTCACCTCAGGTGTCCCGCAAGGAAGCCACCTGTGTCCCTTATTGTTTACTTTATTTATCAATGATCTGCCCGAAGTTTTGACAAATTTAAGAGTACTCATGTACGCTGATGATGTCAAGCTTTGCATGCAATACAAGGACGTTGCTTACCAGTCTGATTTACAAACAGATCTTGATAGCTTCCAAACCTGGTGCTGCATAAACCTACTAAACTTAAATGGCTGTAAATGCAAGCTTATGACATTCTCCGTGTCGTTCCCAAGCTTGCAACTTACACGTTTAACAGCTGTTCTTTAAAAAAATTAACTCAGTTAATGACTTGGGTGTCCGCCTGGATCCCAAACTTGACTTTATCGATCATATTTCGTGCATGGTGAATAAAGCCAGGGATATGCTGGGTTTTTTTAAACGGTGGTCGAGGGAATTCGATGACCCCTATGTAACTTAAACTTTATCTATTTCATTACTTCACCCAGTAGACACCCAATATGGGGTCCACAGTAAACGCACAGTTAATCTTATTGACTTGTTAGGTCAGCTCAATTTCCACGTTCCGAGTAGAAATACTAGATCGTATATTCCCTTCGTTTTGCGCCATTATAGAACCTCCTGTCAACAGCATGAACCCTTTAGAGTACTTTGTGCAAGTTATAATGATTTGTATTCGGTAAAATCACATGTTGATAGTCTTCTTTAATCCTTACCCAGTTAAACGTTCAGGCAGCTCGCCGGTAGTTTATTTCCTCGTATTCTTTTCTATATTTTCCATCGCTTTTTACTAATACCTAACCCTAACAGGCACGTGCCTGGTTTCATAAGTGCAACTTAAGTGTACTGATCGTAGTGCATCAACGTCCATAAAAAAAGGAAAAAAAAAACTTGACGGATTGTTCCTTTTTTTAGGTTTATTGTCGCCAGAATCGTACAGTTCCATCTGAACATAACCGGACGTTTAGGGGATGAGGAGGTGGGTATGGTACATAGGGATATGGGCCTGGACGAAGCACTATATACAATTATTTACAAATATTTACAGAATTTACCATTGTTATTACTGATTAATAAATGAAGACAAATCGCTGGGGTGGAATCTCTTTAGCCTTCTAGGAGATTGCGGGTCGGCAAGCCTGCTAGCCAGTGGATTTGGCTGCTCCACTAGCCTGTCCGTCTGTTGTGTTGGTTTAGTATTAGGTTAGTCACGTACCAGGGAAGTCCGGATGCCCGTCGGGCACCACGTGTCTGCACTACCCGCAGTCTGTTCAGCTAATGCTTGGATGCGGTGCCCCATGCTTGGATCGAGTACGTCCAGGTTGGCGTAAGAATTGCTTTGAGCAGCAAAGCCTTATTCGACAGCTAAAGGCTTTTGTATCTCAGGAGCCAGTCAAGTTTCTGGAGCTTGCGAACGCACTTTGCTCTGATTGCCATGATGCGGGTGTTCCATATGAGACGGTGATCTAAGTGTACACCCAAGTAGCAGTGAGTGGTGGCGTTTCGAATAGTGTCAAAAGTATGGCCGATGTCGATTAGAAGTCTTAAGGAGAAAGTGACACAGGCCGACTTGCTGCAATTTATGGCTATGTTCCATTGCTTGGTCCAGCGCTCCATCACACGCAGCCAGTCCTGAACTGCAGCTCAAGCTGTCAGCTGCCATTGATTGGTGGAACTACACTTTAACCAAAATAGTTAGCTGGGAGAAGCTTACGGGAGAGCTAGTAGAGTACCTCTTACCGCGAGGGTATCACAAGCAACTCAGGAGCAAATAGCAAGGCAAGGAGGAAGGGAATCAACGAGAGCATTCGCTCCGACCTTTCGGCAAATTATGAGGCTTGCAGACCTGACAGAAGAGAGAAATTAGAACGAAAATACGCCAATTGCAGATGCGAGATAAAGCCGAAGACCGGAAAATAAAACAATTTCCGAGTTCCTAGAATTGGCAGAAATAGCAAAGATCATTGAATCGAACAATCTCGCACAGGCTCAGTCCAGCTGCATAGGATAGGATGGTACGGCATATTAAAATGGCCACCAATACCATCGATTGCTGTGGGACGGCTGCGAACCCACCTGAACAGATAGGCCTAGGGGTTCCGGACCAATATATATATTGTAGTTAGCTTGCCGTAGTATTCCCCTCACTCCCTAATTCACCAAACGACTTCCGGGTTACAGTAGTTCGGTTCCCCGAGTCAATTCTCCCTCTGTAGACTTAGGAGTCCAACCACCGATTTTCTCTCTGAAGACCTTCGGTTCCAAATAAATGTATCTCTGGAGAATAACGAGTCCAGCGATAAGATTCTTTACGAAGACTTTCGAGTCCCACACTAACACCGCTCTCGTAAGAGAGCTAGTACCCGAAGGTACCACGACGGGATAAGCCTAGGCGATCGAGGCCAACGACGACCACCCCGCAGTCTGGCCGCCCACACCAAAAGAAGAGTCGAATTACTGTTCATCACCCATTGCTACTAATAAACCCAATCTTATACTTATTACGGCATAAACATACAATGTTCTCCTACGCCTGAACCAAATTAATTACTTGTACGGTCCCTGGCCATCCCTGAGCTACCCGGAAACGACAAACAGTCACAATTTGGGAATAGTTTTACGGTGCAGTTTTAAATTCTTAATCATTGGCCGAAAAAACATGTCCTGTTGTCAGATATATTTATTCCTAATTTTTTATCGAATTGGTACTATTCAAAATAAAATACCTTGTTATGTGTTATTTGTCATTTAGTTAAATTTTTAAGGATTTGCGCTGAAAATTTTTTTATTTTAGTACTTGGTGCCGCAACATCCTTTAAGAAATTGGTAAAAAATAAATAGTTCGATAATATGTTTGTCTTCATTATCGAATGACATTGTGTTGAACTAGTTCACTTACGAAGTAGAAACTAACACTTGACTTGTTTTTTATAAAGAATAACATTTGCATTGTTTAACGTATGCTAAAAATCAGCATAAATTGTTACTTACGGCATTGTAAGTGCATATATGATCTAAGTTCATAACCTCATATAATTTATGGTTTTTGTTTATGTTTTAATCGGTAAGCACTTATGTATGTATCTATTACATTAACATTGAAGTGCTGTAAAATATGTGCTACATACACGATTTTTAACGTGTGCCTGTGACCACTCACTATGCAATAAACTTTTCTTTATTTTAATTTAAAAGCAAAAGGAACGTACAAGAAAAATAAAACAAACTAATTTGAAAATAATTTACATGTGTGTGTTTACATAAATATGTATGCACGTACTATGTTTGTATGTATTAATTTGTAAAAAACAAAAAGATTTGTTGATGAAGTTTTTTATGCCAATCGCTTTCATACATTTTGGAAATATATTGCTTGTTTTAAAAAGTAAAAAAGTTTTATACTTAAACCAATTATGGGGCGTGGCTGAGTACATACTTTACATATTTATACGTTTGGCCCGTCTGTCATTTGTATGTATGTACAGACATACATACGTATTTATGTACTTACATACATGCAAATGTATGAATATATTTACATACATGTTTAAAGTTATTACGATCCTGAGTGTCAAATTTATCAAAAAAAAAAAGTATTCTCTCCGAAAATATAAAATATTTTGTTATGTATGTATGTATGTATATAATTTACATGTATTCTGTAGGGACGTGCAATTTGTATGCTGGGCTTCTCAACTGCGACCCAGTAACAACTGTAGGTTTGAATAAATACGATAATTCAAGAAAGTATAAGATGCGTTTGCGTTAACAGGACCCCTATTTTGGTACTTATCCATGGCACAATGAGTCAATGACCATATTTACGTATCCTGATTGTTTGCGGATCACAACACTTTATCCTGCCGCAGGATAATGCTTTTCTTCATAAAGTATAATAATTTCAAAGTTCTTAAAGGGATTTGGACGCTTAAGTACATTATTTTTGATTCTTAAAAGTTTGGCAATTCATATTAATTTTCAAACAAATTATATTTTGTCAAAATAATTTTGTTCATCTAAAAATAAATATTTTTTCACATAATGTTTTATAGTAAAGAAAGTAGTTGATTTACCAGGGTCATACTTTGTCTGATTAAAGCCATATACATACATATGTAGTATCTCTAAATGGAAACTAAAATGGATCTTGCAACTTTTACGAGTAAAGAGGAATACTCTCCCCAACATTTTTATGGGCTTTAAAAAATAATTTTGTCCACGATTGTATGTAGATATGTTCATATGAATGAATAGCCCATCCAAATTGCTCACACTAAAAGCCGAATAGTTCATAAATTAAGAATTCCGTTAAATTGATCATTTTATGGAAACCTCGAATTAAATGAAAATGGTTTGAAAAACGGCTAAGTTATGGTATTTTTTGTACCCTGTACCAAAGGTACAAAGGTATTCTAGTTTTGTGCGAGTGAAATTTTCTGTAACAGGCAGAAGGAGGCATGGCAGACCCTCAAAAGTTACATAAATATTGATCAGAACCACTAAGGGAGTCGATATAGCCATGTCCGTCTGTCCGTCCGTCCGTCTGTCTGTATGAACGCCTAGATCTCAGAGACTATAAGAGCTAGAAACACGAAACTTGTGATTTAGACTTCTTATATCCCAAATTGCCCAAATTTCATTGCGATCGTGCCATAAATAGCGGAGATATAGGCTTTTTACTTTATACGCATTAGGTGTACAAGAGGCAGCCCAGGCAGACGGCTCCAAATAAATCAAAACGTTCATTATACATTTTAGTTATGTTCACATTATTATGAAATTAAGATAATCCATTTCAAATTGGTTAGTGGTGCAGCTGTCTAAGCTGCAATCTACCCGAAATGGTTTTTCTTTACAAAAATTTTGTTGTCACGAGTTCTATTACCGTCTGCGACGAGTAAAATTTTATTTTTTATACTTTTAGCAAATTATTATTATTTTTTTTTAATTTGTCGCTGTAAATCCAAATAGTTACAGTATTTAATACTAGGAAATAAAAAAATTAAAGAAATTTTCCTATGCCTTGCGGCAGGAATCGAACCCAGGTCATTTGCTTACACACAAATCACATGTGCAGCTTTACCCACTGAGCTATCGACTTTGCTCTTAAAATTTAAGACATTTCATTACATGTAAATTTTTCTCCGTTTTTAATTTTTTATTCTCCTTTTATATAATTTATTATATTCTATTCTATTCTACTGTCGGGACACCCGACTGTATGTCCATCTTGTTCTAACTAACAGAATTTTTTGATTTTTTCGTTTATCACTCTGGACATGCCGGCGTTCGAACATCAAATAATTCGTTGTCGGGGATGATTAATCAATTCATTTCCTGTTTGGAGCTCACCGTATACATGTTGAAAATGTTCATATTCTAACTAACAGGCATTGACGTTTCGTAGTTCTGAACATTTGTGTTTTAGTGCCGCTATCCCGTCAGCCAATATTCCCATGACGCTCCAATATGGCTTGAAGTCGTAATATACAATTATCTTCTATTCCGAGATTGCCATTTTGGGCGTGCCGAGCCGTTCGTAGAATATTCCCGGCTGACTTGCAGACGGAGTTACGTTTACGGATTGTCCCATTGCTAACGGGAGTATGAGTAGCATTGCCAGCAACGTTGGGAAGATCAGGAATGACATCTTCTTTTCAGCGTAGGGATCTCCTCTGCCCGCGCTGTGTCCTCACCGAAGCCGTTTGGAAGTTTTGTGGCTACTCCTTCCTTTATCAAAGGTAACGAGTAACTGGTCTTTGAATGTGCCTGATGCCGTGTTCACGTCTACTACGCGGATCTGATTGTCTTTGCCCGGATATGTCTTTACTATCCGGCCCATAGGCCAGCTCATTACCGGCACAGGTCGACAAGAAAAAGTACGGCGAATAAAACCTTCAGATTGTGAAAGATCTCGGTCTGTATATTACTAGTCCGAAACCTAAAAGTTTCCATCACGTCTCAATTATGAGGAAATCACCCTCAAAGTAACAAAAATTACCTATTTTGGCACTTTTCAAACGATATTAACACAGAAACCGCGCGTACATACATACACTGCTGCTCCGTATGCTCGTTCTGAAGCGTCGACAAACGTGTGTAATTCTTGTGTGACAGGCACCCGTCCTTCGAGTATGTGTCTTGGAATTTGCATATTGTTTAGTGCTTGTAAGTCAGCGCGATAATTTTTCCAATCTACCTGTAGGTGTTGAGGAAGCTTGTCGTCTCAGCCCATATTTAATTCCCACAGGGTCTGCATGAACATCTTTGCTTTGACCACCACGGGGGCAAATAATCCTAGCGGATCGAATATTTGCGATGATTCCGAACTGACCACTCGTTTGGTGATGGTTGGGGCTTTGCTTTTTTGGAATCGTATACATAACTAATCCTTTTGTGGCATCCAAAGCAAACCCAACGTCTTAAAATTATATTGTTGGAGTGTTTCGTCTAACTTGACGTTAGAGACGATATCTTCTTTTGGAACTTGGCTCAATACCTCTGTATTATTGGAGCACCATTTTCGGAGCTTGAATCCGGAAGGTAGCAGTATTTTGTTTAATTCTTGTTGCATCTGTACGGCCTCTGGGATGCTGTACACATCTTCTCTTTATCTGCGGTAAACACGTATCTGTGGGTGCGGAGTCGTAGCAAAATCGCAAACAATTCGCTTGTGCACTGTGCGTCCAGCGTACAATATATCATTCAATGATTTATTGCTTGTTTTACAGAACGCATCAAAAACTACCTGCAGTTTCGTTGTACTGCTTTCGGGTTTCAATACACAGTGATGTGGAATGAAATAGTGATCCGAGGGTACGTGTGTGGGATGCACCGGTTTCATGTGTCCAATACGTTCTTCCACGAAGTCTACATATACTTTCCAGACTTCTGGTGTCGCTCGTCACTCTAATGCCAGGAATCAGTTTGTTGCTGTTTTCTGAGATGACCCCAGGACTGAAGTTCCTTTAGAAAATAGAAGTTTTGCAATGAATTTTCCATTTATTGCAACCTGTAGATTCGCTACGAAATAAGATTCGCAGTGAGCTTGAATTGGGGATCGAGCCTTTTCTTTGGTATCTAGATTCTCTAGTGTCCAAAATCGCCCTAGTAGCGTATCCACCTCCTCTGCTGTGGTTGCATGTAAATTTTTCCTGGTTTGTCAAAGTTTGGATCTGCAAGGTGACGTTGTTTGGGACTCATAGTTATGAAGCAATTAATTCATGAGCTGGTTGATCAGCTATGGTATGTGGCAGCACAAAGGCTTTTACTTATTGAGCAAAGTCATTATGCATCGATTTTATGAAAACGATTGCTCTAGCTCGACTGGTTTTTGGGTTGCCTCCAATGCTATCGATGCGTAATGATGCAGTTTAAAGGCCATTCGTTCAGAGATCAGATTAATTTCTGATCATGAATATAGCAAGGCTCGAAATTTGGCCATCTGACCACTGCTTGCTTTGACCAATACATTGACTGTGTCCAGCAAATTGTAACTTCTGTTACTTGCTGCACCTACAAAAGGTGGTTGTGGCTCTGTTCCCGCACTTGATGTAGCCTTTAGGTGCAGTGCAGTGTATGGTGTTTTTTATCGCATTTAAAACACGTACAGCCTTGGCACTCTTTTGCCTTGTGGTCACTGCTAAAACCGTTAACACACAATTTTTGTTTTTGAACCCAATTGACTCGTTCGGGTATAGTTTTGCTACGGAAATCATCGCATTTGTATAGCCAATGAACCGTTTGCAGAAAGGACAGTTTGGTTGCCTTTCAGCGCTGGCCGAAGTGCATATTGGGCTCTTCTGCTCCTTTCCCGGTTGTTGATTGCGTTTTCCTGTTACCAGTACTCGGCTTCGCTGGTCCAGGAAGGTTAGCATTGTATCGAGACCTTAAAGTTCTCTTGACCCGTCTAACGATTGTTCGTAGAGGGCTCTATTTGCAAAATCCAGTTTTTGCTTGATGATGGCCGTCATGATTGTATCCTCAGTCTCTGACTAACACTTCAAGTGTTCGGTTGTATGGTATACGTAGATAAGTAAATAAGTGACTACTACATCAAAACCATATCTATTGGTATTAAAATATTCTCTACAGCTGAAAAAAATTACAATAAAATTAGAACTCTCCTGCGTGATCTCAAATGCGAATTCTATTCGTATGATTAAAAAAACACCAAACCTTGCAAGGAGGCATTCAATGCCTTCAATACTACTAAAAAGGCGATTGTAATCAGTACATAAAACCCTAAAGGGTTCATGTACTTCAAACTCACGCCTACAGTGGTTAACTACTAATGGAATAAAAGATCTAGATGAAAGACGGGGAACATGGAAATTGAGCTGGCCTAGCAGGTAGGGGCTCTCCACATCACCGTGAATAAGTTGATGTAAAAAGACGACGCCAAGGGCGAAAAGCAAAAAGTTCTTTTATACAGATTCAATACGGCTACTATGGACTCCGAATTGAGGACTCCAGACACACGAACCATACTCTAATATAGGGCGAACTAACGAAGTAAAGAGAGTCTTCGTTACATAAGAAGAATCGAATTCCTTCGCCCACCGTTTAATGAATCCCAGCATGCCTCTGGCTTTGTTAACCATACAAGAAAAGTGTTCAGAGAACGAAAGTTTAGGATCCAGGCGAACACCCAGATCATCAACGATAGTAATTCTTTCCAAAGAGCAATCGTTGGCAAGCCAATGTCATCAGTTTGCATTTTGAGCTGTTGGAAGTTATCAAGATCCGATTGTAGGTCTGATTAGCACGAACTGTCCCTATACTGCAAGCAAAGTTTAACGTCATCAGCGTACATGAGTACTCTGGATTTGGTTAGAACCTGCGGCAAATCATTGATAAACAATGTGAATAGCAGTGGTCCAAGGTGGCTACCCTGTGGGACGCCAGATGTGACCCTGAAGCTATTGGATAGAACGTTTCTGAACAGAACCTTTTGGGTCCTGTCACTTAGATCCACAAATCCACATAAGAAGATCACTAGGAAACCCCATTGAATCAAGTTTCCTAACCAGAAGAGAATGATTAACCGAGTCGAAAGCTTTACTAAAGCCCGTGTAAATAACATCGTTTTGAAAGTTTTGCCCCTAATAACGAAAGAGGTAAGTTCCAGAAGATTGGTCGTGGTTGATTTTCGCCTCATAAAACCATGCTGACATGGAGAAATGACGGATCTACATAGATGTTGCAAGTGAGAAGTGATTGCATTCTCGAAAAGTTTGGGAATTGCCGATAAATTAGAGATACCCCTATAGTTACTGGCATCAGTCAGTAATGCAACAAGGGCTTTAATGTCTCAGAAAATCCTATAAATTGCCTTAGTTGCATTACTGACTAAAGCGGTTGCAGCGCATTAATTTTACGGGGGTTTGGTTGAATTTGTTCGTTACACACTTCAAACCGATATATTATATCCTAGTTTTCAGAAAAGAACATTTTTTTTATATATAGCTCTATATATATATGCCTCTCGGACAACGAACGTTCCTTTTAGCAACAGAAAAGTCTAAAAAATTTGATCCCAAAGACTCATATAAAACTGTGGAACATGGAGGGGGTGGCCTAATGGTATGGACCTGCTTTTCATGTTGTCCGTTTGACTCATCGATAAGTCGGTCTAATGGACAGATTCGTCTTCAAAGATCTATTGGAGATGGTGATTCTACCATATGCCTAGGATAATAAGCCACTTTTATGGAAGTTCCAGCAGGATAACGACCCGAAACACGCCTCTCAAGTAGGAAAGGATTGGTTCCGAGACCAAAATGTGGCTGTTATTGTGTGGCCAAGTCAATCTACGGACCTAAATCCTATCCAGAATCTCTGGGGTGAACTCAAAGGACAGGTTGGCAAGACATTCTGCCAAAAAAAAACTGATATTGTCCAAAGGACATGGTATAACATTCCAATTGGAACTTGTCGGAAGTTAATATCCTCCAAGCCAAGACGAATAGAGAAAGTCTTGCCAAAAATGGCAGATATACCGTCTATTAGCTCCTAGATACTTTGTTTAATATAAAACAAGACCAAAAATAGCGAAATATGGATTTTATTTAAACATTTCTCTTTATACACCTATTATTATGTCCAGCTGAAATTGTTGGATTTAAGGATATATTTAATTTTCTTGAATATTAAGGAGTTTGTGAAACTTTTTTTACTTTTGTTTTAAAGACAATAAATATACGTTTTCAAAAAGCCCTGATTTGTTGAGATTGGAGAAGAGATGGCTTAGAAAGAACAAGTTGAAAACGAAAAAAAAAACACACCTATTATATTGTCCATGAGTGTATGTTGAAAATCCCGCCTTACTCAAAGCTTCTATAACTATTTGCAATCTGTCTAAAGCTTCCTCTTTCGTTTCGGCCACAATCAAAACATCGTCGATGCATACTATGGAATATGCAAGGTCACCTAGTGCTTTCTAGAGGAACCTCACCAGATGACGCCTCCTATTCCCCCAATCCGGCTGCCTGAAGTCCAGGCCAAGATAAGGAAGCTGAAGCACCGGAAGTCGCCAGGAGCGGATGGCATTTCCAGCCGAGTAGCAAAACTCCTTCCGGAGAAGGCTCTCCTTTTCTTGGTCTTGATGTTCAACGCTGCACTCAGGCTGGGACATTTCCCGAAAAGCTGGAAGCATGCAAATGTTGTAATGATACACAAAAAGGGCAAGGACTCGAAGGATGTGGGCAATTATAGGCCTATTAGCCTCCTGCCGACCTTTGCTAAGGTCTTTGAACGGTGCATTCTGGAAAGATTGCAAAGGATACCAGAAGTCACACAAGCGATCCCCAGGCACCAATTCGGCTTTCTCAAAGGACATGGCACCCCCGAGCAACTTCACCGTGTAGTGGACTTCGTCGTGGATGGATTTCAAAGAAGGCATTACGTGGCTGCCTCTGGACATCCAGCAGGCCTTTGATAGGGTCTGGCACCAAGGGCTCCTATCAAAGGTCAAGGAACTGCTGCGTCCTCAACTGTTCGAGTTAGTCAGAAGCTACCTCAGCGATCGAACCTTCCAAGTGGTGCAGGATGGAGTAGCCTCAACTACCAGGAGGATAGCTGCCGGAGTTCCACAAGGTAGTGTACTGGGCCCTACACTATATAACTTGTTTGCGCACGATGCCCCACTTCATCTGAGCTCAAGAAGCGTGTGTGTAGCGACATATGCAGATGACACTGCAATCCTTGCAAGGTCCAGCTGCGTCTACAGTGCCACGGACAAACTTCAGATACTCCTGAAGAGGTTTGAAAACTGGGCCTGTAGATGGAATGTGGCCATCAACACAGACAAGTGTGCGGTGGTCACATTCGCCTTGAGAAGAGACACATGTCCAGGGGTCTTTCTTCATGGTCAGCTGTTGCCGCAACGCGAGGAGCACACATACCTGGGACTGGTCCTGGACAAGAAGCTGACGTTCGCGTCGCACATCAAAAAGACAAGGGCCAAGTTGGAAAACACTGCCAGGCGTCTAAACTGGCTAACTTGTCCGAAGTCGAAGCTGAGTATTAGGTGCAAGACTCGCCTTTACCAGTCCCTGCTAGCACCGATTTGGCAATATGGAATGGCAATATACGGCAGTGCGGCCAGGACGCATTTGAATCGAATTCAAGCGTTTCAGGCGAAATTTCTTAGACGTATCACTGGAGCGGAGTGGTACATAAGAAATGCCGACATACGCAGGGAATTGCAAGTCCCTGCAATCGGAGACGCCGTGAACACCTTAGCTGCCAGACACAGAACCAGACTTTGGAGTCACCCAAACCCGCTGGCCAGGAGGATGAGCTGGACTAGGACCAGGAGACGCCTGAAGAGGGTCATAATCCGGGAGCTGCCAACCCGGCGTTTAAACTAATTTTTAATTAACATTGATACATATTCGATACATAAAATTGTTAAATAATAATAGATATGTAGCCAAATAAGTTTAGCAGCAAACTTGCATACAACCAAATAAACAAACAAAAAAAAAAAAAAAAAAAAACCTAGTGCTTTATTTATAGCTCGCTGGAACAATGATGGAGCGTTTTTTAAACCAAGAGGCATGGCTAATTCTTAATGACCTTCGGGCGTGACGAAGGCAGTGCTCTCAATTGAATCCGGATGTATCGGAATTTGGTAAGAACCGCTGGCCATATCTAGACAAGAGAAATATCTTGCCCCACGTAGCCTGGCAATTTGGTCTGAAATAAGAGGTAACCCTTTACAAGTACCCACTTGTCTGCGACAGTGTTATCATTCAAGGAGTAGTAATCTACGCAAAGGCGATCGCTACAATTTTTCTTTTTACTGACATCATTGGAGCAGAGACTAACATTTTACTTAAGAAGCTCATCAATTTCAATGAACATGCTCTTCCTCGCTAGGTCTGTAAGGACGGCGCTGTACTGTCTTGTGTGGTTCTACTAACCTGATTTCCAATTGGCCTGTTGTTACACGAGTCTGTAGAATGTCTTCTATAAACCAGTCAGAAAACCGATTAAGAATATTTTTCAAAATGTGCTTATCAGAGTCATTCAGGTTACCATTATCATTTACAAGATTTTTATAATTATGTTAGTTATAGAGTATAATATTCGACTTATGAAGACTGAATTGATCGGCGTCTTTTTTATACCCTGGCAGGGTAATATAATTTCAGTCAGAAGTTTGCAACGCAGTGAAGGGGGTATTACCGACCCTTTAAAGTGTATATATTCTTGATCAGGATCAACAGCCGGGTCGATCTAGCTGCCATAGAAAAATCAGGGAAATAATTATTATTATTGCAGAACTACGCGCCTCGCCTGAGCTCAAAGCCACCGGACAGCAGCAGCCGAAACAAGCGTAGGACGCACCCGCCACCTGAGCCTTCGAGGGAGAGTCAGCGTGCCGCCCTGGCGACGCTCAGATGATGCTCATGGTTAAAATTTAACGGAGAAGTTAAATTTAAAATAATTTACAAAGAATATAATATTTATTTTGTCTAATGGTTCGACCGATTTTCGGGAAATTTTTTGTACATATCCGTTAGAGTGAAGGGTAGGACAACAGCTATTTTTCATCTAATTGCCCATCTCAAACAGCTAAGTAATTTTGTCACTTCGGAGTGAAGGTTATACATATTATTTTTATGATCTATATCTACAGTCAACAATGCCAAAAAGACGCTAAGAAGAGCACAAAGATCAGACGAACCAATCGAAAGAAACAATGAAAATGCACATGTCAGCATGGCGCAGTTACGTCACAATCAGGGGAATTTCTTCGACTAGCATTTCGGTACGAACCTGATGTTGAATATTCCGCCCATTCCAAAAAAGAAAATATGTTGAAAACTGGCAATGTTATCGCTTTTTCTTTTATTTTCCTCATTGTTTCTATGGAAGCTATAGGGTATAGTCGGCCGATTTTCATGACATTAAAACCGAAATTCAGAAATAATATAAAACGGCTAAATTTTAACTTTGATGAAAATATCTTGAAAACTGACAAAGTTATAATTTTTTTTCTAAAAATTTTCCGATTATTCCTATGGCAGCTATATGATATAGTCGTCGGATCCGGCTCGTTCTAACATATGTACGAGTGAGAGTTTATAGAAGACTAACTACAAAGTTTTATTCAGATAGCTTTAAAACTGGGGACAGACGGACAGAAGGACATACGGACAGACGGACATGGCTAGATCGACTCGGCTGTTGATCCTGATCAAGAATATATATACTTTATAGGGTCGGAGATGCCTCCTTCACTGCGTTGCAAACTTCTGACTGAAATTATAATACCCTGCAAGGGTATAAATATAATATATTATACTTAGCCGTCTCTCCACTTTTGCTTAACCTACTATTATTCAATTAAAAATTAACATTGGATTACAATTTGTATCTCTTTACTTAATAGATTTATTATGAATCCTGAACATAAATTGAATATGGATCCAACATTGGTTCCCGAATCTGGAAATATACAAACGCAGTATGCTTCGTTTCAAAATTTTGAACAATTTACGGCATCGGGATATACAAACACACCTATATATATTACGAAACCGTCAGGAATCGGCGCAGTTTCGCATATTTCCCCCCGTTGTTCTGTGCTCGGGCCTCAACATAAAATTGAAACAACTTCTTCTGACGTTACCACTCCCGGAAATGAAGATCATGCGTTGACTTCAACAGCAAGATATGTAAAAGCTCCTCAGTTCGAAGAAACGCAAGAATATAGCCTTGGTATATCTTGTGGTATTGAGTCTCAGTACGCAGATGAATCCGTAGTACCATACTGTTATACTTCGGAAAATAATTACTCAGGAATTCAAAGCACAAGCACGCACAAGAAACCATTTCCTGGAAGACCATATGATGATAGCCTTAGTGGGTCCGAAGCAGTTGCGGATGTCCAATGTCGAACGTTTGAAGGTCCAGTTTCAGAATTTAATTTACCACAGTTTGCCATGAGTGCAATAAGTACTGTTCCTCAAACATTGGGAGAAAAAGAAGACTATATTGGTGGATCAGAAAATGATCTTTGTTCACCAATGAGGTGGCGTGATCCAAATCTTTCGGAAGTAATAAGCTTTTTAAGTAATCCGAACAATGCTATTAAGGCGAATGCAGCAGCATATTTACAACATTTATGTTATATGGATGATCCCAATAAGCAACGTACAAGATCTCTTGGAGGAATTCCACCCTTGGTACGACTGCTGTCATATGACTCTCCAGAAATACATAAGTAAGTAAATAAGTTAAACGTGCATATTCAAGTATATTGCATGTCAAGTATTTTCCAATTTTATATGTCCCTTATGTAAATGTCATGCAGCTTAGAAAAAACATTTACTGCGCGGCAACAGCTTTGCATTTGTACTATATACCCAAAGGGTAGAAGGGTATTACAACTTTGTGCGGGCAGGAAATGTTTGTTACAGGTAAAAAGAGGCGTCTCCGACCCTATAATGTATATATATTCTTGATCAGCGTCAACAGCCGAGACGATCTAGCCATGTCCGTCTGTCTGTATGTCTGTCCGTCTGTCCGTATGAAACACTGAATCTCAGACTATAAGAGATAGAGCTCTAATTTTATTTCGACAGTATTTGTTATGCTTGCACGCAGAACAAGTTTGTTTCAAATTTTTACCACGCCCACTTCCGCTTCCGCAAATCATCAAAATTCATCTATAATCAATCTTTTTTAATTTTTTTGGTATGTACATTAAGAACTATAGTCTGTGTGATTCCTGAAAATTTGGTTGCGATCAGATAAAAATTGTTGAAGTTATTAAAGAAATAATTTTGGCCACAACGGCAGCTGCAGCTGCCTCATTTGGTTGACCAACTAGACCAACTAAATATTCTTATTATTCTAATAAGATATTCGAGAAGCAATTTTAATTAATGGTAATATTTATTAGCCGCTTTAACTTTATATTACACTTGCATTTGCATTTGTTCGTTATGTTCAAAAATGTATTAACTATTTACTACGGGTAGCGGGTATATCACAGTCGAGCTCACTCGACTGTAACTTTCTTACTTGTTTCTACCCTTGCAGGGTATTATAATTTCAGTCGGAAGTTTGCAACGCAGTAAAGGAGACATTTCCGAACCTATAAAGTATATATATTCATGATCACGATCAACAGCAGAGTCGATCTAGCCATGTCCATCTGTCTGTTTGTCCGTCCGATTATACACAAACTAGTCCCTCAGTTTTAAAGCTATCTGAATGCAACTTTGTAGTTAGTCTTCTACACTCTTCTTCACTCCCTCACTCCTACATATGTCGAAACAGGCCAGATCGGACGACTATATCATATTGCTGCAATAGGACCGATCGGAAAATTTTTCGAAAAAAATTATAACTATGTCAGTTTTAAAGATATTTTAAACAAATTTCATATTTGGCCATCTAATATTATTACAGAATTTTGGTTTTAAATTTATGAAAATCGGACAACCAAAATAATAAGTATCCAAATAAGTATTCTTACCAGTTCTTGATTGTGATCAAAAAAGAATTTGAGAAGCAATTTTAATCAGGGACCGTAATCATTATAAGTTTTATGTGAAAAACTTAAATGGTAATGATTATTTTTAGATTTTTTTCTTTAGTCATCAAAAATAATCATTAGACTTGCTTGAAAAATTAATAACTTACAAATAAAAATCATTTTTGATCAAAAAAATAGAATTAAAAAATATTGATTATTCATGATTTTTATTTTTTTTTGCTCAAAATAAAACTCAAAACCAAATCACTGGTTCCGTGTTAGACTTTTGACCAATATTATTTCATATTCTTTTATTAGGACCGTAAAGCTACCTCTACCTTTTTGGTACAGGGTATAAAAATAATCATTATTTACGGTCCCTGATTTTAATAAATGGTAATAATTATTAGCCGCTTTAATGCAATACATGTGCATCTGTTTTTGTATGCATGTGATTATATTATACTTGCATTTTGCTTTTGTCCGTTATGTTCAAAAATGTATTAACTATTTACTATGGGTTTCGGGTATCTCACAGTCGAGATCACTCGACTGTAGCTTTGTGACTTGTTTTTTTTTTTATTCTAATTTGATTAATTTACACAAATATATTTACATTTAACTTAACTATGGGAGCACACATGACAGGATAAGGGCTAAGCTTCGCCGCCATCGCTTCTCAAAGTATGCTGATCAAAATATGCGATAAACAAATAAACCGAAAAAACCGCTCCAAAACCAGAGGTTCAACAGAGTGAGCAAAACGATGCGAATCCTTTGTCAGTACACAAACCGGTAGAACCACCGAAGCATGCAGTGCAACAGAGACAATCATATAATACATAATCTGTTTTCAAGCCACAAAAGTAAGACGGAAACCCTCTATCATCAGGATGGATCACCAGGTTTGGCAGAATAGTAAAAATCTCGACGAGATAGTAAGGATGGTGAGTGTACAATGCCAGAATGAACACAAAACCATAGCATGATTTCTGCGGAAAGTTTTTAAAGGTGGTACTGGAGTTTGATTGATATAATATTTCGGTAGCTCTGTGGGTTTTTAACTTAAAAAAAAAGGAGATGCGTAAGTACTGGATGAAAAGCAGCGGTATGTAAATGTATGTATGAAAAATGGCCAAATCAGCATCCTTATATTTAAACACAGTTATTGTGGGAACATACGATCAGCTGACTTACATCAACCATCGCTAATGCACATAAGAGGCTGGGCGAGAAGCCGAATCGTTTCGTGAATACGTTTTACAAATGAGATGCTGTGCTCATTGCTGGAATAGATGTTATGTAAGTTATTCGGTCTATGGTTTGAACTTTAAAAACGAATACAAATACTGCATGTACCGTTCCAAGTCGTATGATGAACTGCGGAGTCAGTATGAACACAGCCAGAGCTAGTAAAAACCCTATTATGCAGGAAAATCATTGTTTTAATTGCGAATTTAAATCACATTTTCGGAATTGTCAGATTGTTCGGAATTGTTCGGATTGTCAAGTTACAACTAAATGCTTCAATTGCGGCAAAAGTGGTCATGTGTCGAAAAATTGCCCAAAAGCTATGCAAAGCGCAAAAGTAATACGGGATAATAACCGCCTTAAATCCGTTGTCAATAATAATCGTTGGAATCGATTGTTTGGTTGACGCAAGCGCTGATGTATGCATCATAAAGGGGAGTGTATTATATTTCTAATGCTTCCTGATGTGCACTTGGAGAAGTCGGTGTCAGTGCTGAGGGGTCTTTGCAACACGAAAACATGGACAGATGGTTGTTGATGTGCAACATGAAATCTCAGCAGAAAATCGTCGTGGTGCCAGACGACAAATTGGAATGCAAGGGTCAGCTTAACTACGATTGCATGTCAGTTTTTTTGTTGGATCGGGATGGCTTCCACTTTTCTCAGAAGGATGCGCTGGTTACCCTGAACACGGAGGTAAACACGACAGAGGACTTTGACAAAGCTGTTGAAGCCCTATTTATGAAGATGAAACACGCTGACTCACTAGCATCTCCTGAAATAGGACCTTCGTGGGCAAGATTAGCACGCAGTAACTTACATCTCTCACCGGAACCTGTTGGCCTTCTAACGTTTAAGAAACGCCTCAGATATGATTTTATCAGGACCAATGAGCCAGCTATCGCCAGACTACGGCAGGATTTCAAACAGAGTTAAAAAGGTTTTAGCCATTATAAGAAGGGAAGCAACTGACGCATTTTTGGATAAAATTTTCCCTGATGAGAGCTCAAACTTTGCGCTTTAGAAACTTGCAAAGAGAGTTATGAGCCAAGTGACTCCAAAATCTCCTGTTCGAAATCCAAATGCAAATCCAGATAAAATCCTGGCCAAAATCTCCTCATGAAAGAGCAAATGCGTTCACTGAAAACCTTAAGGAAAGGTTCCAGCCGGTCCAGACAACCTAGAAGAGTGCAACTGGTAGCTAAGTCCCTAAAAGCTCCTCTGCCTTCCCGGTGCCTGAAATGAAGAACGAAACTAAATCCCGTCGTAATAACAAAGCCCCTGAAGAGGACGAAATGGATAATCGCTCAATTAGGCTTTTGCCCCCTAGATCATTAGTCTATCTGGTATTGATTTTGAAGTATGCACTTCGACTCTGACACTTCCCTAGTCCCTGGAAGAGGTTCAATACCGTCATAATACACAAGAACGGAAAACCTCCCAATGAGCTGTACTGGTGCCGCCCGTACATTCTCAAGGTAATTGGTACGTCAAGGACTACGTAGTTGGAGCCTCTTTAATATTTAGCAAGCTTTTGACTGAGTATAGCAAAATGGTCTCCTGTATAAGCTCAAACATTTACTGAATCCCCAGCTCTACCTTGTTGTAAAAAGCTTCCTACATGACCGTTCCTTTAAAGTTGTATACGGCGAGGTTTCCGCACATACATATGTAAGTATTCAGAGCCGGCGTTCCACAGGGTATCGTTTTAGAAGTGTTGTTTTGACCAGGGACACGTGCATCTACAATGCTACCGACAAGCTTCAAATTTACATTAAAAAATGTTTAAGCTGGGCCTGCCGTTGGAATACTGCCATTAATCCGGACAAATGCGTGTCAGTCACATACTCCCTGCGTACTCGGGTACCTCCCCTGGTGTATTCCTTCATGTCATGCTTGTCCACCAGACTGCTACATAAATACCTGGGAGTAACCTTAGACAAGCGGCTCCCTTTTCAACGCCACATTACTGACGTTGCACAGTGGCGCCATTGGCGCATTTGGCGTTGCATAAATCAAAAATTCATAGTCGCAAAAACGATTTAATTTATAAGAAATCGACAGAGAATTTCACCACGATTCCAAATCCGTTGCCAAAACAAAAATCGGAAGTTATGAGCATTCAAAGTCGAAAAATATTTCCGTTTTTGCGACACAAAAAAAAAAGAGAATTTGGTCGAATTTCAGGTAATATTACACAAAAACTAGACAACCAATCGGAATGATTTTGATTTTAAATTATAGATACATTCATAAACTGTAAAATAAAGCAAAAAAACCGACAGTTTGGGTTTGGCTTCTACAGGTAAATCGTTACCTGCCAGGTGTCCATTTTTAACAACTTTTTTTGCCTAAAGTAGTCTAGAACTTTTTTGGCACTACAGAGCACTCAACTACACTATATAGGTCTGTTCCGTGTATCTTTCCTGAACCAGGATCCGTTTAGATAGTCTGCGTCTAGCTGCGACTCCACCTTTGGCAGCGATTTTAGTGAAATAACTCAGGGTCAAAAAACACGAAATATGGGTGAAAACGCTTCAGGGGTACCGGCAGCGCGCAAGGGCATTTGCAGTGTTAAAATCGTGATTTTTTGTTTTAAATAATATTAAGACGTGAAAGGATGAGGAATCAAATGTTTATAGTCCAGAAATGCTTCAGCTATTAGAAATTCCCTCAATATAGGTTTATTGTTAGTCAAAATGTTAGAAAAATGATCAACAAATAAAAAAAAATCGAAATTTTAAAAATTTTTTGTGTAAAATATTTTTTTAAATATTTTTATTTGATCAAATCGATAAAAATAAAGCTAAAAAATTAAACAAATTTTTTTATTTAAAAATCGTTTTCTATGAGAAAATTCGATTTTTTCACTTTGACGCCCTATAAATGGGCGAATGGGTGGGCGTGGCACATTGTCCACTAGATATATAAATTTTACATCAATTCACTGTCAAATGCCGTTTAAATTATTCGATTATCCTATTTGGTTCAAAAGTTCTGATTTTTGCAAGGCCAAATGCCAGAAAAGCGCCACTGTGCGTTGTTAAGCCGATCAAAGCCATAGCCAGCAGTTTGGATTGGCTCTTAAACCCAAGTAACAAGCATTCGCTAAAAAACCAAGCAATCACTTACAAGCAGATCCTAGCCCCGTTATGGGGATACGGCCTCCAGCTTTACGAAATAACTACTTGTGCTACAATCAAAAATACTACGCAGGCTTACTGTTGCGGAGTGGTACATAAGAAACCGCGATATCGCGAAATATGTTCGGATTCCTATGGTACAGGATGTGATAAACTCTCAAGGTACAGCTTATCTTAGTAAGCTGGCTGGTCACCCTAACAGACTGGCGCAGAGATTGGTGAGAAACAGGAGGAGGAGGTTGCTGAAAAACTAACAGTAACATAGTAACAAGTCTGTCACAAAGTGAGGTCTTTTCGTGCTGACAATCATAAGAGTGAGAGAGACAGTTGTCTATAGTTTAAGTGAAAAGGTCGAAAGTGTGAAAGGAAAATGAAAGCAGAGCAGTAGATCAGAACTGACTGGCTTCATTGTTGTACTGGAGAACCTTTCGACATCAGAAGTGGGATCTAATCCTAACCAAGCTGACAAAAAAAAATTTTTGGGTTGCTGAAGCAGCAAATTTGAACAAAACTTTGTAAATATCGTCGAGTAAACTACAACAAAACAACGAGGTGTGTTTACCCAAATACAACACTGATTCTGGTGGTGCTGATGCCACGCTATGGTGTGCAACAATGGAAATCATTCTAAATGCATAACCGGTTGAAGACAGCGACGTTGACGAAATCGTTGGAAATATGAGACACCAAAGACGTCAGCAGCCACCATTGCGATTTCTTAACAGTCGTACACACGACTAACGTAAATAACAGACGTGATTTACAAGTGGAGTTGCAACGAGCGTACATTTTCACTGGAAACCAGAGGCCAAGCGAGTTAAAAAATCAGAAGCCAGATGATTTCAATGCGGTAAACGGGTCATAAAACGTCGAGTATGCTGGTGCTTGGTGGGAGATTCCCAGTTGAATGATTCGGGAGTTGAGTGAAATAGGGCTTAACTCCCTAAAAATCTTAATGTCGAAATGCTTTAAGTATAAGAAAGGAAAGCGGCATGGGGAATGTAAATGATTTCAATTTCACCATTATGCAATTTATTTCAGCATTATGCAATTTTCGTTGTTGTTGATAAACTCAACTCAAAAGAATTGTTAGAAGATATTAGATATTGAGCAGTCTTTTGCTTTGAGAAGAGAAAGCTTGATGAAAATAAAACAAAGGTAATCAGATTTAGTGTCAGTGACTTTGTCTTACCAAAAAATAGCGAGAGACAACAAACGAAACGAAGCCCGAAATTAAAAGGACTTTTATTATTAGTTTGGAGAGAGACAGGTTTTTTTGTAAGTCGACAAAGAATAATAGACGTTATAAGTACCCACATGAATTTTTGAAAAAGCTGTCAGATGTGCGAATTCCAGAAGAGTTTCACCTAAGCGATGAAGAACTGAATTTCTAGAAATTTTCTTGGTTAAGCTGAGGTGGGATGATTGGTGAATTGTATTAGGTGATGGATGTGGTGAAATGATTCATTAAGCCATGGATTCGGTGATAGACGAGGTGAGATGACTTGTGAAGTCATAACTGTAGCGATGGACAGACTTGTAAAGCCATGAGTGGTGATGGACGAGGAGGTGCGTGAAGTCATCGAGTTGACGATGGACGTAGTGAGCTATATGTGTGTTGATGGACAGTCTCGTAAAGCCATGGGTTGGCGATGGACGATGAGGTGAAGTCATAAATTTGGTAATGGACGTTTTCAATTTGGTTTGAGCAATGAATTTAAAGAGATATAGACATGAGTTTGGTGATGGACGAAAGTTCTGAAGTCATTATGTTGGTGATGGATGGGAAGTTGTTTGAAAAGAAAAATGAAAGTTATTTTACGTGGAGTGAATTTTGATTGATGAATTGTTTTATATATGGACGTTGATGCACTACGGTCAGTACACTTAGGTGGCCCTTATGAAACCAGGCACGTGCCTGTTAGGGTTAGGTATTAGTAGACGCGATGGAAAAAAGAGAAAAGAATACGAGGAAATAAACTACTGGCAAGCTGCCTGAGTGCTTGCATGCTTGCGATCTAAGTGGGTAAGGATTAAAGTTTTTAGTTTAGGAAGACTATCAACATGTGAGATTACCGAATACAAATCATTATAACTTTATTATAACAGTACTCTAAAGGGTTCATGCAGTTCATAGAAGGTTCTATAATGGCGCAAAACTAAGGGTATGTACGATCTAGTATTTTTAATCGGAGCGTGGAAATTATTGATCTGGCCTAACAAGTCAGTATTTTTCACGTCACCGTTAATAAGGTTATAAATAAAGGTAATGCCTACCATAGTTCTACGATTGGCTAAAGAGGGTAAGTTAATTAGGAGAAGTCTACTATAATAGGAGGGTAATCTCTGTTCAGCATCCCAGTTTAAACCGCGTAGAGCGAACTATGTGGGAGTTAGATCTGAGTCCCCACCTTTTGTACTGAGTTCCAGGGCTACAAAGTAGTAAAAAAAGGGGTTTCTGTGTTATTAGCGTTTAAAAAGTGTCAAAATAGGTCATTTTTGGTACTTTGAGGGCGATTTCCTCAAAACTGGGACGTGATGGAAACTTTTGGGTTTCGTACAGACCGGGATCTTTCACAATCTAAAGGTTTTATTCTCCGTACTTTTTCTTGTCGACCTGTGTACTTAGTTGCCATATTTCATATTTGATGAAAATGGTTTGAAAAACTAATTTATGGTTTTTTTTTTTTTATTTTCCTGAAAGCTATAGTCGACCGATTTTCATGAAATTAAAACCGAAATTCAGGAATAATAAAAAACGGCTAAATCTCAACTTTGATGAAAATATGTTGAAAACTGACAAAGTTAAAATTTTTTTTCTGAAAATTTTCCGATTGTTCCTTTGGCAACTATATGATATAAGACCAAGTGCAAAGCTTCATTCAGATAGCTTTAAAACTGAGAGAGTAGTTTGCGTATAATCGGACAGACAGACAGACGGACATGGCTAGATAAATAAGTAAAAGTATAAATAATAATAGATTTAGCTACTATTATTAAGTAAAAAGTAACCAGATGAAATTGATTGGTTTATGCCGGATTGAAGATTAATGATTCTATTGGCAAAATGAATTGGAAAATTGAGCACACGATTTGTCAGGAAGGCCGTGTCGGAGATACATGGGTAAAATGTGACATACACGAGGACGTGTAATGGTCATGATGGCCGTGTCGGAGAGTTAGTAGATAATCTTAGCAGGCTGGTGTAAAATCAGCTATGTAATGTGTATCGTTGTGGAATCTAGAAACTTCGATGCTTCGGCACTTTCATGCACCCGGAAACTTCTTGCTCGACGGGGTACGTCGGCGCAGAGTTACTAGCAAATGGTAACCGAATATCGAGTGTGTTATTAAGTGAGGTCTATTCGTGCTGCCATAAGTGTGAAAGAGACACTATATGGTTTGAGTGGAAAGTTCGAAAATGTGAAAGCCGTATGTAGATTCGACTGGCGAGCATAGGAGTAGAACAGAACTGTCATTGTTATAACATATAGTAGACCCGGGAAACGTTGTTTTGCCCCGCGTTAATTCCGCCTTAATTGCAATAAATAAGATTGTGCAGTTTTTTTATTTATTTGAAAAATAGTTTTCTCTTTACTTAAGTACCTTGTGATACACGACATTTTTTGTTTTATTTTTAGATGCAAAATCAAACAACGCAGATAGTCTTCTGACCCGTGAACATGTCACGTATAATTGACAATGGGAAAATGTTCTAGATTAAAACCACAAACTTTTAAGGATTGGCCTTGTGATTTGTTGATGGTCATGGCAAATGAATGACGTATCGGAAATTAAATTCTTTTAAATTCAAATGTCATATCTGTTGGGATCATCGGGATCCTCGGAATAAGAATGATTTTCTAACCACTAAACGCGTACCGTTGCACAGTTTTGGTTGGTTTATGTTTCGAAGCATGATTACTACAGAGCCAACTTTTAAGCGTAAATTGTGTGGTGGTAAGCCAGGCACGTCCAAAGAGTTTAAAAATTTCACTGGATAGTTAGTGGCTTCATCTTCATTTGTGACGCAGTCAATAGATTTAAATGAATGCATTATTCCAATGATCTTATTTTAAATTATGTAGGTCATCTATGTACATCTGTATTCCTAGTCGCTAAAATTTCTCGCTCACTCAACCATTCATTATTTTTGTAGTTAGAAATAATGTTTGGAAATATTGTCAATAAGTTCGTCATTTGATTGATGAGACAAAATTACAGAAATTGTTTGAAAATGATATTAATGTTTGTTGTCAGCTGCTTCACATAGCGCCATTGATTTGACGGTTTGAGGCAAGCGTTTATTTCTTTGGCAGCCGTAGATCTTGGAACTTTGGCATTATTTGGCCAGACATTTAAATCATTGGTTCTCGCCACAAAACAATGAATACAACGTCTCATGTGGCGGAGTCAACAACGGCAATTTCACTTTATCATTAAGGCAGCATAATCCAGCCGTTTCTCCGGGAAACTTTAATGCACCACAATACTCACAAACAACGTCCATTTGCCCAATGCAAACGGTAGGATGCAAGCTGTAATCATTGCTGCTCGATTCAAATCAGCACTTGATAATCTTGCTCTGAGTCGCAAATTATTTATTTGCTGACCTCTGTTATTCGCTCGAGGATTCTGCATTGCTGCTTCACGGGCTGCTGCACGAAGTCGAGCCATACTATTGCGGCGCTGTTCACGTGCAAATTCTTTTTCTTCAGTCCTTTCTTCAGTCATTTGCAGTATTTTGTATTTTTCTTACATTGCGGCTTCGTCGGGAAAGATTTGATAGTCTTGCTCGCGGTATTATAGCTGTAGAACTCGCAACTGTAGAACAGTTGTTGGCAGGGCCCTAGAGCCCTAGAGCTCAAAGCCTACTTATACCGATAATACATTATTATAAGTGAAGCTATTTCGGGGGAGTATTATATAACGGGAACGCGGTCGAACGGGATATCCTATGTCCGTCTCCTGGCTCTAACCTACCTCCATACCAATATTCACCCAAATCTGTTCTGCCACCATTATTAGCTATTACAAAATGGCTATTTTTTTGCGTTTGCCAATTCCGAACATTTATATACATTTTATTTATTCAATACTAAATTAAGGAAAAGTAATTTGGACGCGATTTATATTTGCGAAAGTGCCGCAAATTCTTTTCTTATTTATTTTATAATTGTAGCAATGGGTCTTGGTAGAATATTTTCTTGATGCAGCTAACACAAACAACTGTTGGTGGGTAAAATGATATTGATGCGATGGAATTACCGAAATGCATTTTTAGATGCAATTAAATCCTTAATTGAAATAAAAATCAAGAAAGGAAGCACACCAAAGTTTTTATACCCTTGCAGAATTAAAAAAAAAAATAAAATCTTAAATTTGATGAAAATGGTTTGAAAATCGGATAAGTTATGGTTTTTTTTTTATATTCCTGATTGTTCCTATGGAAGCTATAGGATATAGACCACCGATTTTCACGAAATTAAAACGGAAATTTAGGAATAATATAAAACGGCTAAATCTAAACTTTGATGAAAATATCTTGAAAACTGACAAAGTTAAAATTTTTTTCTAAAAATTTTCCGATTGTTCCTATGGCAGCTTTATGATATAGTCGTCCCATCCGGCTCGTTCCGACATATGTATGAGTGAGAGTATATAGAAGACTAACTACAAAGTTTAATTCTGAGGGACTAGTTTGCGTAGAAACGGACAGACGGACATGGCTAGATCGACTCGGCTGTTGATCGTGATCATGAATATATATACTTTATAGGTTCGGAAATGTCTCCTTCACTGAGTTGCAAACTTCTGACTGAAATTATAATACCCTGCAATGGTTTTAATAATCGATTACTTGTGGTGGTCCAGTAAACTTGAATTTATCGAGTTTGGTAGCTTTTAAATGTTTCAAACCTATACATCGACAATTTACCCAACTTCCCAAAACTTTGTTAATTCTTGTTACAAATTATTTAAAAAAAATCATTTAATAACTTTTCTTTCCTTTTTTAATGTAACATTTTCTCTTCATAGATTTTATTGTACATTGTATACACTTTCTTTTTAGAAATGCTTGTGGAGCTCTTCGAAACCTATCATACGGCAGACAAAATGATGAAAATAAAAGAGCAATAAAAAATGCTGGTGGAATAGAAGCTTTGGTTCATCTTCTTTGCCGGTCCCAAGAAACAGAAATCAAAGAGTTGGTAACTGGAGTTTTATGGAACATGTCTTCTTGTGAAGACCTAAAACGGTCAATTATTGATGAAGCTCTTGCTGCCATAGTTTGTAGCGTTATAAAACCGCACTCTGGCTGGGATGCCGTTTGCTGTGGAGACACCTGTTTTTCAACAGTATTTCGAAATGCTTCAGGAGTACTGCGCAATGTAAGCTCAGCAGGGGAGCATGCAAGAGGTTGTCTGCGGAATTGCGAACATTTAGTTGAATGCTTGCTTTATGTTGTGCGAACAGCTATTGAGAAAAACAATATTGGAAACAAAACAGTAGAAAATGGTGTATGCATACTTCGTAATCTATCGTACCGATGTCAAGAAGTTGAAGATCCCAATTACGACAAGCATCCTTTTATTACGACGGAACGGATACTCCCATCTTCATCCAAAGGTAAAGCGGTCCCTAATACTTTGCTTAAATAGCATTTTACTTTTAATACCCGCTACCCATAGGGTAGAAGGGTATTATAACTTTGTGCCGGCAGGAAATGTATGTAACAGGTAGAAGGAGGCATCTCCGACCCTATAAAGTATATATATTTTTGATCAGCGGAAACCGATACGATCAAGCCATGCCCGTCTGTCCGTATGAAACACTGGATCTCAAAGACTATAAGAGATAAAGCTAGTTACTAGCCGCTTTAATGCAATAATAACGCGTTGTTTGGCCTTGTGACTTATTGATCGGCATAGTGAATGCCAATCGAATTGAAAATTGAATCCTTTTGAATTCAATTGGCTCATCTGTGGGAATCATATGTATTCGTAGCAATTACATAGCCGTGGTGGGTTCAAGTTACGAAGATGAATGATCGGAGCTCCAACCTTCAATTGCAATTGGTGTGGTGACATGCCTGGCAAATTCAATGAATTTAAAAACTCAATTGGATAATTCACAGTTTAGTTTATATCACAAACTGCATCAATAGATTTGTATGACACCAAGTCCCCAGGCAACAACTGTTGTATTTGCAAATTTAATGCATTGACCTCCAAATTTTTTGCTGACAAAATCGAATTATACGACTTGACTTCAGGAACAAAGTAGAATCTGAATCTATACCGAGAAGTAAACCGCGCAATGTTCAATTTCGGGTAGTTGTACTTTTTCTGATGAGCAACACATCCCTACTACACAATAAATGGCATTCCTTTCCCAAAGTACCCTGATTGTGACGTAACTGCGCCATGCTGACATGTGCATTTTCATTGTTTCTTTCGATTGGTTCGTCTGATCTTTGTGCTCTTCTTAGCGTCTTTTTGGCATTGTTGACTGTAGATATAGATCATAAAAATAATATGTATAACCTTCACTCCGAAGTGACAAAATTATTTAGCTGTTTGAGATGGGCAATTAGATGATAAATAGCTGTTGTCCTACCCTTCACTCTAACGGATATGTACAAAAAATTTCCCGAAAATCGGTCGAGTTATTAAAAAAAATAAATATTATATTCTTTGTAAATTATTTTAAATTTAACTTCTCCGTTAAATTTTAACCATGAGCATCATCTGATCGTCGCCAGGGTGGCACGCTGACTCTCCCTCGAAGGCTCAGGTGGCGGGTGCGTCCACGCTTGTTTCGGCTGCTGCTGTCCGGCGGCTTTGGACTCAGACGAGGCCATTGCAGGTCATCGCACAGGTCTTTTTTTGTTTGTTTTTCTCTTATTTGCCGGGCCCACAGTGTCTGCATGTATGCCCGCAATGGGCGCTATCCATTGGTCTAGGACAGACTGATAGGCACGTCTTCTTATACTTTCACTCCTACATATGTCGGAACGGGCCGGATCGGACGACGACATCATATAACTGCCATAGGAACATTCGGAAAATTAAAAAAAAAATTATAACTGTCAGTTTTTAAGATATTTTAAAATATTGGATATTTTGCCATCTAATATTATTTCAGAAATTCGGTTTTAATTTCATGAACACCGGTGGACTATATCCTATAGCTTCCATAGGGAAAATCAGGAAATATAAAAAAATAACATAATTTAGTCGCTTTTTAAACCATTTTCATCAAATTGGAAATTTGGCAAATAATGATTATTCCAGATTTTCGGTTTTAATTTTTTGTTTAGATTCTGCAAGGTTATACGAACTTCGGTGTTTCCTTCCTTTCTTGTTCCAAATTATTTTCCATTAATGTTTGATCGCAGATTTCTGGTCCTCCAGGACCTAAGTCGGTCGTCATAAAATTAAGTTCTCCATATCCTCTGATATTCTCCAATTTAATATTCTAAAGATACTGTGACGAACTAAAGTGTTGGCACAGTTGGCGTGCCTGACTTTAGCACACCTTTTCAAAATGAAAAATGGTGATATTTAAATAAATTAAAATTTTCTTATATAAATTAAACAATTTAAAACTAAATTAAATTTGTTTCAGAACTGAATCTTTTTTATTTAATTTAACAAAATTAAAAAACTAAAAAAAGCCAGATTTTTTCGAAACAAAAGTAATAGCACAACTAAACAAATATATTAAATATTATGAAAATTTAACGGGTTTTAATGAAAATTTATATATAGTGGCTAAGCATTTTAGTTTTAAAACAGATTGGCATCGAAGAAACCAAATTTTCGGTGGTTTCTGTTTGAATATGACGCCATTCCTCTATAAATGCCACCTTCAGCTCGGCTTTTGTGGATATGGCCCGTTTTTTTACCCGTCTGTCCAATTCTTCCCAATTTTTTGATGGGGTTTAGATCTGGAGATTGGGGAAATGATAAATCGAAGCCGTTTTACCATTCGGAGCATTGTGCAGCGCTTCAAAGGAGCCCCGTTGTTGCAGAGCGCCAAGCACACTGGCCGACCCAATGCTTTGACTGACCCGGAGCGCGCTAATATCGTCAGGAAAGGGAACGTTTACCCAAAAATCTATTCAACCCAGATTGCAGCAACAATTAAAAATGATTTTGGGAAAAAAAATCACGCCATTTGGGTTCGAAGGACACTGCAAAGGCAAAGGTTGAGTGTCACATCGAAAGTAGGATGTTAGGGATCTTCAGGTTGCGTCAGCGGCGCCACCCTCAGTAAACTGACACTTGCCGGATCAGAGGCAAAACAAAGATCAAGCAAGCGCTCTAAGGAATTTCGTACATGGTTGACTTGAGACAGCGAAATGTCGAACAAGCCAGCAATAAAATCATGTTGTGTTGAGGATTGAAGTGTGTTAGAGTAGCTATTTAGGGACCAAATAGCCCCAGGGATATTAAAATCACCCAAGACTACTAAATGATCACTATCAGAAATCATATTGGAAACCATCCGAATGGCGGAAAGGTGGTTCCAAAAAGTCGGTAGTTCCGACAATGGAGGAATGTAGGAACATGTTATAAAAACAAAGCGACCATTAAATGATAGCTTCACACAAAGGAATTAAACTTCGTTGCTTTCCTCGAAAGTTACTAATTCTGACGTGAGAGTGGAGTTGACCGCTATGAGGACCCCACCCCCGCGCCTGACAAGCCGATCTAGCCGATAAATCGTGAACGCAGCTGGGAAAACTTCGGAGCTAAGAATCTCCGGCTTTAACCAGGTTTCTGTGAACTCAATAACATGGGAGGCGAATGCAAAACTATCAGAAAAGAACTTAGGCAGCTTACTACGCAAGCCTCTTGCATTCTGATAGGAGATTAACAAAGAAGTACTTAGTTTTTTTGGAAAGAGGCAGAGGATGTACAGGGCACAGTGGTCAGATCGTCATGACTCAGCATGTAGAAGCTTTTGTTCTACCACACATCATAGCTGATCAACCGGTTCATCAGTTAAATTCGTCAATTCTACATATTGATTGAGAAAATTCAATCACCGGTAGAAGCTCGTTGCGAAAATCATTTCGTAGGAAATCTCCAGGTTGCAATAGATAGAAAATTCATTGTAAAACTTCCATTTTCTGAAGGAACTTCAGACCTGGGTGCAACTTAGAAAACGGCAAGCAATAGATTCTTGGCATTAGAGTGACCAACCAGAGGTCTGGAAAGGATATGGAGGAATATGAACGCCTTGGGCACATGAAACTGGTGCATCTCACAAACGTACCCTCGGATCACTACTTCATCCCACATCACTGTGTATTGAAGGCCGAAAGCAGTACCACAAAACTGTGAGTAGTTTTCGATTCTAAAAAAGCGAAGCCTGAACCATCACAAAACGGTGGTAAGCTCAGAATCATGGCAACTATTCGATTAACTAGGATTATTTTCTCCTGTTGTTGTTAAAGCAAAAATATTTATTTATTTATTTATTTAGGATCTCGTCTCGACCGCCTCAGCCCACACCGCCGCCGCGTACAGCAGCTGTGAGGTGACCACGCTTGCCAGCAGCTTCATTGCGGCTCCAACGGTTCCGCTGGCCAATTTTTTTTTGGCGTACTCGAGGTGCTCCTCGAACGAGAGCCATGTGTCGAGGAGGGCGCCGAGGTATTTTATGCACCTCTGCAACTTTATCACGGCTACGCCGACTCTGACCTCAGCCGTTTCCACTAGTTTCCGGCTTGAGATAAGTACCGCCTCCGTCTTGTGCGCCGCTAGTAGCGAGAGCTACGTTTCGATCGCATTGACGGCTGCGTTAGCGTTCTCGTCGGTTTCTCCTTCGCAACCACGACCACGGCTATATCGTCGGCAAAACCCACGACGGTGGTATCGCCGGGCATCAGGAGCCGCCAGACACCATGGTATATGGTGTTCCAGAGCAGGGGTCCCAGCACGGAGCCCTGCGGGACGCCGGCTGAGACTTTGTATACTCTGGAACCCATGTCCGTGTTGACGGTGAGCACCCTCTCGCTGAAATAGCTCTTCACTATCTCCAGCAGATACCCAGGGATACTCAGCGCAGCCAGAGACTCCAACGTGCGGTTCCAGCTTGCGGTGTTGAAGGCGTTCCTTATATCTAGCGTGACCACTAGACAGTAGCTCTTGGAACCGCCTTTCCACCTCGATCCCTCAAACGCCTTCCCTGCTATCTCCTTCAGTGTCTCCACTGCATCCAGCGTCGACCTCCCCTGAAGCCGAATTGGCTTGAAGAGAGGCCCGTCTGTATGACGATGGCTCTCCGGGCGGCTTGGCGAGCAGCAGCAGTTTCTACCTCTTCCATCTTTCGGAAAGATCCCCTCTGATAGGCACTTGGAGTAGAGCAATGCGTACTCCTAAAGGTGGAGTGCAACCGCCAACTTCAGAGCTCTGTAGGGCACGGCGTCCGGGCCTGGCGCTTTCTTGGGGCGGACTGTCCTTCCCGTCCTGGTCACCTCCTCCTCCGAGATCACGCAGGCTTCGTTGGGGTGACGATCCACATTTGGCTGCATGGTCACCGGCTCTCCTCTCGGAAACAGCGCTTGCACAATGCCGTACAGGGCTGCCGGGTCCGAGGGAGCTGAACTGCCCACTTTCAACCCCTTGACCACCATCCTTTAGGCACCTCCCCAGGGATAATTTTTCGCCTCGCGGCAGAGCCGCAGAAAACATTCTCGCTGCGCATTCCTTATGGCCCATACTACGTTGTGCTTATGGCCGTTTTTAAGGGCTTTCCTCGACGCCTTGTATACTACGTTGTGCTCGGCAACTCGCACTGTGCCGCGCGCTCGGGTAAGCGTTCGCCGGGCCTGCAGGCACGCGGCCGTAGGTCTATCGCGTCGCTCAACCAGAAGACTGGCCTCCTAATCCCCCATCGCGTCCCCCTCCGCCGCACAGTCTGGTTGCACGCGTGCTCGAAGAGTAATGCCATCCGGTTGGCCGTTTCGCTGGCTCCACCGGCCGCTTCGGCTGTAATGCCCTCCAGCGTGCTGGCGAAAACCTGCATGCACAGTGTGTCCGGTCGGTACGCCTTAGTCGGCAGCAGCCCCGTGCGTGTGTCTCCCGCGCGCTCGCCTTTTGTACAGAGGATAGCCTCGTAGTCGCTCCCTGTGTAATCGTCACTGATTCCCCATCTGGCATGATGGGAAATTGCAGTGCTCACCAGTGTCAGGAAGATGCTCCTGCTCTGACGATAGTGTGCCGCACTCCGTCGTTTCGCAGCACTACGTCCGTTGAGGCTAACGCCTCCAGGACCGCTCGTCCTCTGACGTCGGTTGTTGATGATCCCAATTTCTCTGCCCAGGCGTTGAAGTCTCCTCCTACTATTACGTTCGATCTCCCACGCAGATCGCAACTCAGGTCATCCAGAATCCTGCTGAACGCCCCTAGTGTCAGGCTTGGCGCCAGATAGTAGCTGTAGACCCAGTAGCCGGCCACCTCCGCCCTCACGAAGCCATCGGCCGCCCTAATATTGGACATCCTCCGTCGCGTGTTGCCGCATAGACATAGGGCCGCCTTGCCGGTGGTGTCCTTGGCCGAGTCCGCTCCCTCCCTCGCCTTGTAGGGCTCGCTTAAGATGGCCACATCCGCCACTACCTCGCGCACCGTCTGCAGCAGCAGATCTTGCGCCGCTCTGCAGTGATTCAGGTTGGGGGGCCAGCACCATCTATTTTGGCTCGGCAAAGTCCCGTAGAGCTTCGAAGTGTGTGCAAGGGAATTTCTACAAATTTACCAGATCGTTCGTATGGCATTTATATTTCACCCGATCTGGTCCATTCCGGCTTATATACTAATAAAATTATAAAATTCTATTATATAGGTTTAAAACTGAGGGACTAGTCTGCGTAGATAATAATATAAATACTTATAATTACTGTTAGTTGTTATTTTCATTTGATCAAATTCTAAATGACCCAATAGAAAACTACAACAAACTACAAATTAGCTCTTCTTTCTTTCTTGTTAATTAAAAAGTTAATTAAAAAACGGCAAAAGTTTATTAATGTCTAATAAGTTCAATGTTTATCAAATTGCACCTAAATTTGTACAAATTAAATTATATATTTATTGGCTGTTTCCTAAAAAATTCTAATTTTTGCTGGCTTTAGCGGGGGAGGTCAACTAAAAAAACTAAAAAAATGTTAGCTAACTTTGTAGTCTTATAGTCTTTGGAATCTGACATACTAACAGAACTAATGGCCAGTTTTAACCATCTTCGCTATCATGCGCAAATATTGTATTGATTATATAATATAACTTATAATAAATATTTTTATATTTTATATAGTTTTATTTTCTATTTACAGAACATTTAGGTTGTTTTGGAACCAGTAAAAAAAAGAAAGAATCTACTCATCCTGGTTCTTTACAAGAATACAACAGTTCAACGGAATATACTAAGAGTTTGGTGACTACCAACCAATTGCATAAGGGATATGAACAATTATGGCAACCAGAAGTGATTCAATACTACTTATCAATATTGCAAAGTTGTTCCAATCCAGAAACACTCGAGGCCGCAGCTGGTGCGATTCAAAATTTGTCTGCATGCTATTGGCAACCCAGCATTGATATTCGTGCCACAGTGCGCAAAGAGAAGGGTTTACCAATACTTGTAGAGCTTCTACGTATGGAAGTAGATCGCGTAGTATGTGCTGTTGCCACAGCTTTACGAAATCTTGCTATTGATCAGCGCAATAAAGAACTTATTGGAAAGTATGCTATGCGAGATTTAGTTCAAAAACTTCCATCCGGAAATATCCAGCATGACCAAAATACATCAGACGATACAATAACAGCGGTATTGGCAACCATTAATGAAGTTATAAAAAAAAATCCGGAGTTCTCACGTTCTCTTCTAGATGCTGGCGGAATTGAGAGACTTATGAATATAACGAGACGAAAAGAAAAATATACTCCTTGTGTGTTGAAATTTGCTAGTCAAGTTTTGTACACGATGTGGCAGCATAACGAGCTGCGTGAAGTTTATAAAAAAAACGGATGGAAAGAACAGGATTTCGTTAGCAAAAACTTTGCCGCACATAGCACTCCCCCGAGTTCACCAAATAACGCGAACAATACTTTAAATAGACCAATGGCTTCACAGGGACGTACCCGTTATGAAGATAGAACTATTCAGCGTGGAACGAGCAACTCATATAGAAGTAAGGATTCTAGTGGTTCTGCCATGTCTAATAATGAGTCAGCCTTGCTTTCGGAAATGGTTAGAAAGCAGTTATAAAATGTATTCTTGCTTGTTAATTACTTATTAGTATATACAGTATTTACATTTTTAAAATATTCCGAAATGCTCATACCTATTTATTTATAACTACAATTTTTACAGCATTATCCAACATAATTGTAAAAGATAATATTTAAATATTAAGTACATTAATCTAAAAACATAATAAATAAAATAAGATATCCATGTACTAGGGGTGGAGTATGTTTTGTTACTTTTTACTTTCAGTAAGACAAGGCAAACAGAACACAAGCAAGTATAAAAGAGTAGTGGGATGTGGGATTAAACGCTATAGCTTTGAATATTAAATTGGTTTATTGTTTATTGCGTGAGTTCAATTAAAATCCAATTTGACTGCTATACTTACTTGCGACCCGATACTCAGGTCAGGGACGGCCAGGATCAGCTCAGTATGAGTCAGTCCGAGTGGTATCTGTAAGAGAAGCTTGCCCGCTTCCCAGTGAGAACAGTAGAGAGAATTCGGTTAACTTAAATATAGCTTTATTGACGGATTTCTGACAGAGTTTGTGTACTCAGCTCTGGGACTCCACAGGTGCCGGGCTTCGGCCGTCCGGGCTTCTCGCGTCTATGGCTTCTCGCGACTATGGCTTCTCGCGTCTATGGCTTCTCGCGTCTATGGCCTCTTGCGTCTCAATGCCCCTCGGTGCGTGGACTCGGAAGTCTTCTGAGGCGGACTCGCAAGTCTTCGGTGGATGGACTCGGAAGACGTCGGAGAAAGGTGGACTCGCAAGTCTTCGGTGCGCGGACTCGTAAGTCTTCTAAGAGAGCGGACTCGCAAGTCTTCGGTGCGCGGACTCGTAAGTCTTCTAAGAGAGCGGACTCGCAAGTCTTCGGTGCGCGGACTCGTAAGTCTTCTGAGAGGAGCGGACTTGCAAGTCTACGGTTGGCGGACTCTTAAGTCTTCTGAGAGAAGCGGACTCGCAAGTCTACGGGTTGTGGACTTGTAAGTCTTCTTAGAGAAGCGAACTCCCAAGTCTACGGTTTGCGGACTCGTAAGTCTTCTGAGAGAAGCGGACTCGTAAGTCTTCTGTTTTGCGGACTCGTAAGTCTTCTGAAAGGAGCGGACTCGTAAGTCTTCTGAGAGAAGCGGACTCGCAAGTCTTCGGTGGATGGACTCGGAAGTCGTCGGAGAAAGGTGGACTCGCAAGTCTTCAAAGAGAGCGGACTCGCAAGTCTTCGGTGCGCGGACTCGTAAGTCTTCTGAGAGGAGCGGACTTGCAAGTCTACGGTTGGCGGACTCTTAAGTCTTCTGAGAGAAGCGGACTCGCAAGTCTACGGGTTGTGGACTTGTAAGTCTTCTTAGAGAAGCGAACTCCCAAGTCTACGGTTGGCGGACTCGTAAGTCGTCTGAGAGAAGCGCACTCGAAAGTCTACGGGTTGCGGACTCGTAAGTCTTCTGAGAGAAGCGGACTCGTAAGTCTTCTGTTTTGCGGACTAGTAAGTCTTCTGAAAGGAGCGGACTCGTAAGTCTTCTGAGAGAAGCGGACTCGCAAGTCTTCGGTGGATGGACTCGGAAGTCGTCGGAGAAAGGTGGACTCGCAAGTCTTCGGTGCGCGGACTCGTAAGTCTTCTGAGAGGAGCGGACTTGCAAGTCTACGGTTGGCGGACTCTTAAGTCTTCTGAGAGAAGCGGACTCGCAAGTCTACGGGTTGTGGACTTGTAAGTCTTCTTAGAGAAGCGAACTCCCAAGTCTACGGTTTGCGGACTCGTAAGTCTTCTGAGAGAAGCGGACTCGTAAGTCTTCTGTTTTGCGGACTCGTAAGTCTTCTGAAAGGAGCGGACTCGTAAGTCTTCTGAGAGAAGCGGACTCGCAAGTCTTCGGTGGATGGACTCGGAAGTCGTCGGAGAAAGGTGGACTCGCAAGTCTTCTAAGAGAGCGGACTCGCAAGTCTTCGGTGCGCGGACTCGTAAGTCTTCTGAGAGGAGCGGACTTGCAAGTCTACAGTTGGCGGACTCTTAAGTCTTCTGAGAGAAGCGGACTCGCAAGTCTACGGGTTGTGGACTTGTAAGTCTTCTTAGAGAAGCGAACTCCCAAGTCTACGGTTGGCGGACTCGTAAGTCGTCTGAGAGAAGCGGACTCGTAAGTCGTCTGAGAGAAGCGGACTCGTAAGTCTTCTGTTTTGCAGACTCGTAAGTCTTCTGAGAAGGGCGGACTCTCAAGTCTTCTGTTTTTCGGACTCGTAAGCCTTCTGAGAGGAGCGGACTCGTAAGTCGTCTGAGAGAAGTGGACTCGCAAGTCTACGGTTTGCGGACTCGTAAGTCTTCTGAGAGAAACGGACTCGCAAGTCTACGGTTTGCGGACTCGTAAGTCTTCTGAGAAGGCGGACTCGTAAGTCGTCGGTTGCGGACTCGTAAGTCTTCTGAGACGAGCGGAGTCGTAAGTCGTCTGGTTGCGGACTCGTAAGTCTTCTAAGAAGGCGGACTCGAAAGTCAACTAAGATTCGGTTTGCGGAAAAATGACTTTGGCTGCTGACTACTTGAAGTGTGCTGCTAGACTTACCGCTTCCGATCACTGTCGGCTGCTAAGTGATTTGCTACTGCTGGTGGTCCGCTTTATATAGGGCCTGGCTCGATCTAGTGTGCCCGCCGCGATCAGTCTCTTCCTCTTGTTCCGACCCAGTGCGCCCCTGTCTATTAGTGTGCCCCTTCTTTGGCGCACGCGGGCAGTTTAATTCAAAAGTTGGTGGAAGTTTACGAGTTGCCTTTTATTAATTCATTTGTGCTCGTTTCCCTATTTCTTATTTACATTGCTTCATTGATTGTCCTTATTTCTTAGTGTGTTTACATAATTTCTCGTTTTTCTTGTTTACTTCAGTGTTTCTTTTCGTGTTTACATAGTTCCTTAATTCCTATTTTCTTCATTGTATTTTTGTTTTTACATTATATTTATATTTAACATATTTTCATTGTGCGCGAGCCGCGTCAGACTGCGTATAAAGCAAAATTTGGGGGTACCGAGTTTAAAACCCGCAACATATGTAAAAAAACTTCTTTCAAATTCACACCACAAACGTATTTTCCGTTGGGCTTTCTTGGCATCAATTGGAATCACAGGGATACGTGGTATGAAACAACCTTCTCTTTGAGATAGTAGCTTCATTTGAATTCATCTTTTAATGAATAGTATAACGGAACACATTCAGAGAAGAATGAATTCATCGCATTGTAAAAAATGTCCACGGCATCAGCCATGTTGTTGCATTTCTATAAATCAGACCAGTTAAAGTCAGAAATAACATTATTCAGACGGTCGAAGTCAGACTTGCGAAAGCAGTAAACTCTTTGTATCTGTATATTAGCACCAATGTCGTGTGTCACATGGGAAGTAGGATGATAGGGATCTTCAGGCGGCGTCAACCTCGCTAAACTAATACTCGCCGGATCAGAGACGAAACAAAGATAAAGATAGCTCTCTAAGGAATTTCGTTCATGATTGAATTGAGACCGCAAGCCAACAATAAAAGCATGTTGTGTTTAGGATTTAAGTGTGTTAGAGAAGGTTTTTAGGGTCCAAATAGCCCCATGGATATTAAAATAACCCATGACTACTAAATGATCCCTATCAGAAAGCATATTGGAAACCATCCGAATGGCGGAAAGGTGGTTTGAAGAAATAGGAAGTTCCGACAATGGAGGAATGTAGGAACATGTAATAAAATCAAAGCGACCATTAAATGATAGTTTCACACAAAGGAATTAAACTTCGTTGCTTTCCTCGAAAGTTACTAGTTCTGACGTGAGAGTGGAGTTAACCGCTATGAGGAGCTGAAAATCTCCAGCTTTAACCAGGTTTCTGTGAACACAATAACATGGGAGGGGACAGATACATACCAGAACCGGCTCCGGCAGGCGATTTGGAGGCCCAGAATCTTGGTTGAGGTAAACTTAATGTAAGGGGATTCCTCTCGAGCCCGGCGAAAGCCTCCCTCTCCCGAAAACTTCTCCTACTCTCATAGCTTCCACAAGCAACAATTTTCCTCCGCTGGACAAGAAAAACACATAAAAATCAGCTGATCACAGTGCTGCGCAGCGCATGACCAGGAAGCTTTTGAAGCTGCGTAGTGTTGGACAACACTCATAGCCATGTTCCCCACCCTTGGCGAATTCTACAGGCAGTAAAATTTCAAAGCCCCAATTAGAGCTGTTTTCTCAATTGGAAACTCGGCATCCACCGCATCTGGCTTCTTTGGGGCGAAGAGCAAAAGTCCGAGGACCTGGCCATCTTCCCCCCCCCCCCCCCCCGCTGAGGCGGTGCCAGTTATGGTGGGGCTCTGGGTACCGTAAAGGAGCGGTATAACACCCATCAGGCATCCGCTGGAGAAATCCACGCGCACCGTGGGAGGAGCAGGTGCGACGAACCAGGAGAAACTGCCTGCAGACCGGGACAACGAGTCTCAGGCACTGGCGGTAGCTAAAGCCGAGGAGGAATTGCTGCTCAATTTCCAGCGCATCAAGATAAAGGTGCAGAGCTCGCCTCTTGCGACCACGACAGAGACACACCCGGTGACTGCACGCCCCAAAGTGCACAGGCCTATCTTTGTCTTTGGAGACACCGAGGAGAGTACCGTCACTCCTAAGAGAAGTTGGGCCGCTGAGAGTACCGACAGGAGCGAGCTAGGAGCCCACAAGAGGCAAAGCGCATCGGCCCTTGAGGAAAAACTGGGAAAAATGCTCCATGAGATGATCGCCCAGTTCACCGTCACGTTACCCACGGGACGATTGACGCTATGCTGGCCATGAAGAAGCTGCAGGTCAACATTAGCGCCGCGCTGGCCGAGGGTCCCCAGGACCGCCCCCAGGCGGGAGGAAACGAGCACCGAAGCGGCTGGTGCCGCTGTCCCAAGTGACGCGACATGGAAAATAGCCGGGGTCAAAACAAGACCCAAGAATCCCAATCTCAAGGCGGTAAACAGCGATTCCAAAGGGATCCGCGCGCCCAATAACGCGATGGCCAGGAAGCAGCGAGCAGACGCCATCCTGATAACATGCAGCGAAGGCTCATACGCTGAAATGTTAAAGCTGGTCAAAACGGAGCCATCCCTACAGGGGCTCAAGGAGACGGTGCAAGGCCTAAGAAGGACCGCTAATGGCGGACTCCTACTAAGAATAAAGACACCTCAGGACCTATCCACACAGCTGGCTGCTGCAGGCAGCCCTAAAAATGGCCATCGCTGGTAAAGCAGAGGTGGCGGTTATGCAGGAAACGGTCCTAGTTGAGATCCGCGACCTGGGCGAGATGACCAGCGCCGAGGAATTCATCCCAGGTGATGTTGCTCCTCGGATGCGGAAAGCTTTCGGCGGGACGCAAATTGCGACTATCGGCCTCAGACCCGATCATGCGAGGAAGCTGCTCGTGATGGGCAAAATCCGGATCGAATGGGTCATCTGCCGCATCATGCAGAGGGCAGAGGAGGCGAGGAGGTGCTATAAATGCATCCCAGTCGGACGTATACTTGCGGGTAGCTGTAGCTTTGTAGAAAAGTACTCGAAGTTTTCACTGTGAAAACCTAATCCACAAAATCCAATTTTTGGTAATTGATCAGTGTTTTGGTGCTCGCTATTTACCAATAACATCTGAATCATTTCAAATAAAGACAGTGACTTTTATCTCTGATAATTTAATTGGACTTAATTATTTTCCTATTCGCCTTGCCTTTTTCTTCTGTGCTGTGCGTGTACCGCTTATTGCTGCATGCGGCTTATTATTGTTCTCTGTGCAAGCGTCCTGCATAACGCGAACAATCACACAACCTACTTTTATTTATTCTCGCTCAATCTTTGTTTTGATCGTTTCCTCCGTCGCGCGAATTCAATACATTCCCTTGTGTTTTTCTAAAATTCGTGTGCTTTTTAAGAATTCCTACAATTACACTTAACAATACCATAGCTTTTTTGTTGTGTAACTGAATACTCAAATGGGCATTCGATGTACAGGTAAATTTCAGAGAAATGCTTTCGTGACCTCAAAGCCTTTTGGCTGCAATTTATTGCAGCTTTTCCCTTCCCGTCTTCATCTTAAATCTGAGTCTGCTTCCTCAGAGCTTGATTATGCTAACCTATTTTCAAAATTTTTCCAGTCTACTTACTTTTCTATTAGTTTCGATTCTACGTCCTTGTATAAATATTCACTTTCGCATTCGAACTGCATTTTTATACCCACAATCGGAGAGGATGGTGTTCTTCGGAACCTGAAATCCCTCAAGCCATCCTTTTTTTTTTGGTCCCGATTTTGTGCCTAGTTGTGTATTGAGAAACTGTGACAATGCGTTATGTAGTCCTTTGTCAAAGCATTTAAATTGTCTCTTAAGTTAGCGTTCTTTCCTGACAATTGGAAGGAAACTTTTATAGTTTTTATAGAGGCATCCTTAACCTAACCTTAGAGCGATTTCCAAGTTTTCGAATTATTAATTACTGCTCAACTACAACACCAATGCTGTTCACTTTCGTTCTCATCATGTTAGCATGGCTTATGAAACAGAACCTTGGGGTTCATGAATGGAATTCGCCCCAGCTAGAACGTCATCGTCGTACATGTGATGCTGGCTTTTGAAAATGGACTTAGGGCATCCTCTGCTAGCTATTGCAGCACTCGAATAGCGAGGAAATTGATCCCGAAGGTAACTGTTTGTAATTCGAAGTCTCGGTATCTTCTACCTTATTTCGGAACAGGATTCTTTGAAAGGGTGTATGCTTTGGATCAACCTAGATCTGATGGTACATCTTTGTAATGTCCTCACTGAACACACATTGACTTTCGAATTTGAATGGTCAGATCGGATTGCAGTACTGGACCAGAATGAAGAATATCATTTAAGCTGGTTCCATTTGCAGACGGACTTGATGCGTTAAAAACAACGAGAAGCTTTGTCGTTGTACTTTTGGGCTTGATTACCGAGTGATGTGGAAGATAGTGGGTAGGAGACCCATAAATCGAAGGAACTTTTTTTTATATGACCCAGAGCCATTTACTCTTGAATTACTTTGTCAATTGCTCTTTTAAGGAAAAGTCTATTTTCAAGCGATTCTCGTTTCGAAGAAACTTAGCTAACGCTATAGACCTCCAATATTCTAGAGTTTCCGGGGTTGCAGAATATGTGTGTAATCACGTTCCTTCCGCTTGCGTCTTTCTTAGTAGGTTGGAGAAAGTTTCTTTCACAGTGGGAATTTGACTCTTTTACTATCTATCTATCTATCCCCCACCTCCCAGAAATTGCTGAGGAGCGAGTCCAACGAATCTTCATTCTTTTGGTGTACTTAAGTCGTGAAGGATGCGACTCTGTTTGCTTTTATATTGAAGCTCGGCCCATTAAGTACCCACCTCCATTGTCCGATACCTTTCGCTCAGGAAGGTGTTCGTCTCTTCCCAAGGCGGAATTTAGGATTTCGATGTGGGGGACTGTTCCCATAAAGAAAAAGTTAGCTTTTGCAGTTTACTTCCGCACAGAAATTTCAGCTGACCATCCTAGTTGTTAGTTTATATAAACACCCCTGAATCGTGGACTAAAAGCCTTTAATTTAGGAAACGGTCTTGAAGCGCTTCCCACGCCGACGTGAAACCGTCATTCGTAAGCGGGGACTTTGATACTATGGCATTTGCCTCGCCACATGATATGGTGAGGAGATGAAACAGCTTCTCGACCGGTGTCAACCTGGGGCTATTGTCATAAACTGCTGTGAACAGGAGAGTGGGCCATCGGAGATAGCCCCCATCGAAGACATCAGTATCGCAGAGTGCCAACCGGCAACCGGACGAAATTTCCGGTTGGAAGGGAGGAGCTTGAACGGTTTGAGGCGTCACTCTTTCTGGAGTCTCACTGAGTTGTGCTGCACTCGTAGATGGAATAGCAATAGTCATATTTTGCCTGTAACAGAGGTAAGGTGCTGTGGGATCCTTCCAGGGCAATACGGTCAAAGCATGTCTTATACTCCTTTTCGACCTTGTCCCATCCGGCACGCACTTGCAGTGAGTGTGGAGATGGAGAAGTCTCAATAGGAGTATTGATCTTCGCTTCAAAAAAACTGTCGCGATCGCTCACGGCGATAAATTTTTACAACGCAGCGGTTGCAGCCGTTGGCTGATCTGTTGCCGACATTTTGCTACTAGCGCGTGTGACCCTCAGGGATTGAGTACCGGATGCTGAGGCTGTTCCGTCAATCAAAACTCGCTTGAAGCTTTCGTCACCGGTTGGGAGATAACAATTTTCGGATTTGTGCTCAAACTTGTCGATGGAAGGTCTCTCCCTTTGGCGTGACACTCGAGCTTCTGAGATTCGGGCTAGTGGATATGGGTGCTTGTTTGGCTCGAATGGGTATGGGAAAAAAAAGAATAGCTGCCCGAGCGAAATCGCTGCTAGAGCAAAGTCGCTGCCCTTGCATAAAAATTGGCTTAATTAGCTGAAATTGCTATAAAATAGCTCAAAACCAGCTAAACATGGAGGTTTCGGAAAAATAACTGAACGCTCACAGGAAAACTGCTTAATATAGCTGAACCGAACATTAAACAAAAAGAAAGCTGTGACGCCTCTTTCGGATCGCACATATTGCGCCCTATCTATACCTCATATTTAATGTAACTATATTTAATATATATGGACGTTGATGCACTACGGTCAGTACACACAAGTGGCCCTTATGAAACCAGGCACGTGCCTGTTAGGGTTAGGTATAAGTAGACGCTATGGAAAATATAGAAAAGAATACGAGAAAATAAACTACCGGCAAACTGCCTGAGTGTTTGCATGCATGCGATCTAAGTGGGTAAGGATTAAAGTTTTTAGTTTAGGAAGACTATCTACATGTGAGATTACCGAATACAAATCATTATAACATGCACACAGTACTCTAAAGGGATCATGCAGTTCATAGGAGGTTCTACAATGGAGCAAAACTAAGGGTATGTACGATCTAGTATTTCTACTCGGAACGTTGAAATTGAGCTGACCTAACAAGTCAGTACTTTCCACATCCCCGTGAATAAGGTTATAAATAAAGGTAATACCAAGCATAGTTCTACGATTAGCCAAGGAGGGTAAGTTAATTAGAAGTCTACTATAATAGGAGGGTAATCTCTGTTCAGCATCCCAAATTAAGCCGCTTAAAGCGAAAAGCAAAAAGTTCTTTTGAACCGATTCGATGCGTTTACTGTGGACCCCATACTGGGGGCTCCAAACGCAAGATCCATATTCTAAAATAGGACGAACTAGTGAAATATATAAAGTTTTAGTTACATAGGGGTCATCGAATTCTTTTGACCACCATTTAATAAATCCCAGCATACCTCTGGCTTTATTCACCATGCACGAAATATGATCGATAAAGTCAAGTTTGGGATCCAGGCGGACACCCAAGTCATCAACTGAGTTAATTCTTTCCAAAGAGCAGCAGTTAAGCGTGTAAATTGCAAGCTTGTTTTTTTTTTATAATTAGGTGTCTTTATTCACATCTGCCCAGGGAGCACCTAATTAAGTGTTATGATTACATTGACTATAAGTTATGTTTGCGTGGATGAAGAGTGTATATCTTGATGTGAATTGTTAAACTATGGATTTAGGGAACTCTGAACGGCAAGTCCAGTGGGTGCCATCTATGGAGTCGTCTGCGGTGGTCGCTGGTTAATAGAATACTGGTGGCTAGTGGATTTTCGTGGTCTTGTATTTTATCTATATGCCTCTTGCTACACTTCACTATTTCCTCCATGACTGAAGGTAAATTTAGATCACGCTTTATGGTTGTGTTACGCACGTAACACGGCGCATTGATGATTTGCCTTAATATTTTATTTTCTGCTCTTTTCAATCTCTTTATATTTGTGCATGAGGCTACACCCCACAGCTCAATGCCGTATGTCTAGACTGGTTTAATGATAGCCTTGTAAATAAGGAGCTTGTTGTTGATGGAAAGTTTGCTCCTTCTTTTTAGTAGCCAGAACAAATGCCTATTTTTATGCTGGATAAGCTTGACTTTCCCCATGATATGATCTTTCCATGTCAGCTTTGCATCAAGTGTCATGCCCAAGTACTTTGCAGTTGAATTCTGTGGGATGACTGCACCATTGATGAAGACTGACGGAGAGATACCTGGTCTAAGACTGAAAGTGGTGTGTGATGATTTTTCGGCATTTATTACAATATTCCACCTCTGTAACCACGGCTGCAAGTTGTCCAGAGTCTGTTGTAATCCTTGCGCATCCATTGCAAGAGTGTTGGCTGAGATCAGGAATGCTGTGTCATCAGCATATGTGCATGTTGTGTGGGTTCCTAATGGCATTGGCATATCGGCAGTGTATACAGAGTACAGTATCGGGCCTAGAACGCTACCTTGAGGAACTCCTGCACGAATTTCGTGTATTGGAGATTCTGCGTGGTTACATCTAACGTAAAACCGTCTGTTTTTCAAGTAGGCCTTCGGAGGGATAAAATGGCGTTGGCAGGCTTCGTTTGAGTTTGTAGAGAAGTCCTTTATGCCATACCCTGTCGAAGGCTTGCTTCACGTCCAGAAAGATTCCAGCACAGAACTTTTTGTTTTCAAAGGCATCCATAATCTTGTGACTACCCTGTGACATTGCTGAATGGCTCCATGTCCCCGTCTGAAGCCGAACTGATGGTCTGGGATTATATTTTTCTCAATAGAAAGCAATAATCTTTTTGCAAATAACTTCTCCAGAATTTTCGAGAGGATTGTTAAGATGGTAATTGGCCTATATGACGCCAGTTCAGCCTCAGGTTTACCTGGTTTCGGGATAAGTATTACTTCTGCGCATTTCCACTGAGATGGAAAATGACCAAGCCTTAGGCATTGGTTCAATATAACTTTTAGATTATAATGCAGTTCGATGAAAGGTGGTTTAATGCTGCAGCGTCTATATAGTCGTAACCGGGAGATTTCGATGGCTTTAAATTATTGATTTCTTCTTGAAATTCATCTGTAGCAATTTCAGGTATGGGCAGGTCCATGGAACACGCAATATCCAGGAACTGCGTCGCCTCAACCAAGTCTGCTGGGTCACACAGGTCAAAGGGCTGGAAGCTGTCTCTCATATGATCTGCGAAAGCATTGGCTTTTTCCTGGTTGGACCGACACCAAACCCCAGTATTTGTCTTGACAGATGCTATCCTCTTTACAGGCCTTTTCAGATATTTGGTGGCGTTCCAGAGATTATGTTCAGCGCTACATGGCTCAAGGTCTTCCAAGTACTCCTCCAGAGATTTACTGTTAAGGTAAAATAGCATTCTGCTCAGGTTCTTGCATGCCCTGTTGAAGGCAGTCTTGTCACTCCGACTTCTGCTAACCTGTCAGACCCTTCTCAATCTTCTCCTTTCTCTTACCATCGACGCTAGTTCTGTCGACCAGAGGTAGTTATCTCAGCGGGGTCTATGATTTGTTGTATGAGCTTCTACCACCGGAGTTGCGATACTTGCAGCCATGTATAGTTCTCTGGCGAGCATCTCCAGCACATCGTCTATTTCCACTGGAGTTTGGATTTTCGGCTGAGGGTCAACGTTTTCTTCCAGCCATCTTTTGTACGTACGGATATTTGTATTGCGCCTTATAAGCTTTACAGCGGCTGGGTTCTTTAAATACGAACTGTTGAAAAGGATCTTGACCATGCTATGATCCGAACAAAGATCGTAGCAGGGAACTGTAGATATTTTTCTTGGGTCAATTCCTTTACTAACTGCAAAATCAAGAAGGTCCGGGATTCTTGCTGGGTCAGTGGGCCAGTAGGTGGGTTCTCCAGTTGAATGGATGCTACAACTCAGACCCCAAATGCATCTGAGAAGTATATTTCCTTTAGGGTTGATGATTCTTGCATTGAAGTCGCCGCCAATTATAAATCTGGGTCCCAAGCTAGACAGTACTTGGGCCAGGTCTGCTTGGCCTACTGTGAAACGTGGGGGCAAATACGCTGCGGCTATGGTTAGTGATCCTGACGATGTCAGTAAAAGGATTTTCGCACACTGCATCCACTTATGCTGAATGGGCTCAAGCTCCTCGTATTGTATACAGTGCCTTATAACAATTGAAGCTCCACCGCGAATTCTGTCACCAGGGTGCTACGCATTTATGATGTCATAGCCAGGGATGGAAAAGTGAGTCCTGGTGTTAATATGAGTCTCAGACACAAGCATTATATCCTCTTGGTTTGTTTTGATGTAGTGCTCTACATCAGGGTTTCTCCTGGACAAGGCGTTCGCATTTCAAAATATTATTTGAGTATTTATGGACATTGATGAGTGTTTAGTTGTCTTGAGAACATGGCCATCATCATGTTTTTAAACTGCGTAAACATGGTGTTTATCATTGCATCTATTCGCCGCATCAACCTCTGCTGCAAGTTTGATTCGTCTTCGATGGGACACTGATTAATGAAGTTGCCAAAAGGTTGTGAGTCTCCTCTCCTGACAATGTCAGCATAGCTGAATTTCTGCTTTGCTGCAGCACTAGAAGTGAGGTTTGGCTGCGGATCACGACTGTATGATGACGCTGCCGCAGTTTTAGGTTTGGCTCCAAAGCGTTTTTTGGCGTCCAGGTAAACTTTACAACCTCGATAAGATGCAGTGTGTTCTTCACCGCAGTTTCCACACATGAGCGGGTCCTCCTTAGCCTTCCTACATAAGAGAGTGTCGTGCCCTTGACCACACTTCACGCAAGTGAACTGCATGCGGCAGTATTTTTTGTATGGCCAAATGCCTGGCAGCGAAAGCACTGCATTACATCGTCAAACTTTCTTGGCTCTTCCACAGTGACTACAGCGTGACATAGTCTGGTGATTTTAAAGGCATCCTTATTGTTATTAGCTGGCTCCATATTGACAAAAAACATGGACATCGGTGTCTTGTTTGACCTTGATATGGCATTTTTGACATCACGCACCTTGTGACCAAGCTTCTCAATGGCCTTAACTATTTCAGTTGTGGAAGTTGAAAAATGCAGCCCCTTAACAGAACGCTCTCTCCTCCTTCAATTGGTAAGTTCTAAATGCCACGTTACAGTTGTCCAAATGTGCCACAATTTTCCTGTAAGTGAGGCTGTCCTTCGGCAGTAGTCTGATGTGTCCACCACCCATAGCCTTGTAGGAAAAACTATCAGCTTCCACAATTTTACGTACATCATTTAGCAGTTTCGCTATGTTCTTTACCCCCGGGATAAAAATGGGTGGTGGTTTCGGTACAGCCTTCGGCTCTACATTTTCGTTGGTTAGATCGTTACTGCTCTCAACAGATAATGTAGAATAACGATTTGAGGTGTTTGGAACGGCATTCGTTTTTATTTCTTGCTTCTCACAAAGCTTCTTGGCAGTTCTCTTCGGAAATATAAAAGGACTAGCCTTACTTTCTTTCAGCTCTGCGTCACTGCTGTTCGAGGAGCTATTTACAGCAGGATTCAGTTTTTTGGGCGCTCTTTCCAGTTCCGAGAAGTCAAAAGGGAGACTTCTTTTAATTGGATTTTTTTTGGGCTTCAAAGTTTGCCATTTAGCCTTTATAGTTGTGTCTTCAGCCACATTATCTACCTCACTGTTGCCATCTGCTATGCTTTCTGTCACATTCAATGATGAAAGAGAGGTATTCCGTGTACGCCTGGGTTGCATGGTGCAAGGCACAGTCTCATTGACAATCGAGGGAGCTGGAGTCGACGATCTGGAACACTGGATCTGGAACATCTGGATCACTAGATAACCCCATTTCATGAATTTCCTTAATTTTTTGATCGTGAAAGGAGCGACGAGACCTCGGTACTTTTATCCCCTTTTGAATAGAGGAGCCACCTGTGGGTGGACACAGACACTTAAGGAATGCTGCTTCACGAAACAAATTATTATTTTTTTTTTCCTGTTCAAAAATTTTTTTCAGAATTTTAGAATTTTTTTTTCGAAAAATTTAGATTCCGTTTTTTTTTTAGAGCTCAATAAAGCGAGACAAATCCATATTGGGTGTCTACTGGGTGAAGTAATTAAATAGATAAATTTTTAGTTACATAGGGGTCATCGAATTCGCTCGACCACCGTTTAAAAAAACAGCATACCCCTGGCATTATTCATCATGCACGAAATATGATCGATAAAGTCAAGATTGGGATCCAGGCGGACACCGAAGTCATTAACTGAGTTACTTCTTTTTAAAGAACAGCTGTTAAGCGTGTAAATTGCAAGCTTGGGAATAACACGAGAAAATGTAATTAAGCTTGACATCATCAGCGTACATTAGTACTCTAGAATTTGTCAAAACTTCGGGCAGATCATTAATAAATAATGTAAACCTCGCGGGTCACCTGAGGTGACTAGGAGAATATTAGATGAATTATTTTTAAAGAGGACTTTTTGCGCCCTGCCAGTCATATAACTAGAGATCCACCTAAGAAGATCAATTGGAAAGACCATTCAGTCGAGTTTCCTGAGGAAAAGGGAATGATTAAAGGAATCAAATGCTTTACTGAAGTCAATATAAATTACGTCCGTTTGAAAGTTATTCTGGAAACCCTTATAATGAAGGAAGTGAGCTCCAGAAGGTTTGTAGTTGAGAAATTACTGATCTACAAAGGTGCTGCAAATGTGCAGTAATAATGTTCTCAAAAAGTTTAGGGATGGCCGAAAGCTTAGAGATTCCTCTATAGTTATTGGCCTCCGATTTATTACCTTTTTTGTGAAGAGGAATAATGAATGATTCCTTCCAAATAAGGGGAAAGTGCGAGGTTTCTGACTGACATGGACTGAAAATTAAGTTCGATCTGGGCAAGCTATAAGAATACGTCTGATTTAGGTCAGTGGAAGTGGAGTATGTCGTTTGAAAAAATTGGGCAAAAAGATCGGCAATTGCCTGATCGCACTTTACAGTTGCGTTTGCAAAAGAAAGTGATGAATGATGTGTTACCGCTTTACGTTTAGTATTAAAAATAGTCAAATAGTTTTTATAACACTGTGCGTTCAGTACGTTAGAGAGGTCAGAACGAGAACCGGTTTTTTTAAATTTCGTGTACAGCCTTGACTTTACATTTTTCAAGCGACTCAATTCTTTAGTAAACCAATGTGGTTTATTTGAAATAGAGGGATAGTATAAGGGAACACATTCAGAGAAGAATGAATACATCGCATTGTAAAAAATCAGTCCAGTTAAAAGTCAGAAATAAATTTATTCAGCCGGTGGAATCAGACTTCCGAAAGCAGTAAACTCTTTTGGCTGGTCTATCAGATTTCTTCAGTATATCAGCACTGTCGTGTGTCACATCGAAAGTAGGATGATAGGGATCTTCAGGTAGCGTCAGCGGCGCCACCCTCAATAAACTGGCGCTCGCCGGATCAGAGACAAAACAAAGATCAAGCAAGCGCTCTAAGGAATTTCGTACATGGTTGACTTGAGACAGCGAAATGTCGAACAAACCAGCATTAAAATCATGTTGTGTTGAGGATTGAAGTGTGTTAGAGGAGTTATTTAGGGACCAAATAGCCCCAGGGATATTAAAATCACCCAAGACTACTGATCTCTATCAGAAAGCATATTGGAAACCATCCGAATGGCGGAAAGGTGGTTCCAAAAAATAGACAGTTCCGACAATGGAGGAATGTGGGAACATGTTATAAAAACAAAGCGACCATTAAATGATAGCTTCACACAAAGGAATTCAACTTCGTTGCTTTCCTCGGAAGTTACTAATTCTGACGTGAGAGTGGAGTTGACCGCTATGAGGACCCCACCCCCGCGCCTGATAGGGCGATCTAGCCGATAAATCGTAAACGCAGCTGGGAAAACTTCGGAGCTAAGAATCTCCGGCTATAACCAGGTTTCTGTGAACACAATAAGATGGGAGGCGAATGCAAGACTATCAGAATACAATTTATGCAGCTTACTAAGCAAGCCTTTTGCATTCTGATAGGAGATTAACAAAGAAGTACTTAGTTTTTTTGGTCAGAGGCAGAGGATGTAGCGGGCACAGTGGTCAAAAACTTCGTTTTTTCACGGGATCCGTTACTTTGGAGCTGTTTACTCCCTGCACGTGCGCAAAACATTCGCCTTCTTTCGTTATCACCAAGTCGTATGATCCCCACGTTTGTCTATCATCTCCGCAGAACACGTGCCGTCTGCCCAGTGCCACTGCCGCCAGCCTCTGCCGCGTTTACAGTGCCATATGTCAGTGCCGTGCAATTAATTATTACCCCCGTTTTCCTCCCCTCTCTTCACCGGTAGTAAGGGCATTATCCAGTCGGACTTTTCACTATGAAATCTACATGCTTTTCTCACCTAATCGCTCATGGGGTTGTGCCCACCATTCATGTAAAGTTCTCATTAGCTTTTATACATGGGCGACCGGGGTAATTCATGATGCCAACGCCGCTGCTCGCCTCACTGTGAAATTCACGTGCAACGTTCATGGGGGTAATTTATCATGCAACCGTCGCTGCTCGACTCACAGTGAAATTCATGGTATGGGCCCACAGTGAAATTCATGGTGTGAACTCACAGTGAAATTCACGCAGAAATCATTCAAAAATTTGAGATATAAAATGTAGCCATTTTTGTTTACATAATATATTTTTATTATATTAATTAAGGCACTATATAAAAAAGAAATCATTTATAAAAAATTTAAAACAGAGATATATAATTTTATTAAAAATGTATTTACGTAGTTCGGTGCTGTCGCTGCAATCTTGTCATCTTCAGTTTTTAATGGGAAACGAAAAAAATATTAAAAACTGTTGAAAATATTTTAGGCATATAGTTAGTTAGGGATATAAATAATATAAAAGCTAATAAAGTTAAATAAATACCTTTTTCTTCCTAATTTCGTACTCTCTCGCGATCACAAAAGAACCACTACGGATGACGTAATAATGCAGCGCAATCGCCTTGCAACCCTTTCATGCCACGAGCTGCTCATCATGGAAAACTTAAAAAAAAAACTGGCCGTCAGCCGATAGGGTACACCGGGGGACCAACGGATGGCTGTGTCATCTGCCGTAACTGTGTGCACCATCGGTAGTGCGACTATACTCTCGGTCTGAGCCGAGTTGGGTTTAGAGCGAGAACGCTGACCAATGGTAGTCGGGCGGACCTGGGCATGTCTTTAAAGTGCCACCCCTCAAGTCAAGAGTGTTGCGCGATCCGTGCCCTCTGACTTTAAGGTTCGCAGTTGAGAGGTTAATCCAGCTGTGTTTATGCGGTGCCTTCCTAGGGCCGGGCAACCCTAGGTCGTAAGATGCCTTACCCCAGCTTTGGGGCGTAGTTGCGGCCGACCTTCCCACATGCCGCAACCCCCCTCTGGCCGCTGCGCTTGTCTTGCCGAGCAAAGCGGACGTCTATGATATGAAATGAAAAAAAATACGCCGAGCTTCGGAACTCCCGGGAGAGGATAAACCCCGGAAAACGTCAGTGATGGACGAGGAGGAGACGCTGAGGCTGAGTCTGGTCTCAGAGTCTCAACAGAAGTCGGAGACCGACGAAGAAGGGCCGTCGGTGTCAGGTCTACACACCACGACTCAGTCGAGATCTGAGGGGAGAGCGAGCAGCACTTTCCAAGCCGAGCACAATAGTGGGACCCAGTCAGGCACCACTAAAGAAAGAAGAAGATAGCCAAGAACGAGGCCGAGGGTAAGTCACACCCCCGAGATGCAGAGGATAAGGCCAAATACCTTGCGGAGATCGCGGAATTTGATGCCTACAAGGCAGAGAACCCAGAGGCATTCCAGCCCTCTCAGGCGAAGCGCAATCGGTCGCAGGACGTGAGCGAGAGCGCACCTAAGAGGGCGAGAGACTCGCAGGGTAAGCCAAGGGCAAAGAACATCGTCAGCAAGGCGAAGAAGTTTAGCGAGGTGGCCAGAGACAGTCTGGCTATGGCTCTGCTGGACGAGAACCACGACGACGGTCGCCTGCTGTCGGAGAAGTGGGAGGAGATCGCCGACAGAGTGGTTAGCATGCCGACCGGACCCATCCCCTCTTTGGACTCCTCGGACGTGGTCAGAGGGCACCGGGTCATCAGGTGTGATGATGGGTTCTCCAGGAGCTTTCTGGCGAATTGCGTGGCTAAGGTCAGCAACGTATGGGCAGGCCAGAGAGAGGGACCCAGAGCTCGCATCTGGTTACCCAAGGGGCAAACTGACTCCTCGGACGTGGTCAGAGGGTACCGGGTCATCAGGTGTGATGATGGGTTCTCCAGGAGCTTTCTGGCGGATTGCGTGGCTAAGGTCAGCAACGCATGGGCAGGCCAGAGAGAGGGACCCAGAGCTCGCATCTGGTTACCCAAGGGGCAAACTGATCATGCAAGGGTGATCGCAGATCTGAAGGCTCTGAACCCGGAAGTCCATATGGCGGACTGGACCATCCTTAAAGCAGAGAAGGAAATGAAGACGAGCCAGCCATTCCTCCTGCTAATAAACCAACGCTGCCTGCCGCAGCTCGAGGTGATTGACCACAAGGTCCTGGCCAAACCGGACGAGCTACTGGAGGAGGTGGATGACACCAACAAGTTGTTGGATGACATGGTCATTGACGATAAGACCCCCGACACAACACCCAAAGCGATCGATGTCGAGCACCGTGCAGATTAATCTGAAGCGCAGCTCGCACGCTTCAGCTAATCTCACGATCCTTCTGAGGGAGAGGGATATCGACATCGGCCTGATACAGGAGCCTTGAACGAGGGACGAGCAAGTCGCTGGGCTAAGGATTCCCGGATATACACTGCTGTGCACTAACTCGAATGGTAGGCCGATAGCATGCATAGTTATAAAAAACCACTTTAATGCTTTTCTGTGTTCCAATCTTAGCACACCTGACCTAGCAGTGGCCAGATTGGTGTCAACGGATGCAAGCGGAGTGCTGATCGCTTCGGTATACATGGCCCATGACGAACCGGCCCCGCAGGAGCCGGTAGCCAAGCTGCTGCAAAGGGCTGAAGATACAAAGACGACCCTAGTGCTGGGGTGCGACGAGAACGCAAGGCACACGCTCTGGGGAAGCTCGGACACAAATGAAAGAGGTGAGTCACTTTTTGATAACATCATATGTCGTAACGTTACAATATGTAACAGAGGTAGGACGCCAACATTTATTTTTCCTAGCACAGGTAGTTTCCAGGGTTGGGAAGAGGTGCTAGATATCACCTTACAAATTGAACAAGGCAATTACATGGTAGAGAACTGGAGAGTATCGACACAACACTCCTTCTCAGACCATAGGTACATTTTCTTTTATCTAGCGGTACAAGTAAGCAAGCAGGTACCGAAGAGAAACCCACGAAAAACGGATTGGGGCGCAGAGGGCATACAAAAAAGCGTTTTACGAAGCCAAAAAAGATTCATGGCAGAGCTACTGCGAGTCGCTGGAAGGCGCTAAAGACACTGCGAGACTAAGCAAGATTCTCGCCAAAGGACAGACAATCCCTACCCTAATTAACAGGGCGGACGGTACTGCCATAACGACGGTAGAGAAGCCACTGGAGCTAATAGTCGACACTCACTTTCCAGGAAACTTACGAGAGAACACGGAACATGAAGTGGGAAGAACCTCGCAGGTAGAAACATCAACGGAAGACATCATTACCACTGAGAGAATCTGGTGGGCAATTGATTCCTTTGGCAGATACAAAAGTCCGGGCCCAGACAGCATAATACCGGCAATGCTTCAAACAGCCAAAGACGGCATCTGTAGATGGCTGATAGCCATATACAAGGCTTGCATTAGACTGACACATATTCCACTCCAGTGGAGGGAAGCGAAAGTCGTATTTATACCGAAACCATGCCTCACCTCCTTCGTCCTTAAAACACTAGAGAGACTCTTGGATGTTCACATCCGGGAGAAGCTTGAGAGACATAGCTTTTCGGATGCACAACACGCATACCGGAAGGGAAGATCGACAGAAACAGCACTACACGAAGTAGTGGGTTATATCGAAAAGACACTTCGATATAAACAATACACAATGGCCGCCTTCCTGGATATAGAAGGTGCGTTCAACAACGTGAACGCCAATTCTATCCTGAGCTCCCTCAACTCGTTAGGCATTGAGGAAGGCATCAGAGAATGGATTGGGGTTATGCTGACGAGTATGATGATCAGTGCTCACCTCACGTGAGCAGGGAGTACTCAGGGCGGAGTACTGTCACCTCAACTTTGGCGGATCAACATGAACAGCATTTTGCAAAAGCTTAATATTGGAGGTATCAAAGCAGTAGCCTACGCAGACGATGTGGTACTGCTAGTATCTGGGCACTTTCCTGACGTTATCAGTGGCATAATGACAGGTGCGCTAGGGCAGCTAAGCAGATGGGCTAATACCTGCGGACTAGGCATCAACGCAACAAAAACAGAACTTATGCTCTTCACCAGAAGAACTAAAGTTCCAGTCTTCAACATGCCCAATATAGGCGTCACGAAGCTAACACTATCGCGGCAAGCAAAGTTTCTAGAAGTGATACTAGACCCAAAACTCACATGGACGGAAACGTTGCAGAAAGAGTCAGGAAAGCAATCATTGCTTTCTACTCCTGCAGGAAAATGTTTGGAAACAACTGGGGGCTACACCCAAAAATTATTAAATGGCTCTACACAGTGGTGGTACAGCCATTTCTGACATACGGGGCCCTGGTATGGTGGCCAGCACTAACCAGAGCCTACAAAATATCTAAGCTTAGAACGATACAACGAGCAGCGTGTGCAGGAGCCGCAGGAGCGATGCTCATGCCCCGCGGCTGCTCTAAATGGTATTCTCAACATAATGCCGATAGAACTGTTCGTTAAGGACATTGCCGCGCAGAGTGCAGTAAGACTGAAAGACTCTCAGACTCGGCGACGGTCTTCCAGGCTGAGCTGCTCGCCATAAGGGAAGCAGCCAGACTTTCAATACGTCGAGGACTCAGCGATACCAACCTACGGATCTACTCGGACAGCCAAGCGGCTATCAAATCCTTAGCTTCCGTGAAAACCACGTCACGACTGGTGGCTGAAAGCAAGGAGGCTCTTAATAAACTTGCAGAGGACAACAACGATATCCCAGGGAACGAAAAAGTAGACGAGCTAGCAAGAGCAGGCTCCGCAGAGCCTAGCACTGACGCAGAAATACCGATCGCCCTAACCTCAGTCCAGACAAGGATACACGACCATTTCAAAAAAACAGCCATCAAGGAATGGTCGCGGAAAAACGAGTGCAGGAGGTCAAGAAAAAGTTGGCCAAGTTTTGACAAAAATCGAACGAGAGAACTGTTATCCAATAGCAAAAAGGATATCAGCAGGATCACGGTAGTCGCCACAGGACTTTGGGCAATTGGATCGCACGCAATGAAAATGGGACTGCCATACAATGTGACCTACAAAAGCTGCAAGCAAACAAGGGAGCAAGAGACTCCGGAAAATTTGCTCTGCTTCTGCCTAGCACTAAACTACAAAAGACTACGCCACTTTGGAGCCCGACAGTTGGAGTCACTGGACAGCATAGGTGAGCTGAAGATATCAGAAATCCTAAGCTTTCTCACAGAATCGGGATGGTATTAAAACGACAACGAATAGAAAGAAGAGGCAGTGAATCAAAAAGGAGCCTAGCTCCGTTTGGAGGTCGCAGGATGGGGCCTCATCAATGGTACCTACCTACCATTATTAAAAATTATGAATATTATTATTTGGAATTAATATCATCTACGAAAATCGTACTGATGTTTGCCAAACAGTCAAATGATGTTTTTATAACTATTTAATTTTAAGATCATTTTTGCTATTCGTATGTCGCCGTCGCGAATATGCGAATTATCGATGGCATGTGGGTGTTCACACTAAAGTGCAACAAAAGGTTGCAAGTAGATTGCGTTGTGGTTCTTTTGTGATCGCGAGAGAGTACGAAATTAGGAAGAAAAAGGTATTTATTTAACTTTATTATTTTTTATATTATTTATATCCCTAACTAACTATATGCTTAAAATATTAGCTACCCCTAATTCAAATTTTTTCAACAGTTTTTTTAAAATGTTTTCGTTTCCCATTAAAAACTGAAGATAACATCATTGATATCGAAGCTAAGATTGCAGCGACAGCATCGAACTACGTAAAAACATTTTTAATAAAATTATACATCTCTATTTTAAATTTTATATAAATGATTTCTTTTCTATCTAGTGCCTTAATTAATATAATAAAAATAAATTATGTAAACAAAAATGGCTACATTTTTTATATCAAATTTTGAATGATTTCTGCATCTCTTGTCGTTGTCGGACGTGTTTTTTGATCGCTCCGTATTTTGACCGAGTTTTCTCCGTGTAAATAGCATTGAATTTAACCAGATTTGTGTCATCTTATTCGGTTTTCGGTGATCTTTATCATTTCAATAATTCCTAATTGTTCAAAAAAGACAGTGACTTTAATTTGTGCAATTTATTCTCATATACAAAAGAGAATTTCATTTCTTCTTTGCTGCTACTTTCGTGTGTTTGCGTTTACAGCATTTCGTGTTGTTGTTGGTGCACTTGCTATCTTCGGTTATCAAACACTTACAAACAGCACTATCGATATAAAAGCTCTGATCAGCTGATCTATATATCTTTCTTCTTCTTTTTTTTTATTGTTTGTTTACGTTTTGACAATTTCTTTTTATTTGTCCTAAATATACAAATCAATAAATAATGTCTGAATGCTGTGTTGCCCGTTGCCCCCATAATGGCAAAATTACGTCTCGGCAATCCGCTGTTGGTTGCTGGCTGTGCGACAACATAGCGCACTCTAAATGTGCTGAATTTGGCCATAGCTCTGCCCTGATTGCTGATCGCATAAGATCTAATAGTGACCTGGATTGGACCTGCGCTAGTTGCCGGCATATCAAAACTGATATGATGTCTTTTATAAGGCAAACGGATCTAGAGTTCCAGGCACTGCGTACTGGATTCACCGATTTGCTGACCAAGTTTCAGGCGATGGAATCTAACTTCAAAAGCCGTAAATTGTTAAGTGACTCACCTAAAAGGAAAAAATGTAATCCCACTGTGCCTAATATATTCTTACAAGTTCCAGAACTTTCGACCCCAAACTCGATGTCTAGTCCTGCCGGCGACTATGTATCGTGTGACGATGATGACGTTATTGCTTCTGAGCCGCTATCAACCCCAGCCTCTACTTTGCACTCGCCTGTAGCTGCTGAGCAGTCGACTCTATCACCATTGTTAACTGGTCCTGCGTCAACAGTGCAGCCTGCTGCACCTGCCGAAGTATTGCCATCACTTATAATTTCATCTGCAGCACCAGACTCAATGGAATTGTTACCAACTCCTGCTCCACTTACTGGCATGGTGCCCATAATGGCAACACCTGTTCAGGGCCAACCCCCTCCGGTACCACTTACTTCAATGGTGCCTAGGAAGATCATTTTTGTATCTAGACTCAATGCTTCTGCTACTATTAACGATGTGTCGCATCATATTATCACAAGACTCCCTTCCCTTCCCCATCCCAATTTCGAGATCACCAAATTTAAATTTAAACAAAATAGAGATTATGCATCATTTAAAATTAATGTTCCAGAAGGACTGTTTAGTAAGCTTTTGTGTCCCACTTTTTGGCCTCCTAATACAGTTGTGCATGAGTTTGTAATTAGAAAAAATAAGAATCTAGCAAGGTCCCCTTCTGTGTTGCCGAACTCCGCTTCAACTTCAAAAAACTAAATTTTCTTATTCACTATCAAAACGTACGAGGGTTGCTCAGCAAACTCCCCACTATCTATAAAAGTAGTGCAACTTTCGACGCTAACGTTATTGCTTTTTCAGAAACCTGGTTAAATCCATCTGTACATGATAGTGAAATCTTCTCACACAATTTTCTCATTTATCGCAAAGATCGCCACGAACGTAGAGGCGGTGGAGTTTTAGTAGCAGTCAAATCCAACCTGACTTCTGAACTTATAGATACTTCCTTCTCTTTGGATATCGAATTTATTTCTGTCAAACTATCGTTTCCAAGGGGAAATGTTTTCATAACATGTTCCTATATTCCGCCTGGTTCCGAGCTTAACATCTATCTACTCCACCTATCTGCAATACGGGATATATCTTTACTGACCGGTACCAATGATCACCTCATTGTACTAGGTGATTTTAATCTTCCTAATATTTCCTGGCTGCAGTGTGATGATTCATTGGCAATGATTCCAAGACTGCAAAATGATTTCATTGATGGTCTCATTGAACTTTCTCTTCAACAGATAAACTCAATTCCCAATTTAAATGGCCGCCTCCTTGATCTAGTTTTTATTACAGATCATTGCGATGCGGATGTTCGTCGTACAAATCCACTTTCCCTACCTGAGGATAATTATCACCCAACCCTTCAACTCACTCTAAATAATTTCTTCTACTCGCCTAAAACCTCTACAAAATCACGCACTAGACTTTGTTTCAGCAGGATGAATTATTCTGTGTTTATGCAATCCTTGGCTTTAATAGACTGGTCCTATCTTTCAGATTTGAGTGCTGATGGAGCGGTAAATCATTTTTATAAAGTCCTTTATGATCTTTTCGATGCAAATGTCCCTTTATCCTATGGGAGAACTACATATAGCTCTCCATGGTTTACGCGTCAACTGTCATATCTGAAAAATAGGAAAACTAGACTTTTTAAACTATTTAAAAAAAACAGGTCTACAGACAGACTTTGCTAAATATTCTATAGCTAAATCTGATTTTATCCAGTCTAATTCTGTGTGCTATAATAACTATCTTGCTCGTTGTAAAACGGACTTTAAAAGTAATCCAAAACTATTTTTTTCTTTTGTTAACTCTAAACGTAAATCTAATTTCTTTCCTCCTTCTCTCTTTCTTGACAATAAAGTTTCTTCTGATGACAATGGTATATCCAACTTATTCGCTGACTTTTTTCAATCTACATATACATTATGTAATAGTAATAGTACATCGGACTATCCTTATCGACTACCTCAATTAAATTCCAATTTCTGCCCAGTGATAAATGAATCGAATGTTTTACAGAATCTTCTTTCTGTAAAACTCTCTTTTTCTCCTGGACCTGACCGAATACCAAGCTGTGTTCTTAAAAACTGTGCAAGCTACCTTGCCCGCCCCCTAGCAATAATTTTCAATCTATCACTTGACCAATGCTGCTTTCCTTCTATATGGAAGGAATCCTTTATAATACCCTTATTTAAGAAAGGGAGCAAATCAGACATTGCAAATTATCGTGGCATCGCTAAACTCAGTGCTATTCCTAAACTTTTTGAAAAAATAATTACTTCTCAATTACAGCATCACTGCCGCTCAATTATCTCGCCATGTCAACATGGTTTTACGAGATGTCGCTCAACAACTACAAACTTGCTTGAGTTTACGACTCTTATTAATGGAGGCTTTCTTAAACAACATCAGACTGATGTAGTTTTTACTGATTTTTCGAAAGCGTTTGATTCGGTGAACCATAAACTTCTTATTCACAAACTGTCTCTCTTAGGTTTCTCTCCTAAATTATTAGCATGGATATTTTCTTACCTTTCAAATAGGACCCAAAAAGTTTTGTTTAATGGTCAAATTTCCAAAATTATCAAAGTAACATCAGGAGTGCCCCAGGGTAGCCATCTCGGACCGTTGTTATTTGGACTAATGATTAATGATCTGCCAGATGTTATAGAATCCGCAACTGTTCTAATGTATGCAGATGATGTAAAGTTGTGTATGCCAATGACACAGCCAAGTTCTAACTCTTATCTTCAGTCTGACCTTGACAACTTATTCATATGGTGCCAGTTCAACAAATTATATCTTAACTTTTCTAAATGTAACTATATGACTTTTTATCGTTGTAGTCCGTTGTTGTTTTCATATTCTATTGATAATAATCCCCTTGAACGCATTTTCTCAGTGCAGGATCTTGGAGTATTGTTTGACCATAAGATTAGCTTTAAGGATCACATCTCCATAATTTCTAACAAAGCCAGAAGTCTCTTAGCGTTTACAAAGCGCTGGTCTAAGGAGTTTAATGACCCTTACACTACAAAGCTTTTGTATGTTTCCCTTGTCCGTCCTTCTTTGGAGTATTGCTCGTGTATATGGTCACCTCAATTATCGTCTTATCGAAATATGATAGAGTCTGTGCAAAAACAATTTTTGTTATTCGCGTTAAGAAGTTTAAATTGGGATGTTGGTAGACAGCTGCCCTCGTATAGTTCTAGACTGCGCCTTTTGGATTTACCCTCCCTGAACCATCGTAGAATCTGCCAGGGAGTTATGTTTTTGCATAAATTAGTTGTTGGTGATGTCGATTCCCCCCTACTTCTTAATTCCCTTAACTGGACTGTTCCTTGTAGAACAATACGTCGTTTTCGGCCATTGTTTCTACCTATATGTAAGTCCAATTATGCCCGTCATGATCCTTTTCGAGTTCTTTGTGATAATTATAACAATATGTGTCATGTCTTATCATTTGAAAGTTCCTCTTCTACTAATTATAATAATCTGTTATCGCTCCACTCTTCCAATATTTTGTAATTTGCTGTGTTGTCAACCATTCGATGTGAGTCAGGAGCATATCGTTAAAAAACACTCCTTAGTGGTATGGCAACATAGTTTCATTTTTATAATTTATAATAAGATTATTGTAATAGAAGTTGAAATCGTGAAAAAAAGCAGTACATTGCTTATAAATAAATAAATAAATAAATAAATAAATAAATTTCACTGTGAGTTCACACCATGAATTTCACTGTGAGCCCACAAGATGAATTTCACTGTGAGCGCACAGTATGAATTTCACTGTGAGTCGAGCAGCGACGGTTGCATGATGAATTACCCCCATGAACGTTGCACGTGAATTTCACAGTGAGGCGAGCAGCGGCGTTGGGCTCAACCCCATGAGCGATTTGGTGGGAAAAGCATGTAGAGTCCGACTGGATAATGCCCTTGCTACCGGTGAAGAGAGGGGAAGAAAACGGGGGTAATAATTAATTGCGCGGCACTGACATATGGCACTGTAAATGCGGCAGAGGCTGGCGGCAGTGGCACTGGTGGCACTGTTACAACGGCGGAGGCTGGCGATAGTGGCACTGGTTAGCGTGGCAGTGCCAGTTGTATGTTGCGGAGGACGGCACGTGTTCTGCGGAGATAATAGACAAACGTGGGAATCATACGACTTGGTGATAACGAAAGAAGGCGAATGTTTTGCACGTACCGCTATTTATAGCAGGGCGTAAACAACTCCAAAATAACGGATCCCGTGAAAAAACGAAGTTTTTGGGGATGGTATTTTACATCGCGTCATTGGATTTGGTTCCAATATTTCGATATCCGGGAGTATTATTTCCTTATACCCAAGAACTTAATGGCTATTTATAGTTAAAACTCAAGTATTTACTTATAGCTATTATTTTATTAAATCTATACCCTAAATCCCAATAACTGCTAAATTAAATATATGCAAAAATGTAGTTGGATATATATTTTAAATATAGTTACATTAAATATGAGGTATAGATGGGGCGCTATATGTGCGCTCCTAAAGAGGCGTCACAGCTTTCTTTTATTTTAATGTTCGGTTCAGCTATATTAAGCAGTTTTCCTGTGAGCGTTCAGTTATTTTTCCGAAACCTCCAGCTATGGTTAGCTGGTTTTGAGCTATTTTATAGAAATTTCAGCTAATTTTAAGCCACTTTTTGTGCAAGGGCAGCGACTTTGCTCTAGCAGCGATTTCGCTCGGGCAGCTATCTTTTGTTTCTGTTTCCGTTTTCCTTATTTTATCCGCGTACGTTTCATAGGGCGCAGTATGTATGGCCGTCGAGGGTACCCAGTCAGACTTCTTTTACATGAACTTTACATAAACGGCGGGCCCAACCCCATAAGCGTTTCGGTGGGAAAAGCATGTAGAGTTCATAGTGAAAAGTCCGACTGGGAAAAGGAAACAAAAATCAGCCATTCCCGTCCGCTACCCCTTCGAGCCAAACAAGCATCCATATCCAGTAGCCCGAAACTCAGAAGCTCGAGTGTCACGCCAAAAGGAAGACCCTTCCATCGACAAGCTCGAGCAAAAATCCGATAATTGTTATCTCCCAATCGGTGACAAAAGCTTCAAGCGAGTTTTCATTGACGGAACAGCCTCAGCATCCGGTACTCAATCCCTGAGGGTCACACGCGCTAGTAGCAAAATGTCGGCAACAGAACCGCTGCGTTGTAAAAATTTATCGCCGTGAGCGATCGCGTCAGTTTTTTTGAAGCGAAGAACAATACTCCTATTGAGACTTCTCCATCTCCACACTCACTGCAAGTGCGTGCCTGATGGGACAAGGTCGAAAAGGAGTATAAGACATGCTCTGACCGTATTGCCCTGGAAGGATCCCACAGCACCTTACCTCTGTTACAGGCAAAATATGAATATTGCTATTCCATCTACGAGTGCAGCACAACTCAGTGAGACTCCAGAAAGAGTGACGCCTCAAACCGTTCAAGCTCTATCAGATTTCTTCAGTATATCAGCACTGTCGTGTGTCACATCGAAAGTAGGATGATAGGGATCTTCAGGTAGCGTCAGCGGCGCCACCCTCAATAAACTGGCGCTCGCCGGATCAGAGACAAAACAAAGATCAAGCAAGCGCTCTAAGGAATTTCGTACATGGTTGACTTGAGACAGCGAAATGTCGAACAAACCAGCATTAAAATCATGTTGTGTTGAGGATTGAAGTGTGTTAGAGGAGTTATTTAGGGACCAAATAGCCCCAGGGATATTAAAATCACCCAAGACTACTGATCTCTATCAGAAAGCATATTGGAAACCATCCGAATGGCGGAAAGGTGGTTCCAAAAAATAGACAGTTCCGACAATGGAGGAATGTGGGAACATGTTATAAAAACAAAGCGACCATTAAATGATAGCTTCACACAAAGGAATTCAACTTCGTTGCTTTCCTCGGAAGTTACTAATTCTGACGTGAGAGTGGAGTTGACCGCTATGAGGACCCCACCCCCGCGCCTGATAGGGCGATCTAGCCGATAAATCGTAAACGCAGCTGGGAAAACTTCGGAGCTAAGAATCTCCGGCTATAACCAGGTTTCTGTGAACACAATAAGATGGGAGGCGAATGCAAGACTATCAGAATACAATTTATGCAGCTTACTAAGCAAGCCTTTTGCATTCTGATAGGAGATTAACAAAGAAGTACTTAGTTTTTTTGGTCAGAGGCAGAGGATGTAGCGGGCACAGTGGTCAAAAACTTCGTTTTTTCACGGGATCCGTTACTTTGGAGCTGTTTACTCCCTGCACGTGCGCAAAACATTCGCCTTCTTTCGTTATCACCAAGTCGTATGATCCCCACGTTTGTCTATCATCTCCGCAGAACACGTGCCGTCTGCCCAGTGCCACTGCCGCCAGCCTCTGCCGCGTTTACAGTGCCATATGTCAGTGCCGTGCAATTAATTATTACCCCCGTTTTCCTCCCCTCTCTTCACCGGTAGTAAGGGCATTATCCAGTCGGACTTTTCACTATGAAATCTACATGCTTTTCTCACCTAATCGCTCATGGGGTTGTGCCCACCATTCATGTAAAGTTCTCATTAGCTTTTATACATGGGCGACCGGGGTAATTCATGATGCCAACGCCGCTGCTCGCCTCACTGTGAAATTCACGTGCAACGTTCATGGGGGTAATTTATCATGCAACCGTCGCTGCTCGACTCACAGTGAAATTCATGGTATGGGCCCACAGTGAAATTCATGGTGTGAACTCACAGTGAAATTCACGCAGAAATCATTCAAAAATTTGAGATATAAAATGTACCCATTTTTGTTTACATAATTTATTTTTATTATATTAATTAAGGCACTATATAAAAAAGAAATCATTTATATAAAATTTAAAACAGAGATATATAATTTTATTAAAAATGTATTTACGTAGTTCGGTGCTGTCGCTGCAATCTTGTCATCTTCAGTTTTTAATGGGAAACGAAAAAAATATTAAAAACTGTTGAAAATATTTTAGGCATATAGTTAGTTAGGGATATAAATAATATAAAAGCTAATAAAGTTAAATAAATACCTTTTTCTTCCTAATTTCGTACTCTCTCGCGATCACAAAAGAACCACTACGGATGACGTAATAATGCAGCGCAATCGCCTTGCAACCCTTTCATGCCACGAGCTGCTCATCATGGAAAACTTAAAAAAAAAACTGGCCGTCAGCCGATAGGGTACACCGGGGGACCAACGGATGGCTGTGTCATCTGCCGTAACTGTGTGCACCATCGGTAGTGCGACTATACTCTCGGTCTGAGCCGAGTTGGGTTTCGAGCGAGAACGCTGACCAATGGTAGTCGGGCGGACCTGGGCATGTCTTTAAAGTGCCACCCCTCAAGTCAAGAGTGTTGCGCGATCCGTGCCCTCTGACTTTAAGGTTCGCAGTTGAGAGGTTAATCCAGCTGTGTTTATGCGGTGCCTTCCTAGGGCCGGGCAACCCTAGGTCGTAAGATGCCTTACCCCAGCTTTGGGGCGTAGTTGCGGCCGACCTTCCCACATGCCGCAACCCCCCTCTGGCCGCTGCGCTTGTCTTGCCGAGCAAAGCGGACGTCTATGATATGAAATGAAAAAAAATACGCCGAGCTTCGGAACTCCCGGGAGAGGATAAACCCCGGAAAACGTCAGTGATGGACGAGGAGGAGACGCTGCGGCTGAGTCTGGTCTCAGAGTCTCAACAGAAGTCGGAGACCGACGAAGAAGGGCCGTCGGTGTCAGGTCTACACACCACCAGTCGAGATCTGAGGGGAGAGCGAGCAGCACTTTCCAAGCCGAGCACAATAGTGGGACCCAGTCAGGCACCACTAAAGAAAGAAGAAGATAGCCAAGAACGAGGCCGAGGGTAAGTCCCACCCCCGAGATGCAGAGGATAAGGCCAAATACCTTGCGGAGATCGCGGAATTTGATGCCTACAAGGCAGAGAACCCAGAGGCATTCCAGCCCTCTCAGGCGAAGCGCAATCGGTCGCAGGACGTGAGCGAGAGCGCACCTAAGAGGGCGAGAGACTCGCAGGGTAAGCCAAGGGCAAAGAACATCGTCAGCAAGGCGAAGAAGTTTAGCGAGGTGGCCAGAGACAGTCTGGCTATGGCTCTGCTGGACGAGAACCACGACGACGGTCGCCTGCTGTCGGAGAAGTGGGAGGAGATCGCCGACAGAGTGGTTAGCATGCCGACCGGACCCATCCCCTCTTTGGACTCCTCGGACGTGGTCAGAGGGCAGCGGGTCATCAGGTGTGATGATGGGTTCTCCAGGAGCTTTCTGGCGAATTGCGTGGCTAAGGTCAGCAACGTATGGGCAGGCCAGAGAGAGAGACCCAGAGCTCGCATCTGGTTACCCAAGGGGCAAACTGACTCCTCGGACGTGGTCAGAGGGTACCGGGTCATCAGGTGTGATGATGGGTTCTCCAGGAGCTTTCTGGCGGATTGCGTGGCTAAGGTCAGCAACGCATGGGCAGGCCAGAGAGAGGGACCCAGAGCTCGCATCTGGTTACCCAAGGGGCAAACTGATCATGCAAGGGTGATCGCAGATCTGAAGGCTCTGAACACGGAAGTCCATATGGCGGACTGGACCATCCTTAAAGCAGAGAAGGAAATGAAGATGAGCCAGCCATTCCTCCTGCTAATAAACCAACGCTGCCTGCCGCAGCTCGAGGTGATTGACCACAAGGTCCTGGCCAAACCGGACGAGCTACTAGAGGAGGTGGATGACACCAACAAGTTGTTGGATGACATGGTCATTGACGATAAGACCCCCGATAAGACCAGCTCGCACGCTTCAGCTAATCTCACGATCCTTCTGAGGGAGAGCGATATCGACATCGGCCTGATACAGGAGCCTTGAACGAGGGACGAGCAAGTCGCTGGGCTAAGGATCCCCGGATATACACTGCTGTGCACTAACTCGAATGGTAGGCCGATAGCATGCATAGTTATAAAAAACCACTTTAATGCTTTTCTGTGTTCCAATCTTAGCACACCTGACCTAGCAGTGGCCAGATTGGTGTCAACGGATGCAAGCGGAGTGCTGATCGCTTCGGTATACATGGCCCATGACGAACCGGCCCCGCAGGAGCCGGTAGCCAAGCTGCTGCAAAGGGCTGAAGATACAAAGACGACCCTAGTGCTGGGGTGCGACGCTAACGCAAGGCACACGCTCTGGGGAAGCTCGGACACAAATGAAAGAGGTGAGTCACTTTTTGATAACATCATATGTCGTAACGTTACAATATGTAACAGAGGTAGGACCCCAACATTTATTTTTCCTAGCACAGGTAGTTTCCAGGGTTGGGAAGAGGTGCTAGATATCACCTTACAAATTGAACAAGGCAATTACATGGTAGAGAACTGGAGAGTATCGACACAACACTCCTTCTCAGACCATAGGTACATTTTCTTTTATCTAGCGGTACAAGTAAGCAAGCAGGTACCGAAGAGAAACCCACGAAAAACGGATTGGGGCGCAGAGGGCATACAAAAAAGCGTTTTACGAAGCCAAAAAAGATTCATGGCAGAGCTACTTCGAGTCGCTGGAAGGCGCTAAAGACACTGCGAGACTAAGCAAGATTCTCGCCAGACAATCCCTACCCTAATTAACAGGGCGGACGGTACTGCCATAACGACGGTAGAGAAGCCACTGGAGCTAATAGTCGACACTCACTTTCCAGGAAACTTACGAGAGAACACGGAACATGAAGTGGGAAGAACCTCGCAGGTAGAAACATCAACGGAAGACATCATTACCACTGAAAGAATCTGGTGGGCAATTGATTCCTTTGGCAGATACAAAAGTCCGGGCCCAGACAGCATAATACCGGCAATGCTTCAAACAGCCAAAGACGGCATCTGTAGATGCCTGATAGCCATATACAAGGCTTGCATTAGACTGACACATATTCCACTCCAGTGGAGGGAAGCGAAAGTCGTATTTATACCGAAACCATGCCTCACCTCCTTCGTCCTTAAAACACTAGAGAGACTCTTGGATGTTCACATCCGGGAGAAGCTTGAGAGACATAGCTTTTCGGATGCACAAAACGCATACCGGAAGGGAAGATCGACAGAAACAGCACTACACGAAGTAGTGGGTTATATCGAAAAGACACTTCGATATAAACAATACACAATGGCCGCCTTCCTGGATATAGAAGGTGCGTTCAACAACGTGAACGCCAATTCTATCCTAAGCTCCCTCAACTCGTTAGGCATTGAGGAAGGCATCAGAGAATGGATTGGGGTTATGCTGACGAGTAGGATGATCAGTGCTCACCTCACGTGAGCAGGGAGTACTCAGGGCGGAGTACTGTCACCTCAACTTTGGCGGATCAACATGAACAGCATTTTGCAAGAGCTTAATATTGGAGGTATCAAAGCAGTAGCCTACGCAGACGATGTGGTACTGCTAGTATCTGGGCACTTTCCTGACGTTATCAGTGGCATAATGACAGGTGCGCTAGGGCAGCTAAGCAGATGGGCTAATACCTGCGGACAAGGCATCAACGCAACAAAAACAGAACATATGCTCTTCACCAGAAGAACTAAAGTTCCAGTCTTCAACATGCCCAATATAGGCGTCACGAAGCTAACACTATCGCGGCAAGTTTCTAGGAGTGATACTAGACCCAAAACTCACATGGACGGAAACGTTGCAGAAAGAGTCAGGAAAGCAATCATTGCTTTCTACTCCTGCAGGAAAATGTTTGGAAACAACTGGGGGCTACACCCAAAAATTATTAAATGGCTCTACACAGTGGTGGTACAGCCATTTCTGACATACGGCGCCCTGGTATGGTGGCCAGCACTAACCAGAGCCTACAAAATATCTAAGCTTAGAACGATACAACGAACAGCGTGTGCAGGAGCCGCAGGAGCGAAGCTCATGCCCCGCGGCTGCTCTAAATGATATTCTCAACATAATGCCTATAGAACTGTTCGTTAAGGACATTGCCGCGCAGAGTGCAGTAAGACTGAAAGACTCTCAGACTCGGCGACGGTCTTCCAGGCTGAGCTGCTCGCCATAAGGGAAGCAGCCAGACTTTCAATACGTCGAGGACTCAGCGATACCAACCTACGGATCTACTCGGACAGCCAAGCGGCTATCAAATCCTTAGCTTCCGTGTAAACCACGTCACGACTGGTGGCTGAAAGCAAGGAGGCTCTTAATAAACTTGCAGAGGACAACAACGATATCCCAGGGAACGAAAAAGTAGACGAGCTAGCAAGAGCAGGCTCCGCAGAGCCTAGCACTGACGCAGAAATACCGATCGCCCTAACCTCAGTCCAGACAAGGATACACGACCATTTCAAAAAAACAGCCATCAAGGAATGGTCGCGGAAAAACGAGTGCAGGAGGTCAAGAAAAAGTTGGCCAAGTTTTGACAAAAATCGAACGAGAGAACTGTTATCCAATAGCAAAAAGGATATCAGCAGGATCACGGTAGTCGCCACAGGACTTTGGGCAATTGGATCGCACGCAATGAAAATGGGACTGCCATACAATGTGACCTACAAAAGCTGCAAGCAAACAAGGGAGCAAGAGACTCCGGAAAATTTGCTCTGCTTCTGCCTAGCACTAAACTACAAAAGACTACGCCTCTTTGGAGCCCGACAGTTGGAGTCACTGGACAGCATAGGTGAGCTGAAGATATCAGAAATCCTAAGCTTTCTCACAGAATCGGGATGGTATTAAAACGACAACGAATAGAAAGAAGAGGCAGTGAATCAAAAAGGAGCCTAGCTCCGTTTGGAGGTCGCAGGATGGGGCCTCATCACTTGTACCTACCTACCATTATTAAAAATTATGAATATTATTATTTGGAATTAATATCATCTACGAAAATCGTACTGATGTTTGCCAAACAGTCAAATGATGTTTTTATAACTATTTAATTTTAAGATCATTTTTGCTATTCGTATGTCGCCGTCGCGAATATGCGAATTATCGATGGCATGTGGGTGTTCACACTAAAGTGCAACAAAAAGTTGCAAGTAGATTGCGTTGTGGTTCTTTTGTGATCGCGAGAGAGTACGAAATTAGGAAGAAAAAGGTATTTATTTAACTTTATTATTTTTTATATTATTTATATCCCTAACTAACTATATGCTTAAAATATTAGCTACCCCTAATTCAAATTTTATCAACAGTTGTTTAATATGTTTTCGTTTCCCATTAAAAACTGAAGATAACATCATTGATATCGAAGCTAAGATTGCAGCGACAGCATCGAACTACGTAAAAACATTTTTAATAAAATTATATATATCTATTTTAAATTTTATATAAATGATTTCTTTTCTATCTAGTGCCTTAATTAATATAATAAAAATAAATTATGTAAACAAAAATGGCTACATTTTTTATATCAAATTTTGAATGATTTCTGCGTGAATTTCACTGTGAGTTCACACCATGAATTTCACTGTGAGCCCACACGATGAATTTCACTGTGAGCGCACAGCATGAATTTCACTGTGAGTCGAGCAGCGACGGTTGCATGATGAATTACCCCCATGAACGTTGCACGTGAATTTCACAGTGAGGCGAGCAGCGGCGTTGGGCTCAACCCCATGAGCGATTTGGTGGGAAAAGCATGTAGATTTCATAGTGAAAAGTCCGACTGGATAATGCCCTTGCTACCGGTGAAGAGAGGGGAAGAAAACGGGGGTAATAATTAATTGCGCGGCACTGTAAACGCGGCAGAGGCTGGCGGCAGTGGCACTGGTGGCACTGTTACAACGGCGGAGGCTGGCGATAGTGGCACTGGTTAGCGTGGCAGTGCCAGTTGTATGTTGCGGAGGACGGCTCGTGTTCTGCGGAGATAATAGACAAACGTGGGAATCATACGACTTGGTGATAACGAAAGAAGGCGAATGTTTTGCACGTACCGCTATTTATAGCAGGGCGTAAACAACTCCAAAATAACGGATCCCGTGAAAAAACGAAGTTTTTGGGGATGGTATTTTACATCGCGTCATTGGATTTGGTTCCAATATTTCGATATCCGGGAGTATTATTTCCTTATACCCAAGAACTTAATGGCTATTTATAGTTAAAACTCAAGTATTTACTTATAGCTATTATTTTATTAAATCTATACCCTAAATCCCAATAACTGCTAAATTAAATATATGCAAAAATGTAGTTGGATATATATTTTAAATATAGTTACATTAAATATGAGGTATAGATGGGGCGCTATATGTGCGCTCCTAAAGAGGCGTCACAGCTTTCTTTTATTTTAATGTTCGGTTCAGCTATATTAAGCAGTTTTCCTGTGAGCGTTCAGTTATTTTTCCGAAACCTCCAGCTATGGTTAGCTGGTTTTGAGCTATTTTATAGAAATTTCAGCTAATTTTAAGCCACTTTTTGTGCAAGGGCAGCGACTTTGCTCTAGCAGCGATTTCGCTCGGGCAGCTATCTTTTGTTTCTGTTTCCGTTTTCCTTATTTTATCCGCGTACGTTTCATAGGGCGCAGTATGTATGGCCGTCGAGGGTACCCAGTCAGACTTCTTTTACATGAACTTTACATAAACGGCGGGCCCAACCCCATAAGCGTTTCGGTGGGAAAAGCATGTAGAGTTCATAGTGAAAAGTCCGACTGGGAAAAGGAAACAAAAATCAGCCATTCCCGTCCGCTACCCCTTCGAGCCAAACAAGCATCCATATCCAGTAGCCCGAAACTCAGAAGCTCGAGTGTCACGCCAAAAGGAAGACCCTTCCATCGACAAGCTCGAGCACAAATCCGATAATTGTTATCTCCCAATCGGTGACAAAAGCTTCAAGCGAGTTTTCATTGACGGAACAGCCTCAGCATCCGGTACTCAATCCCTGAGGGTCACACGCGCTAGTAGCAAAATGTCGGCAACAGAACCGCTGCGTTGTAAAAATTTATCGCCGTGAGCGATCGCGTCAGTTTTTTTGAAGCGAAGAACAATACTCCTATTGAGACTTCTCCATCTCCACACTCACTGCAAGTGCGTGCCTGATGGGACAAGGTCGAAAAGGAGTATAAGACATGCTCTGACCGTATTGCCCTGGAAGGATCCCACAGCACCTTACCTCTGTTACAGGCAAAATATGAATATTGCTATTCCATCTACGAGTGCAGCACAACTCAGTGAGACTCCAGAAAGAGTGACGCCTCAAACCGTTCAAGCTCTATCAGATTTCTTCAGTATATCAGCACTGTCGTGTGTCACATCGAAAGTAGGATGATAGGGATCTTCAGGTAGCGTCAGCGGCGCCACCCTCAATAAACTGGCGCTCGCCGGATCAGAGACAAAACAAAGATCAAGCAAGCGCTCTAAGGAATTTCGTACATGGTTGACTTGAGACAGCGAAATGTCGAACAAACCAGCATTAAAATCATGTTGTGTTGAGGATTGAAGTGTGTTAGAGGAGTTATTTAGGGACCAAATAGCCCCAGGGATATTAAAATCACCCAAGACTACTGATCTCTATCAGAAAGCATATTGGAAACCATCCGAATGGCGGAAAGGTGGTTCCAAAAAATAGACAGTTCCGACAATGGAGGAATGTGGGAACATGTTATAAAAACAAAGCGACCATTAAATGATAGCTTCACACAAAGGAATTCAACTTCGTTGCTTTCCTCGGAAGTTACTAATTCTGACGTGAGAGTGGAGTTGACCGCTATGAGGACCCCACCCCCGCGCCTGATAGGGCGATCTAGCCGATAAATCGTAAACGCAGCTGGGAAAACTTCGGAGCTAAGAATCTCCGGCTATAACCAGGTTTCTGTGAACACAATAAGATGGGAGGCGAATGCAAGACTATCAGAATACAATTTATGCAGCTTACTAAGCAAGCCTTTTGCATTCTGATAGGAGATTAACAAAGAAGTACTTAGTTTTTTTGGTCAGAGGCAGAGGATGTAGCGGGCACAGTGGTCAAAAACTTCGTTTTTTCACGGGATCCGTTACTTTGGAGCTGTTTACTCCCTGCACGTGCGCAAAACATTCGCCTTCTTTCGTTATCACCAAGTCGTATGATCCCCACGTTTGTCTATCATCTCCGCAGAACACGTGCCGTCTGCCCAGTGCCACTGCCGCCAGCCTCTGCCGCGTTTACAGTGCCATATGTCAGTGCCGTGCAATTAATTATTACCCCCGTTTTCCACCCCTCTCTTCACCGGTAGTAAGGGCATTATCCAGTCGGACTTTTCACTATGAAATCTACATGCTTTTCTCACCTAATCGCTCATGGGGTTGTGCCCACCATTCATGTAAAGTTCTCATTAGCTTTTATACATGGGCGACCGGGGTAATTCATGATGCCAACGCCGCTGCTCGCCTCACTGTGAAATTCACGTGCAACGTTCATGGGGGTAATTTATCATGCAACCGTCGCTGCTCGACTCACAGTGAAATTCATGGTATGGGCCCACAGTGAAATTCATGGTGTGAACTCACAGTGAAATTCACGCAGAAATCATTCAAAAATTTGAGATATAAAATGTAGCCATTTTTGTTTACATAATTTATTTTTATTATATTAATTAAGGCACTATATAAAAAAGAAATCATTTATATAAAATTTAAAACAGAGATATATAATTTTATTAAAAATGTATTTACGTAGTTCGGTGCTGTCGCTGCAATCTTGTCATCTTCAGTTTTTAATGGGAAACGAAAAAAATATTAAAAACTGTTGAAAATATTTTAGGCATATAGTTAGTTAGGGATATAAATAATATAAAAGCTAATAAAGTTAAATAAATACCTTTTTCTTCCTAATTTCGTACTCTCTCGCGATCACAAAAGAACCACTACGGATGACGTAATAATGCAGCGCAATCGCCTTGCAACCCTTTCATGCCACGAGCTGCTCATCATGGAAAACTTAAAAAAAAAACTGGCCGTCAGCCGATAGGGTACACCGGGGGACCAACGGATGGCTGTGTCATCTGCCGTAACTGTGTGCACCATCGGTAGTGCGACTATACTCTCGGTCTGAGCCGAGTTGGGTTTCGAGCGAGAACGCTGACCAATGGTAGTCGGGCGGACCTGGGCATGTCTTTAAAGTGCCACCCCTCAAGTCAAGAGTGTTGCGCGATCCGTGCCCTCTGACTTTAAGGTTCGCAGTTGAGAGGTTAATCCAGCTGTGTTTATGCGGTGCCTTCCTAGGGCCGGGCAACCCTAGGTCGTAAGATGCCTTACCCCAGCTTTGGGGCGTAGTTGCGGCCGACCTTCCCACATGCCGCAACCCCCCTCTGGCCGCTGCGCTTGTCTTGCCGAGCAAATCGGACGTCTATGATATGAAATGAAAAAAAATACGCCGAGCTTCGGAACTCCCGGGAGAGGATAAACCCCGGAAAACGTCAGTGATGGACGAGGAGGAGACGCTGCGGCTGAGTCTGGTCTCAGAGTCTCAACAAAAGTCGGAGACCGACGAAGAAGGGCCGTCGGTGTCAGGTCTACACACCACGACGCAGTCGAGATCTGAGGGGAGAGCGAGCAGCACTTTCCAAGCCGAGCACAATAGTGGGACCCAGTCAGGCACCACTAAAGAAAGAAGAAGATAGCCAAGAACGAGGCCGAGGGTAAGTCCCACCCCCGAGATGCAGAGGATAAGGCCAAATACCTTGCGGAGATCGCGGAATTTGATGCCTACAAGGCAGAGAACCCAGAGGCATTCCAGCCCTCTCAGGCGAAGCGCAATCGGTCGCAGGACGTGAGCGAGAGCGCACCTAAGAGGGCGAGAGACTCGCAGGGTAAGCCAAGGGCAAAGAACATCGTCAGCAAGGCGAAGAAGTTTAGCGAGGTGGCCAGAGACAGTCTGGCTATGGCTCTGCTGGACGAGAACCACGACGACGGTCGCCTGCTGTCGGAGAAGTGGGAGGAGATCGCCGACAGAGTGGTTAGCATGCCGACCGGACCCATCCCCTCTTTGGACTCCTCGGACGTGGTCAGAGGGCACCGGGTCATCAGGTGTGATGATGGGTTCTCCAGGAGCTTTCTGGCGGATTGCGTGGCTAAGGTCAGCAACGCATGGGCAGGCCAGAGAGAGGGACCCAGAGCTCGCATCTGGTTACCCAAGGGGCAAACTGATCATGCAAGGGTGATCGCAGATCTGAAGGCTCTGAACCCGGAAGTCCATATGGCGGACTGGACCATCCTTAAAGCAGAGAAGGAAATGAAGACGAGCCAGCCATTCCTCCTGCTAATAAACCAACGCTGCCTGCCGCAGCTCGAGGTGATTGACCACAAGGTCCTGGCCAAACCGGACGAGCTACTAGAGGAGGTGGATGACACCAACAAGTTGTTGGATGACATGGTCATTGACGATAAGACCCCCGAAAAAGAGATGGAGAGGAGATATTAAGACCAGCTCGCACGCTTCAGCTAATCTCACGATCCTTCTGAGGGAGAGCGATATCGACATCGGCCTGATACAGGAGCCTTGAACGAGGGACGAGCAAGTCGCTGGGCTAAGGATCCCCGGATATACACTGCTGTGCACTAACTCGAATGGTAGGCCGATAGCATGCATAGTTATAAAAAACCACTTTAATGCTTTTCTGTGTTCCAATCTTAGCACACCTGACCTAGCAGTGGCCAGATTGGTGTCAACGGATGCAAGCGGAGTGCTGATCGCTTCGGTATACATGGCCCATGACGAACCGGCCCCGCAGGAGCCGGTAGCCAAGCTGCTGCAAAGGGCTGAAGATACAAAGACGACCCTAGTGCTGGGGTGCGACGCTAACGCAAGGCACACGCTCTGGGGAAGCTCGGACACAAATGAAAGAGGTGAGTCACTTTTTGATAACATCATATGTCGTAACGTTACAATATGTAACAGAGGTAGGACGCCAACATTTATTTTTCCTAGCACAGGTAGTTTCCAGGGTTGGGAAGAGGTGCTAGATATCACCTTACAAATTGAACAAGGCAATTACATGGTAGAGAACTGGAGAGTATCGACACAACACTCCTTCTCAGACCATAGGTACATTTTCTTTTATCTAGCGGTACAAGTAAGCAAGCAGGTACCGAAGAGAAACCCACGAAAAACGGATTGGGGCGCAGAGGGCATACAAAAAAGCGTTTTACGAAGCCAAAAAAGATTCATGGCAGAGCTACTGCGAGTCGCTGGAAGGCGCTAAAGACACTGCGAGACTAAGCAAGATTCTCGCCAAAGGACAGACAATCCCTACCCTAATTAACAGGGCGGACGGTACTGCCATAACGACGGTAGAGAAGCCACTGGAGCTAATAGTCGACACTCACTTTCCAGGAAACTTACGAGAGAACACGGAACATGAAGTGGGAAGAACCTCGCAGGTAGAAACATCAACGGAAGACATCATTACCACTGAGAGAATCTGGTGGGCAATTGATTCCTTTGGCAGATACAAAAGTCCGGGCCCAGACAGCATAATACCGGCAATGCTTCAAACAGCCAAAGACGGCATCTGTAGATGGCTGATAGCCATATACAAGGCTTGCATTAGACTGACACATATTCCACTCCAGTGGAGGGAAGCGAAAGTCGTATTTATACCGAAACCATGCCTCACCTCCTTCGTCCTTAAAACACTAGAGAGACTCTTGGATGTTCACATCCGGGAGAAGCTTGAGAGACATAGCTTTTCGGATGCACAACACGCATACCGGAAGGGAAGATCGACAGAAACAGCACTACACGAAGTAGTGGGTTATATCGAAAAGACACTTCGATATAAACAATACACAATGGCCGCCTTCCTGGATATAGAAGGTGGATTCTATCCTGAGCTCCCTCAACTTGTTAGGCATTGAGGAAGGCATCAGAGAATGGATTGGGGTTATGCTGACGAGTAGGATGATCAGTGCTCACCTCACGTGAGCAGGGAGTACTCAGGGCGGAGTACTGTCACCTCAACTTTGGCGGATCAACATGAACAGCATTTTGCAAGAGCTTAATATTGGAGGTATCAAAGCAGTAGCCTACGCAGACGATGTGGTACTGCTAGTATCTGGGCACTTTCCTGACGTTATCAGTGGCATAATGACAGGTGCGCTAGGGCAGCTAAGCAGATGGGCTAATACCTGCGGACTAGGCATCAACGCAACAAAAACAGAACATATGCTCTTCACCAGAAGAACTAAAGTTCCAGTCTTCAACATGCCCAATATAGGCGTCACGAAGCTAACACTATCGCGGCAAGCAAAGTTTCTAGGAGTGATACTAGACCCAAAACTCACATGGACGGAAACGTTGCAGAAAGAGTCAGGAAAGCAATCATTGCTTTCTACTCCTGCAGGAAAATGTTTGGAAACAACTGGGGGCTACACCCAAAAATTATTAAATGGCTCTACACAGTGGTGGTACAGCCATTTCTGACATACGGGGCCCTGGTATGGTGGCCAGCACTAACCAGAGCCTACAAAATATCTAAGCTTAGAACGATACAACGAGCAGCGTGTGCAGGAGCCGCAGGAGCGATGCTCATGCCCCGCGGCTGCTCTAAATGGTATTCTCAACATAATGCCGATAGAACTGTTCGTTAAGGACATTGCCGCGCAGAGTGCAGTAAGACTGAAAGACTCTCAGACTCGGCGACGGTCTTCCAGGCTGAGCTGCTCGCCATAAGGGAAGCAGCCAGACTTTCAATACGTCGAGGACTCAGCGATACCAACCTACGGATCTACTCGGACAGCCAAGCGGCTATCAAATCCTTAGCTTCCGTGAGAACCACGTCACGACTGGTGGCTGAAAGCAAGGAGGCTCTTAATAAACTTGCAGAGGACAACAACGATATCCCAGGGAACGGAAAAGTAGACGAGCTAGCAAGAGCAGGCTCCGCAGAGCCTAGCACTGACGCAGAAATACCGATCGCCCTAACCTCAGTCCAGACAAGGATACACGACCATGTCAAAAAAACAGCCATCAAGGAATGGTCGCGGAAAAACGAGTGCAGGAGGTCAAGAAAAAGTTGGCCAAGTTTTGACAAAAATCGAACGAGAGAACTGTTATCCAATAGCAAAAAGGATATCAGCAGGATCACGGTAGTCGCCACAGGACTTTGGGCAATTGGATCGCACGCAATGAAAATGGGACTGCCATACAATGGGACCTACAAAAGCTGCAAGCAAACAAGGGAGCAAGAGACTCCGGAAAATTTGCTCTGCTTCTGCCTAGCACTAAACTACAAAAGACTACGCCACTTTGGAGCCCGACAGTTGGAGTCACTGGACAGCATAGGTGAGCTGAAGATATCAGAAATCCTAAGCTTTCTCACAGAATCGGGATGGTATTAAAACGACAACGAATAGAAAGAAGAGGCAGTGAATCAAAAAGGAGCCTAGCTCCGTTTGGAGGTCGCAGGATGGGGCCTCATCACTTGTACCTACCTACCATTATTAAAAATTATGAATATTATTATTTGGAATTAATATCATCTACGAAAATCGTACTGATGTTTGCCAAACAGTCAAATAATGTTTTTATAACTATTTAATTTTAAGATCATTTTTGCTATTCGTATGTCGCCGTCGCGAATATGCGAATTATCGATGGCATGTGGGTGTTCACACTAAAGTGCAACAAAAAGTTGCAAGTAGATTGCGTTGTGGTTCTTTTGTGATCGCGAGAGAGTACGAAATTAGGAAGAAAAAGGTATTTATTTAACTTTATTATTTTTTATATTATTTATATCCCTAACTAACTATATGCTTAAAATATTAGCTACCCCTAATTCAAATTTTTTCAACAGTTTTTTAAAATGTTTTCGTTTCCCATTAAAAACTGAAGATAACATCATTGATATCGAAGCTAAGATTGCAGCGACAGCATCGAACTACGTAAAAACATTTTTAATAAAATTATATATCTCTATTTTAAATTTTATATAAATGATTTCTTTTCTATCTAGTGCCTTAATTAATATAATAAAAATAAATTATGTAAACAAAAATGGCTACATTTTTTATATCAAATTTTGAATGATTTCTGCGTGAATTTCACTGTGAGTTCACACCATGAATTTCACTGTGAGCCCACACGATGAATTTCACTGTGAGCGCACAGCATGAATTTCACTGTGAGTCGAGCAGCGACGGTTGCATGATGAATTACCCCCATGAACGTTGCACGTGAATTTCACAGTGAGGCGAGCAGCGGCGTTGGGCTCAACCCCATGAGCGATTTGGTGGGAAAAGCATGTAGATTTCATAGTGAAAAGTCCGACTGGATAATGCCCTTGCTACCGGTGAAGAGAGGGGAAGAAAACGGGGGTAATAATTAATTGCGCGGCACTGACATATGGCACTGTAAACGCGGCAGAGGCTGGCGGCAGTGGCACTGGTGGCACTGTTACAACGGCGGAGGCTGGCGATAGTGGCATTGGTTAGCGTGGCAGTGCCAGTTGTATGTTGCGGAGGACGGCACGTGTTCTGCGGAGATAATAGACAAACGTGGGAATCATACGACTTGGTGATAACGAAAGAAGGCGAATGTTTTGCACGTACCGCTATTTATAGCAGGGCGTAAACAACTCCAAAATAACGGATCCCGTGAAAAAACGAAGTTTTTGGGGATGGTATTTTACATCGCGTCATTGGATCTGGTTCCAATATTTCGATATCCGGGAGTATTATTTCCTTATACCCAAGAACTTAATGGCTATTTATAGTTAAAACTCAAGTATTTACTTATAGCTATTATTTTATTAAATCTATACCCTAAATCCCAATAACTGCTAAATTAAATATATGCAAAAATGTAGTTGGATATATATTTTAAATATAGTTACATTAAATATGAGGTATAGATGGGGCGCTATATGTGCGCTCCTAAAGAGGCGTCACAGCTTTCTTTTATTTTAATGTTCGGTTCAGCTATATTAAGCAGTTTTCCTGTGAGCGTTCAGTTATTTTTCCGAAACCTCCAGCTATGGTTAGCTGGTTTTGAGCTATTTTATAGAAATTTCAGCTAATTTTAAGCCACTTTTTGTGCAAGGGCAGCGACTTTGCTCTAGCAGCGATTTCGCTCGGGCAGCTATCTTTTGTTTCTGTTTCCGTTTTCCTTATTTTATCCGCGTACGTTTCATAGGGCGCAGTATGTATGGCCGTCGAGGGTACCCAGTCAGACTTCTTTTACATGAACTTTACATAAACGGCGGGCCCAACCCCATAAGCGTTTCGGTGGGAAAAGCATGTAGAGTTCATAGTGAAAAGTCCGACTGGGAAAAGGAAACAAAAATCAGCCATTCCGGTCCGCTACCCCTTCGAGCCAAACAAGCATCCATATCCAGTAGCCCGAAACTCAGAAGCTCGAGTGTCACGCCAAAAGGAAGAGACCTTCCATCGACAAGCTCGAGCACAAATCCGATAATTGTTATCTCTCAACCGGTGACAAAAGCTTCAAGCGAGTTTTCATTGACGGAACAGCCTCAGCATCCGGTACTCAATCCCTGAGGGTCACACGCGCTAGTAGCAAAATGTCGGCAACAGATCAGCCAACGGCCGCAACCGCTGCGTTGTAAAAATTTATCGCCGTGAGCGATCGCGTCAGTTTTTTTGAAGCGAAGAACAATACTCCTATTGAGACTTCTCCATCTCCACACTCACTGCAAGTGCGTGCCTGATGGGACAAGGTCGAAAAGGAGTATAAGACATGCTCTGACCGTATTGCCCTGGAAGGATCCCACAGCACCTTACCTCTGTTACAGGCAAAATATGAATATTGCTATTCCATCTACGAGTGCAGCACAACTCAGTGAGACTCCAGAAAGAGTGACGCCTCAAACCGTTCAAGCTCCTCCCTTCCAACCGGAAATTTCGTCCTGAATTTTCTCCGATGGCCCACTCTCCTGTTCACAGCAGTTTATGACAATAGCCCCAGGCTGACACCGGTCGAGAAGCTGTTTCATCTCCTTACCATAACATGTGGCGAGGCAAATGCCATAGTATCAAAGTCCCCGCTTACGAATGACGGTTTCACATCGGCGTGGGAAGCTCTTCAAGACCGTTTCCAAAATAAAAGGCTTTTAGTCCACGATTCAGGGGTGTTTAACGGCGCCAGGATATTCCCATATATAAAATAACAACTGGGATGGTCAGCTGAAATTTCTGTGCGGAAGAAAACTGCCAAAGCTAACATATTCTTTATGGGAATAGTCCCCCACATCGAAATCCTAAATTCCGCCTTGGGAAGAGACGAACACCTTCCTGAGCGAAAGGTATCGGACAATGGAGGTGGGTACTTAATGGGCCGAGCTTCAATATAAAGGCAAACAGAGTCGCATCCTTCACGACTTAAGTACACCAAAAGAATGAAGATTCGTTGGACTCGCTCCTCAGCAATTTCTGGGAGGTGGGGATCTACCAGTCCAGATAGTAAAAGAGTCCAATTCCCACTGTGAAAGAAACTTTCTCCAACCTACTAAGAAAGACGCAAGCGGAAGGAACGTGATTACACACATATTCTGCAACCCCGGAAACTCTGGATTCAATCTAGAATATTGGAGGTCTATTGCGTTAGCTAAGTTTCTTCGAAACGAGAATCGCTTGAAAATAGACTTTTCCTTAAAAGAGCAATTGACAAAGTAATTCAAGAGTAAATGGCTCTGGGTCATATAAAAAAAAGTTCCTTCGATTTATGGGTCTCCTACCCACTATCTTCCACATCACTCGGTAATCAAGCCCAAAAGTACAACGACAAAGCTTCTCGTTGTTTTTAACGCATCAAGTCCGTCTGCAAATGGAACCAGCTTAAATGATATTCTTCATTCTGGTCCAGTACTGCAATCCGATCTGACCATTCAAATTCGAAAGTCAATGTGTGTTCAGTGAGGACATTACAAAGATGTACCATCAGATCTCGGTTTTGATTTGTACGTCAACCAGTCCGGTCGTCTCGATTCATTCAGCTCTAAAAAAAAAAAAACGGAATCGAATTTTTTTTTTTTTTTCGAAGAAAAATTCTAAAAACACAAAATTTCTCCTGAAAATTTTTTAAACAGGAAAAATAAATAATAATAATAATTTGTTTCGTGAAGCTGCATTCCTTAAGTCTCAGTGGCTTGGCTTTCTGCTATGCAGGAGCCACCCACAGGTGGCTCCTCTATTCACAAGGGGACAAAAGGACCGAGGTCTCGTCGCTCCTTTCACGATCAAAAAATTAAGGAAATTCATGAAATGGGGTTATCTAGTGATAGTTCCAGATCGTCGACTCCGGCTCCAGCTCTGAGCGGCAGTAAACGACCATCATCTCCCAGGAAGTTGAGAGAGCACATTGATATACTACTAAATGCTGGTGATAAAGTTAAGAGTAAGTCTATTCTGAGCAATAGTTACTCGCTCCGCAGCAAGGAGGTAATCAAACCAAGCGCGGTACAAAACATGGACACTCCAAAATCTGAGGCACTTCCCCAATGGGCGTCGACGGTTCAAATTGATTCGGAGCAACCTTCAACCTCCCGACAAGCAAGGGAACGGCAATTTCAGCTCGTTCAGGCCAACAAGGGACTGGTGGGTAAGACGAACTCTGACGGAAAAAACCTGCTCTCCAGCAAAGCGTTGAGTAAGTTAAGCTCGGCACAAATTATGGACGCCATTGAGTCCACAGCACTTCCACAATGGAGAGGAGCCGCTCCTGGGGAACTCTTTCAAAATCCCCAGCCGAAATGGCAGACCGTCCAGAAGAAGTCGTCTAGTAAGAGGCGTGCCCCTGTTGTAAATGCAATGTGTACAAAGGCCAAAACCAGCAAACCGTATAATAGAAATAGGTTTTCTGCCCTTGATATGGATGTTCTTCCGCAAAATATGGATGTTGTGGAAGATGTTGAGGAGAGGGCTGCTGTCTCCCAGCTGGCAGCTAGCCCTGCTCCTTTCGCTCTGGCCAAGCCAAAGCCGATCACAGTGCCAAATGTTAACAACGTGGAGGCGATGGAGAATGAGCTACTCCAGGTGGTCGAAGATGATGGCTTCGAGCTTCGCATTGCTCGTTCAGGTGACCTACGTATTTATGCTAAGGATTCCTCTACTCACCGTATCATAACGAGATTTTTGACAGAAAAGAATGTTATTTATACTCATTTCTGTCTTAAGGAGGACAGGCCGTTCAGGATGGTTATCAAGAATTTGTCCAGCACCACGCCGAGGAACTTTATTATGGATGAGTTCTCTAAGTTGGGGCATACGATAGTTAATCTGTATAACCCCCCAAACCGTGCCCGGCGCCAAGGGAGTCAGGATGTAGTCACTGAGCAGGCCAGACAAAATGTCTGGTTCGTTGATCTCAAACATGCTGTAAACAACAGGGAGGCTCTGTTGATATCAAAGTTGGGTAGGCACCGAGTAACGGTGGAGCCCAAAAAGGACTCAAATAGACTGAAGCAATGTTTTAGGTGCTTTGGCTTCCATCACACAAAGAATTATTGTTTCAAGCCGCCTGTTTGCGGTAGATGTGCGAAGGATCATTGGACGGGATCGGAGAACTGCAGGGCTTTAGTTGCAGCTGACCTCTGCTGTGCCAATTGTGGTGACAATCATGCTGCATATGATAAAAAATGCCGCATTTATGCACTAAAGCTTAAGGGTGTTCTCCCTAAGGTGAAGCAGCAGCCTCATAATTCTACACGGTCTGCCTATAATAGGCAGTCTACGGTGCCCTCGGCTATGCTGCAGTCTGGGGTTTCTTATGCCAGTAGGACAAGAGCGCAGCAGTTCCAGCCTACTTCAAATCTGGGAGTAAGAAACAATCCTCCTGGATTTAAGCAGGCAGCCTATGACTTGCATGATGATTTCCCGTTGCTAGGAAGCCGTGGTAGGGCTAGCAATGACCAGCAGCCTCCCAACGCTGTCCCTGATTGGGATATGACAAGGGTAGTGACTATGCTTCTTTCCCTAAAGAACTCCGTGGAACAACTGGCCGCCTCCTTAACCACGATCTCGCTGGTGGTGCGAGATTTACAAGCTGGAAGGAATATCGCTCATGGGAATCATTAAGGTGGGCATATGGAATGCCAGAAGTCTCCTTGCCAATCGGGAGGAGCTTCTGGTGTACCTCTCTGGGCACAGCATTGATATAATGCTGGTGTCTGAGACCCACCTTAAGCACGGAGAGTACATAAGCTTTCCAGGATACAGTTTACACAGGGCGGACTTCCCGAGTGCGATTTCTAGGGGCGGAGCAGCTATTCTAGTTAAGCACGGCCTGACTTGTTACCAGCAAAGCCCGATACGATTGGGACTCCTACAGATGGCGAGGATTGTGCTCAGCACTGACATGGGTGAACTGGATGTATCTGCGGTTTACTTGCCGCCTCGTCCTGCCTGGACATGTGATGGCTTTGAGGCCATGCTTAACATTTGTGGAGACAAAGCCATTATCGGAGGTGATTTTAATGCTAAGCATCGCAGATGGGGTAGTGTCAGAGCGGATAGGAGAGGAGCTGCAATTGTGGAAGCTCTGGACAACTTGGGAGCGGATGTGTTGGCCACAGGAAGACCCACCTGTTTCCCCTGTAATGGCGGAACTCCCTCTGCTTTGGATTTCGCACTCTTGAAAGGTCTTCAAGGTCGTAGGTTGACTATTGAAGACTCCTTTGAGCTCAGCTCGGATCACATACCGCTTATTGTTAGTCTCCACCTCCCAGGAAGCTTCACTGTGCCTAGGAAGCTGCTCCTGCCCACTGGATCCGACATCAGGTCTTTCCAGAGGACGCTGGATGACTCCATTCACCTCAATATGGAGATATGCACTGCGGAGGATCTGGATGATGCTGCACTTCTGTTGGAGGCTAAAATCTGGGAAGCATCAGAGCAAGCGGCGCCTCCCTCGGGTATTCACCCCAGGAGAGCCTGCTCTCCACTACCACCGGAAGTTAGTGCTCTTCTGGCGATGAAACACCGACTTAGGAGGGAGTATGGCAGAACCCATGACCCAAGGACTTTGCGTATCTTCCGCAGGCTGGGAAATCGAGTTCGGAAGTTGCTCAACCAACTGAGGGAGGAGTTGTTGGACAAGGAGCTGGAGGAGGCTACTCCAGATAAGGATTCCGACTTCGCGCTGTGGAGAATCGCGGGCAGAAGTAAGAGGCAAGCCTCCCCCAAATACCCGGTGAAGAAAGCGGATGGGACTTGGGCCAAGTCTCCGCTTGAGCGTGCCGAGGCGTTTGCCGAGAGTTTGGAGGAGCGGTTCACTCCATTCGAAACTGCGTCGAGGGAGAGAGTCGAAAAGGTTCATGCAGCACTAGAGGAACCTCACCAGATGACGCCTCCTATTCCCCCAATCCGGTTGCCTGAAGTCCAGGCCAAGATAAGGAAGCTGAAGCACCGGAAGTCGCCAGGAGCGGATGGCATTTCCAGCCGAGTAGCAAAACTCCTTCCGGAGAAGGCTCTCCTTTTCTTGGTCTTGATGTTCAACGCTGCACTCAGGCTGGGACATTTCCCGAAAAGCTGGAAGCATGCAAATGTTGTAATGATACACAAAAAGGGCAAGGACTCGAAGGATGTGGGCAATTATAGGCCGATTAGCCTCCTGCCGACCTTTGCTAAGGTCTTTGAACGGTGCATTCTGGAAAGATTGCAAAGGATACCAGAAGTCACACAAGCGATCCCCAGGCACCAATTCGGCTTTCTCAAAGGACATGGCACCCCCGAGCAACTTCACCGTGTAGTGGACTTCGTCGTGGATGGATTTCAAAGAAGGCAATATACGGTGGCTGCCTTCCTGGACATCCAGCAGGCCTTTGATAGGGTCTGGCACCAAGGGCTCCTATCAAAGGTCAAGGAACTGCTGCCTCCTCAACTGTTCGAGTTAGTCAGAAGCTACCTCAGCGATCGAACCTTCCAAGTGGTGCAGGATGGAGTAGCCTCAACTACCAGGAGGATAGCTGCCGGAGTTCCGCAAGGTAGTGTACTGGGCCCTACACTATATAACTTGTTTGCGCACGATGCCCCACTTCATCTGAGCTCAAGAAGCGTGTGTGTAGCGACATATGCAGACGACACTGCAATCCTTGCAAGGTCCAGCTGCGTCTACAGTGCCACGGACAAACTTCAGATACTCCTGAAGAGGTTTGAAAACTGGGCCTGTAGATGGAATGTGGCCATCAACACAGACAAGTGTGCGGTGGTCACATTCGCCTTGAGAAGAGACACATGTCCAGGGGTCTTTCTTTATGGTCAGCTGTTGCCGCAACGCGAGGAGCACACATACCTGGGACTGGTCCTGGACAAGAGGCTGACGTTCGCGTCGCACATCAAAAAGACAAGGGCCAAGTTGGAAAACACTGCCAGGCGTCTAAGCTGGCTAACTTGCCCGAAGTCGAAGCTGAGTATTAGGTGCAAGACTCGCCTTTACCAGTCCCTGCTAGCACCGATTTGGCAATATGGAATGGCAATATACGGCAGTGCGGCCAGGACGCATTTGAATCGAATTCAAGCGTTTCAGGCGAAATTTCTCAGACGTATCACTGGAGCGGAGTGGTACATAAGAAATGCCGACATACGCAGGGAATTGCAAGTCCCTGCAATCGGAGACGCCGTGAACACCTTAGCTGCCAGACACAGAACCAGACTTCGGAGTCACCCAAACCCGCTGGCCAGGAGGATGAGCTGGACTAGGACCAGGAGACGCCTGAAGAGGGTCATAATCCGGGAGCTGCCAACCCGGCGTTTAAACTAATTTTTAATTAACATTGATACATATTCGATACATAAAATTGTTAAATAATAATAGATATGTAGCCAAATAAGTTTAGCAGCAAACTTGCATACAACCAAATAAACAAACAAAAAAAAAAAAAAAAAAAAAAACCATCAGATCTAGGTTGATCCAAAGCATACACCCTTTCAAAGAATCCTGTTCCGAAATAAGGTAGAAGATACCGAGACTTCGAATTACAAACAGTTACCTTCGGGATCAATTTCCTCGCTATTCGAGTGCTGCAATAGCTAGCAGAGGATGCCCTAAGTCCATTTTCAAAAGCCAGCATCACATGTACGACGATGACGTTCTAGCTGGGGCGAATTCCATTCATGAACCCCAAGGTTCTGTTTCATAAGCCATGCTAACATGATGAGAACGAAAGTGAACAGCATTGGTGTTGTAGTTGAGCAGTAATTAATAATTCGAAAACTTGGAAATCGCTCTAAGGTTAGGTTAAGGATGCCTCTATAAAAACTATAAAAGTTTCCTTCCAATTGTCAGGAAAGAACGCTAACTTAAGAGACAATTTAAATGCTTTGACAAAGGACTACATAACGCATTGTCACAGTTTCTCAATACACAACTAGGCACAAAATCGGGACCAAAAAAAAAAGGATGGCTTGAGGGATTTCAGGTTCCGAAGAACACCATCCTCTCCGATTGTGGGTATAAAAATGCAGTTCGAATGCGAAAGTGAATATTTATACAAGGACGTAGAATCGAAACTAATAGAAAAGTAAGTAGACTGGAAAAATTTTGAAAATAGGTTAGCATAATCAAGCTCTGAGGAAGCAGACTCAGATTTAAGATGAAGACGGGAAGGGAAAAGCTGCAATAAATTGCAGCCAAAAGGCTTTGAGGTCACGAAAGCATTTGTCTGAAATTCACCTGTACATCGAATGCCCATTTGAGTATTCAGTTACAGAACAAAGAATCTATGGTATTGTTGAGTGTAATTGTAGGAGTTCTTAAAAAGCACACGATTTTTAGAAAAACACAAGGGAATGTATTGAATTCGCGCGACGGAGGAAACGATCAAAACAAAGATTGAGCGAGAATAAATAAAAGTAGGTTGTGTGATTGTTCGCGTTATGCAGGACGCTTGCACAGAGAACAATAATAAGCCGCATGCAGCAATAAGCGGTACACGCACAGCACAGAAGAAAAAGGCAAGGCGAATAGGAAAATAATTAAGTCCAATTAAATTATCAGAGATAAAAGTCACTGTCTTTATTTGAAATGATTCAGATGTTATTGGTAAATAGCGAGCACCAAAACACTGATCAATTACCAAAAATTGGATTTAGGATTTCACAGTGAAAACTTTGAGTAAAGGTGGAGCGATAGGAAATACATCCGATTCAAAGCATTAATTTATAACTTTTTTCTAAAAAGCGACAGCTACCTGCAAGTATACCTCAAGGAACTTGCGACGCTTCTTGCCAAGATCAAAGTTCCAGTTCAAGACCCTTCTCCCCGATGTCTGAAGATCCCACCGATTTGTTAACCCTCACTCCTGGCCATTTCTTGATTGGAGGGCCGTTGCTTTCCACAGCTGAGCCTAAGATAAAAGGCGAAGCCAAGTCGATACTGAATAATTAGCAACATTTGAAGGCCCAACATCAGCAGTTTAGTGCGCGGTGGAAAGAGGAGTATCTCAAAGAACTCCACAACCGCAACAAATGGCAATTTCCGACCTGAAATATCCAAATCGACGATATGGTTGTAGTCAAGGAGGACAATTTGCCATCGAACGAGTGGCGGCTCGGCAGAATTGTTTCTGTTTCCCCGGAGCCGACGACCGAGTTCGAGTGATCGAAGTCCGTACGGCCCGCGGTACAATAAAACAGCCCGTGCATAAGGTCATTCTTCTCCCTGTGGGGAGCAAGGAACCAGCTGTTTCCAGCAATTAATATATTTTGTGACGGTCTGCCGCCCAGTTCCCCAGGTAGCTCAGGGACGGCCAGATTCCGCCTAGTAGTCCAAGTGGTAGCTGTAAGAGAGATTCCCCGATTCCCAGTAAGAACAGTGGAGAGAATTCGGTAACTTAAGTAGGTTTCGTGGTTTATTCAATGCTCCTTTGTATAGAGTTGAATAGATGGATCTTGGTTCGAACGCCCCGACAGGTCAGTTCGGGCCGGGGTACGTCGGCAGTCTCGGACGGCCAGTCCAGAGGGGCGATGGACCCGGGAGAAAAGAGAAGAGAACAGGTGTGGGAGTCTTCCCGAACGGACTCAAAAAAACCTCAAAGAGAGAAAGAGAGAGAGAGAGAGCGGACTCGAAAGTCTTCAGAGAGGATTCGCGGTGGACCCGGAAGTCTTCGGTTTGCGGGAGAGACAGCGGGCGGGCTCGCAAGTCTTCAGAAAGAGAGAATTCGGCAAACCGAATTCGATGCCGCGACTCGCAAGTCTTTCGACAATGTATTGCAACCCAAATCCTAAGATTCTGGTCGCCCAAAAAGTAACTTTGGCTGCTGACTACTAGGAGTGTGCTACTAGAGGCTTACCGCTCCCGATCGCCGTCGGCTGCTAAGTGCCTTCCTATGGCCAGCGGCCCGCCTTATACAGGGTCTGGCGCGTTCCAGTAAGCCCGCCGCGATCGGCTTTTTCCTTTTCTTTTCCCTTCCAGTGTGCCCCCGGCCGTTAGTGTGGCCCTTTCTTGGCGCGCGCGCGGATTTAACTCAAATTCAAATCCACTTCCTTTATATACATTTTATTTACAAGTTTATTTGTGCGCGGCACGCTCCACGCGTCACACCCAACTCCCTTGGCCCGCGTCACCGCTGCTGCTGCCGCCACGTGCCGCTGCCTTAGTATATCTCGTTAAATTGCTACGTGTAATATAGTTATATATAGGCTTTTTGAATGGTTGATGCTGAATGAGTGCAAGGTTAGAATCAGGGATTAGAGTGACCCCCCCGCCCCCTATGTATCGATGTATCGAGATGGTCTCTAATGGGTATCGATGTCTCGTGATTGGGTTCGGGCGATAATTCCACGTACGGTTTCGTGTCTCCAATGTGTGCCCGCCTTATTTACCGTGTTTCTTAGTTTTTTAACGTCACTATTACGGGTGAGATAAATTCCACTATCCTCCATGGGCCGTCGTACCTTGGCGCTTGCTTTGCGTTGAATTTCAGTACTGCGTTTGATAGGTGGTGTGTCTTTCATAGCACCCAGTCGCCAATCTTCGGCCTCCATTCCCTCTTTCTTAGATCGTAGCGTGCCCTTTTGTTGCTGAGCCGCGCCGATCATATTTCCAATTGCGCCCTTCCTTTGTTCTTCCATGCGCCTCCACCGGTCTTCGACCGTTTCTTCCTGGATTCCCGACCCTTCGGTGGCCTTTTCAAATACTGCCCCTGGTAGCCGTAATTCCCTACCCAGTATTTACTGTGCGGGACTATACTTTGTTTTCTCCGGGATGCTACTATTGAATGCCAACATTAACTCTGGTAGTTGATCGTCCCATTTCGTTTGGTTCTCCCCTGTTATCTGGGCAATCATTGTTTTGACTGTTCGGTTCGCTGTCTGTCGGGTTTTCGTGCGGTGTATAGGGTGCCGTGAATTGATGTTTTGTACCCCATCGTTCCATCGCCTGTTTTGTCTTCCTTCCCGTGAACTTGACCCCGTTGTCTGATACCAGAACTTTCGGTGCTCCGAACCTCGCCAGTATCCGCTCCCGAAACGACTTTAGAAATGCTTCCGCCGTTGCTTGCCGGATTGCCGCCAGCTCCACCCACCTCGAGTATTTGTCGATCATCACCAGCAACACCAAGTTTTCATGTGTCGTCCGTGGTAATGGCCCCACGAAGTCAACGCATACTGTCTCCCACGGTGCCTCTGCTATTTGCGTTAGCATCTTCCCGGCTGCTTTCTGCTGCGAGACCTTGTACTTCCGGCAACTGACGCATGCCCGCACAAACTTCATTGTGTCCCTGGTTAATCCGGTCCAAAAATACCTTGCTTTTATTCTTTTTATGGTCTTGAATATTCGCCTCCGCCGCGCTATGGTTTTCTCTCATGATCTGCGGTATTTCGCCCGGGGTTGCGCACAGCTTCCACCGCTGCTGGTCTCTCTTCTGTTCACCCCGCTTGTATAACCGTCCCTCCGATATCTGGTACTCCTCACTATGTTGTTCTCCTTGTAGCTCCTCCATCCTCTGCCTTATCCAGTCGTCCTGGTGTCTCAATCCCTTGACTTCCACCCGTGGTAGTCTCGATAGGGCATCCGCTACCACGTTGAGTTTCCCCTTCTTATACTGCACATCGAATTGGTACGGATGTAAACCCAGCGCCCACCTGGCGACTCTCCCTGCCGGGCTCTTGATCGAGTTCAGACACTTCAGCGCCATATGATCTGTTACCACCATAAAGGGATATCCCTCGAGATACATCTTATACTTGTCGATGCCTCAATAAATGGCCAGGCACTCCTTCTCCGTCGCGCTGTATTTTTGCTCCGTCTTATTTAACCTCCAGCTTGCGAATGAGATCACATGTTCCCCATCCTCTGCCTCCTGCGTCAAGACTGCTCCTAATCCGAAATCGTTCGCATCTGTTTGGAGTTTGAATCGCCTCGAGAAATCTGGGCATGCCAAAACTGGTGCCTGTGTCAAGCTTTCCTTCAGGCCGTCGAACGCGTTGGTACTTTGCCTCCCGCAGCTGGTCTAGGATAAAGTTCATCCGTGGTACTGGATATGCGTCCTTCTCGGTCTTGTCATTTAATAACCCATAATCGATGCACATCCGCCATTCGTTGTTTTTTTTTCCTGACCAGCACCACGGGTGCACTATATGGACTCCTTGACCTTTCTATCAACCCTAGGGACAATAACTCGTTCACCTGTTCATCGATAATTGCCTGCTGCTTTGGGTTTCTTGGGTAGTACCTCTGTTTCATTGGCTTATCGTCTGTTAGGTATATCTTGTGCATCTGCTACCTCCATTGCCTCGTTGTCGCTGCTCCCTGCCTCTTTTATCTCCGGCTCGAGATGCCCGCAACGTAGAGTGCTCCGTGCCTTTGCCAAGAAATCCATCCCCAACAAAATGCCCCCTGCCACTTATGACATGATCATGAATGATGTTTCGATCCGTGCTCCTCCGAATCTGATCTCGGCGTGAAACTCTCCTACCGCATGCTGCGTCCCTCGGATCTGGCATTTGATGCGTGGCCTGAGCTGCCAGTTTTAGTTGCTCAGGCCTTACGCGTTTCCCGTCGGCGCCCAACAGCATTGTATAGTTCTTATTCCGTTCTTCCCGCAGACCCAACAGAACAGCCTTGGTGGGTTGCCACAATTGCGTGCTGCGTGCCCCGTGCCACCGCATCTAAAGCACATCTCTTTCTTTATCTGTTGCTGTTGTACCAGTCGTATTGCGCCCTCCGCGGCTTCGATTTCCTCTACCTCCTCTGCCAATTTCAGGAACTCCTTTAATGTGCTAAGCCCGTTCCTCCGTGTGTACAACTTTATTTTGCTCCTGCAATTTTTATACACCCTGTCCAATTTTTCGCCTTCGGAAAGCTTCGTGAACCGCATCAACTTCCGTAATTCGGTTGCGTATTCCCTTACTGGTTCGTTTTCCCGTTGCCTCATCTGGCCGATTTGTTGTTCCAGCTGTTCTTCGTACCTCGGTGGAAGGAAGTACTCTCGTAACTCCTCCTTTAACTGATCCCAGGTCCTGATCTCTTTTGGCGTGGTGTTCCACCAATCCGCTGCGAGTCCCTCCTGGATGAATGGCATGGTTTGGATCAACTGGTCCACTGCCATTTCGTACCCTCTGGCCCACTGTTCTATCTTCTCCAAGAGCTCCAGTGGGTTTAATGTTCCCTGGTACCTTATCCCCCATCCTCGCACCCGGTCAATAATCTCTGTTTCCACCTTCCTCCCCGGTTTCTCCTTCCTTGGGCTCTTCATGTCGCCCTCCAACCCGACCGTTAGGGCTCTTGCGGGGCTTTTTTCTTCTCTGTACCTCTCTGCCAAGGTTGCCAGTCTCTGTCTTATGCTTTCTGTATGATCCGTCTTCTTACAGAATGCCGACAGTTCTTTCCTTAAGTCTACCAATTTCCCTGCTTGGTCTAAACTGAATTCCTCCGCGTACTCGGCCAGCTCGGCTTTTGTTGCCATGTACACCCAGCTGGACATGCTCTCCTGGTCTCGAGTTTCTCTTACTACCACTCTTCCTGTTCGGGTGCCAATGTGACGGTCTGCCGCCCAGTTTCCCAGGTAGCTCAGGGACGGCCATAGTCCGCCTAGTAGTCCGAGTGGTAGCTGTAAGAGAGATTCCCCGATTCCCAGTAAGAAGAGTGGAGAGAATTCGGTAACTTAAATAGGTTTCGTGGTTTATTCAATGCTCCTTTGTACAGAGTTGAATAAATGGATCTTGGGTACGCTGCTGCCTGGTCGTCGGTGCTTCGGAACGCCCCGACAGGTCAGTTCGGGCCGGGGTACGTCGGCAGTCTGGGACGGCTAGTCCAGAGGGGCGACCTGTCGCAGCACCGATGGCTGCAAGACGTGTGGAGGGGACCACCACACCCTGCTGCACATGCAGGAGGAGCGGCTTCCCCGTCCCTTATCGCCGCTAGAATAAGCTCGACCATGTCCGGGACCACCCCCGGCTGCCAAGGAGCCAGGGCGTCCGGCGGCCCCCACTCCATATTCGTCCTTGGCTGCGTACCTGCAGCAGAAGGTTGTCCACATGCTTGCGTGTTGCTCGACACCGGAACGATGAACTTTGAGATGGGGGCCATGATTGTCGCTGGCGGCCGCATATCGGCTACCCATACGCAGGCAGCAGAGGACGAGGTCTACACGGCGACCCTTCTTCCGTCTCCGGAGTACGCAGTCAGGAGTGATCCTGCTGTTAGAGCGACAGTGTGGGAGCGAGCGCTACCCTTGAGCTTACACTCTTGCTGGCGCCCTGCGCTCTTGTTCTTGGGTTCTCTCCCGGTCCCGTCTTCCAGAGAGTCACCCCGAGGTCACGAGCCAATTTTGTTCCCAGTAATAGTTGTTCCTAGTAATTGTTAGTGCAAATAAATAGAACTATGTGAATTCGAGCTCGCCGCCTTCGATTATTTTTTCGGTTTCGGATTTTTCATCAGTGTCATCCAGCCCCAGCGAGCGACCACGACGACCGCCACCGACTAGCCGGCTCATCTGTGAGGAACTCCTGTTCACAGGCATTTGATCCTGCGCAGACAACGTTGGAAAAACTGGGTTTTGCAGAGATCTCGAGCGACCATCGCACTGCGGTTGCGCCCATAGGCCAATAATAAAAAAAAAATTTTTTTTGTATTTATTTTTTGGATTTTTTTTTATTTATGGTAAACTCGTTTTGTCTCGAAATATAATGAGACATTAAAAAAAAATGCAGAGAGAGACCAACTGTTAATTTTTTGCAGTTATGTTTGTTTTTGGAGTTATGTTTGCTTTTCGTCACAACAAAATTGCATTTCGAAGTGGTCAAACGTTTGCTAAAAGGCTCCGATTTTAATCATTTAAAATGAATTTTAGAGTTATATGTTTTTACTTTAATAAACTGACACAAATATAACCAAAATTGCTTTTGCGACTAACTAAAATCAGTTGATATGATTATTTTGTGATGCACGGGGTCATTACTTGCCAAAGAATTCTCAATTTTTAAATTTAAGTCCGAATTTTCGATATAGCAAAGCAAAAAAGTTGCACCTTTGCCTCAACTGTTTCCGCAAGGGACATTGTTTGCAGCAATGCAAGCCGACTCACTGCAAATATTGTCGCATGAAGCACCATTCATTATTACACATGAACCATGACCCATACGCAACATCCAAATCATTTCCATCTCCATCATGCGATCCATCCTCGAGCTCTCAGCTATTACCACCTACATCATCAGTATTATATCATCATGTTCCATACATCATCGCATTCTGATCATAATTTACTAAGCCTAAAATATTTAATTAGTTTATTACATAAACAAAACCGAAAAAACTTGGTGGCAAGATAATTTAATAGGCGTATCAACGAGACGAAAAATAGGACTTGGTCGATCGATTTTCAAATTGCGAGTGCCCTATTTCACATTATAATAACTCTTATGAACTAACTTAACGAAGGTTGGCGATGACGGGGCGAATTCGAAAATAGAGCGAGAGAACTTTATTGTGCTCCCGCCTTCGCCCTAAGCTAGCTTACACTAAACTTCAAATTTTTCCCTACAATTTACAAATATATCTAAAATCATCCAATACCGGCCCCGTTGAACGCCTCCTATGGCTTCAACATACTGGAAGCGGAGCCAGCTTGTGAATGGCCCTCCGGAAGACAGCTCCATCGCTCCTCCTAACGTCGACGACCCTGACCATTCCGTCCAGCACTGCGTGCGTCGCGACGATCCTCCCTAGGAACCGATGTTGAGGCGGCAGGTTGTCCTCTGTCACGACGATAAGCTGTCCTTCCTCGACGTTGTCCTCCTGTTGGTGCCACGTCCCAGGACATACTCCCGGGACCATCACCGCCAGAACATTTGCCTGACTGACGAGAAAAGCCATCGCCGCAAGCAGCTGAGACCCGTCTGATCCGGGGTCCGGAGTGCTGGAGGACTGTCCCCAGCTGTTCTGCGTTGAGGAGCGCGCTGCCCATCGCTCGTAGGAGTAGGTGCTTTGCAGGTTTGACACTTGCCTCCCATAGTCCGCCCATGTGCGGAGCCCGAGGGGGTGATGCGAATTCGCGAATCGCGTCCGCCTGCTCCTCAAGCCTTTCGCGAAGAGAATTTTTCCAATTTCTATTTGATACTCGTGTTTTTGAATTATTTCGACAATTATACTAATTGCTTCATTACATTCAGTCGGTGACAGAGTTTTTTCAAAAACTATACTCCTGTCTTTGCATTTTCTTATAAAGCGGAACATGTAAGCGAACACTCTAAGCAGTTTGAGGTGTGACGAGAATCCCTCGATGACGTCTAGCAAATCGGAAGTTTGCACAGCAGCAGTCAGTCCGACCGCATTCTTCCTTGCTTCCTGACTCAAGACTTCCTCATCCAGCTCAAAATGGGCTTTTTTGGCCCAGTTCTCTTCTTCGTCCTTTAGAAACTCTGGTTCTGTGAACCAGATTGACTGCCCAATTTCTTTGACGTCACAAGCTCTAGAAACTATATCTGCTGGGTTCTGCTTTGTTGGAACATGCCGCCAAGTAGCTTCTCCTGACCATTCTTGAATCTCCGCAACCCTGTTCGAAACGAATGTCGACAACGAAGAGGGATGAGATCGGATCCAATTAAGAGTAACTTCCGAATCCGATCAGTATACTATTCGCTGTATAGGGACGTTTATTAACGGTTTAATTCTTTGGCAGAGATCTGCGTGAAGGTGAGCGGCACATAACTCAAGCGTTTTGGGAGCGTTTTGGTCTTGAGCGGCGCTACTTTCGACTTTGAAGTCAACAAGGACACTTTATAACCTTCTGCAGATTTGCTACGAATATATACGCACGCTCCATAAGCTCTCATGGATGGGTCGGCAAAGGCATGTGACTGCACCGGTGACATCGGATCGGTATGCACAAACCGAGGAATAGCTATCTCGTCTAATTGAGACAGGGTGCTTTTCAGCATATTCCACGCTGTTTCCAAATGTAGAGGAATTGACTCATCCCAGTCTAACTAATTAAGCCATAGGATGTAATAGGATCTTTCCTTTGATTATAATGGGACTTAATAAGCCGAGGGGGTCAAACAGCTTGGATGTTACCGATAAAATGTTCCGTTTTGTCGCTCGGAGATCCATGACCGAATTGTCAATCTTGAACTTGAAGGCATCTTCGCGAGGCAACCACAATATTCCTAACGCCTTAGTTGACTCTGAATCCGAGATGGGTATTGACTTAACTGTGCTCTCAGAAGCAGTGACCTCGGACGAGTTTGAAAACCACTTTGTCAATTCAAAACCTGCCGTTTAAAGATCCTGAGACACTTCGGATTTAATTGCTTGTAGCTCCTCTATGCATGCAGCATCAGTTAGCATGTCATCGACGTAAAAATCGGATCCAATTACGTTGGCAGCTCTAGGGAATGAAAGTTTCGCAGATTCACTCAACCTTTTTAAACACCGAATAGCCCAAAAAGGTGCTGGTCCAGTACCATGTAACGGTGTTGAGCTTATATAATCACAAGGATTCAGATGGGTCTCTTCTCCACACTATGAGTTGAAACTGCCTATCCGCCTTATAACCATTACCTGGCGATACATCTTTTTTACATTAGCGGTCAGGGCGTACCTGTGCAGACGGAAGCGGAGTAGAGTGGAGTAAAACTCTTCTTGCATTGTAGGCGACATATGACCCAAGGCGAGATATTCTTCCATGAATTCCAAGTACATGGTCTTCAGGTCAGGATCTCGAGACAACCTTCTCTAAAGCGACAAAAACCGCCGTTTCGCAACCTCGAAGGAATTAGGTTTAGATTTAAACGGCAGTCTTACTTCGAACCGATGATGGCAATACCTAAGTAGTCTTCCTATAATCGTCTTCACATAACTTGTTTTTATGGAGTTGGCATTTCCTCTAGTGGCCAAAATTTCTGTTAAGTGGTGTCAATCGACGCTAACGGCTCTTCACTACAACTGAAACTATTCACATCTAGTTTCGGGACTGACGATTTATATCTCCCCGAGACAACCCAACGAAGAAGGGTCTTTTGAAGAGTTGGATAGTCAGGACCTAGTCTAATTTGACCAACAGCTAATAATTCGAATTATTCGGCTCCAATTAGCATATCAATTTTTTGTGATTTATAAAAATAGGGGTCTGCTAATGGTAGGTTCTTCGGGATCTTCCAATCGCTGGCGTTCACCGATTGATCGGGATGATAGCCGGAGATCGATTTCATGATCCAGAAATCGAAGGAAAACTCACTACCATTTATTCGCGACTTCACCATCGTGTGCACCTTTTTATTAACTTGAGAATTGGACTCTCCAACACGACTCCTCTCTACCAATTTGTAAGCGGTTCGTCAGTTCATCCGTTACAAAATTCGTTTGAGCCCAGAGTCCAGAAGTTTTCGGGCTAAAACGTATTCACCGCTTTTAGTGCTTACGATTGACGTAGCCAAAATCACCCTATCCAATGACGTGGCATGCATAACATGTAACGTGGAAGGCTGATCTTGAGTAAAAGGAGGAGAAATACTCTCCTGAGGAGGTGGCAACGCTAAATTGCTATCAGGCACTGTGTATTTGTGGAGCAGAATATAGTGTGATCGGTCACAAGCTCGACACTTCTTGCTTTTGTATTTCGACACAGTATGGCCATTTCGCAGGCAATTGATGCATAAGGAGGCAGACTTGACAAACTCAAACTTTTGCATTACAGAGAGACTCTCAAACGGGCTGCGATTTTGTAGCGAATGATCTGCTGCATTCCAATAGCTACAAGTTTGCTGAGGCTTGCTGTTGGAGGAGGTACACGAAAATTAGCTACGATTATTTGCTTTGCTTAAAGGTACTTTTTCTTACTTCGGCTTTGTCGATTCTTCAGCTGATAAATACTGATATCGGCGATTTAACATTTTTTCGAAATCGGACCAAAGCGGCAATTTCTCATAATCGAGCTGTTCCTCCCATTTTTGTTTGGTTACTGGGTCGACTCTATTTAATACCGAATATATCAACATTGCATTCGAAATCTTTGTGTCATTTCTTATCGATAACAGAGAACCGTAAATCGATCGAAACGATAAGATTTCTCAAGGAATATGCAGACTGATGCGATATTTTCGGAAGACTGAATAATGTTGAACTATTATTCATAAAGATGAGGCACTCGTTATCGTAAACCTTTTTAAAACATGCCATTGCCTTTTCGTAATTGCTATCGGTGACTTGGTAAGCTTTAATTGTACCTAAAGCTTCACCAGAGAGACATGAAATTAAATGGTTAAATTTTTCGATAACTGGAATGCTTGCATCTTTATGAACCAAAGTTTCGAAGAGGCTAATAAAGTTTTTAAATTCCGAATAATTACCACTGAATTTTGGTAGTGCTAAATTCGGAAGACGAACACGAGTTGGTGCTACAGCAACTGCTCCCAGAGTATCGCTACTGGTTGCAGTCTGTAAGGCAACTAATAGCGAAATTAATTTTGCCTTCATCACTATACTAAGTTCTTCCAACTCTTCGCCATATTCGTCGTTACTATCTAGGTGTTCTATTTGTTCTTGTAATTGAGTTACCTTATAAATTGAAGCATTTATGTTTTCTTCCTCCAAAATCGGAATCGATCCCTGTTCCAACCGCTCGTTTAATCGGCGAATAGTTCTGACCCGACTTTGGAGCTTGCCTTTTAAATCCTCTAGAGGAATTTATTTTTCGTATCAAAACTCATTTTTTAATTAATTAATTTAATTATTAACTTAAGAACACTGGTCGAAATAATTTAATCAGAACGACGACAAATAATAATAATTAACAGTGACTTTTGAATCAACCGTATGAATTTATCAACAAAATTAATTTTAATTTAATAAAGAATTAATTTATGTTTTTCTTCGAATAGTTTATTTATATTTTTTCTGATCAAGACGAGAAAATTATTAAAATTGAAAATCAAATCACAGAGTATCAATATTAATAGTGGATGCAACGAGAGAGAGGGGAAAGAGGGCGACAGTGATTGCAATATTACACACAATAAATAATAAATAAATGTTGCGTCCATGAGCGGTTCAATTTTATGTGTATATATATAATATGGTTTAAACAATTTATAATTTAATAAATTATTCATGCAAATCTAGCACTACTATGGATACGGATGTGCCAAGAATTAAAGCGAGGTGCAATATTTCAGCACAAGACAATAAACAATTAATTTGTCTCCAACTCAAGCCTTTAATTTTTTGCACAAATACCTCTGATCCTGACGTATATAAATATATATATGATATACATACATATATATATTATTGTTTCCCGGGGCGCGTTTATTGTGATATAATTAATAAAATAGTCGTGTCGGTCGCGAAATCTGCATCTGTCCTGCATCTAATTGCTGCCATCACCGAAGGATCTACCTTTGAGGAAAGTGGCAGCTGGAGTAGATCCTTCGGTGATGGCAGCAATTAGATGCAGGACAGATGCAGATTTCGCGACCGACACGACTATTTTATTAATTATATCACAATAAACGCGCCCCGGGAAACAATTATTGCACTAACTGCACTTTTATATATATATATGTATGTGCCACTGTCATTTTTATTTTGTTGCCACTTTAATTCTTATCTTGTTCACCCGGGAGCGTCATGAAATATTTAATTAGTTTATTAAATAAACAAAACCGAAATAATTTGGTGGCAATATAATTTAATAGGCGCATCAATGAGACGAAAAATAGGACTTGGTCGATCGATTTTCAAATTGCGAGTGCTCTGCTTCACATTATAATAACTCTAATGGACTAACTTAACGAAGGTTGGTGAAAACGAGGCGAATTCGCAAAGAGAGCGAGAGAACTTTATTGTGCTTCCGCCTTCGAGCTAAACTAGCTTACACTAGACTTCAAAATTTTCCCTACAATTTACAAATATATTTAAAATCATCCAACAAAGCCGTCTGCCACAAAGCCACAAATATTTTGCTGATCGACTACGTTTTACTTTCAACTGCTATTACCTACGTAAGAAATAGAATTGGAGCATTTATGCATTGCCGATCAATTTTAGATTCGGCCTCTCAGCTAAACTTCATAACCTCTCGCTTAGCTAGCCAACTAAATTTGAATCATAGAAGATCGCTAACTTCGATTTCTGGGATAGGAGAAGCTTCCATTGTCTCTGATAAGACTGTCGATATTCTTGCGCTATCACGGGATGCAAGCTATCGTGCGACATTCACAGCGGTTGTGACTCACAGTATTACTGATTACACAGTGCGACAAAATTCAACGTTTTTTTCTGTATCTTGAATGAGGCAAACCTTTTCTTATATTGGTCTATCATATCAATTGAATAACGCGCGCACGCCCGCTTTGTCCCGGGCTTTACCGCAGCTACAAGGCGCGCGCGCGCGCGTTTTTCAATTGCATATCATTAGTCGATTAAAAATGTTTCCGATGAACGACCACTTGGTCATCATTTTATAAGTATTTAGCTGTATTTTGCGAAAAGAACTAAGTTTCTAGCACATCTTGCCACCGAGTTATATTACTGTTAAGTAGGTCAGAAACAGCGTTTTTGCAAAGAACTGATGTGATAGACAAATTTTTGCTTGCAGATTCGGATTCCGGGATCTATAAGAAAAGGTTTGCCTCATTTGAGATACAAAAAGCGTGTTGCACTGTGTTATCAGCCCCATTTCAATATAAATGCAACATCATGGAGGATAAGACAAAACAATTCGCTCGCTGATCCTCATTTCAATCAATCACAACGAATTGACCTTTTACTTGGCGTTGGGTTGTTTTTCAAAATAATTTCAATGGGACAAATTCATTTCGGTAGAACTTTGCCAACTCTTCAGAACACCAAACTTGATCAGATAGTGTCTGAAGGGTTATCATCGAGCATGTCAACTCATAAGTCGGTTAGCAACTTTTCACTGAAAATTGCACTGGACTTGAAAACGGCCAACACTCCTGTCTCCTCTCTTGTCCACTTCCGAATTTGAGTCTGGGTGTTTCTTATTGCCTGGCTCGTCATCGTTTCAAGAGTTTGAAAGCTAAACTAAATAGAAACCCAGCCCTGAAAGCTCAGTATTTAGAATTTTTGAAGAAGTATATCGATCTAGGTCACATGTCTCTTGTAGCAAAGGGACCACCAGAATCACAATTCTTTTTGCCCCACCATTGCGTACATAAGCAGGAAAGCACGAGTACGAAGCATCGTGTTGTTTTTGAGGGATCTTCTAAAACAACTTTTGGTAGCTCTCTGAACGACTTACCTCTGTGAGGATCAACAATTCAACAAAAAATCTTCAATATACCCCATCGCTTTTGATTTTTTTAAAGTTGCCCTTTGTGGAGATATTGTGGAGACATTTTGCGGTACATCCTTTGGAGAGAGAACTCAACGGTAGAGTTCAGTGTTTTAAATTGAACACGGTGACTTATGGAAACAAGCTGCTTTCTTGGCTTTAAGGGCCATCCATCAACTCTCTTACGATGAGAGCAAAAATTTTTTTATTATTATTATTATTTACAGTTAGACGGAAATTATAAATTTACGCTTAACTTATATGTTTAAGCTATAGCTGCTGGGGCCTTAAGCTTATTCGAGGTTAGATTTAGTATCTTTATGTCTTTATGTACATAGTATAGTTTTAGTTGTTGGAATGGATGTTTATGTACAGTGGTTTGTTTTTTGGTATTATTACATAGGGTTTAGGATATAAGTTAAATTAAATAGTAAAGATTTGTTTCTTTGAGAAATTCTATTGTTTTGTTTACATTATTGTAGGATGTGATTTCTTCTATAGTTGTTCCAAGGTGTTTGCTTCTACGACTGTGGTGTAAAGGGGAGTCTAATAGGATGTGGGGAATGGTAAGGGTTATGTTGCAATTGGGGCAAAGTGGAGGGGGGGATTTGTCTAGGATATAATTGTGAGTTATCCTGGTGTGTCCGAGTCTGATTCTGCTGAAAATCTTAAAGTCTGTATGTGAGGTGTTATTGATAATTTCCGGAGTGGCTTTTAGGTGGCTAATTGATTTGTAGTACGATGATGTTTTTGTTAATGTGGTTTCGTTTAGTATTAGTAAGTTCTGTTTGATGTGTTCATTTATATCTGATGGGTTGTAGTTGCGTTCGGTGATAAGAGGAAAGTTGTGTGTGTTTTTTGATGTTATGTCTGCAAGGTCATTTCCTTTTATCCCGCTGTGTCCGGGGATCGAAAGCAGTGTCAGTTTGTCCGTTTTGTATTTTCCTATTATGTTACGAATAGAGTTTGTGTAGTAGTTTTGGTTGTTTGTGTTGTTAATTGCTTTTAGAGAGGATAGAGAGTCGGAACATATAACGTATTTTCCTCTATTTTGGCTAGCATAGATGCATGCGGCGAGGATTGCCGCAATTTCTGCTGTAAAAATGGAAGAGAATTCAGGGAGCATTTTGAATAGAATTATTTCGGTATCAGTTGTGACACTATATGATACGCCTATTGGTGACTTGGAGCCATCGGTGTATAAAAATGTACGGTTTTCCATTGAATTTAAGATTTCCCTAAATTTTTGTTGATAGGCAACTGAGGGTGTGTTTGATTTGTTTACAGAACTTAAGGTAGTGTTGGTGATTGGCTGTTGGTTTAGCCAGTGGGGTGTTTTTTCTTTTTTGCTGGTAATTGGGGTGAGAGAAATATTTAATTTGTTACAAAGATGAATAGTGTTAAAGAGGGAGGAGGGTATTTTTGGTACTTTTTTTGATTTAGTGATATTCTTATGTATTTGTTCAACAGGTGAGAGTTTTGAGTTTAAGATAATTTTAAAGCTTTTTTGGGTAGCGTGTATGTATCTGAACTCTAGGGGGGTTATATTAGCTTCAATTAAGAGATTATTTGTTGGTGTTGTGCGGTGAGCAGAGAATGCATATCTAATGGCTGTATGGTAGATAGTTTTTATCTTGTTTAGGGTGGATTTTGCAGCTATTCCATATAGGTGTATTCCATAGTCAATTTTGGTCATTAGAATGGTTTTTAAGACATAGAGAATTGTGGAAGTATGGGTATCGAACCTGTTGTTGGATAGACATTTGATTATGTTAAGCCTTTTTGTGAGTTGTAAAGTTAGGTTTACGATGTGGTTGTTCCATTTGTATTTCTTATTTATTGTGATTCCTAACAATTTTAGTGCGTCTACGTTATGCAATGGCATATTGTGTGTTTGAAGTGAAAAGTTGCAGTTTCTTTTCCTGCAAACATGTAAGTGTTAGCATTTGGTTTCTGATAGAGAGGCTCCTGAGTATTCACACCATCTTTGGATTTCTCTAAATAGTGGATCTAGATTGAGGTTATTGTTTTTTTATTTAATTTGTACATAATGGTGTAGTCGTCAGCGTAGGCGGTAAATTGGCAGTTATTTTGTCTGCTAATTATTTTATTAAGTTTGTTGTAGGCTATGACAAAAAGGATAACCGACAAGGGTGAACCTTGCGGTATTCCGTTGTCTAATGGTCGGGTATTTGAGAAGATTTTGTTGGTAAGGACTGTTATTTTTCTATTGGTAAGGAAGTTGAATATGTATCTTGCTATAGTTGGTCCTATTTTCCAGGCTTTGAATTCATCCATAATGGAGTGGATGCCTACCCTGTCGAAGGCTTTGGCGAAGTCTAATGAGATAATGGAGATGTGGTTTTTGTTTGATAGGGAGGAAGTAATCTGGTAATCTAGCATAGCTAGAGAATCAGATACTGATTTTCCCTTTTTGAATCCCAATTGAAGGCTATCCAACAGCTTGCCGTTTGTAGCTAGCCACCAAAGCCGTTTCGAAATGATTTTATCTAAAACTTCATAGGGTAGCTGATACGATCGCGGCCGGGGGTTTTACCTTTTAGTTGGTTGATTTTTTTTTTTTTTTTTTTTTTGTTTATTTGGTTGTATGCAAGTTTGCTGCTAAACTTATTTGGCTACATATCTATTATTATTTAACAATTTCATGTATCGAATATGTATCAATGTTAATTAAAAATTAGTTTAAACGCCGGGTTGGCAGCTCCCGGATTATGACCCTCTTCAGGCGTCTCCTGGTCCTAGTCCAGCTCATCCTCCTGGCCAGCGGGTTTGGGTGACTCCAAAGTCTGGTTCTGTGTCTGGCAGCTAAGGTGTTCACGGCGTCTCCGATTGCAGGGACTTGCAATTCCCTGCGTATGTCGGCATTTCTTATGTACCACTCCGCTCCAGTGATACGTCTGAGAAATTTCGCCTGAAACGCTTGAATTCGATTCAAATGCGACCTGGCCCCACTGCCGTATATTGCCATTCCATATTGCCAAATCGGTGCTAGCAGGGACTGGTAAAGGCGAGTCTTGCACTTAATACTCAGCTTCGACTTCGGGCAAGTTAGCCAGCTAAGACGCCTGGCAGTGTTTTCCAACTTGGCCCTTGTCTTTTTGAGTTGGTTGATGGCGGCTAACATTTCGGTCATGGTAATGTCTTTTTCAATACCCAATGCTATTTGGGAGGGGGTGTGTGATATGTTTGGGTTTAGATTATTTTTGTGTTGAATGAAGGTTGAGTGGAAATTGCTGTCTAGTGCTGAGTTGGACCAATGGTCAGAAAGAATGTTGGCTATTTCATTTTTGTCAAGAGTGTTTTGTGTTGGGTTATTTGGGTTAGCGATGCAGTGAATGTCGTGTCGGCTTTTTAAGCCACAAAATCGATTTATGTTTGACCATATTTTTGAGATAGATGATTTTGGGTTTATCTCGGCAGTAAAGTTTTGGAGAGATTTCCGTTTCCTAATTTTGATTTCCCGTTTAAGTCTGGCGTTCGCTTTTTTGTAGGCAAGTATATTTGTCATGTCAATGTTTCTGTTAAGAGTGCGCCAACATGAGTTTTTTTCATTTTTTAGTTTCAGGAGGGTTTGGTCCCACCATGGAACAGATTTCTGAGTCTTAAGTGTCTGTGTTTGGGGGATGGATTCGTTAGCTGCTTGTATAATTATTTTAGTTATGTTGGCTGTTTCTTTATTGACGTTTGAGCTGGGAGCTCTTTTGACAGATAGTTTTTCGGAAATTTCCTGAAATAGTGGCCAATTCGCTTTTTTGAGGTTGAATCTGGGACTTTCATTAGGGTAGGTGTTGTGTTCGTCGAAAATGTCTATGTGTATGGGATAGTGATCACTACCGGCTAGGTGGTTATCTGTATGCCATTTAGAGTTTATAGAGATAGGGGGAGATGCGAGGGAGAGGTCAATATGGGTGAGAATGATGTGTGGAAAAGTGAGTTGGTGAGCCATTATTGAGTGTTATGAGTGAAGACTGGTTAATGTATTTGAATAATATGTTTCCTCTTGAGCCCCAGCTTCTATGCCAGCTGTTAAAGTCGCCGGTTATAAGTAGGGGCGGTTGAATAGAGTCGTATATGTTTCTAAGGTTTTGTATCTTAAAGTTTTTGTTGGGTGGTACGTATGAGGAGACTATTGTGAATTTGATCTTGGAGTGGACTGTTACTGCTATTGTGTCAAAGTCGGAAGCATTGATTGTGACGTTTTTGGTGTTGTATGGAGTTGTGGATTAGGAGCGCCACTCCTCTATATCCATTACTTTTATCATTGCTTAAGCTAAGTGTTTTTAAAACGATTTAGGTGTAATAGAGTGAAGGTGTGTTTGGGTTAACTTAGATGTAATTATATGCTATCGCTATCGCTATTCAGTAGAGGGTTTTTGTTGTTCTTTTTAGTTTTTTGTTCGTTCTTTTCTTTAGATTTGAGGGGTTTGGCAAGTGTGTTTTGTTTTTTTTTTTTTTTTTTTTTTTTTTCGCGCGGGGTCCAACAATGCGGCTACTATGGACCCCAAATTGAGGACTCCAGACGCACGAACCGTACTCCAATATAGGGCGAACTAACGAAGTAAAGAGAGTCTTCGTTACATAAGGAGAATCGAATTCCTTCGCCCACCTTTTAATGAATCCCAGCATGCCTCTGGCTTTGTTGACCATACAAGAAATATGTTCAGAGAACGAAAGTTTAGGATCCAGGCGGACACCCAGATCATCAACAATAGAAATTCTTTCCAAAGAGCAGTCGTTAAGCATATAGGTTGCAAGCAGGGGAGTAACACGTGAAAATGTCATCAGTTTGCATTTTGAGCTGTTGAGATGTAAATCGTTAGCATGACACCATGCTTGGAAGTTATCCAGATCCGATTGTAGGTCAGATTGGCAAGAAATGTCCCTATACTGCAAGCAAAGTTTAACGTCATCAGCGTACATAAGTACTCTGGAATTGGTTAGAACCTGCGGAAAATCATTGATAAACAATGTGAATAGAAGTGGTCCAAGGTGACTACCCTGTGGGACGCCAGATGTGATCCTGAGGATATTGGATTGAACGTTTCTGAACAGAACCTTTTGGGTCCTATCACTTAGATAACTCGAAATCCATTTAAGAAGATCACTAGGAAACCCCATTGAATCGAGTTTCCTAACCAGAAGAGAATGATTAACCGAGTCGAAAGCTTTACTAAAGTCCGTGTAAATAACATCGGTTTGAAAGTTTTGTTGGAAGCCCCTAATAACGAAAGAGGTAAGTTCCAGAAGATTGGTCGTGGTTGATCTTCGCCTCATAAAACCATGCTGGCGTGGAGAAATGACGGATCTGCATAGATATTGCAAGTGAGGAGTGATTACATTCTCGAAAAGTTTGGGGATAGCCGATAACTTAGAGATACCCCTATAGTTACTGGCATCCGATTTGCTACCTTTTTTGTGGAGAGGAATAACAAATGATTCCCTCCAAATAAGGGGAAATTCTGAGGATTCTAAAGATAAGGTAAACAATTTAAGAAGGGGGTTACACAGCGCCTCGGAGCAATACCTAAGCACAGAGCCAGGTATACCATCGGGACCTGGGGAATAAACTGGCTTAACGCGTTAAAGATCAAGAATAAGTGAGCTTTCGTTTAACATAGGACTGAAGATTACGGACGAACTGGGCATAGCTGTAGAAAATGTATGATCTGAAGATGTTGAGGGCGAATATGTCGTTTTAAAAAACTCAGCAAAAAGATTAGCAATTGCTTGATCAGAATTTACTATAGTATTCTTAAAAGACAGCGAGGGAGGGTATAACGTGGGTTTACGTTTAGAGTTAACAAAGTTATAAAACTGTTTAGGGTCCTGCGTGAACTGGACCTTACAACGAGTCAAATAATTTTTATAACAATTTTATAAGCACGGTAAAGTTAGATCGAGCACTAAGATAAGATGAGAAAGCCGTTTTTGAACCAGTGAGTTTATATTTATTATAAAGCCTAGATTTTACGTTTTTTAGACGCGTCAGCTACTTGTTAAACCAAAGTGGTTTATTAGAGACCGACGGGTAGCATTTAGGAACACATAAAGAGAAGAATGAATTCATGGCATTGTAAAAAATGTCAACGGCGGATGCCATGTCAGAGCTCATGTAAAGATTAGACCAATAAAATTCTGCTATTAAAGTGCTTAGCCTCTGATAGTCAGCCTTTCGGAAACAGCGGACTCTGTTTAAACTGCTAACAGGTGTAGTAGCTAAGACTGTCCCAGTGTTGATAGTCACATCGAAAGTTGGATGATAAGGATCTTGCGTCAATGGAGGAACTCTAATTAGGTTTACACCTGCAGGATCAGAGACAAAGCATAGATCAAGTAAGCGGTTTAAAGAATTAAAAATATGGTTAACTTGCGATAAGGATAAATCACGCAAGCCATTAAGGAGGTCATGCTGTGCCGCAGTGTGAAGAACATTAGACACCCCATCAGAAGAATATTATTAGAATAAATTCTAAGTTTTAGATCTTCTGATAGGGATGAGCTAAGTGAAGGTGTTAGTGTTGATGATGATGCTGATGTTAATTTTGTTGTTACGTGAGAGGGAGATGAAGTGTCCATGGGAACATCGAGGTCATCATATGTAGTTGTTTTTCTTTGTTGTGGACTGGATCTGTCGCCGGGTGGGGGTGCATTTGCCAAGGAGCCGGGAGAGTTTGAAGGAGTGGTTGAGTTTTTGTTACGCTTTTCTGCCAATATTGTATAGTATAGCATTGTTTTGTGGGTGTGACGAGTATAGTATATCTTAAGAGCTGTGTTGTGAGCTACTTTTTCCAGTGTTTTTATTGATGTGAGTTCTTTGTGTTTTATAAATGTTGGGCATGTTTTGTCCATTGGGCTGTGTGTGTTGGTTGGTGTATCATATTTGCAGTTTATGGAGAATTTTTCTTTGTTACATGATTCCTCTATGATTGTGTGTTTCTCGGCGGAGCAGTTGTTGCATAGTGCGGGTGATTTACAAGCTGTTGTAGGGTGTCCAAGTCTGAGGCAGTTTCGGCATCTGAGTGGGAGTGGTATGTATGGCCGTACGTTTACTTTTTCGTAACCGATCATCATTGACTCTGGGAGAGTCAGTGAGGCAAAAGTTATAATGATGAGTCCTGTTTCTTTAAGTTCATTTCGTTCCATTTTATTTATTTTGCGTATTTCTGTTACTTTTTGTGTTTTGAGTTCTTCCAGTATAGTTTGTTTATCGATGTTTCGTAGTTCATTAGAGTAGATAACTCCCTTGGAGAAGTTAAGAGTACTATGCTCACTAACTGATACAGGGAAATCATGGAATGTCTTCATTCTTAATAGTTTCATTGCTTGGAGTGTGTTTTTGGTCTTGATTAGTAGAGTGCCTGTTCTCGTTCTTTTACAAGTTTCAACTACTCCATTGCATGTATAATCAATTACTTTTTTTATTAGGAAAAGGGTTTATATTTTCGAATGTTTTGTTGTCCGTTCTGGTTATGATGATGAATTTGGGTTCGGTTTCGTTTGCTTTGAAAAGTCGGTTTATGTCGGGAGGGGTTGTTGTTGCTGTAGGGCAGCTGCCCTGGTGCGACATATTTTCTACCTGCTCTGTTGCTTATTAGTTGTTGTTTATTTATATTTTTTTTTTCTTTATTTGTTATGTTCACTAGTACACTTGTTTAGTTGTTGTTTTGGTTTTTGCTGATAAGACTTGGGTCTCTGGATCGCTAGTTAGTTACACGTCTTTACTCCTCGAAGCATAGGGTACAACTGATGTGGAGCAAAAATTATTCGCAGAGATTTTTATGTGGATGATTTAATATCTGGTAGGGACTCAGTTGAGGAGGTGAGAGAAATTCGTCGCCAGGTGAAGGAACTACTGTCGCGAGGTCACTTTCCAATCCGCAATTGGCGTTCGAATGATTCAGCAGCCCTGGAAAGAGAGTCTGAATGCGACAAGGAGCAGTTCATTAAGGCTCTTTCAATAAGTTGCAGCTCGTATTTGCATACATTTATCGGTTCATTTCAAATTGCAGAGCCAAATCTGCGCCGATTAAAGGTCGTCTTTCGGTGTAGGAGATCAACGCTGGAACTGTGCTTCGTTTGAGGAGCATCCAACAGGTTAACTTCGCAAAGGAGTATGGATCTCTGAGCCAGGGTAAGCCGTGTCCACAGAAAAGCAAGTTGGTTTCGCTTAGACCAATAATCCGTTCCGATGGGTTACTTCGCGTTGGTGGAAGACTTCAGAACGCAAACTTGGATTACGATACCAGGCATCCGATACTGTTGCCAAAGGATCATCCAGTCGCCAAGGCGATCATCGTTTATTTCCATAAGAAGTATTTGCATGCCGGATCGCAGGCGTTGCTTGCCGCAGTACGGCAAAGGTACTGGCCGATTGGAAACCGCAAGTTCGCCGCCAGCGTTATCAACAAATGCGTCCGATGTTTTCGAATGAAGCCTGTTACTTGGGAGCATGTCATGGGTAGCCTGCCAGCAAATAGAGTGCAGCCTAATCCAGTTTTTCACACCACAGGAGTGGACTATTGTGGGCCATTCTATCATAAGGCAGAGGCCAGAAATAAGGCACCCCACAAGTGCTATATCGCCGTCTTTGTCTGCTTTTCTACGAAGGATGTGGTTCAGGATCTCACGACGGATTCTTTCTTCGCAGCAGGAGATTTATCAGCCTTAGAGGAAGTCCGCGTACCATCTGGAACGACATGGCTACCAACTTTGTTGGTGTAAAGAGCAAGCTTGCCGACCTGAAAGAGCTCTTTTTGAGCGACCAGCACATAGCATCTATATCTTTCATCTGTTTAGCTGATGGGATCGATTGGAAGTTTATCCCTCCGCGTGCCCCGCACTTCGGTGGTTTATGGGAGGCCGCTGTGAAGTCAGCTAAATTTCACTTCTACGGAGTCGTCGGTACATCCATCTTAGCCATCGATGAATTAAGATTTCAAACCATTCAAGCCATTCTGAACTCCCATCCAATTTCAGAAAATGCCTTGAAGTGCAAACACCGGCGAATTCCCTGAAGAGTTCTAGCAAACTAAGTTTCCTGAACCTGACATTACTCATCTTGTATTTTTTTTTGTTTTATTAACAAAATTTAGTTATGTGTAAGTATGCTGCTATACTTATTAATCTACTTATATATTATTAGTTAACAATTTTAAGTAGAGGATTATGAGAAATATTATTTAAAAATTAGTTTATAAGCCGGGTGGGCAGCTCCCGAGTTGTGACCCTCTTCAAGCGTCTCCGTGTCCTTGTCCTGGCAATCCTTCTGGCCGTTTGTGTGTCTCCAGAGCCTGGATCTGTGCCTGGCAGCTAAGGTGTTCACGGCGTCTCCGATTGCAGGGACTTGCAATTCCCTGCGTATGTCGGCATTTCTTATGTACCACTCCGCTCCAGTGATACGTCTAAGAAATTTCGCCTGAAACTCTTGAATTCTATTCATCTTGTGACCCAGATGCAGCAACATTTCTGAAAAAAATGAGGCAACGAGTATTTGTCCCTACTTCAAGAGAGGAACAAGTAGCGCGCCGAAACATCTAACGTTAAGGTTTAAAGTTTTCGCATTATGAAAGCGGAAGTGCTTGCGCAGAGCGTAGACCACCTACATAAGGCGATCAACAGACGGTCAAGCAGCGACAGTAGTCAGTTCCACAAATGGAGTGGCAGGCAACGAGGCACAAGATACCCTAAGCACGACAAAGTCAGTGTGGATCTACTGCCACCAGGACATCGATGACAACGAGACTGCAAATGTATTTGCAAAGGGAGGCGTCGGCGTAACAAGTGACAGAATAGACAACGTACCATCGCTAAGAACGCTTCAAGATGAGCTAGAGAGATAGGCAGATAAACAAGCCAAAAGCAGATAGAGGAGAAATTCTACAATTTGCAAAATATCAAAAATCATACGCAGAGGGCGCAATGAAAGTCTCTCCTAAGGAAAGACTGCAGACTACTAGTGGGAACTCTCACAGAACACGGCCTGGTTGCGACTTATGCAGTCAAGCTGGGCATCACCAAGAGAGTTACTTGCCTTCGCGAAATGTCCCTAGATCCTACAGGACTTCGAAACCGCGTAAATATTGTCCATGTCCATTTAAGAATATGAATCTTGCGTTTGGATCGCCCCAACCAGTAAGGGGTCCACAGTAAACGCATTGAATCGATTCAAAAGAATGCTGAACGCTGAATGCTGAAAGATGCTGAACAGAGATTACCCTCCTATTATAGTAAACATCTTCTAATTAACTTACCCTCCTCGGTTTGGATTTGTACGTCAACCAGTTCGGTCGTCTCGATTCATTCAGCTCTAAAAAAAAACGGAATCTAAATTTTTCGAAAAGGCTACGATCTGTGAAATGGGGTGGGCGGACTTCCTTCCAATTTGTAAGGCCGGCTGTCGTGGCGGAGTTGATCGTCGGTGGCCGTGAAAGTGATGGCTGCAGAAAATCCCAAGTCCCGAAATAATGAGAAAAAAGGGGGCGGCGAAGTCGTCTTCAATGATTTCACTTTATTCGCACACTTCAGATTTATGACTAACTTAAGACTAAAAGGAGAAAGAGCCCGGGACCGCGGAGTGGTGGGTTCAGCCTGAGCGGGAGAGCCGACGGAGAGCGGGAGTGTAAGCGGGAGTGTAAGCGGGAGTGCAAGCGCCAGTGCAGCGCTCGCTCTTACACTGCCGCTCAGAACTAAGCGCCCTTGTGGTGCGAACATTCTCCCCCCCCTTGCGGCAGCAAAGCAGGACTACTCCTCCTTGCACACTCCGGAGACGGTCCATCCGAAAACGGTGCTCTGAGCGACGGGCAGCCCATCTTCCAGCTTTAGGAACCCCGGTTGGATCAGCTTGGGGAACAAGTCGGACCGACATCAGGCGAGACAACCTACAGCCGTAGGGCAGAATTATTGGATGCCGTTCATCATACTGGAGGGCTTTAGAAGCTGTGACGCGACCACACGCCCTTAGGAGGCCGTGTTGGTCCGTGAACGGAAATAAATTCAATAATGGACTTGCCCCCGAAAGGGGCTTCTTCTCCGCCAAGTGCTTCAGCTCTTGGCCGTATGCTTGACGCTGCGCCATGGAAATCAGCGCGCGTTCTGCCTCTCGGATTTCTTCACTCGTGGGTCGTGAAGTGGAGGGGATCGCGCCCTTACGGCAGCGACTAAGGAAACGCCGAACATACGCCAGGACTCGCAGTGCTTTGTCCAGCTTCGAGAAACGTTCTAGAAACTCGTCAGAGGGGACCTGGATGAGATGCACTTTCACCGCGCGCTGCTCGAGCTCTGTGTTCGGCTGCACATCGCTTTGCGCTGGCCACAGCTCTTGTGGCCCTTGCAGCCACTCTGGCCCGTGCCACCAAAGTTGACTATCCGCTAACTCGAGTAGGGACACGCCCCGACTAGCTAAATCGGCGGAATTTTGTTCGGATCGAACGTGTGCCCAGCAGTCGACTGGTACTGCCTGGGTGATCTTGGCCACTCTGTTGGCTACAAATGTGGTCCAGTTGCACGCCGGCTTCCGTAACCAGGCCAGAACGATTGTCGAATCGGTCCAGCAGTGTATATCGGAACTTGGTGTAGGCATATGGGGAAGAATAGCTGTCACCATTTCGGCTAACAGCACGGCGACACAAAGTTCTAGGCGTGGAAGTGACACGGTCTTTACTGGAGCGACTCGTGTCTTGGATGTGAGGAGGTTAGAAATGATTTTCTGACCAACCTCGACACGCACGTAGATCGCCGCTCCAAAAGCCTTTTGGGACGCATCACAGAATCCATGATACGCCACTTTGATGTCAGGCTGAAAACAGACCCATCTTGGAACGCGGATCTGGTTGAGGTCGGAATACTCATGAAGAATGGCCTGCCACCTCTGACTCATTTCGCTGGGAAGTTTATCATCCCAGCTTAAATCTTGTAGCCAAATTCCCTGCATAAACATTTTGGAACGTATTATAAACGGAGCGAGCCATCCGGCTGGATCAAATAGCCTCGCGATTTGGGATAACACCTCGCGCTTTGTGAAGGAGGGTTCCACCACTATTTCTGGCGGCACGAAGTAGAATTCGTCGGACCTAGCCCTCCATCGAATCCCGAGCGTTTTGGCCGTGCTTCCGGTATCGATATCGAGGAACTCGCTATGAAGGAGTTGGTTGGCTGGAATACTTTTTAGAATGCTCGTGTGGTTTGAAGTCCACTTTCTCAAAGGGAAACCAGCAGAGCTAAGAGCTGCTTGTAACTCTTGAATCGAACTATGGGCCTCAGGTATGGAATTGGCCCCTGCTAGAACGTCATCGACGTACATATGTTGTAGAAGAATGTGGCTGGCTTTTGGAAACGCCCCTTGGACATCCTCTGCTAGCTTCTGCAGCACTCGAATAGCGAGGAAAGGCGCACAGTTGACCCCAAAGGTAACTGTTTTCAATTCAAAGTCTCGGATATCACCCTCTTTATTGCGGAATAGGATTCTTTGAAAGGGTGTATGCTTTGGATCGACCCAGATCTGACGGTACATCTTGGTGATGTCCGCGCTGAAAACGTATCGGAAATATCGCCACTTCAGAATCTGATTGGTCAGATCGGACTGCAGTACTGGACCAGCATGAAGAATATCATTTAAGCTGGTTCCATTCGCAGATGGACTGGAGGCGTTAAATACAACGCGAAGCTTTGTCGTGGTACTTTCGGGCTTGATTACCGCGTGATGTGGAAGATAGTACGTTGGGGAATTAAGAGTCGATGGAACTTCGTTCATATGACCCAGATCCAGGTACTCCTGAATCACGCAGTCATATTGCTCTTTTAAAGGAAAGTCTCTTCTTAAACGATTCTCGTTTCGAAGAAACTGAGCTAACGCAATGGACCTTGAATATCCTAAATCGGACCCCGAGTTTTCGGGGTCGCAGAATGGGAGCGTAACCACGTACCTCCCGCTTGCGTCTCTCTTGGTAGTCTGGAGGAAGTTCCTTTCGCAATAGGAATCTGACTCTTTTACCATCTGGAATGGTAGATCCTCCACCTCCCAGAACTTGCTGAGAAGCGAGTCTAGGGAATCTTAATTTTTGTGGTGTACTTGAGTCGTGAAGGATGCGACTCTTTTGGCCTTAGAATGGGAAATCGGCCCGGTAAGTACCCACCCGAAGATGGTCTCTTGGCCTAGGAGTGAGCCACAAATGTTTCTCCTAGTGCCCTGCATCATCACCGACGGTAGTATATCAGCTCCGATCAGTATATCGATTTGGGAACTTTCAAAGAAATTTGGGTCTGCCCATTGGAGATCGGGCAGGTCTTGTAACGAATTCTTGGAAACTGGATGGGAGGGCAGTTTGCCCACTAATTCCGGAAGGACGTAGGCTGCGGTGTCTAATTGTAGACCCGGCTTAGTAGGGGAGCGGATTGCAAACTGGCAGAGTCTCGTTGACTCTGCCGAAACCGACTGGTTTAGCCCTGAGACTTGGGTTTGTATTTTTTGGAATGGCAACTTGAGTAGGTTGAACATACGTTCGGAGATGAACGTAGCCTCCGATCCCGAGTCGAATAGGGCTCGGGCTCGGTAACTCGTGCCCAAATGGCACACGTCAATAATGGCCGTGCTCAGCAGAACGGCTGTAGTGCCTGAGGCAAAATAATTCTGCACCGTTGAGGTGCTCGCGGATACATTGGACTGGAGGGTCTCGAGGACGGTTGCGCAGAGGGCGCCGTGGTTGGAGAACTCGTGGTTCGAGCGTTTGAGGAACTCGTGTTTAAGGAACTGGGGGAGCCGCGATGCAGCAGTGTATGATGCCTCCCCCTACACGTGAAACAGCTGTGTGTGCTCGTGCAATCACGTAGCTGATGGCCTCTAGCGAAACAATTCAGGCATAGCTGCTTCTTTTTTATGTAGCCGGAACGCGCGTCGACAGACATGTGAAGAAAGCGCGGGCACATTCTAATCGGATGATGTTCCTTAGAACATAAGTCACACCCTTTTTGTTTGATGCTGACCTTGGTTTCAAAGGATTGCAGCCTTTTGGGAACTGACTGAGTCGGCTTCATGTCCTCAATAGCCTCCAGTGTCCGATACCTTTCGCTCAGGAAGGTGTTCATCTCCTCCCAAGCTGGAATTTCGGACTTCGATGTTAGGGACTGTTCCCATAAGGAAAGGGTTAACTTTGGCAGTTTGCTTGCGCACAGGAAGACCAGCAGACAATCCCAGTTGTCAGTGGAGATATTGGAATGTGCTAGCGCTGTCAGACACCCCTGAATCGTAGACTGCAGCTCCTTTAGACCATGTCCAGATTCTTGTGAAATGGAACTCAAGTTGAACAAGAGCTTGAGTTGGCTGTTGACTAGAAGTCTTTTATTTTGGAAACGGTCTTGAAGCGCTTCCCACGCTGACGCGAAACCGTCATTTGTAAGCGGGGATTTGGACACTATGGCCTTTGCCTCGCCACTAGTTTTGGTGAGGAGATGGAACAGCTTCTCAACCGGTGTCAGCCTGGGGTTGTTAACATAAACTGCCGAGAACAGGTCCAGGAAAGTGGGCCATCGGAGATAGTCCCCATCGAAAACTTCTGTATCGCAGGGCGGTAGCCGGCAACCGGACAAAATATGCGGTTGAGAGGGAGGAGCTTGAACGGCTTGAGGCGTCACTCTTTCTAGCGTTTCGCTAATCTGTGCTGCACAGGTCTCGTATACGGAGTAGCAATAGTCATACTTTGCTTGTAGGAGAGGCAAGGTGCTGAGGGATCCTTCCTGGGCAATTAGGTCAGAGCAGATTTCGTACTCTTTTTCGACCTTATCCCATAAGGCTCGCACTTGGTGCAGACGGACTTGCAAGGTGTGGGAAGATTGCGAAGCCTGACCAGAAGTGTTGATCTTGTCTTCGAAAGCGCTGACGCGATCGCTCACGGCGATGAATTTGTGCAACGCAGCGGTTGCGGCCGTTGGCTGCTCGGTTACCGACATTTTGCTACTAGCGCGTGTGACCCTCAGGAAATTAGTCCTGGATGCAGAGGGATTCTCTGGCTGTTCCCCAAATGAAGACTCGCTTGAAACTTTCGCTACCGTTTGAGCTTGTCGTTGGACGATCTCCGATCTTCGGCGCGGCACTCGAGCTTCTAGGTCTTGGGCTAGCGGACTTGGGCACTTGTTTGTCACGAGAAGGTAGCGGAGAAGAAAGAGCGCTTTTTGTTTCCTTTTTTGGTGTAGGTGTTGGATTCTGGTCACCCTTGACGGGCATACTCAGCTACGCGCCACTAGACGCACGGCCTGCCCGCCGCCAAAAAAAATGAAGGAATCGAACCACCGAATCAAAAAAAACTATTTGAAGCAATTTAGCTGATATAGCTAGAAAAATAGCTGGAAAAATAACTGAATATAGCCGATAATTAGCAGAAAATCGCTGACCGCTTCTTTAAAAAAATATCTATATATATATAGCTAGAAGTTAAAAAAATAGCTGAATGCTCACTGAAAACAACCACAAAAACTAGCTAAATATAGCTTTAAAAATTTCGCTAAATTCCGACCTGATTTTTTTTTTTTTTTTGTTCAGGAATACGACAAATCGTAGAACCGATGAAAAATAACGACAAATTAACCTCCAGAAAAAATACGAATATCAACGTCAAAAAAAATTAAATAGCCAGAAAATAAATGGCTTGAAACGATAGCCTAGGAGTCTAGCAGAATTTTTGAATTTGTTCTGAAATTCTCTGGCTCGATTTTTCGTAATTTAGGAACACAACAAAAGCTTAAATTCGTGCGACACAAAAAAGAAGCCAAAAAACTAGCTGAAAACGACTCTAAAATAGCTTATCGAATTTGGAAATATTCTTTGACGATGATTCAACAAATATTGGAAAAAATATTCATTTTTGTTTCTTGGATGCAAAAATTTTGTATGACCTGTGTTTCGCTCGTTACTACTTGGATCGTCTGAGTGCAGGTGCTGTATGTGAACAAAACGAAGACGAAATAAAATTGCCCAAATATATGTATGTGTGTATATGGAGTTATAAGGTTCAATGCTTAGCACAGAATAGCGCTAAGTTCTGCCCATGTACATATGTATGTATGTATGTGAAGTAAATTTTTTGGCTGCTCGCAGAATAGCGGGAAGCTTATGTATGCCGATATGTATATATGTATGTCAGGAATGCAATTAAAAAACAATGGATTTTTGTGGATATATGTATATGATATATTATATATTTTTATTTTTATTATTATTATTTATTTTTTTTTTGCTGGAACGAAATTTTAGTTTTGGTTGTATATTTTATTTTTATTTTTGCATCAATTGCATATAAATTGCCAATTTAATAATTTGTATAAAAACTATAAATTTCGGGTGTAAATATTTTTTTTATATGTGTGTGTATTTGTAAAAATTGCGTGTAAATTTTTATTTTCAATTGTTAATATGTATAATGTTATATGTATATGTATGTATATATAATATGTGTATGGGTCTTTGGAATAATATATGTAAGTTATATATGTAATATAATTTATTTATTCTTGATGTGATTTGTGGGTGTATATATTTGGAATTTTTAACATGCAGTTTAGTGTCGGACGTGGATATGTGAAAGTGATTTTTGGATTAATATATATACGCACATATATGAATTTATATATGTATGTACGCTAAGAAAACTAGCGGATCACAGTGAAAAAACTATGTAGAGGGCCAATATTGGCAAAGCACTTTTGCACTTTAAAACAGAAAAAAATTCACTGCGGCTAGGCGTATGTATTTTATTCCTATCTTTCTCTTCGTAGCGGACGGTCGTGTTTTTGTTTTGCGCTCCGACTTTTGTGTTATTTTGAATCTAAACCACCGTGGTTTTCATCTAAGCTTATCACCTCATATTTATAACGATATACCGTTTTGCTACCGCGCGTGCATGCACTTTTCTGTGTAGTTAATTTACATAAATAATTACTTATTAGTTTTGTGCTAAGACGGTTTATCTTATTTTATATTTCCTCTTTGCGCTTTTACCGTTTCTATTTTTCTCTCTCCCGCTCGAGTGCCGTTTGCTATTAGCTGCATCCAAGCTGTTCATAGCTCTCACCGCTCTTGTGATTTTCTGCTGCTCTAACTCTTGCGCTCTTTTATCTCTCTCTTTATCTCTTTACTTTTTTGGTATTGATAGTGTGCACAGTGGTTCTAGGGTTTGTGAATATGTCCCAGAATATCGTCTGCGTAATTAAAAACTGCCAAAAAAATGTTTTGGCAGACCAGCCCAGTTTCCATTGCTGGCTTTGCGAGGCAGTTGTGCACGCTAAGTGCATCGAGATGACGGGTCGAATGGCTGACGCAGTGTCCAGCAAAAAGGGCCTGCGTTATTGCTGTGAGGCCTGTCGACCGGTTGAGAAGGAAATATCATCCTTCATGCGTCAGACAAGGAGTGGATTTTCTGAGATCATGGCCACTTTTCGCAAGGCGAATGATCTGTTCTCCGCGCTGGACGCTCAATTTAATAGTATGAAGCTATTAAATGAGTCGCCGAAACGCAAAAAATCCGCTGCTAGTCGGCTGCAACTGTGTGAGACACAGCAACCGAATTCCTGCCACTCTCCGTCGCCTCAGCTCCTGGTCCCCGTTCCAATGGTTCTGAGGTCAGGAACGATCAAAGATTTGGTAACCGAATCGGTCGTAGAGGTGTCGGAAGCCGCGCATCCAGCAATTTCCGCGTCGTCCGTGGTGTCTGATGCGCAGCCCAATTCTTTGGCTCCGCAAACAACCGTAGAAAATTCTACCCAGGGTCCAACATTGTCCGGAATACCGGCCGTTGTTTGTAACAATTCGTTACATAAGACCCTAACAGCAGTCCCACCTTCGAAAACTATATTTGTTTCGAGGCTTGCCCCTGATCTCGCATCGGAAGATGTTCTAGCCTATATTCAAGGCAAAACACAAGCTGGCAATATCAAGGTGGAAAAATTCAAATTTCCGTATGCCAGAGACATTTCGTCATTCAAGATAAATGTCTCATTCCAGCTCTTTGACACTATTTGCTCGGGTGACTTCTGGCCCGAGTACGTTGTAGTCAAGGAGTACGAGGCACGGAAGAAAAGAAATCGGCCTGTGGGAGTTCAACTGCCCAAGCCGTCACAACCTTCAGTGTCCACTCAAGCACCTTCTGTCCCAAAAAACTAACCTCTTCCCTACTACTTTCCTATCAGAATACTAGAGGCTTACGCAGTAAGCTCTCTAGATTATATTCAGATAGCCTTTCTTTCGCATCCCAGGTGATTGTATTTACAGAAACCTGGTTGAAGCCGGAGATCCTCTGCTCCGAAATTCTTCCATGTAAGTACACTATTTACAGATTAGACCGTCCTCTCCAGCGTGGTGGCGGAGTTTTAATTGCCGTTGACTCCAGCCTCATCTCGGAACGGGTGGTATCTAATGACTTTTTGGACATCGAATTCATTTGCGTTAAACTATCTTTCACAGGTAGTTTCATTTATGTAACCTGCTCTTACATCCCTCCATCTTCGGAAGAGCCAATTTATTGGAAACACCTTTCGGCAATTCGGGCAGTTTCCAATAGGCTTTCTGATAGGGACCAATTAGTGGCTTTGGGTGACTTCAACATACCCGGAGCTCACTGGTCTTCTGATGGGGTGTCTAATGTTCTTCACACTGCGGCACAGCATGACCTTCTTAATGGCTTGCTTGATTTATCCTTATCGCAAGTTAACCATATTTTTAATTCTTTAAACCGCTTACTTGATCTATGCTCTGTCTCTGATCCTGCAGGTGTAAACCTAATTAGAGTTCCTCCATTGACGCAACCTGAAGATCCTTATCATCCAACTTTCGATGTGACTATCGACACTGGGACAGTCTTAGCTACTACACCTGATAGCAGTTTAAACAGAGTCCGCTGTTTCCGAAAGGCTGACTATCAGAGGCTAAGCACTTTAATAGCAGAATTTGATTGGTCTAATCTTTACACGAGCTCTGACATGGCATCCGCCGTTGACATTTTTTACAATGCCATGAATTCATTCTTCTCTTTATGTGTTCCTAAATGCTACCCGTCGGTCTCTAATAAACCACTTTGGTTTACCAAGGAGCTGAAATAAATATAAATATAAACTCACTGGTTCAAAAACGGCTTTCTCATCTTATCTTAGTGCTCGATCTAACTTTACCGTGCTTAACGCTCAGTGTTACAAAAATTATTTGACTCGTTGTAAGGTCCAGTTCACGCAGGACCCTAAACAGTTTTATAACTTTGTTAACTCTAAACGTAAACCCACGTTATATCCTCCCTCGCTGTCTTTTAAGAATACTACAGTAAATTCTGATCAAGCAATTGCTAATCTCTTTGCTGAGTTTTTTAAAACGACATATTCGCCCTCAACATCTTCAGATCATACATTTTCTACAGCTATGCCCAGTTCGTCCCTAATCTTCAGTCCTATTTTAAACGAAAGCTCACTTATTCTTGATCTTCAACGTGTTAAGCCAGTTTATTCGCCAGGTCCCGATGGTATACCTGGCTCTGTGCTTAGGTATTGCTCCGAGGCGCTGTGTAACCCCCTTCTTAAATTGTTTACCTTGTCTTTAGAATCCTCAGAATTTCCCCTTATTTGGAGGGAATCATTTGTTATTCCTCTCCACAAAAAAGGTAGCAAATCGGATGCCAGTAACTATAGGGGTATCTCTAAGTTATCGGCTATCCCCAAACTTTTCGAGAATGTAATCACTCCTCACTTGCAACATCTATGCAGATCCGTCATTTCTCCATGCCAGCATGGTTTTATGAGGCGAAGATCAACCACGACCAATCTTCTGGAACTTACCTCTTTCGTTATTAGGGGCTTCCAACAAAACTTTCAAACCGATGTTATTTACACGGACTTTAGTAAAGGTTTCGACTCGGTTAATCATTCTCTTCTGGTTAGGAAACTCGATTCAATGGGGTTTCCTAGTGATCTTCTTAAATGGATTTCGAGTTATTTAAGTGATAGAACCCAAAAGGTTCTGTTCAGAAACGTTCAATCCAATAGCCTTAGGGTCACATCTGGCGTCCCACAGGGTAGTCACCTTGGACCACTTCTATTCACATTGTTTATCAATGATTTGCCGCAGGTTCTAACCAATTCCAGAGTACTTATGTACGCTGATGACGTTAAACTTTGCTTGCAGTATAGGGACATTTCTTGCCAATCTGACCTACAATCGGATCTTGATAACTTCCAAGCATGGTGTCATGCTAACGATTTACATCTCAACAGCTCAAAATGCAAACTGATGACATTTTCACGTGTTACTTCCCTGCTTGCAACCTATATGCTTAACGACTGCTCTTTGGAAAGAATTTCTATTGTTGATGATCTGGGTGTCCGCCTGGATCCTAAACTTTCGTTCTCTGAACATATTTCTTGTATGGTTAACAAAGCCAGAGGAATGCTGGGATTCATTAAAAGGTGGGCGAAGGAATTCGATTCTCCTTATGTAACGAAGACCCTCTTTACTTCGTTGGTTCGCCCTATATTGGAGTATGGTTCGTGCGTCTGGAGTCCTCAATTCGGGGTCCATAGTAGCCGCATTGAATCTGTCCAAAAGAACTTTTTGCTTTTTGCCCTTCGTGGCCTACCCTGGGATGCAAACCTTAGATTACCGTCTTACGCTAGTAGACTTCTCCTACTTAATCTACCTTCTTTAGCTAACCGTAGGACCATGCTTGGCGTCGTCTTTTTACATAAACTTATACACGGTGATGTGGAGAGCCCCTACCTTCTAGGCCAGCTCAATTTCCATGTTCCCCGTCTTTCTTCTAGAACTTTTATACCACTAGTAGTTAACCACTGTAGGCGTGAGTTTGAAGTACATGAGCCCTTTAGGGTTTTATGTACTGATTACAATCGTCTTTTTAGTAGCATTGAAGGCATTGAAAGCCTTCAAAAACTAAAAACTGTATTGTTTGTAGTACTATCCCGTAGTGTATCCTAATTTTTCCTCGTTCTATTCTATTTTTTTACCTTCTCTCGCGTCTATCCAGTACGCGTTTCGTGCCGTACGTCACACGGCTGCGCCCCTCGGTCGGTTGGGCGGGAGGTGGGCGTGGGACCCCGCACGAAAAAAAAAAAAAAAAAATATTTTTTCACTTTTCACTTGGAAATTCGGACTCGGATGGAAAAAAACGCCGATTGGAAAATAATATGGCGACCACGGACGAATGGATAGGAATAATAGTCGAACTTATCTTGAAAAAAATCCGCAGAGGGGGCGCTGATCAGGATAGATCGCAGGCGTCGAAGGACCATGAAATGGGGTGGGCGGACTTCCTTCCAAGTGGTAAGGCCGGCTGTCGTGGCGGAGTCGGTCGTCGGTGTCCGTGGAAATGATGGCTGCAGAAAATCCCAAGTCCCAAAATAATGCGAAAAAAGGGGGCGGCGAAGTCGTCTTCAATGATTCACTTTATTATCACACTTCAGATTTTAGACTAACTTAAGACTAAAAGGAGAAAGAGCCCGGGACCGCGGAGTGGTGGGTTCAGCCTGAGCGGGAGAGCCCACGGAGAGCGGGAGTGTAAGCGGGAGTGCAAGCGCCTGTGCAGCGCTCGCTCTTACACTGCCGCTTAGAACTAAGCGCCTTGTGGCGCGAACAATCTGCATTCCCCTAAAATTTATAGATTTATATATATATATATATATATATATATATATATCGCAACGCGTACTTTCCGCTACCAAAATGCGAATGAAGAGCGCTTTGGATTTTCCCTGAAATTCCGTTTCATCTAAGCGATTTCCATACCTGCTCCGGCGATCCTTCGATCCTTACCTGTATCATTCACGCAAGCGCTGTGAAATCACGCGGAAACTCCGCTGCATATCCAAAATGAAACACCAAAATGATAAAGGCGACGGCAGGATGCGTGGGCAAAAGGACATACACGAGTGTCCTTCCTGCCTGTCTTGCATCGGCCCGACAGTGACCTTGAAAATATTCCCGAGAATTACAGCAGAATCGCTTAGCGCATGCGCTAAATGGCTTTTATATTGAATTGTAAAAATAACAAATATTATTAAAGCGTATTTCTCATTATTTTCCGCAGGATTATAGGGTCGAGAACAATAAAGCAGTTAGAGCAGGTAACCGAAGCCGCCATTGGCTGAACCAACACACGGCCAAGTGTCTAAGCCGCGTTTGTCGAGTCGAGTTTTTGCCACATTTAGGGACGCATTGTGCTGGTCTTTGGGATCGGCATCGGCATAGGGACTCTTTTGCTTCCCGAAAGAATTTACGACTCTTCGTCGCTTCCCTTTGTGAGCCACTTGAGAGCGTCAGCGGCGGCGTCGGTGGCGGCGGCGGCGAGTCAAATTAAGATTTTTCGGCAAGCGTGCAGAGTTTGCACCTTGCCGGATAGAATATGGAATGGCCTATGCACAGACCAGATATATAGACAGATCAGATCTGAAAAGGTAGGCCGGGGTGGGCCAGGTCTTTAGCGCAGGCGCCAGTCGTACAAAGGCGGCTGGCTGGACAACTAGAACGTGCGATTTCGACCCCGACCCTCTTTGTCCCGGATTGCATTGCACCATCGGTCTCGCCTGCACTTCGACATGAGGAGCATTCCCGCCGAGGAGAAACTGAAGGCGGCGGAGCTGCAGCTAACCCGCGATGCCCTCAGTCCGCAGGTGGTGGCCAGGACGGTGTCGTCGGCGGCGGCGGTGAGTAGGACGCGCTATCAGGTGCTCGTCTACGACATCACGCAGGTGGGACTCCGGGGCCAGCGGCAGCCGGGCTACCTGCTGCTGGACACCAAGACGGTCCGGCCGTGGACCGGTGGCTGGCGGAGCCGAAGCGCAATTTCGGACTCCTGGTGGAGGTGCGCACTATGCGCTCCCTTAAGCCGGCGCCGCACCATCATGTGCGGCTGCGACGCAGTGCGGACGAGACGCACGAACGCTGGCAGCACAAACAGCCGCTCCTGTTCACCTACACGGACGATGGGCGGCACAAGGCGCGCTCCATTCGGGATGTGTCCGAGCGAGGTGGTGGCCAGGGTGGCTCTGGCAAGGGCGGGGGCGGCGGCGGCGGCGGCTAAAGGAAAAGAAGACACCAGCGGAGAACGCGCAAGAACCAGGACGACCAATGCAAGCGCCACGCGCTATATATGGACTTTACGGATGTGGGCTGGGACGATTGGATTGTGGCGCCGCTGGGCTACGATGCGTACTACTGCCACGGCAAGTGCCCGTTCCCGCTGGCCGATCACTCGAACTCCACAAATCATGGCGTGGTCCAGACGCTGGTCTATAATCTGAATCCCGGCAAGGTGCCGAAGGCCTGCTGCGTCGCCACGCAACTGGACAGCGTGGCCATGCTCTATCTCAATGACCAAAGTACGGTGGTGCTGAAGAACTACCAGGAGATGACCCTGGTGGGCTGTGGCTGTCGATAGATTCGATATTCTATAGCCCGGATAGCAGATGGAGATCGGAGATCGCAGATCGAGAAGCGAGCGAGAGAGTATCAAATGCTGTTTGATTCCAAGCCGTCAATGCTTTAAACACAACGCAAACAAAATGGACTGAATATTTGAATTTTAAGTGTAAATCGTTAGACTTTAATCGTATGTATCCGGCTGCAGCCACGCCCACAAACCGCGCCCGTGCCCACGCCCACAAAACCACCACAACCACCACCACCACGACCTCCCACCCTTCTCCGTCAAACTTGGGAGCCTCTGTCCACTTTCCCCAGCCAGGCAGGGGAATCCCCTAGAGCAGAGTGAACGCAGAGTCCACTGTAAATAGCCGCCATGCCATGGCCTCTTCCAACCGGACACCCTCGTGTCCAACCTCCTGTGAGCTGCTGGAGAAGAAGCAAAGATTTCGGAAGCGAGAGAGAGAGAGAGGGATACAATTTAACAAATTGTATAGAAATGCTAATATATTAAACTACTATACTTTGGTATTTATGTAAGTCAGAGCTGCTTGCTCAGGATCTTCAAGGATATCAGGCAGTTTGGTAAGCTTTGTGTGTCCTGCAAGACTCTGAGTGAGCAGCTCTGCCGTACGTTTGAATATATAGAAAGGAGAACTCTTCGACTAGACGTTTTTTGTTAATAGTTTTATAAAGCAATCCATTGTAAATTAGTTAACGAGTATAATCGATGAATGCATAATGAATTGAAAATATCTAGGAACTATCTTGTATATGTACTAAATACACTCACACACACTCTCACACTCATCGCCACAACAGATCGGATCAGTCAATTTGAGGCCAACATGAATACTCCGGGCGCCCCAGAAATGGAATGCTCCCAGTACATGTGGGAAGTCCATCGGGACCAAATTCGGGCCCTGTGGGAGAAGGTAGAAAAGGCCTACGAGAGCTGCTCCGACTTGCTAGCCGTATCCGACGATAATACGGCCACCTCGACAGTGCTGGAATCAAAGTACAGCTACTGTTACTCCGTCTATTCGAGGTGTACTGCCCAGCTTCGGCAAAAAATTGCCTCTCAATCTACTCAGACTTCCGCCAATGTTATCACGCCCCCGTCGACAGGCTGCCGGTTACCGCCAGTGGATACCGAAGTCTTTGCGGGTGATTATCTTCGGTGGCCCACCTTCAGAGACTTGTTCATGGCCATTTATATCCAGAACTCGCGGCTCACCCCGGTAGAAAAGTTGTTCCACTTGCTATCCAAAACAAGTGGTGACGCACACGCCATTGTTTCCAAGGCTCCGCTTACCCATGAAGGGTTTGTCGCGGCGTGGCAAAGCCTCACGGATCGCTTTGAGAACCGGCGGCTTTTGGTCAACAGCCAGTTGAAGATCCTTTTCAACATCCAGGCTGTTCCTCAAGAGTCCGGAGTCGCGCTGAAGGAGCTCCAAGCCACCATTCAGAGCTGTCTGACAGCTCTGGAGATGTCCTCTATCAATGTTGAGGCTTGGGACTGTCTCCTAGTGTTTATGATTTCGTCAAAGCTCCCCAAACTCACACTTTCCATGTGGGAGCAATCCGTGCACAATAAGTCCGAAATTCCAACATGGAAGGAGTTGGATAACTTCTTGACGGAGCGGCATCGCACTCTGGAGGCCATCGACGACGTCAAGGCTAATGGCTCCGGGCAAGTTCCGCCACGGTCGGTACCCCCCCCCCGTTCCAGCTCGGAGGCTTCATTCGTACGAGACACGAGTGGTTCCGAGCCAGAAGGGTTGCGATCTCTGTTCGAGGGAGAACCATCCCATACGCTTATGTCCGCGCTTCCTGGACATGGATGTAAATGGGCGCTCCGATTACATCAAGAGGAAGCAGCTATGTCTCAACTGTTTTGCCCGAGGGCACCAGCAGCGGGACTGCACGAGTGCCCATAGCTGCTTCACATGCCACAGCCGACACCACACCTTCCTGCACCGCGGCAATCCGTTCGCTACTGCTCAGAGTCCGCCTACGGCATAAGGGGCTCGACCCACACAGACTTCCAGAAGCACGACCGGCTCAGGACCAGTCGGATGTGCAGGTGTGTTTCGCTTCCGGGTCGGGAGCCGTCCTACTAGGCACGGCCCTTATTGACGTGTGCCATTTAGGGTGTAGCTTCCAGGCACGAGCGCTGATAGATTCTGGGTCCGAAGCGACTTTCATAACGGAACGACTGTTCAACCTGATCAAGCTTCCCTTCAAGACGGTTCAAGCCCAAGTTTCCGGTCTTAATCAAACCATTTCCGCACAGTCTACTAAATTGTGCCATTTCTCCATCCGATCGCCGTCTAGACCCAGGTTACAATTAGAGACTGCGACTTACGTTCTTCCGCAGTTGGCAGGGAATCTGCCCTCATATCCGATTCCGCGGAATCTTCTTAAGGGGTTGCCCGACATTCCACTGGCGGACCCCAAGTTCTTTGAGAGCCGATGTGTTAATAGGAGCTGACATTCTTCCGTCTATTCTCCTCGGTAATTCCAAGGCTAACATTTGCGGGTCGCTTCTCGGTCAGGAGACCATTTTTGGATGGGTGCTGACAGGGCCATTATCTCCGGCCAGCCCCCGCAGCGTGTCCGTTTTTTCCACACGAATTGCCCGCAGCCTCGATGACTCATTGGATCAGCTCCTCACCAAATTCTGGGAGGTGGAAGATTTGCCCGCACAGGTCAGCTCAGAATCGGATTCAGTCTGCGAGCACAATTTTGTCCAGACGACAAGAAGAGACGAGTGTGGCAAATACGTTGTGACGCTCCCCTTACGCGACCCCGAGCAGAAGGGTTCCGAGCTAGCGTCTTCGCGGTCCTTTGCTCTTGCTCAGTTCCTGCGTAATGAGCAGCGCCTGAAGAGGGATCCGCCCCTTAAGGCTCGCTATGACTCGGTAATTCAGGAGTACATCGACTTAGGCCACATGACCGAGGTCTCTCCCGCAAGCAGTTCCGCTACCTACTACCTTCCACATCATGCCGTTGTCAAGCCAGAAAGCACGACTACCAAGGTGCGGGTAGTCTTCAACGCTTCTAGCCCGTCCGCGAACGGGATCAGTCTAAACGACATTCTGTTCGCGGGGCCGGTCTTACAATCCGACCTAACGATTCAGATCCTAAAGTGGCGATACTTTAGGTTCGTCTTTAACGCCGACATCGAGAAGATGTATCGGCAAATTTGGATCGACCCCAAGCATACGTCGTTCCAACGTATTCTGTTTCGCAATCCTGATGGGGATATCCGCGACTACGAATTGAAAACGGTCACCTTCGGAGTCAATTGTGCTCCGTTCTTAGCGATCCGCGTCCTGCAACAGCTTGCTGACGACGAAGAGTCGAGGTATCCGCAAGCAAGCCGAATTATCCGGCATTTTATGTACGTGGATGACGTCTTCGCCGGGGCCGACTCCAAAGCCGATGCCCAAGTTGCGATTCGGGAGTTGAAGGGGGCTCTAGAGTCAGCAGGGTTCCCACTTAGGAAGTGGACTTCTAATAGCAAGGCGATTCTAGCCGACATTCCGAGCGACCACATCCTTCGTGCTGACTTTCTCGAAATCGACGCAGAGAGCACGGCCAAGAAACGCGGAGTGCGGTGGAAGGCGACGACTGACGAGTTCTTTTTTATTCCGCCAGAATTGGGTTCTGGCTCGTCTTTCACGAAGCGCCAAGTCCTGTCCCAAATTGCCAAATTGTTCGATCCGGCCGGCTGGCTCGCTCCTTTCATCGTCCGTGCGAAGATGTTCATGCAGGATATCTGGCTCTTGGATCTAGGGTGGGACGACGCCCTCCCTCAAGATTTCTGTCAGCGATGGGTTGACTTTCTGAAGAACTATTCCGTGCTCGATCAGATCCGTATTCCTCGTTGGGTCGCGTTCCGTCCGCACCTGAAGGTAGAGCACCATGGGTTTTGCGACGCTTCACAGAAGGCGTACGGAGCCGCCATTTACGTCCGTGTCGAGGTTGGGTCGACGGTAATAGTGAACCTGCTAACCGCAAAGACGCGAGTGGCCCCGGTTAAAACGGTGTCGCTTCCGCGGCTAGAGTTGTGCGGGGCCTTGTTGTTGTCGGAGATGGCCACCGCCGTTCTTCCAAAGCTGCCAGGGGCCGCAGCCGCCCTATACTGTTGGACGGACTCGACTATTGTCCTCGCTTGGCTGCAAAAGCCAGCGTGTCAGTGGACAACCTTCGTGGCCAACCGGGTGACCAAGATCATCCAGTTCACCGACGAGCAGAAGTGGGCACATGTCCGCTCCGAGCAGAACCCTGCGGATCTCGCTAGCCGGGGGGTGGCTCTTCAAGACCTGGCAGATAGCCAGCTGTGGTGGCACGGTCCTGCTTGGTTGCAAAGGCCTCGCGGCGATTGGCCCACTCAGGGCAATGACGCCCTCGTGACTGAAGTCGAGAAGCGAGTAGTCAAGGTCCATGTTGCAAAGGCGCCTGCCGAAGATATTCTTGAGCGTTTCTCCACACTTGACAAGGCGTTGCGAGTCCTTGCTTATGTTTATCGCTTCATCCAGCGCGCGCGGAAGTTTCAATCTCCGTTCGAAGAGCACCTGACAGCTAATGAGATTACGGCGGCAGAACGCATCTTAATTTCCGTCACTCAGCGCAGACACTTCGTCTCTGAGATGGGCTGCTTAAACCAAAAGCGGCCAGTTCCGGCATCCAGTCCGATTCAAAATCTGAACCCATTCATTGATTCGCAGGGCCTTATGAGAGCCTGCGGCCGGGTTACGGCCTCTGAACTTCTCCAATATGACGAACGGCATCCTATAATCCTTCCGTACGACTGCCATCTGTCCCGACTCCTCGTCCAGTTTACGCATCGCATCACGCTGCACGGTGGCAATCAGCTGATGATCCGCCTAATCCGGGCCAAATTCTGGGTTCCAAGGTTGAGGAACTTGGTGAAGTCCGTCATCCATTCATGCAAGGTATGCGTCATCCACAAGAAGAAGTTGCAGACGCAACTCATGGGGGAGCTACCGAAGGAACGGACGTCCTTCTCGCGCCCGTTCACGCATACTGGTGTGGATTATGCCGGTCCCTTCGAAATTAAAAACTATACGGGACGAGCCTGTCTCATCACGAAGGGGTATGTGTTGGTGTTCGTGTGCTTTTCTACAAAGGCCATCCATTTAGAGCCTACATCGGACCTTACGACCGAGAAGTTTCTGGCGGCTTTCGCTCGGTTCGTGTCAAGGAGAGGGTGCCCCCGTCAAGTGCAGTCGGACAACGGGAAGACCTTTGTGGGGGCAGCTGCCCTGCTATCCCGCGATTTTCTCCAAAGCCTAAAGGGGGCGGTGACGGGTGCCTATAACCACCAGCAGCTGCTCTGGCATTTCATTCCTCCGGGAGCCCCCCACATGGGGGGTCTGTGGGAGGCAGGCGTCAAGAGCTTCAAGACCTTGTTTTACAAGTCCACAGCCACGCGGAAATACACTTTTGAGGAGCTCTCTACTCTTCTGGCAAAGATAGAGGCGTGCCTAAATTCGCGGCCGCTCGCTCCAATGTCCGAAGACCCCGCTGATCTGTTGGCGCTTACACCCGGGCACTTTCTTGTGGGAGGCCCCCTTCTTGCCACGGTGGAACCCGAGATGAAGGGGAATACCGCGTCCATGATTAACCGCTGGCAACACCTAAAGGCTCTTCAGCAGCAATTTCGACTACGCTGGAAGGAAGAGTACCTTAAGGAGCTCCATAAGCGGAATAAGTGGCGAGCCCCTACAAGAGATCTCCGCGTGGGGGATATGGTGGTCATCAAGGAGGACAACCTTCCGTCCAATGAGTGGCGATTAGGCAGGGTTGACGCGGTGTTTCCGGGATCCGATGGCCATGTCCGCGTGGTCGACATCCGCACCGCGCGAGGCCTCATCAAGAGGCCCGTAGCTAAGGTCGTGCTGCTTCCTATGGAAGAGTCCACCCGACCACAATAACAATGCGTTCTTCCGCTCCGATGTTCCTGTCCACTGTGCCGTATCGTAGCTCTGACCGTAGTTTCTAGTTGTACTTCACACCATTATTAATAACGTTGTTTTGTTTCTCCGTCATATTTCCACCAGTTGCATTCACCACGATGACGCCACGTCCACGCAACGCCCAATCCCTGGAGAGCAGATGTACTCGAGGTACGCAGTCCTACCGATGCCGAGTCTGCAATGGGATCCACCCACTGAAGAAGGGCCGTCGCTTTCTGCGGTTAAGCGCCGAGAAGCGGCTCCGGGCGGTCCTTGTTAACCGGTATTGCTCCAGTTGCTTGGCCCACGAGCACTCCGACGGAGCGTGTCGGCGAGGGGACTGCTGTAAGACGTGTGGTCAGGATCACCACTGACTGCTGAACATCGTGGAGGAGCCGCGGGCTCGGCGCCAGCCGCGTCAGGAGGAGCACCGGTCGCGGCCGTCGGCCACCACTTTCCGGCTCTCAAGAACCGCTCCACGGCAGGCGGCATCCCGGCGCTCATCGGCAGCTTCTCGGCAGTCTTCAGACGCTCCACGGCCGTTGTCCGCCACTCAGCGGGCGCCGTCCACTGTTCGTCCGCCCGCGCCAGCTGCGCCTAGGCAAGCTTCCGCCTCTCGGCAAGGGCCCCCGCAGAATGCGGCCGCTGCGCCAACCCTGTCGTCGCTGCTGCAGCGAAATAGTGTCAATGTGTTGCCGACTGCGCTTGTACGGATTGACACCGGGACCCGGATCTTCGACACGGGGGCCCTCATTGACCGTGCACGCCCTCTAGCTGCATTGATGCTTCGCTAGCGGCGTGTTTCCGTCTGCCCACTACTAGCGTGGGGGACGAACAAGTTTGTTCGGCCACCGTGGGGTCTAAAACCGACGAGAGCGTGCGGCTGGATGTCATGTTTAAGATCGAGCCTCACGTCCGCGTTCGCACGCCGTCCCGAGAGCTGAGCGATGCGGTGCGTGCCCACTTCCGAGGCATTACTCTGGCTGACGAGCGGTTCTATTTGCCAGCCACGATTTCCGTCGTCTTGGGCGCCGACATGTATCCGCGCATTATTCAGCCGGGCTTCCTAAAGATTCAGGACGGGCTACCTGTAGCCCAAAGCACCGTTTTTGGATGGGTTGTGTCCGGAGCCTGCCACCAGCCATAACGACGTGGGACCAATTGCAACCCGAGTGATTGCAAGGGGGGCGGGATGTTTAGGTGAGGGGCCGCCGCTGTGCCGCCTTGGCTCAACGAAACTTAAGAGCGCACCCGCGCTCGCCCCTTTTGCGCTCAGGCCCTCGGATCGGCCGTCGCTGCTCCCGCTCTCGTGCGTTGCTGTCCGCCACTCGGGCCCGCTCTCGTGCTGTTAAGGTGTGCTTATCGGTCGGGAGCGCGGCCCTTATGTTAACTTAGTTTAGTTACATGCATGAAGGCAAATAAAGCTGACGACCAGCCCATTGAATTTACCCACGACGCCCCCAACTCTTCATTTCGAGCCTCCGATTTAATTTCGTTCGCGACGTGGATCCCGGATCTTGATTGACTTGCAATAAATACCACGCTGGGTTTATCGGGAAAGTAAATTAATTTACCCATTCCATGCCTCAAGACGAGACACAGTGCGTTTTTTTTTTCGGCTCAATTAAATGACTCATCAGGAGGCAGGGAGAAAACTAAGAGCCATTGACTTGCCACACACAAAGCCGGACAAGATAGAGTCCGCTCGGGGAACCTGTTTTTCTTTTTGGCAAGGAGTACTCTCTCGATTGGTTTCCTAAGAACTTGGCAATTTTTTTAGATCTATGGGAGATGGGACAACGCCCACATATCAAGGCAGGGGGCGGCTGTTGGGAAAATTCATTCAATCATAGCGGGAAATTGATACCCAGATAAAGGGACTTCACCGACCGAAGCAAACTGATCGAAGACGGCTAATAAACAAAAATTTCTCCTGAAAATTTTTCAAACAGAAAAAATATATCTCAGTGGCTTGGCTTTCTGCTATGCAGGAGCCACCCACAGGTCCAGATCCGATCACAGTGTCAAATGTTAACAACGTGCAGGCGATGGAGAATGAGCTCCTCCAGGTGGTCGAAGATGATGGCTTCGAGCTTCGCATTGCTCGATCAGGTGACCTGCGTATTTATGCTAAGGATTCCTCTACTCACCGTATCATAACGAGGTTTTTGACAGAAAAGAATGTAATTTATACTCATTCTTGTCTTAAGAAGGACAGGCCGTTCAGGATGGTTATAAAGAATTTGTCCAGCACCACGCCGAGGAACTTTATTATGGATATGTTTTCTAAGTTGGGGCATACGATAGTTAATCTGTATAACCCCCGAACCGTGCCCGGCGCCAAGGGAGTCAAGACGTAGTCACTGAGCAGGCCAGACAAAATGTCTGGTTCGTTGATCTCAAGCATGCTGTAAACAATAGGGAGGCTCTGTTGATATCAAAGTTGGGTAGGCACCGAGTAACGGTGGAGCCCAAAAAGGACGCAAACAGACTTAAGCAATGTTTTAGGTGTTTTGGCTTCCATCACACAAAGAACTATTGTTTCAAGCCGCCTGTTTGCGGTAGATGTGCGGAGGACCATTGGACGGGATCGGAAAACTCAGGTTTGGGAGGAGCTTCTGGTGTACCTCTCTGGGCACAGCATTGATATAATGCTGGTGTCTGAGACCCACCTTAAGCACGGAGAGTACATAAGCTTTCTAGGATACAGTTTACACAGGGCGGACTTCCCGAGTGCGATTTCTAGGGGCGGAGCAGCTATTCTAGTTAAGCACGGCCTGACTTGTTACCAGCAAAGCCCGATACGATTGGGACTGCTACAGATGGCGAGGATTGTGCTCAGCACTGACATGGGTGAACTGGATGTGGCTACGGTTTACTTGCCGCCTCGTCCTGCCTGGACATGTGATGGCTATGAGGCCATGCTAAACATTTGTGGAGACAAAACTATTATCGGAGGTGATTTTAATGCTAACCATCGTAGATGGGCAGTGTCAGAGCGGATAGGAGAGAAGCTGCAACTGTGGAAGCTCTGGACAACTTGGGAGCGGATGTGTTGGCCACAAGAAGACCCCGTAATGGCGGAACTCCCTCTGCTTTGGATTTCGCACTCTTGAAAGGTCTTCAAGGTCGTCGGCTGACTATTGAAGATTCCTTTGAGCTCAGCTCGGATCACATTCCGCTCATTATCAGCTTACACTTAGCGGGGTGTGTCGCTGTGCCTAAAAGGACGCTGCTTCCTTTTAAATCTGATGTCTGGAGGTTTAAGAGGTTGCAGGAGGACTCCATTCACCTGGAAATTGAGATTCACACTGTGACGGTCTGCCGCCCAGTTTCCCAGATAGCTCAGGGACGGCCAGAGTCCGCTTAGTAGTCCGAGTGGTAGCTGTAAGAGATATTCCCCCGATTCCCAGTAAGAACAGTGGAGAGAATTCGGTGACTTAAGTAGGTTTCGCTGTTTATTTAATGCTCGTGGTACAGAGTTGACTATCGGGATCTCAGGTGCGCTGCAGCCTGGTCTCGGTCGTCTGGGCTTCTCGCGTCTGGGTCGTCTTCGTCTCGGTGATCGCGGCTCGCCCTGGACTCGGAAGTCTTCAGAGAGAGAGGGCGGGCGGACTTGTAAGTCTTCAAAGAGAGAGGGCGGGCGGACTCGTAAGTCTTCAAAGAGAGAGGGCGGGCGGACTCGTAAGTCTTCAGAGAGAGAGAATTCGGTGGGCCGAATTCTATGTCGCGACTCGCAAGTCCTTCGACAATGTATTGGCAACCCAAATCCTCGGATTCTGGTCGCCTACCAAAAAAGTGACTTTGGCTGCTGACTACTAGGAGTGTGCCACTAGAGGCTTACCGCTCCCGATCGCTGTCGGCCGCTAAGTGATTTCCTCCGGCCAGCGGCTCGCCTTATATAGCGTGTAGCCATCATCGCCACAACAGATCGGATCAGTCAATTTGAGGCCAACATGAATACTCCGGGCGCCCCAGAAATGGAATGCTCCCAGTACATGTGGGAAGTCCATCGGGACCAAATTCGGGCCCTGTGGGAGAAGGTAGAAAAGAGAGCTGCTCCGACTTGCTAGCCGTATCCGACGATTATACGGCCACCTCGACAGTGCTAGAATCAAAGTACAGCTACTGTTACTCCGTCTATTCAAGGTGTACTGCCCAGCTTCGGCAAAAAATTGGCTCTCAATCTACTCAGACTTCCGCCGATGTTATCACGCCCCCGTCGACAGGCTGCCGGTTACCGCCAGTGGATACCGAATAAATTCTTTCGCACGAGGCCATCAGCATCGTGAGTGTACAAGTGCCCACTCCTGCCTGACGTGCCACAGCCGTCATCATACTCTATTACATCGTGGCAATCCCTTGGCAACTGTTCCATTTCCTCCCGTTTCATCAAGTTTACGACCCGGGCCCACCGCGAGAAGCGCTGCAGCTCCTGACGACCGCACGAATGTGCAAATATGTTTTTCATCCGGGTCAAGAGCTGTACTGCTCGGAACAGCGATTATTAACATAAGTCATCTGGGTCGCGACTTCCAAGCTCGTGCTCTGATCGATTCAGGTTCCGAGGCTACGCTCATATCTGAGCGGCTCTTCGATCGAATCAGACTTCCATTTGACACAGTCCAGACTCAAGATTCCGGTATCAATCAAACAGTTGCCGGGCACTCCACGAAGCGCTGCAAGTTCTCCATTCGAGTTCTCTCCAGACCCGGGATACAGTTAGAAGCGCAGGCATATGTCCTTCCTCAACTGTCCGGACAACTTCCGTCCCACCCCGTTCCGAGAGATCTTCTAAGGGAACTTCCGGATCTCCCCTTAGCAGATCCAACGTTTTTCGAGAGCTCCGAAATCGATGTTCTGATAGGAGCTGACATTCTTCCGTCTGTGCTTCTGGGCGGCGTTAGGACCAACATGTTGGGCTCTCTTCTGGCCCAGGAAACAATTTTTGGCTGGGTACTTACAGGCCCAGTGTCAACGGCGCCCACTAACGGCGTGTGGGTGTTTTCCACACGCACTTCCTTAGCGTCCAACGGTTCATTAAGGAACTGTCCTACCAACCATAGTGGGGCTACCGTTGAAGGCAGACACTCCCGAGGTATTCGATCCTACCCATGCCGAGTCTGCCAAGGGAACCATCCTCTTCGGAAATGCCTACGTTTTCGGAGGCTTAGCGCTGAGAAACGACTCCAGGCAGTTATTAAACATCAGTACTGCTCCAATTGTTTAGCCCACGAACATACTGAGGGAACGTGCCGCAGGGGATCGATGCAAAAAGTGCAATCAGCATCACCACACGCTCCTGCATGCGCACGAAAGTCCAGGGCACGCAACCCGGTTGCAGCAACGAGCCCCATTCAGATCCGATCCGAGGTCTTCACTCGCGTGCACACCGGCCGCTCTGGAGGGTAGGTGTACCCGAGATACTTGGTCCTACCAACGCCGAGCCTGCCCGCAATAATCAGGCACCCTTCCATGTTCCTGTTTACTGTGCCGTCTTGTAGCTCTAATCGTAGTTCCAACTTTTATTTCGCATCAGTACTGATTCCATATTTTATTATTTCTCCGTCATATTCTGCCAGGAATTTACACCTCCACGCCCACGCAGCGCCATCGCACCGGAGAGCAGATGTACTCGAGGTACCTAGTCCTACTGTGGCCGAGTCTGCGGTGGAATTCACCTGACGGAGCGCGACAGCGAGGGGATTGCGGCAAGACATGATCACCACGGAACGTGTCAGCCGCTTCGTCCGCCACTTTCCGGTACGGTTCAGACACTGTTTGGCCCTTGTCCGCCGCTGTCCGGGAATCTGCAGCCACTTCAGCGTCGCGGAATCAACGGAGGAACCATCTGATCCGCCTGCCATTAGCCATAAAAGGGTTTTTTGCAACCCGAGTGATTGCAAGGGGGGGGAGAATGTTCACGCCAGGGGGCTCTCCGCCGCCGCCTCTGCCCTCCGTGCACCAACATACGAGCGGACCTATGTTCTCCCGCTCTCCGATCCTCGGCATTCCCGATCTGCGCTCACTGCGAGGCGAGCTGGGGATGGCTGGCCCGCTTCCGCCACTCGGGCCCGCTCCCGCACTGTTAAGCTGAGCTTATCGGTCGGGACCGCGGCCCTTATGTTAACTTAGTTTAGTTACATGCATGAAGGCAAATAAAGCTGACGACCAGCCCATTGAATTTACCCACGACGCCCCCAACTCTTCATTTCGAGCCTCCGATTTAATTTCGTTCGCGACGTGGATCCCGGATCTTGTATTTAATACATTTAATACATTCTTAATACAATTAAATACAATACAATACATACAATTTTATTTATTTATTTATTAACCCAGCACAAGCAAATTATAACAAATTTTTGTTAAACAACACAAGTCACAAAATAGTTTCCTAAAGAAAGAAATCTATAAATCGAACTATTTTATTAAATTTTTCATATATTTAAAACAATTTTTAAGTCATTTTAAAGTTAAGTTGACTTGCAATAAATACCTTTTTATTTATGAACCCAACACAATCAATTTTTATAGTTTGTAAATAAAAAATATACCTCAATCCCCAGCTAAACCGCACTATAGATGGCTCCTTTGATACAGACTGGGGATTGCCTTAGAGTCTGCCGCAGTTAAGAACCTAGATTCGACCTTTGTCTATTTATAGACACCGCCGATAGGAAGCTATTACAAATTCGAATGAAATGAAAATCAATCACAAGATGCAATACCCTTTCATCTGAGCTCGCAACAAGACGAGGCTGGATGAGTCATACGGGGATTTCGGCTGGGTTTATCGGGAAAGTAAATTAATTTACCCATTCCATGCCTCAAGACGAGACACAGTGCGTTTTTTTTTTCGGCTCAATTAAATGACTCATCAGGAGGCAGGGAGAAAACTAAGAGCCATTGACTTGCCACACACAAAGCCGGACAAGATAGAGTCCGCTCGGGGGACCTGTTTTTCTTTTTGGCAAGGAGTACTCTCTCGATTGGTTTCCTAAGAACTTGGCAATTTTTTTAGATCTATCGGGAGATGGGACAACGCCCACATATCAAGGCAGGGGGCGGCTGTTGGGAAAATTCATTCAATCATAGCGGGAAATTGATACCCAGATAAAGGGACTTCACCGACCGAAGCAAACTGATCGAAGACGGCTAATAAACAAAAATTTCTCCTGAAAATTTTTCAAACAGAAAAAATAAATCTCAGTGGCTTGGCTTTCTGCTATGCAGGAGCCACCCACAGGTCCAGATCCGATCACAGTGTCAAATGTTAACAACGTGCAGGCGATGGAGAATGAGCTCCTCCAGGTGGTCGAAGATGATGGCTTCGAGCTTCGCATTGCTCGATCAGGTGACCTGCGTATTTATGCTAAGGATTCCTCTACTCACCGTATCATAACGAGGTTTTTGACAGAAAAGAATGTAATTTATACTCATTCTTGTCTTAAGAAGGACAGGCCGTTCAGGATGGTTATAAAGAATTTGTCCAGCACCACGCCGAGGAACTTTATTATGGATATGTTTTCTAAGTTGGGGCATACGATAGTTAATCTGTATAACCCCCGAACCGTGCCCGGCGCCAAGGGAGTCAAGACGTAGTCACTGAGCAGGCCAGACAAAATGTCTGGTTCGTTGATCTCAAGCATGCTGTAAACAATAGGGAGGCTCTGTTGATATCAAAGTTGGGTAGGCACCGAGTAACGGTGGAGCCCAAAAAGGACGCAAACAGACTTAAGCAATGTTTTAGGTGTTTTGGCTTCCATCACACAAAGAACTATTGTTTCAAGCCGCCTGTTTGCGGTAGATGTGCGGAGGACCATTGGACGGGATCGGAAAACTGCAGGGCTTTAGTTGCAGCTGACCTCTGCTGCCAATTGTGGTGACAATCATGCTGCATATGATAAAAAATGCCGCATTTATGCACTAAAGCTTAAGGGTGTTCTCCCTAAGGTGATGCAGCAGCCTCATAATTCTACAAGGTCTGCCTATAATGGGCAGTCTACGGTGCCCTCGACTATGCTGCAGTCTGGGGTTTCTTATGCCAGTAGAACAAGAGCGCAGCAGTTCCAGCTACTTCAAATCTGGGAGTAAGAAACAGTCCTCCTGGTATTAAGCAGGCAGCCTATGACTTGCACGATGATTTCCCGTTGCTAGGAAGCCGTGGCAAGGCTAGCAATGCCCAGCAGCCTCCCAACGCTGTCCCTGATTGGGATATGACAAGGGTAGTGACTATGCTTCTTTCCCTAAAGAACTCTGTGGAACAGCTAGCCGCCTCCTTAACCACTATCTCGCTGGTGGTGCGAGATTTACCAGCTGGAATGAATATCGCTTATGGGAATCATTAAGGTGGGCATGGAATGCCAGAAGTCTCCTTGCCAATCGGGAGGAGCTTCTGGTGTACCTCTCTGGGCACAGCATTGATATAATGCTGGTGTCTGAGACCCACCTTAAGCACGGAGAGTACATAAGCTTTCTAGGATACAGTTTACACAGGGCGGACTTCCCGAGTGCGATTTCTAGGGGCGGAGCAGCTATTCTAGTTAAGCACGGCCTGACTTGTTACCAGCAAAGCCCGATACGATTGGGACTGCTACAGATGGCGAGGATTGTGCTCAGCACTGACATGGGTGAACTGGATGTGGCTACGGTTTACTTGCCGCCTCGTCCTGCCTGGACATGTGATGGCTATGAGGCCATGCTAAACATTTGTGGAGACAAAACTATTATCGGAGGTGATTTTAATGCTAACCATCGTAGATGGGCAGTGTCAGAGCGGATAGGAGAGAAGCTGCAACTGTGGAAGCTCTGGACAACTTGGGAGCGGATGTGTTGGCCACAAGAAGACCCCGTAATGGCGGAACTCCCTCTGCTTTAGATTTCGCACTCTTGAAAGGTCTTCAAGGTCGTAGGCTGACTATTGAAGATTCCTTTGAGCTCAGCTCGGATCACATTCCGCTCATTATCAGCTTACACTTAGCGGGGTGTGTCGCTGTGCCTAAAAGGACGCTGCTTCCTTTTAAATCTGATGTCTGGAGGTTTAAGAGGTTGCAGGAGGACTCCATTCACCTGGAAATTGAGATTCACACTGTGACGGTCTGCCGCCCAGTTTCCCAGATAGCTCAGGGACGGCCAGAGTCCGCTTAGTAGTCCGAGTGGTAGCTGTAAGAGATATTCCCCCGATTCCCAGTAAGAACAGTGGAGAGAATTCGGTGACTTAAGTAGGTTTCGCTGTTTATTTAATGCTCGTGGTACAGAGTTGACTATCGGGATCTCAGGTGCGCTGCAGCCTGGTCTCGGTCGTCTGGGCTTCTCGCGTCTGGGCCGTCTTCGTCTCGGTGATCGCGGCTCGCCCTGGACTCGGAAGTCTTCAGAGAGAGAGGGCGGGCGGACTTGTAAGTCTTCAAAGAGAGAGGGCGGGCGGACTCGTAAGTCTTCAAAGAGAGAGGGCGGGCGGACTCGTAAGTCTTCAGAGAGAGAGAATTCGGTGGGCCGAATTCTATGTCGCGACTCGCAAGTCCTTCGACAATGTATTGGCAACCCAAATCCTCGGATTCTGGTCGCCTACCAAAAAAGTGACTTTGGCTGCTGACTACTAGGAGTGTGCCACTAGAGGCTTACCGCTCCCGATCGCTGTCGGCCGCTAAGTGATTTCCTCCGGCCAGCGGCTCGCCTTATATAGCGTGTAGCGAGTTTTAGTGTGCCCGCCGCGATCAGCTGCTTCCTCTTCTTTTCCGGTGTGACCCTGGCCGTTAGTGTGGCCCTTTCTCGGCGCGCGCGCGCATTTGATTCAAATTGAAATTCAATTGTATAACTTCATTTTATTTACATTGGCTTCATTATTTCTCCTTTATTTACAACTTCCTTTTATTTACATTTTTGTGCGCGGCACGCGTCACAACACTGCGGATGAAGTGGATGATGCTGCCCTGCTTTTGGAGGAAAAAGTCATTGCTGCAGCGGAGCTTGCTGCGTCCAGCAGCAGTCTCTCTTCCAGGTTCTCCCCTCCACTTCCCCCGGAGCTTAGGGCTCTCATTGAGTTCAAACACAGGCTCAGAAGGATGTATGCAAGGTCCCATGATGTAGCTGTACTGAGGGTCTATCGAAGGTTGGGCAACAGGGTGAAGAAGTTATTAAATCTTCTGCGGCAGAAACTGTTGGATAAGGAGTTGGAGGAGGCAACCCCGGACAGGGACAAAAACTATGCTCTTTGGAAAATTGTTGGTCAGAGTAAGAGGCAGGCTTCTCCGAAGTTTCCTGTAAAAAGAAGAAAAAAAATGAGCGGATGGGACTTGGGCCGAGTTGAGGTGTTTACTGAGAGCTTAGAGGACCGTTTCACTCCCTTCGCTACCTCCTCTGCGGCGAGGGTTGAGCGGGTCAATGCCTCGTTGGCAGTTCCTCATCAAATGGTCCCCCTTTTGCTCCTATTTTGCTCCCGGAAGTGAGAGACAGGATCAAGAAGTTGAAAAACCGGAAGTCGCCAGGTGCAGATGGCATTTCTAATAGAGTTGCTAAACTCCTTCCGGAGAGAGCACTTCTCTTTTTGGTTTTTGTGCTTAATGCAGCGCTCAGAATTGGTCACTTTTCGTCCTCCTGGAATAATGCCAATGTGGTGGTGATACACAAAAAAGGAAAGCCCTCCCATTATGTGTGTAGTTATAGGCCGATTAGTCTTCTGCCCACGTTTTCGAAGATTTTTGAGCGTTGTATCCTTAACAGGATGCAGAGGATACCTGCGTTACGGGAAGCGATCCCCAGGTACCAGTTCGGCTTTCTTAAAGGACATGGCACCCCTGAACAACTCCATCGTGTAGTGGACTTTGTGGTTGATGGTTTTCAAAGAAGGCATACTAGATATACCCTTTGTTTTGCGCCATTGAGAACCTCTAATGAACTGCATGAACCCTTTAGAATACTGTGTGCAATTTATAATGATTTGTATTCGGTAATCTCACATGTTGATAGTCATGTTAAACTAAAAACTTCAGCCCTTACCCACTTAGATCGCATGCAGGCAGCTCGCCGGTAGTTTATTTCCTCATATTTTTTTCTATATTTTCCATTGCGACTACTAATACCAAACCCCAACAGACACGAGCCACTTGAGTGTAGTGACCGTAGTGCATCAACGTCCATATAATAAACAAAGGCCCATATTGGCCTATGCGTGGCCCCCCATGAAGGCCGCCCGGACTAACCTAACCTAACCATAGTTGTAAATAAATAACTCGAATACAAAAAAAAACTCTTGACTCGACTCGACTGTAGCTCTTTTAATTGTTTTTATTTTTGCTCTAAATTTCACATTTCTATATCTCGGCAATAGGTTAGTGCCAAAGGTAATACAATAAAATTAATTAAAAAACGTTTCTGCTCCACTCTCCCCAACACAGTATAATAAATTGCGGGTGAAAAAAAAAATATAAAGACAAAGAAATAAAATCTTTTAATTGATGACGTAGTATATTTTAACGGCTCTTATTAAATAGTAACAAACATTTTAATTTTACAGTGTTATGGCATTTTTTTTTAAAAGGCCACGATTTAAACATATCCATTTTAGGACGACTTTATCAGGCTACATACCAACCTATTTATCTAATAGCTTATTCGGCGATTTTTAGTACTAAAACTTTTCCAGCCCCAAAGAAAAGTTTTAATATAATAACTTAATGAATATGCCAAATGGGCAACTTATAGTATTATATGCCAGAGGAATGTGCCAGTAAAACTCCGCATGTTTGTCAATCCATCGTCTTGTCGTTAATCATCTTATTCCATGTATTTATTATATGAATGCACTCCCAATTTCCGTGCTTGAGTAATATAGTTTTGGGTATTGCTGTATTAAATAAAGTTACACATGTACCAAAATGTTATCATTGAAAATATCATATAACTTACATGATACATCGGTAAAACATATTTATGCTGAGGTACGTACACGGTAGTACGCAGGGACCGCTACATTTGATTGCCTTGTTTTTGGTATAGGGGAACGACATATTTTTGCTGTTTCGTTTTCCATACCGGGAATTAAGAAAAAAACGTTCGTTTCGTGGAACAATTATTAAGCGTCTGGATTTTGAAGTTCCAATGCTAGCCGAGGTTCCCGATTGATAATTACTGCTTGAACGACCAAAACGGCTACCTATGAAAAAGGCCGGTCGTTTTTGTATAGAATGCATTCCTGAAGAAAACGAAATATTAATACTTTGAAATATTTAATTATGTATATGAAATAAATCGCAACAATTAAATTGGCAAAACGAACCGTTGTTTTTATTGATATCAGTTATGGTATATGAAGAATCTTTTGGTATTGCCACTACACATTCCAACAGCATTAAACACATTGGAATTAGTATTATGCCAGTATAAAATTGTGGTGGCTGTGTCAGAAAATGCTGTGATATCCACATCTTAGGGAGTACCGAAAATTATTCTGCAAAAGTTAATAATAAAAGGTTAATATTAGGAAATAGGCAACAATTTACCGATGGAAAAGGAGCGTTTAAGAAAATCACCTAGGGAATCTCAAATTAGTTCAGGATATTTTGAATTGTTAAATTTAAACGCTATACATAGAAACATAAAAAAACATTTAATAAAAACATTTCATTATTATTATTATGTTTTTTATTTGAATCTTATTAGTTAAGAGCGATATTATAAATATTATTTTTTAGTTTATTTTACGGCTCAAAAACAAACAACGAAAACTGCTTTCTAATACGAGAACATGCAACCGTAGGATTGCAATGTATTTAATGGTTTTGAAGAATCAAACCAATTTATTATGCTCATGCTGAATATTTTGCATGAATCACTGAAGGGTCTTATGATCTTTTTTAGTTAGTGGTAACAAAGCGCCCGTTCAATGATGTATTTGCCCTTGAAAAATTAGAATTTGTATTGATATGTAATTATCTTAAAACACGGACTGTGCTATTGGGAAACAATTTCGCCTCCAAATAACGCCAATTTAAACGATCCATTATATTTTTGTTCATACTTGAGAAAATTGTGTAATTGGGTTGCATTTAAATAGAGGAGCGAATACAATGAATGTGGCTTGTGCAGCGGAGCAACATAATACATAAGTTCGCAATTGAAACTTCACTCCGTTGCAATGCTGACATACGAAGGAGGATATATAGGGTCTGGCTTAATGTATGTGCAGCACATGAAAATCAAAGATGGCATCGTCGCAGTTCTAAACTTTACATATATCTAGCGATTCCGAATCTATAGCAAAAACAAGAAAGGAAGCTAACTTTGGTTCGCTGAAGTTTATATACCCTTGCAAATTGCAATTGAACTATAAAATTATCAACGATATTCTAAAATAATAAAATATTTGATGTAAATACGTTGAAACCAGGAAAGTTATGATTTATTCTATTATTTTCCAGTTTTTTCCTATGGCAGCTATATGATATAGTCGTCCGACTTTTCATAAAATTCAAAACGAAATTCTAGAATAATAGAAAATGGCCATGTTTTTTTTTTAATTAGATAAAAATATGTTCATAACTGACAAAGTTTTTTTCCCCGAAAATCCTCCGATTGTTCCAATGCAGCTATAGGATACAGTCGTCCTATTTTCATAAAATAAAAAATTTTTTAAATAAAAAACGGCCATATCGCAAATTTGACGAAAATGTGTCGAAAACCTACGAAGTTTTTCTAAAATTGTTCCTATATGATATAGTCGTCTAACCCGGCCCGTTCCGACATATGTACGAGAAAGAGTATATAGAAGACTAAAAAGTTTCATTCAGATAGCTTTAAAACTAAGGGACTAGTTTGCGTATAATCGGACAGACGGACATGGCTAGATCGACTCGGCCATTGATCCTGATCATGAATATAAATTGGGTCGGAGATGTCTCCATCACTGCGTTGCAAACTTCTGACTGAAACTATAATACCCTACAAGTGTATAAGATTGTAGGATTTATTTAGTTTTTTGCTACATATACACATTTTTTGAATAATGATAGATAAACTGTAAACTGATTCATAAACTGTAAGCCAAACAAAAAAAGGGCAGGCAGCTGCATCTACGGAATGTAAGGCTACACATTCAAACAACTCTGGGTAAAAATACAAAAATACTAAAAGAACTGATTTGCAGCGTTAATACCTTGAATTTATTAAATTTTTTCTTATTTATTCCATTTTTGGGGCATATAAAGTCGAGAAAAATTGTGGAATCAACTGACTCAGAAATACTTAATCTATTTGAAATTGTGCTAATATCGATTTATTTTAGTAAAAGGCCAAAGTAAAAATGGAAAATCGAAATAAAAAAATTTTGTTTTTAGCTTTCAAATAATTTTTGTTTAAACAAATCTATGAAATAAAACCAAAAAATTAATAATAATTTTTTTTTAAAAATGGGTTTTCTTTCCTTTAACATTTTTATACACATAATAAAAATGTTTTAAAAATTTGATTTCTCTGTTTGATCATACACTATGGACCAGCGTGGCAAATTGTCGCATACATATACATATTTTACACAATTACTTGTCAAATGCCGTTTAAATTATTTGACTATCTAATTTGGGTCAAAAACAAATAAGAAAGCTACAGTTGTGTGAGCTCGACTGTGAGATACCCGCTACCCATAGTAATAGTTAATACATTTTTGAACATAACGGACAAATGCAAATGCATGCATACAAAAGTACATACACATGTATGAATCTATGTGTGTAAAAACCCGTTATTATTGCATTAAAGCGGCTAATAATTGTTACCATTTATTAAAATTGCTTTTTGAATATCTTATAAGATTCTTTTCCGATCACTATATAGAACTGGTTGGTCTTGTTGGTCAACCAAATGAGGCAGGCTGCAGCAGCCGTTTGTGGCCATACAAAATTATTTATTTAATAACTTCGACAATTTTTATCTGATCGCACATACCAAAACTCTAGCTTTAAAAAGATTGACGATAGATGAATTAAGACGATTTGCGGGGGCGGAAGGGGGCGTGTTAAAAATTTGAAACAAACTTTATCTGCGTGCAAGCATAACAAATACAAACAAGATGGACGTACAAGCGGGTGTCCCGACAGTAGAATACCCTGTACCATTACAAGTCGCCGCTCGATTTGGTTACCGAGAATAAGAAGCCAAAAACTAAAAAACTGAGAAAAATTGACATATAATGCAAATGTCAGCTGAACCTAAAGTACAGTCGATAGCTCAGTGGATAAAACTGCGCGTGCATTTTTGTAAGCACGTGGCCTGGGTTCGATTCTGCAGCCAAATCATAGTAATGTTTTTGTTTTTTTTTTAAATAGTAAGTTTTTTAAATGCACTCTTTTGATCTGCGTGCAGATATAAGAAGTCTAAATCCCAAGTTTCGTGTCTCTAGCTCTTATAGTCTCTGAGATCTAGGCGTTCATACAGACAGACGGACAGACGGACGGACATGGCTATATCGACTCCTTTAGTGGTCCTGACCAATATTTAGGTAACTTTTGGGGGTTTGCCACGCCTCCTTCTGACCGTTACAGAATATCGCACTCGCACAAAACTATAATACCTGTGTACCTTTGGTACAGGGTATAAAAATCAATTCTTACAGAAAGTTAACTGTAATCTTACTGTATACATTAAATGAGAGTTGTAAATATCTGTTGTGGCCCTAATTTCATATAATTTATCCAACATTTCCAATAAAATTTTATACAAATCGGTTCAGCCGTTTTAAACAGATGAAAGAAATACAAAAATGAATACAATATTTTTAAATTAGTCATGGCATTATACGTACTATTAACTAGTAAAACATTATTTATTTAGTTTTTGTAGCCACGAATTCTGTGTGCAGTCCTGCAATTGCGGCAGAGGACAAAAAAACCTTTTCAAGAAGTAGTCTCCACATTAGTAACAAATGTTTTTATTAGGTCAAGGAATAATTTACAATGTTCATTTTACTGATCTTATAATCAAAATCAAATGAATGTTATAGAGGATAACGATAGGATTCAGCCGTCTATTGTTTTACGTTTGCGTTAATATATCATGAGCGTTCAGCAGAACAGTCTTGATCACTGATTACTGATCCATTACTGATCAATGAAAGATTTCTTACGGCAGTTCTGCTAATTTTACTATTCATGATTATTCACTCTATCATGTAAGCATAAAAGGAGCGTAAAAATAGTTCGCTACCTTTCCGCGATTCTGATGGATTATATCGATGGTTGAGGTACTGATAGGAATAATATAAAAAAATTTTGAACAAGAAAACAAGAACTGTTTCTTGAGTATAATAATAAGTCGGATGGTGATTAAACTATAGAATGAAAAGCAAACTAAAAAATTATACATACAGAGACAGGTAATAAGGCAAGTTTCCGTATAGAGCGGCGAATAAGTCCCTTACGAATGGCGATGGTGCTGTCAATGCGGCCCATACCACCATTGTGAGGGATGTTTAGCCTCGTGAACGATGGTGTTGGCAGCTATTTTTGGTGCAGTCTCCGTCCAATTGGTTCGAACTTGGAGCTCGTTCATATACTCGGGGTTACTGCGCAGAATAGCGCCTGGTCTAAGTAGTCAATACAACGCAAAAAACCAAAACAACTAAAGGTAACAAAAAAAAAACAAGGTATGACAACTTTTCAGGGAAAACAGTAGCGCGCAATTACCGTAAATACATTAAGTCTGTGTATGTTCTCATAAAGTTATAGAATCAAAAAATTATAGTCCAGAAATGGTTAATCTATAAAATAGTCAATATTAGTTTAAAAATATTAAATATTTATATTTTTTTATAATTTTTTTTTTTTGGAAAAATATCGCTAGTTTCATTTTGATACTCTATAAATAAAAGAGTGGCTGTTAAACAATGTGACATACATATATACATTTTACAACAATACGTGGCTTTAACAGATTGTTCGCAAAGGGTCACACAGGAACAAAAAGGATACGGCCATAATGAAACGGGAAATCTCTCGCAGGCGGTAGGATTCAGGATCATCAGGAATTTAGCAGCCAGAATTCCTCCACCGGATAGTATTCCGGTGTTTTACTTGACTGTAAGTATAGTAAGTAAGTGCAGAAATAAGTTCATTAATTGAACCACCTCAGGGCCTCTCAACTCTTATCGGTTTGGAAGGGCCTCTAAACCTTTCTTTTTTTAGAAGACCTTACCAACTCTTCTCACTTTCGATGACCTCAAACCTCTCAAAACTTTTCGTATCGTGAAGACCTTAGGACCTCTCATCTCTTCTGTTCTCACAGATGCTAACGACTCGAACGAGAAGGACGCAAGTGGTGTGCAGAGCGACAATACTTGGCGTTATCAATGAAATTATTCTGAAAATGTTACTGTTAAGTAAATAAACATATATCACATTTTTAAAAGCATAGTTCTGGGAAAGTGCCTGGATCTATTCCAGCAACCATACCTAAACTAAATATCATATTTACAATTTCTAAAATAAATTCTTACCATCCCTGAGCCACCAGGTCAACGACAGATCATCACACAACTTGTCAAGATTGTCGTCGATTTGTTGAAGTCCGGTAGTGGTCGGAGGGCGTCACCCATTAAGAAAAGGCCAGGATTTCTCGGTAGTTTTTCGCTTTCTGTTGGCTCCTGCTAAGATTATACGTTGTCGAAAGATATATCCAAGGAAATTAAGTTAGATGCACTACGGTCAGTACTCTGAGCAAGTAGATCAGCAATTTCCTGACTGTTATTTACGTTTTTTTTTTAGTGTTAAAAAGTTTACTTGTTCAGATTGGACTTATCAAAACGAGATACTTTTTGGCCGGCCGGTCAGATATATGTATTCTGTAATGTAGTCACAATGTCGGTAGTCATATCGAAGGTAGGATTTTGGGGATCTTCGGGTTGCTTCAGCGGAACATTCTTTGCTAAATGAACTTTCACTGGATTAGAGACAAAACAAAGAGCAAATAAGCGATATAAGATATTTCGTACATGGTTAACTTAAGCAGCTGAAAAAACATTGTATCTCCGGCTTTAAACAGTTTTCTGTAGGGAAAATCAAAGACTATCATTATACAATTTAGGAAGCTTACTTCGTGGGCCTCTTGCATTCTGATAGGAAATACACAGAGAGTTAAACCGATAAAACGGTTGGAAGACGTCTGAAGACGTGGAGTGGTCTGATCTAGCCTCTTTTTCTTAGCTTTATACTCCATGACGACATGCTCTGGCTAGAATTTGGTAAAAAATATCGTATCAAAGAACTGGGAATTCATTAGGGACATTTATTTTGAAACATTAAATATCCCTAACATATGCACATTTTTTTACCTTTCAACGTCAGACTGAACTTCTCAAAGGAAATATGGTTGTAATTCTAAGAATCTAGGATAACGTACCATAAAAGAGGACCTGTTATTGTATTTACATGAATTAGTCGGAAAATTGAAGCTTTCTCCATGTAAATTCCCATTAGATGTCGGAATATTGGAGCCTTCTCCATGCAAGTTCCCTTTAGTCCCTTGATCGACTACTTGTTGTTGGTCTATATTGTGTTCTTGCTGATGCAGCGAGGTTTCGTCTCCTTTGTTGCTCATAATTAATAAAAATTTTTAACAGTTCGCAGCGGTACATCACGCTACCGCTTGGGACGAGAAAAGTGAACAACGCAACGAAGCCACACACAGACTCAGTTCGCAAACTAAGCCCTATCATACCAGAACTGATTTACCAGAACGACCCATGATCACACCTTTTTTTGTATTTTTGCTAGCTGTTATTCACGTACATGTATACGTTCAAGATTCTTTCGGTTGTGTTCGGTTTATGTCCGTTGTCCCCTCTAAGGGGACAAATTAGTGATTCAAAAAAACCATCTGTCCCGCTGGATGTTCCTAATCGATAAGACAGGACATCCTGTTTAAAAGCAATACGTTGGCGCTCGAACATCATCATCTGAGAATTTTTGAGTTTTATAAATTGAAAATTGTTTCTAAACGATTCCGCCCGTTTTGACGTATACGAGCGAGAATATATAATAGACAACGTTGAATTTAAAAATCTTGAAAACTGAGATGAAAGCCTTAACCGATGCCAAACATAGTTTGTTGTTCTTCGTTGTGTTAATGATTTTGACTACTTCTGTATAAAAGCCTCTTTAAGGAAATCTTCATGAGTAATTTACTTGAAAACGGTCTGATTCTGCCCAGATTGCATTTAGACGCAATGCCATAGAACTTAATCCCGTACCTCCAGGGTGAAGAGTACATATAAATAGGTACTTTGCTGGTAGTCCTTTCGACCTTTCGTGGTGTCCTTTTGAAATGTGTGGGTTATAACGGCATATTGAAGCGGTTCGATCCTGATGTTCCAAGGACAAGCCCTATTTGGAGTTTGTTAATAGCGTCATAAATGCAGTATCAGACTATAGGACTGACACGGGGACTATATCAAGTACCTATGTAAATATTAAATTTAGTGAAAATGTAAAAAAATTTTTCTTTGATTTAATTAAAATTGAATTATTATATAACGTAAATCTATTTTAAATTTTTCCGAATTATCCATTTAGAACCTACTTGGGTATACAAACTTTTGCGTGTCGAACATAACTACCTTTCTTTATTTTATATATTTTAAATTTAAATGAGTAAATAATAGCGAGTGTATCAAATTTATCCAAGTTGACTGCGGCGGTTGAAGTTGCCTTCTGCTTTCTGCTTTTCTGCCTTTTCGAGCTAAGATTGTCGTTTTATGGTCCACATATCCAGTCTTGCAATTATTCTTTCTGTAGCCCGGTGTTATTTTTGCTAAACCCACCGGTTGTCGTGATATGCTTGACCCTTACTTGCCTGTAATAGGAGTACAAATTGGAGACAGTACATTTTTTAAAACTCTTATGATAAATAGATATTTAGAACGATTTCATGAACAAGAAAGGAAGCTAAATTTAGAGCCCCGAAGGGAATAGCACCTTTAATACAAACTGAAGTAAAACCTCTTTTTATTGCTTTTCCATATACGTATTTAATGAAAACCAAAGTTCTGAAATAACACAAAAAGGGCCAAATCATAAATTTGATGAAAGTTATTATTTTTTCTTTATATAATATATACTCTTAATTGTTCCTGAGGCAGCTGTATGATAAGCCATATGTATATATACATATGCACGAGGGAGAGTATATAGAAGACTAACTACATAATTTCATTTAAATAGCTTCAAAACTGAGGGCTGGCATATAATCGGACAGGTGGTAATGACTAGATGATGGTCGAAACAGGCTGAGGACGCCAACTTTTCCTATGACTTCCGCATTAACAAAATCCTCCCAAATCTCCCTAATACCTATTTCCCATCCCAGACAGGTCAAGAAATAGAAAAAGACACTTTTTTAATTGAACTTATTTTGCAATAAACTCTCTTAAAGGATACACACCTAGACTAGATCAAATCTCCCTCTCTATAATAAAAAAAAATCACTAATTTTCTTCAAAAATAGAATCCTGCAACACTAAATTGCCGTGCAGTACCATTCATTTCATCAAGATTTCATCAACATTTCATTAACATTTCATCGATTAATTGTTGATGAAATGTTGTTGATGACAGCTTAGGACATACCCATGTTAAATTCATCAATAGTTCAATTATTTATCTATGAACCGCTTCGGCAGTGTTGAAATGTTGATGAGTGGTACTGCAGGGCAATTTATCTACACAAACGGCTCAAAAGCCAACAGTACAGTGGGATGATTCCTAGTTCACAGTGAAATGTATATTCATATCGGTGTCATAGATCAAGTTATCTACGTGGCGCGTTGAGTAAGTGACTGGTCTGAGAAACATACACTGATAGAAAAAAAACAAGAATTTTGGTCATAAAATCATGACCTGACGTTTACAAAAGTAGCGCTAGCCTTTTTCGGTCTTCTTTTGAGATTTTTGTTCTTTTTTCAAGAATTTTTGCATTCTTTTAATTCAAGACTTTTTAAATCTTATTTCAAACAATAAAAAGTTCAATTAAAAAACAAAAAAAATATTTTCCTTATTTTTTTTTCATTTTATTTATAATTTAATTAAATTTATCTTAATTTTAATTTTATATTTTACCTCTGGGGTTCGAACCTGGTCACGATTTTATGACCAAAATTCTTGTTTTTTTCTATCAGTGTATGTTTCTCAGACCAGTTACGTACTCAACGCGCCACGTAGATAACTTGATCTATGACACCGATATGAATATACATTTCACTGTGAACTAGGAATCATATAAAACTAAGAATGACAAAAATCTTAATTTAATACATTTTTTCTTCATATTAATCCATTTTCGTGTTGTTTTACGAACATTTCGTATTGTTTCGAGAACATTTGATATTCTTTAAAGATTTTTTTTTTTAATTTTGGAAAATCTTAAATTTAAATCTTATTTCTTATTTTGTGCCTGAATAAACCATAAAAATCTTATTTATAGAATTTTCTTACTTATATTAAGAATTAACTTTAAGAATGAACAAAATCTTAAAAGACGACTTTTTTTTCTATGAGTGTATGCTCCGATTCACTATCGTCCATAAATGCCTCAAAACAATAAAAAGTCTCTTCCCAAAACTCAAACAATTCTGGATCCCGAGTCACAACGCAGACTGTATCCTATAGCTGCCATGGAAACAATCAGAAAAATAATAGAAAAATTCACAACTTCGCTGTTTTTCAATATATTTTCATCAAATTTGAGAATTGTTCATATTTTATTAATAGTTTAAGTTTTCGTTTTTTATTTAATAATTCAAATGGAGTCTGCAAGGGCATTCAAACTTCGGCGAGCTAAAGTTAGCTTCCTTTCTTCATTTGTTTATAAAATCATATTAAAAAACTACAGTTTTCATAATATTTAAATATTAATTTTTGTATTTTTAAAAGCTCCCGTATACTTAAAGTGTGAATGATAGTTTTGCATTATAAATAATAACTGTTTTTGAATTGCTAAATTAATAGCTCCATTTTTACATACATACATACATGTTAAATGTATTTTCATTATTATTCGGTAACATGCAAATGACGCGGGCAACTATTCCGACTTTATTTTAAGGATTACGTTGAAAGGTAATTGACCTTTTTTGGGACGACTAGACGATGTTCTCACCCAAGTCCTCGTCAAAACCAATTGGCCCATTGAACTTGTTTTGGAGACTTGCATTTCAAAGAAAAATAAATTGTTTTACATGTGTATTGAAAGCTCTTGTTAACATTTAAATTAAATTATTTAATATAACATTAAATGATTTAATTGTTTTTCTTTAGCTTTCGGGATCACAAGGTGGTCATTCCCGTTCACGCCCATAAAGGCAAGAAGAAGGCAAGCTTTCATTTTGCCCTCACAGTGAGGCGTAAGGTATTTAATTTTTTCTCAGGGTTGGTAGGTATGTATAAGCGGTGAGGCTACCCTGGCAGCCTCCAATTAGAGCTGAGCTCCGTTTTGGTTCACACCCTCGAAAGTCGTAGCCGGCGCCTTCACTTCAGTACCAGCCCGTGTCGTTCAGGTACGCTAGGATGGCCTTCACTGATTGCCGCCCCACCTCCCTTAGTGACCCTAGCTGGTCAGCTCCGAAGTGTCGGGCTCTGAGTTGGTTGAATGCCGGGCAGTGACACAGCTAGTGCTCCGGTGTCTCATTCTCGGATTCTGTTTTGCAGCTTCTGCAATGTGTGTTGTGGGGTAGGCCCATATTGCAGGTATGGGTTCCTATTGGCCAGTGCCTCGTGAGGGTTTATGTTATTCTTCTAATGTCTTTTTCTGGCCAGCATAGCCTTGATTTTCTGTGCTTAGTCATCGTTAAACATTCTTAGCTGGCTAGTATTTTGAAATGGCCGAGGATTTCCGTCTGTACTGAGTTCAGGGAGATTATGATATCTGATGTGTTTGAGCCTTCCTCTGACCCCAGCCTGGCCAACTCGTCCGCTTTTTTGTTTCTTGGAATATCGTTGTGTCCCGGTACCCATATTATTTGTACCATGTTGTCTTCCCCTTATCTTCCTGCTCGTTAGCATTTCGCCTATCCATGCTCTGATGCCTCCTTCAACTCCTAATTGGTTGAGGGAGCTCAGGACGGAGTCCGCGTTTATGTTGTTAAAAGCGAAGGTAGCCAGTGTGTAGTTTTTGAATAGCAGAGCTTTCTCTATGTATCGTTCTACTTTGTGTAGCGCCGTTTTTGTGGATTTGCCTTTTCTGTAAGCATACTGTGCTTCCGAAAGGTTTTTCTCCGTTTTACCTCTGATATGGATATCGAGTATCCTTTCCATTGTTTTCATGAGGAATGAGGTCAGGCTAATCGGCCTGTAATCCATGGCTTGGATGTGTCCTCTTCTTCCTGGTTTGGGTATGAAAACTACTCTTGCTTCCTTCCATGAAAGTGGTACGTGCGCGATTTGTAAACATATTGAAGATTGCTTGCAACCAGTTCCAGATGTACACCTTCGTCGTTTGCAGCATTGCTGGTATGATTCCGTCCGGACCTGGACTCTTGTATTTGGCGAATTAGTCTATCACCCAGTGGATTCTTTTCCTAGTGTCGATCTCATCGAGTTATGGCTGTTGAAATGCCCTCAGGGTTTCCGTTGCTGTGGGTTTCATTCTTAGATTTCCTGGGAAGTGCGTATCCAGCAGTCCCCAGTCTTTAGTTCCGTAGCTGTTATTAAATGTCTTCCAGACCTTTCGTCTAAGCTCGCTTAGCTCTTTGTTCCACCATTGTGGGTACTTTTTCTTGGAGTACGTAAGTCTGCATGACTCCTTGTACGCGTTGTTGAGGATTTTTGACAGAAGTCAAAGGAGGGTTTCGGACCAGATGGCTCTGATAGTAACATGTCTGTTACCATCTCCGACAGTCTGGTCTCGACTTCCCCCACCAGTGCCATAGCAAGGCAGTTTCTAACAACCTCGCTCACCTCTTGGGAGCGATTCCGCTTCGCCTGGGAGGAAGAATTGCTTCCGGGTGCTATTTTATGTCATCGTTTATCGTCTTTGTCGCGCTGGTAATTTTTATCCTCATCTTCATTCGTTGCTATCTTAGCTAGAATGAAGCGGGCCTTGTTGACCTGCGCCTTCCTCTGTTGGTGGGTAAACTATTTTGGCTTATCGCTAGCCCCACTAACCTTGGCGTGGGTCGCCTTGGTTACGGTTGTTGGTCGTGGCGTTTGGGGAGTGCTCGACTTGGCACCGAATTCGGCAAAGTCAGCATCTCGTCATCCGAGCGCAGCAACTCATCTTCGTCAATTTCGGGGATGGTTCGGGGTTTTACCCTCCCCCACGAAGTCCGAAGCGGATTTGTTAGTTGTGTTCATGTTTCATGTTTCTCGACGAGGCGAGCGCGGCGGGCCCGAGGGGTTTGGGGCTTTGAAGATGGTCGACCGTGGCTTCCCCCCTAAGCCATGGCAAGGCAGTTCTGACCCAGGGTTGCTCGCCCCTGGGAAGGCTCCGTTTAAACACAGCTGGATTTGCCCTTCAGCTGCGAACGTTATAGTCACGGGGCACGGGTCGCTTCACACCCCTGACTTGAGGGGAGGCCGTTTTGAGACATGCCCGGGTCTTGGAGTGGGATGGGAGTCATAGGATTGTTCGGCAAGGGAGACATAGGAGTTTGGCGCTCGCATTAGCCGTACCGTAGTACGTTTCCAGGAGGTACCACGCGGATGACCTTCTCCGAGGAGAAGGTGGTGTCTATCATACTGACTTCCACCTACGAGTCGACTTGATGCTTCAGATTGCCAAGGAATGTACATCAGCAGAGGCTCTGCTGATCTTTCCTTGGTCTGATGCACCCTTACCACCCTCAATATATTTTGCATTGATCATAAAAAAAAGTCGAAGTTATGGACAGTAGTACACAGGTCGTTTGGTGTGCATCAAAAACATGAAAGCGCATTCCCGAAAAATTACATTTTACAAATCGGTGTACACGATAAAGTCTACTGGACCAAAAGTATTGAAATTTCGCACATAACTTCCTAACCTAATTCTTTATGTACTTTTCAATTTTCAACAACTGTTTATCTGCATTCATAAACAGTGGACTGTAAGAAAGTTTTATTATGTTTGGAATATTTAATTGGTTTATTAAATAGATACCGAAAAAACTTGGTGGCAAGATAATTTATTTGGAGAGAAATATGAGACGAAAATGGAAATTGGAGGGGCCCGCCTGTCAGCAGGTGCCCGGGAGTAAACGCCTCTCCGTTGCTTGGGTCCTGGCTGAGAGCTCCGAGAGGCCGTGAGTTCATCATGGCCTCGATCGAGGACTGTCCCCAGCTGTTCTGCGTTGAGGAGCACGCTGCCCACTGCTCGTAGGAGTAGGTGCTTTGCAGTTTTGACACCTGCCTCCCATAGTCCGCCCATGTGCGGAGCCCGAGGGCGTGTGAATGCAAATTCGCATCCGCTTTTTGATCGCGTCCGCCTGCTCATCGAACCTTTCGCGAAGAGCTTGGAAGTGGCGACTCGCTCCGACGAAGTTCGTCGCGTTGTTGCAGTGAACTATTTGGGGACATCCTCAGCGACCAATAAACCATTGGAAAGCCAATAAAAAGGAGTCAGTACTGAGATCTGAAACAATTTCCAAATGAACGCCTTGGACGCAAAACAAACAAATAAGGCAACGTAGGATTTATATGGGGCCTTCCTCAAATTTTCAACGTCGTACAGTGGCGCCATTGGCGCATTTGGCGTTGCATAAATCAAAAATTCATAGTCGCAAAAACGATTTAAACTATAAGAAATCGACAGAGAATTTCACGGCGATTCCAAATCCGTTGAGAAAACAAAAAGTTACGAGCATTCAAAGTTGAAAAATATTTCCGTTTTTGCGACACAAAAAAAAAAGAGAATTTGGTTGACTTTCAGGTAATATTACACAAAAACTAGACAACCAATCGGACTGATTTTGGTTTTAAATTATAGATACATTCATAAACTGTAAATTAAGCAAAAAAACCGGCAGTTTGGGTTTGGCTTGTACAGGTAAATCGTTACCTGCCAGGTGTCCATTTTTAACAACTTTTTCTGCCTAAAGTAGTCTAGAACTTTTTTGGCACTACGGAGCACTCAACTACACTATATAGGTCTGTTCCGTGTATCTTTCCTGAACCAGGATCCGTTTAGATAGTCTGCGTCTAGCTGCGACTCCACCTTTGTCAGCGATTTTAGTGAAACAACTCAGGGTCAAAAAACACGAAATATGGGTGAAAACGCTTCAGGGGTACCCGTAGCGCGCAAGGGCATTTGCAGTGTTAAAATCGTGATTTTTTTGTTTTGAATGATTTTAAGACGCGAAAGGATGAGGAATCAAATGTTTATAGTCCAGAAATGCTTCAGCTATTAGAAAATCCCTCAATATAGGTTTATTGTTAGTCAAAATGTTAAATCGAAATTAAAAAAAAAAATTTTGTGTAAAATATTTTTTTACATTTTTTAAAATAGTTTTATTTAAGCAAATCGATAAAAATAAAGCTAAAAAATTAAACAATCGTTTTTGTTTAAAAATCGTTTTCTATGAGAAAATTAAATTTTTTCCATTTGACGCCGTATAAATGAGCGAATGCGTGGGCGTGGCACATTGTCCACTAGATATATAAATTTTACATAAATTCACTGTCAAATGCCGTTTAAATTATTCGATTATCTTATTTGGTTCAAAAGTTATGATTTTTGCAACGTCAAATGCCAGAAAAGCGCCACTGTGCGTCGTATACACAGGGTCACAAAAATCAACGCCACATATTACAAATGGGCGGAGAGCACGGAGTCTATCTGCGGGAAGATTTCCCATAATTTGAGTCATCAGTCGGGGCTTGCTTTCACTGGCATCAGAGTTTATGAGCGTTTAAGGTGAAAATACGCTGTCGTAGGATGCTCACAAGTGCTCTAGGGCCGGGGCTTGCTTTCACTGGCATCAGAGTTTATGAGTGTTTAAGGTGAAAATACGCTGTCGTAGGATGCTCACAAGTGCTCTAGGGCCGTAAATTAGTGTGGTGCAGATGCCGGACGTAGCTCTGCACAAATTGGGAGCGTTTCGTCAACAGCAAGGGAAACTTGGCATCGTATGATATAGGAGCGTTTGCAAGTCGCCCCCCAACTCACAAAAGTTGCACCAAGAGCCCGTGTCTTCATGGTTGAATGGGTTCAATCGCTGAACACTTGGGCCGACTTTGGAGCCTTTATGAATTTTTTCAATTTCTATTTGATACTCGTGCTTTTGAATTATTTCGAGAATCTTATTAAATGCTTCATTATATTTAGTCGGTGAACGAGTTTTTTCGATAACTATATTCATATCTTTGCATTTTCTTATGAAGCGGAACATGTAAGCGAACACTCTAAGCAGTTTGAAGTGTGACGAGAATCCCTCGATGACGTCTAGCAAATCGGAAATTTGCACAGCAGCGGTCAGTCCGACCGCATTCTTCCTTGCTTCCTGATGCAAGATCTCCCATCCAGCACGAAATGCGCATTTTATCTGCTGGGTTCTGCTTTGTTGGAACATGCCGCCAAGTAGCTTCTCCTGACCATTCTTGAATCTCCGCAACCCTGTTCGAAACGAATGTCGACAACGAAGAGGGATGAGATCGGATCCAATGAAGAGTAACTTCCGACTCCGACCAGTATACTATTCGCTCTATAGGGACGTTTATTAACGGTTTGATTCTTTGGCAGAGATCTGCGAGACTTTCGACTTTAAAGTCAACAAGGACACTTTATAACCTTCTGCAGACTTGCTACGAATATATACGCACGCTCCATACGCTCTCATGAATGCGTCGGCAAAGGCATGTGACTGCACCAGTGACATCGGATCGGTATGCACAAACCGAGGAATAGCTATCTCGTCTAATTGAGAGAGGGTGCTTTTCAGCATATTCCTCGCTGTTTCCAAATGTAGAGGAATTGACTCATCCCAGTCTAACTAATTAAGCCATAGGATGTAATAGGATCTTTCCTTTGATTATAATGGGACTTAATAAGCCGAAGGGGTCAAACAGCTTGGATGTTACCGATAAAATGTTCCGTTTTGTCGCTCGGATATCCATGAACGAATTGTCAATCTTGAACTTGAAGGCATCTTCGCGAGGCAACCACGATATTCCTAACGCCTTAGTTGACTCTGAATCCGAGATGGGTATTGACTTAACTGCGCTCTCAGATGCACTCGGATGACCTCGGACGAGTTTGAAAACCACTTTGTCAATTCAAAACCTGCCGTTTAAAGATCCTGAGACACTTCGGATTTAATTGCTTGTAGCTCCTCTATGCATGCAGCATCAGTTAGCATGTCATCGACGTAAAAATCGGATCCAATTACGTTGGCAGCTCTAGGGAATGAAAGTTTCGCAGATTCACTCAACCTTTTTAAACACCGAATAGCCCAAAAAGGTGCTGGTCCAGTACCATGTAACGGTGTTGAGCTTATATAATCATAAGGATTCAGATGGGTCTCTTCTCCACACTATGAGTTGAAACTGCCTATCCGCTTCATAACCATTACCTGGCGATACACCTTAGTAGTCTTCCTGTAATAGTCTTCACATAATTGTGCTCAGGCGACATAATTTTCTTTGGAGTTGGCATATACTCCAGTGACCAAAATTTCTGTAAAGTGGAGTCAATCGACAATAACGGTTCTACACTACAACTGAAACTATTCACATCTAGTTTCGGGACTGAAGATTTATATCTCCCCGAGACAACCCAACGAAGAAGGGTCTTTTGAAGAGTTGGATAGTCAGGTTCTTGTCTAATTTGACCAACAGCTAATAATTCGAAAAATTATTCGGCTTCGATTAGCATATAAATTTTTTGTAATTCATAAAAATAGGGGTCTGCTAATGGTTGGTTCTTCGGGATCTTCCAATCGGTGACGTTAACCTATTGATCGGGATGATAGCCGGAGATCGATTTCAGGATCCAGAAATCAAAGGATAACTCACTACCATTTATTCGCGACTTCACCATCGTGTGCACCTTTTTATGCACTGTACCAAAGGTACACAGGTATTATAGTTTTGTGCGAGTGCGATATTCTGTAACAGGCAGAAGGAGGCGTGGCAGACCCCCAAAAGTTACCTAAATATTGATCAGGACCACTAAAGGAGTCGATATAGCCATGTCCGTCTGTCCGTCCGTCCGTCCGTCCGTCTGTCTGTCTGTCTGTCTGTATGAACGCCTAGATCTCAGAGACTATAAGAGCTAGAGACACGAAACTTGGGATTTAGACTTCTTATATCTGCACGCAGATCAAGTTTGTTTTAAATTTTTGCTGCTCCCCTTTTTGGTGGAGCTATTTAAAAAAAAACCATATATCTCCCAAATTTATGAAGCTATGTAAACCATATTCAAAACCTTGATGTATTTTATCACACATTTACACAGATTGCCCAAATTTCATTGCGATCGTGCCATAAATAGCGGAGATATAGCCTTTTTACTTCATACATATTATGTATACCAGAGGCAGCGCAGGCAGAGGGCTCCAAATGTCCAAATCAAAATGTTCATTTCACATTTTTATGAAATTAAGATTACCGACATCGAATTGGTTGATGGTGCAGCTGACTAAAATGAAGTCTACGCGAAGTGCAGAAGTGAAGTACTCGCGGGTTCGACTCCTGCCGGCGACAAGTCAAATTTTTTTTTTTTTGTACTTTTTAACTGTAAATCCAAATTATTATAGTATATTATACTAAAAAATAAAAAAAAATGCAATAAAAAACCTATGTTTTATTTAAAAAAAAAAAATACTATGATTTGGTGGCAGAATCGAACCCAGGCCAATTGCATACAAAAATGCACGTGCGGTTTTAACCACTGAGCTACCGGCTGTACTTTTGATTCAGCTGACATTTGCATTATATGTATGTCAATTTCTCTCCGTTTCTTAGTTTTTGGCTTCTTATTCTCGGGAACCAAATCGAGCGGCGACTTGTAATGGTACAGGGTATTCTACTGTCGGGACACCCGACTGTATGTCCATCTTGTTATTATTGTAACTTGAGAATTGGACTCTCCAACACGACTCATCTCTACCAATTTGTAAGCGGTTCGTCAGTTCATCCGTTATAAAATTCGTTTAAACCCAGAGTCCAGAAGTGCTCGGGCTAAAACGTATTCACCGCTTTTAGTGCTTACGATTGACGTAGCCAAAATCACCCTATCCAATGACGTGGCATGCATAACATGTAACGTGGAAGGCTGATCTTGAGTAAAAGGAGGAGAAATACTCTCTTGAGGAGGTGGCAACGCTAAATTGCTATCAGGCTGCGATTTTGTAGCGAATGATCTGCTGCATTGCAATAGCTACAAGTTTGCTGAGGCTTGCTGTTGGAGGAGGTACACGAAAATTAGCTACGATTATTTGCTTTGCTTAAAGGTACTTTTTCCTGCCTCGGCTTTGTCGATTCTTTAGCTGATAAATACTGATATCGGCGATTTAACATTTTTTCAAAGTCAGACCAAATCGAGCCATGAGAAAGTGGGAGAAAGGGAACCGCTGGCATCTGCCGCTGTTGCTCTCTCATAGCTATTCGTCCATGTCACTGCTACCCTTTCTAGCTATAGCAGCCCTGAGCTTCTCTACATCCACCTAACCCACAGATGGTGCTAACGAAAGAATCTGTAGACCAGCAAGCGTTACATCCTCCCGGAGTATCGCTACTGGTTGCAGTCTGTAAGACATCTAATAGCGACATAAATTTTGCCTTCGTCATTATACTAAGTTCTTCCAACTCTTCACCATATTCGTTGTTACTATCTAGGTCTTATATCTGCTCTTGTAATTGAGTTGCCTTATAAATTGAAGCATTTAAGTTTTCGAGCCGACATTTTAATTTTTACTTCAAAATCGGAATCGATCCCTGTTCCAACCGCTCGCTTAATCGGGAAATAGTTCTGACCCGACTTTGGAGCCTGCTTTTTAAATCCTCTAGAGGAGATTTATTTTTTATATCTGTGCTCATCTTTTAATTAATTAATTTAATTATTAACTTAAGAAAACTAAATAATATAATCAGAACGAAATAATAATAACACAGTGCAACACGATTTCTGTATCTGGAGTGAGATAAACCTTTTCTTATAGATTTTTGGACGCTGAATCCGAATCTGTTATCAGAATTTGAGCCAAAGAATTGGGCTCCGCATCGGACACAACGCACAACGCGGAAATTGCTGACTGAGCGGCTTCCGATACCCCAACGACCGATTGGGTTACCGAATCTTTGATCGTTTCTGATCTCAGAACCATTGGATCGGGGACCAGGAGCTGTGGTGATGGAGAGTGGAAATCTGTTGCTGTGTCTCACAGTTTTTTTTTTTTTGCGCGAGTCTCACGCCCACCTCCCGCCCAACCGACCGAGGGGCGCAGCCGAGTAACATTCGGCACGAAACGCGTGCTAGTAAGACGCGAGAGAAAAAAAAAATAGAATAGAACGAGAAAAAATTAGGATACACTACGGGCTAGTACTACAAGCACTACAGTTTTTAGTTTTTGAAGGCTTTCAATGCCTTCAATACTACTAAAAAGTCGATTGTAATCAGTACATAAAACCCTAAAGGGTTCATGTACTTCAAACTCACGCCTACAGTGGTTAACTACTAATGGTATAAAAGTTCTAGATGAAAGACGGGGAACATGGGAATTGAGCTGGCCTAGCAGGTAGGGGCTCCCCACATCACCGTGAATAAGTTTATGTAAGAAGACGACGCCAAGAATCGTCCTATGGTAAGCTAAAGAAGGTAGATTAAGTAGGAGAAGTCTACTAGAGTAAGACGGTAATCTAAGGTTGGCATCCCAGGGTAGGCCACGGAGGGCGAAAAGCAAAAAGTTCTTGTGGACAGATTCAATGCGGCAAGAACCATACTCTAATATAGGGCGAACTAACGATGTAAAGAGAGTCTTCGTTACATAAGGAGAATCGAATTCCTTCGCCCACATTTTAATGAATCCCAGCATGCATCTGGCTTTGTTAACCATACAAGAAATGTGTTCAGATAACGAAAGTTTAGGATCCAGGCGAACACCCAGATCATCAACGATAGTAATTCTTTCCAAAGAGCAATCGTTAAGCATATAGGTGGCAAGCAGGGGAGTGACACGTGAAAATGTCACCAGTTTGCATTTTGAGCTGTTGAGATGTAAATCGTTAGCATGACACCATGCTTGGATGTTTTCAAGATCCGATTGTAGGTCTGATTGGCACGAACTGTCCCTATACTGCAAGCAAAGTTTCAAAGTTTAACGTCATCAGCGTACATGAGTACTCTGGATTTGGTTAGAACCTGCGGCAAATCATTAATAAACAATGTGAATAGAAGTACTCCAAGGTGGCTACCCTGTGGGACGCCAGATGTGACCCTGAGGCTATTAAATAGAACGTTTCTGAACAGAACCTTTTGGGTCTTGTCACTTAGATTGTGTTCAAGTTTGCTGCTAAACTTATTTGGCTACATATCTATTATTATTTAACAATTTTATGTAGCGAATATGTAACAATGTTAATTAAAAATTAGTTTATACGCCGGTTTGGCAGCTCCCGGATTATAACCCTCTTCAGGCGTCTCCTGGTCCTAGTCCAGCCCATCCTCCTGGCCAGCGGGTTTGGGTGACTCCAGAGTCTGGTTCTGTGTCTGGCAGCTAAGGTGTTCACGGCGTCTCCGATTGCAGGGACTTGCAGGACTTGTCCAGGACCAGCCCCAGGTATGTGTGCTCCTCGCGTTGCGGCAACAGCTGACCATGAAGAAAGATCCCTGGACATGTGTCTCTCCTCAAGGCGAATGTGACCACCGCACACATGTCTGTGTTGATGGCCACATTCCATCTACAGGCCCAGTTCTCAAACCTCTTCAGAAGTATCTGAAGTTTTTCCGTGGCACTGTAGACGCAGCTGGACCTTGCGAGGATTGCAGTGTCGTCTGCATATGTCGCTACACACACGCTTTTTGAGCTCAGATGAAGTGGAGCATCGTGTGCAAAACAAGTTATATAGTGTAGGGCTCAGTACACTACCTTGTGGAACTCCGGCAGCTATCCTCCTGGTAGTTGAGGCTACTCCATCTTGCACCACTTGGAAGGTTCGATCGCTGAGGTAGCTCCTGACTAACTCGAACAGTTGAGGAGGCAGAAGTTCCTTGACCTTTGATAGGAGCCCTTGGTGCCAGACCCTATCAAAGGCCTGCTGGATGTCCAGGAAGGCAGCCATCGTATATTGCCTTCTTTGAAATCCATCCACGACGAAGTCCACTACACGGTGAAGTTGCTCGGGGGTACCATGTCCTTTGAAAAAGCCGAATTGGTGCCTGGGGATCGCTTGTGTGACTTCTGGTATCCTTTGCAATCTTTCCAGAATGCACCTTTCATAGACCTTAGCAAAGGTCGGCAGGAAGCTAATCGGCCTATAATTGCCCACATCCTTCGAGTCCTTGCCATTTTTGTGTATCATTACAACATTTGCATGCTTCCAGCTTTCCGGGAAATGTCCCAGCCTGAGTGCAGCGTTGAACATCAGGACCAAGAAAAGGAGAGCCTTCTCCGGAAGGAGTTTTGCTACTCAGCTGGAAATGCCATCCGCTCCTGGCGACTTTCGGTGCTTCAGCTTCCTTATGTTGGCCTGGACTTCAGGCAGCCGGATTGGGGGCATTGGAGGCGTCATCTGGTGAGGTTTCTCTAGTGCTGCATGAACCTTTTCGACTCTCTCCCTCGACGCAGTTTCGAATAGAGTGAACCGCTCCTCTAAACTCTCGGCAAACGCCTCGGCACGTTCAAGCGGAGACTTGGCCCAAGTCCCATCCGCTTTCTTTACCGGGTATTTGGGGGTGGCTTGCCTCTTACTTCTGCCCGCAATTCTCCACAGCGCGAAGTCGGAATCCTTATCTGGAGTAGCCTCCTCCAGCTCCTTGTCCAACAACTCCTTCCTCAGTTGGTTGAGCAACTTCCGGACTCGATTTCCCAGCCTGCTGGAAGATACGCAAAGTCCTTGGGTCATGGGTTCTGCCATACTCCCTCCTAAGTCGGTGTTTCATCGCCAGAAGAGCACTAACTTCCGGTGGTAGTGGAGAGAAGGCTCTCCTGGGGTGAATACCTGAGGGAGGCGCCGCTTGCTCTGATGCTTCCCAGATTTTAGCCTCCAGCAGAAGTGCAGCATCATCCAGATCCTCCGCAGTGCATATCACCTCAATATGGGGTGAATGGAGTCATCCAGCGTCCTCTGGAAAGACCTGATGTCGGATCCAGTGGGCAGGAGCAGCTTCCTAGGCACAGTGAAGCTTCCTGGGAGGTGGAGACTGACAATAAGCGGTATGTGATCCGAGCTGAGCTCAAAGGAGTCTTCAATAGTCAACCTACGACCTTGAAGACCTTTCAAGAGTGCGAAATCCAAAGCAGAGGAAGTTCTGCCATTACAGGGGAAACAGGTGGGTCTTCCTGTGGCCAACACATCCGCTCCCAAGTTGTCCAGAGCTTCCACAATTGCAGCTCCTCTCCTATCCGCTCTGACACTGCCCCATCTGCGATGCTTAGCTTTAAAATCACCTCCGATAATGGCTTTGTCTCCACAAATGTTAAGCATGGCCTCAAAGCCATCACATGTCCAGGCAGGACGAGGCGGCAAGTAAACCGCAGCCACATCCAGTTCACCCATGTCAGTGCTGAGCACAATCCTCGCCATCTGTAGCAGTCCCAATCGTATCGGGCTTTGCTGGTAACAAGTCAGGCCGTGCTTAACTAGAATAGCTGCTCCGCCCCTAGAAATCGCACCCGGGAAGTCCGCCCTGTGTAAACTGTATCCTGGAAAGCTTATATACTCTCCGTGCTTAAGGTGGGTCTCAGACACCAGCATTATATCAATGCTGTGCCCAGAGAGGTACACCAGAAGCTCCTCCCGATTGGCAAGGAGACTTCTGGCATTCCATATGCCCACCTTAATGATTCCCATGAGCGATATTCATTCCAGCTTGTAAATCTCGCACCATCAGCGAGATCGTGGTTAAGGAGGCGGCCAACTGTTCCACAGAGTTCTTTAGGGAAAGAAGCATTGTCACTACCCTTGCCATATCCCAATCAGGGACAGCGTTGAGAGGCTGCTGGACATTGCTAACCCTACCACGGCTTCCTAGCAACGGGAAATCACTAGGAAACCCCATTGAATCAAGTTTCCTAACCAGAAAAGATTGATTAACCGAGTCGAACGCTTTACTAAAGCCCGTGTAAATAACATCGGTTTGAAAGTTTTGTTGGAAGCCCCTAATAACGAACGAGGTAAGTTCCAGAAGATTGGTCGCGGCTGATCTTCGCCTCATAAAACCATGCTGATATGGAGAGATGACGGATCTGCATAGATGTTGCAAGTGAGGAGTGATTACATACTCGAAAAGTTTGGGGATAGCCGATAGCTTAGAAATACCCCTATAGTTTCTGGCATCCGAATTGCTATCTTTTTTGTGGAGAGGAATAACAAATGATTCCCTCCAAATAAGGGGAAATTCTGAGGATTCTAAAGGTAAGGTAAACAATTTAAGAAGGGGGTTACACAGCGCCTCGGAGCAGTACCTAAGCACAGAGCCAGGTATACCATCGGGGCCTGGCGAATAAACTGGCTTAACACGTTGAAGATCATGAATAAGTGAGCTTTCGTTTAAAATAGGACTGAAAATTTGTGACGCGTGCCGCGCACAAAATAATTTAAATTTGAATTAAATGCGCGCGCGCGCCGATAAAGAGCCATACTAGCGGCTACGGGCACACAAGAAAAGAAGAGGAAGCAGCCGATCGCGGCGGGCACACTGGAAGCCGCGGCCCGCTATATAAGGAGCGCGGCTAGCCTAAGGAAATCACTTAGCGGCCGACAGCGATCGGGAGTGGTAAGCCTCTTGCAGCACACTCTTTGTAGTCAGCAGCCAAAGTCACTTTTTGGAGGCGACCCGAATCCGAGGATTTGGGTCCCTATAAATTGTCGAAAGACTTGCGAGTCGCGACAAGCGAATTCGGCCCGCCGGATTCTTTTCCCCCTGAAGACTTACGAGTCCGCCCGCCCCCCTCTCTCTCTCCCGGTGAAGACTTACGAGTCCGCCCGCCCCCTCTCTCTCTCGGTGAAGACTTACGAGTCCGCCCGCCCCCTCTCTCTCTCGGTGAAGACTTACGAGTCCGCCCCCCCCCCCCCCTCTCTCTCTCGCAAACCGAAGACTTACGAGTCCGCCGCGCATTCTCTCTTTGAAGACTTACGAGTCCGCCACCCTCTCTCCCGCAAACCGAAGACTTACGAGTCCGCCGCGCATTCTCTCTTTGAAGACTTACGAGTCCGCCACTCTCTCTCCCGCAAACCGAAGACTTACGAGTCCGCCGCGAATTCTCTCCTGCGACTGAAGACTTCCGAGTCCGCCGCACCTACTCTCTGAAGATTTACGAATCCGCCCTCTGGGAAGACTTCCGAGTCCCCACCGCTCTTTCTGTTCTTTTCTCTCTCCACAGGCTCCCGGGCACCCCCCCATCCGAGCTGACCTGTCGGGCGTGCCGAAGCGCCGACGAATTCTGGGCCGAACTGACCGGCGGCCGCAGCCCGGAGCATCGAAGACACGCTGCAGCAGAACCACGAGCCAGATAATAAACTCTGTATTTTAAGCCTTGAATAAACAGAAACCTACTTAAGTCACCGAATTCTCTCCACCTGTTCTTACTGGGAATCGGGGGAATATCTCTTGCAGCTACCACTCGGACTACTAGGCGGACTCTGGCCGTCCCTGAGCTATCTGGCAAATTGGGCGGCAGACCGTCACATTGGCACCCGAGCAGGAAGAGTGGTAGTAAGAGAAACCCGAGACCAGGAGAACATGTCCAGGATGGAGGAACCGAGAAAAAAGGTGGAAGTAGAGATTATCGACCGAGTGCGAGGATGGGGGATAAGGTACCAGGGAACATCAAACCCACTAGAGTTCTTGGAGAAGATAGAACAGTGGGCCAGAGGGTACGGAATGGCAATGGACCAGTTAATCCAAACCATGCCATTCATTCTGGAAGGACTCGCAGCGGATTGGTGGAACACCACGCCAACGGAGATCAGGACCTGGAATCAGCTAAGGGAGGAGTTACTGGAGTACTTCCTGCCACGGAGGTACGAGGAACAGTTGGAACAACAGATCGCCCAGATGAGACAACGGGAAAACGAGCCAGTAAGGGAATACGCAACCGAATTACGGAAGCTGATGCGATTCACGAAGCTATCCGAAGGCAAAAAATTGGACAGGGTGTACAAAAATTGCAGGAGCAAAATAAAGTTGTACACGCGGAGGAACGGCTTTAGCACATTAACGGAGTTCCTGAAATTAGCCGAGGAAGTGGAGCAGATCGAAGCAACGGAGGGCGCAATACGACCAATGCAGCAACATATAGAGCAAGAGGGGTGCTTTAGATGCGGTGGCACAGGGCACGCAGCACGCAATCGTGGCGACCCACCAAGGCCTGAGCAACTAAAACTGGCAGCTCAGGCCACGCATCAAAGGCCAGACCCGAGGGACGACTTGACATGCGACGGATTCCAAATCGTGGCAAGGATCGGAGTCGGGGAGAGAACAGTGAAGGGAGTCATAGATACCGGAGCATCACGGAGCGCGATCAGCAGGAACTCGTACCAGGAGCTCCGAGAACACGGGAGATGGAGCGGAGTTCGGGCGGAAATAACGCTGGCAAACGGGATGAAGCAGCATGCGATAGGAGAATTTCACGCCGAGATCAGATTCGGAGGAGCACGGGTCGAAACAGTGTTTATGATCATGACAGAAGTGGCGGGAGGCATTTTGTTGGGAATGGATTTCTTGGCAAAGGTGCGGAGCACTCTACGTTGCGGGAATCTGGAGCTGGAGATAAAGGAGGCAGGGAGCAGCAACGACGAAGCAAGGGAAGTAGAGGACACACAGGACCCGGAAAATACGCTGGATGAGAGGATAAAGGACTTCCTGCAGGAGCAGAGGCAAGTATTCGAGTGGATGCAGGGAGTCAGTAACGCAGCAACGCACAAGATATACCTGACGGACGATAAGCCGATCAAACAGAGGTACTACCTAAGAAACCCGAAGCAGCAGGCAATTATCGACGAGCAGGTGAACGAGTTATTGTCCCTGGACCTGATAGAGAGGTCAAGAAGTCCCTATAGTGCACCTGTAGTACTGGTCAGGAAAAAGAACAACGAGTGGCGGATGTGCATAGACTATCGGTTATTGAATGAAAAGACCGAGAAGGACGCATATCCAGTACCACGGATGAACTTTATCCTGGATCAGCTACGGGAGGCGAAGTACATAAGCACTATAGACCTAAAGGCGGGATATTGGCAAATTCGAATGGACCAGGGAAGTAGGCAATATACGGCATTTACGGTACCGGGGAGAGGATTGTTCCAATGGAAGGTGATGCCGTTCGGACTGACGACAGCACCGGCAACACTCCAAAGGGCATTGGACACAATCATCGGGCCGGAGATGGAGCCGTACGCGTTTGCATACTTGGACGACATCATTGTGATAGGAAGGACCAAGGAGGAGCACTTGCAGAGGTTACGGGAAGTGTTTCAACGGTTGCAAGGGGCGAACTTGCGGATAAATCCGGATAAATGCCACTTTTTCCAAGAGGAGCTGAAGTACTTGGGGCATGTGGTGAGCAACCAGGGCATCCATACAGACCCGGAGAAGGTAGCGGCGATTCAGGAGTTGCCAGCACCTAAATCCACAAAGGAGGTGCACAGTTTCTTGGGGATGGCGTCGTGGTATAGGAGGTTTGTGCCGAACTTCACCGAGCGAGCCGGGCCGCTGCAGGAGCTGATCCGGAAGGGACAGAGATTTGAATGGACGGAGAAGCACCAACGAGCGTTCGATGGCCTAAAGCAGGGCTTAACACAGGCACCAGTTTTGGCGTGTCCAGACTTCTCAAGGCGATTCAAGCTACAAACGGATGCGAGCGACTTCGGGTTAGGAGCGGTCCTAACGCAGGAAGCGGAGGACGGGGAACATGTGATCTCGTTCGCAAGCCGGAGGTTGAATACGACAGAGCAGAAGTACAGCGCGACGGAGAAGGAATGCCTGGCCATTTATTGGGGCATCGACAAGTTCAAGATGTACTTGGAGGGATATCAATTCACGGTGGTAACGGATCACATGGCGCTGAGATGGCTGAACTCGATCAAGAGCCCGGCAGGGAGAGTCGCTAGGTGGGCGCTAGGTCTACAACCGTAACAGTTCGATGTGCAGTACAGGAAGGGGAAACTTAACGTGGTAGCGGACGCCCTATCGAGACTACCGCAGGTGGAAGTCAAGGGATTGCGACACCAGGACGACTGGATAAGGCAGAAGGTGGAGGAGCTACAAGGAGGAACACATAGTGAGGAGTACCAGATGTCGGAAGGACGCTTGTACAAGCGGGGTGAACGGGAGAGAGACCAGCAGCGATGGAAGCTGTGCGCATCCGCAAGCGAAATACCGCAGATCATGAGGGAGAACCATAGCGCAGCGGAAGCAGGGCACCTTGGAATATTCAAGACAATTAAAAGAGTACAAGCGAGGTACTTTTGGCCCGGATTAACCAGGGACACGAAGAAGTTCGTGCGGGCATGCGACAGTTGCCAGAAGTACAAGGTTTCACAGCAGAAGGCAGCCGGAAAGATTCTAACGCAGGTAGCGGAGACACCATGGGAGACGGTATGCGTCGACTTCGTGGGGCCATTACCACGGACAACTCATGGGAACTCGGTACTGCTGGTGATGATCGACAAGTACTCGAGGTGGGTGGAGCTAGCGGCGATCCGGCAAGCAACGGCGGAAACATTTTTGCGGCTATTTCGGGAGCGGATATTGGCAAGGTTCGGAGCACCGAAAATTCTGGTATCAGACAACGGGGTCCAGTTCACGGGAAGGAAGACGAAACAGGCGATGGAGCGATGGGGCATAAAACATCAGTTCACGGCACCCTATACGCCGCAGGAAAACCCGACGGAACGAGCGAGCCGAACAATAAAAACAATGATTGCCCAGATAACAGGAGAGAACCAAACAAAATGGGACGATCAACTGCCAGAATTAATGTTGGCGTTCAATAGCAGCATCTCGGAGACAACGAAGTATAGTCCCGCACAGTTAATACTGGGGAGAGAACTAAGGCTACCAGGGACAGTGTTCGACAAGGCCACCGAAGGGTCGGGAATCCAGGAGGAAACGGTCGAAGACAGGTGGAAACGCATGGAGGAGCAAAGGAGGGGAGCTATAGAAAACATGATTGGCGCGGCGGAACAGCAAAAGGCACGCTATGATCTGAGGAAGAGAGAATGGAGACCAAAGGTTGGCGACTGGGTACTGTGTAAGACACACCACCTATCAAACGCAGTACAGAAATTCAACGCAAAGCTAGCACCAAGGTACGACAACCCATGGAAGGTGGTGGAATTCGTCTCACCCGTGATATTGACGTTGAAAAACAAACAAACACGGAAGATAAGGCGGGCACATATTGGAGACACGAAACCATATGTGGAAGGATCGCACGAACCCGATCACGAGACATCAGGGATCGAAGGGCAGGGGACGACCACCTCGGGGGCGACGGCACCCGCTCAACCGAGGGCGGTCAGGTCCCTGGTGGCAGGCCCAAAGATGCCGAACCATGCGTCAGAGGCTGCAGGAGGATGAAGGCGTCATGTGGAGAGTAGTTTCCAATAGAGGAAACCACGTGGCGATCATGCGCCACGATTGAAACGGGGGGGGAGTGTGATGCGTGCCGCGCACAAAATAATTTAAATTTGAATTAAATGCGCGCGCGCGCCGATAAAGAGCCATACTAGCGGCTACGGGCACACAAGAAAAGAAGAGGAAGCAGCCGATCGCGGCGGGCACACTGGAAGCCGCGGCCCGCTATATAAGGAGCGCGGCTAGCCTAAGGAAATCACTTAGCGGCCGACAGCGATCGGGAGTGGTAAGCCTCTTGCAGCACACTCTTTGTAGTCAGCAGCCAAAGTCACTTTTTGGAGGCGACCCGAATCCGAGGATTTGGGTCCCTATAAATTGTCGAAAGACTTGCGAGTCGCGACAAGCGAATTCGGCCCGCCGGATTCTTTTCCCCCCGAAGACTTACGAGTCCGCCCGCCCCCCTCTCTCTCTCCCGGTGAAGACTTACGAGTCCGCCCGCCCCCTCTCTCTCTCTCGGTGAAGACTTACGAGTCCGCCCGCCCCCCTCTCTCTCTCTCGGTGAAGACTTACGAGTCCGCCCCTCCCCCTATCTCTCTCGCAAACCGAAGACTTACGAGTCCGCCGCGCATTCTCTCTTTGAAGACTTACGAGTCCGCCACCCTCTCTCCCGCAAGCCGAAGACTTACGAGTCCGCCGCGCATTCTCTCTTTGAAGACTTACGAGTCCGCCACTCTCTCTCCCGCAAACCGAAGACTTACGAGTCCGCCGCGAATTCTCTCCTGCGACTGAAGACTTCCGAGTCCGCCGCACCTACTCTCTGAAGATTTACGAATCCGCCCTCTGGGAAGACTTCCGAGTCCCCACCGCTCTTTCTGTTCTTTTCTCTCTCCACAGGCTCCCGGGCACCCCCCCATCCGAGCTGACCTGTCGGGCGTGCCGAAGCGCCGACGAATTCTGGGCCGAACTGACCGGCGGCCGCAGCCCGGAGCATCGAAGACACGCTGCAGCAGAACCACGAGCCAGATAATAAACTCTGTATTTTAAGCCTTGAATAAACAGAAACCTACTTAAGTCACCGAATTCTCTCCACCTGTTCTTACTGGGAATCGGGGGAATATCTCTTGCAGCTACCACTCGGACTACTAGGCGGACTCTGGCCGTCCCTGAGCTATCTGGCAAATTGGGCGGCAGACCGTCACAAATTACGGACGAACTGGGCATATCTGTAGAAAATGTATGATCTGAAGATGTTGAGGGCGAATATGTCGTTTTAAGAAACTCAGCAAAGAGATTAGCAATTGCTTGATCAGAATTTACTGTAGTATTCTTAAAAGACAGCGAGAGAAGGTATAACGTGGGTTAACGTTTAGAGTTAACAAAGTTATAAAACTGTTTAGGGTCCTGCGTGAACTGGACCTTACAACGGGTCAAATAATTTTTAAAACACTGAGCGTTAAGCACGGTAAAGTTAGATCGAGCACTAAGATGAGAAAGCCGTTCTTGAACCAGTAAGTTTATATTTATTATAAAGCCTTGATTTTACGTTTTTTTAAACGCGTCAGCTCCTTGTTAATCAAAGTGGTTTATTAGAGACCGACGTGTAGGTCAACGGCGGATGCCATGTCAGAGCTCGTGTAAAGATTAGACCAATCAAATTCTGCTATTAAAGTGTTTAGCCTCTGATAGTCAGCCTTTCGGAAATAGCGGACTCTGTTTAAACTGCTATCAGGTGTAGTAGCTAAGACTGTTCCAGTGTCAATAGTCACATCGAAAGTTGGATGATAAGGATCTTCAGGTTGCGTCATTGGAGGAACTCTAATTAGGTCTACGCCTGCAGGATCAGAGACGAAGCATAGATCCAGTAAGCGGTCTAAAGAATTAAAGATATGGTTAACTTGAGATAATGATAAATCAAGCAAGCCATTAAGAAGGTCATGCTGTGCCGCAGTGTGAAGAACATTAGACACCCCATCAGAAGACCAGTGAGCTCCGGGTATGTTGAAGTCACCCAAAGCCACTAATTGGTCCCTATCAGAAAGCCTATTGGAAACTGCCCGAATTGCCGAAAGGTGTTTCCAATAAATTGGCTCTTCCGAAGATGGAGGGATGTAAGAGCAGGTTACATAAATGCAACTACCTGTGAAAGATAGTTTTACGCAGATAAATTCGATGTCCAAAAAGTCATTAGATACCATCCGTTCCGAGATGAGGCTGGAGTCAACGGCAATTAAAACTCCGCCACCACGCTGGAGAAGACGGTCTAGTCTGTAAATAGTGTACTTACATGGAAGAATTTCGGAGCAGAGGATCTCCGGCTTCAACCAGGTTTCAGTAAATACAATCACCTGGGATGCGAAAGAAAGGCTATCCGAATATAATCTAGAGAGCTTACTGCGTAAGCCCCTAGTATTCTGATAGGAAAGTAGTAGGGAAGAGGTTAGTTTTTTGGGACCGGTACTGCAGTGGACACTGAGGATTGTGACGGCTTGGGCAGTTGATCTCCCGCAGGCCGGTTTCTCTTCTTTCGCGCCTTTTACTCCTTGACTACAACGTACTCGGGCCAGAAGTCACCCGAGCAAATAGTGTCAAAGAGTTCGGATGAGACATTTATTTTAAATGATAAAATGTCTCTGGCATACAAAAATTTGATTTTATCCACCTTGATATTGCCAGCTTGAGTTTTGCTTTGTATATAGGCTAGAAAATTTTCCGATGCGAGATCAGGGGCAAGTCTCGAAACAAATATAGTTTTCGAAGGTGGAACTGCTGTTAGGGTTTTACGTATCGAATTGTTACCAACAACGGCCGGTATTTCGGGCAATGTTGGACCCTGGGAAGATTTTTCTACGGGGATTTGCGGAGCCAAAGAAATGGGCTCGCGCGCGCGCTTTGATACTGCGGTAACGCCCGGGACAAAGCGGGCGCGCGAGCGTTATTCAATTGCATATCATTAATCAAATTAAAAATGTTTCCGATGAAAGGCCACTTGGTCATCATTTAAGAAGTATTTAGCTATATTTTGCGAAAAGAACAATGTTTCTAGCACGCATCGCCACCGAGTTTTATTACTGTAAAGTTGGGCAAAAACAGCGTTTTTAGCAACTTTACACGTGTGACGTGTTGGCCGTCAGCCAACGGGTACAACAGGGGGACCTACACTCAAGCAATTGCGTGCCGTAACTGTGTACACCGCTGGTAGTGCGACTATACTCTCCACGTGAGGGCGGCTGGTAACAGGTCCCGGTAGGGTCATGTCTCTGCCGAGGATGCTGGCTAATGGTAGTCGGGCGGGGAGAAGAACACTCCCTTCCTCAAATCACCCCAATCCAAGGTGGAACAGCATATGCCGAAGGATGCGTGTCCGAGGGGGGGGCTCGGACGTTAATATGCGAACTCTGGGGGACCGGCCGACCTCCCAGTTTTAACCAGGCTTATCGTGACAAGCGGGCTATGTCATGATGGACGAACCCCTTCCCGTCTACTCGTGGGACCAAAACATGAACACCATTCCAATTAAAAACCTAAGTGGAGAACGGAGCTCCCTAAAAAAGTCCGAAAATGGGGTCAGTGACCCGTCAAACTCCAAGGCCCTCAAAAGCCAAGGAGTCGCTGAGAAGAAGAAGCTCCCCACAGAGGGGCAACATCTGGAGGCGGGACGCGCCGGTGCGGAGAAGGATGCCAAGGCTTCCCCTTCCAAAGCGGGGCTAACCATGGGACCACCGAACGGCGTGGAGAGGAAGACTCCCGGGTCAACCTCTAAACCAACCGGCGGGGCCCCTAAGGCGAACTCTGGTCCGGGAGCGTCTCACTCGACGCAGCGTAAAGGCTCCTACAAAGATAGGAGAAGAGCAGCCTTCATTCTAATGAGGGCGGACCCATCGGCCGAAGCCAACCCGGACCAAGCCGAGATAATAAAGTGGGCAAGGGAGATCCTGCCCGATTTTAATCCGGAAAAAGCGGGAGTGAGGCTGGATCCGCATAAACGAAATGGGTCAGACCCTGCCAAGGAGACAGCGCAAAGCGCAAAAAGGCAGAGGTCCACAGAGGGAGAAGCCCCCCAGGCCAAGAAGAGAAAGGCCCAGCCGCAGCAGTCCAACCGCTCGTTCGCCGAAGTAACGAAGGGAAAAACCCTAATTGGAGTCCTGGACAAGGGCTCCAAGGATGGGCTTATTCCCAAGGATCTTTGGCGACGAGTGGTAAACGAGTTGCATGCGCTTCGTGAAGGAGATGCTGCGATGCGGAGGACCCCCACCTGAATGCGAAGACGCAGGATGGTATCAGGGTAGCGTCAAGGTAATTGCCTGCCAAGACGCGAAGTCGGTAGAGACTTACAAGCGTATGGTTGCATCGCTTGGAGAGGTCTACCCTGGAGCTAAGGGACGAGATCCCCAGCAAACCGAGGGCGCGAGTATGGCTCACGGAAAAGCCAGCCGACCCTAAAACCATCCTTACGATGCTTAGGATGTGCAACCCGTTGCTTCCCACGGCGGACTGGAGAGTCGCCAAGGTCGAGGAAGCGGAGGGACTAGGGAGGCAGGTCGTCCTCACGCTCAATGAGGAGACCGTTAAAGCCCTGGAGAGGACGGAGCACCGGCTGAAGTACGGATTCGAGCGCGTTTCGGTCCGTATCTACAAATCCGATGCGAAAGCCAAACCAGGAGGTATAGAGCTGGAGGCGGACACGCAAGAGCCAGACTTGGAGGAGCCGACCGAAGAGAAACACCCGGAAGGAATGTCGGATGAGGAGGAGGACATCCTGGAAGGGTACACCTCGGAGGAAAGCGACTTGGCAAGGGCACTTAGTGGAGTCGGAATGAAGGAGGACTCTCTGCTGAGCTCCGAAACGGAGGCGGAGATTACTGTGGTGGAGATTTGTAAGGATGTCCCTGACGATCTTGCAAATAAACCTCCATCACAGTAAAGCGGCGTCAGCTGCCCTCCTACTCCACCTCGCCGAGAGTGGAGCTGATGTGGCCCTCATCCAGGAACCCTGGATCCTAGGAGACAGGATTCTTGGGCTGGGGGCGTCGGAGTTTAGGCTCTGCAAAGCCGATACAACAGGTAAAAAGCGAGCCTGCATCCTCGCAAAAAAGAACCTTAACCTCTTTTTGCTACCCAATTTCAGCAATGAAGACCACGTAGCCGCAGCCATAGAGAGCCCTAATGGCCCTCTAAGGATATGTTCGGCATATATGGGCCACGACCAGGAGGCCCTCCCCCCGCACCCGCTACTCAAACAGCTGGTGGAAGACAGCAAGAAGCACAAGATCGACCTGATCATAGGTTGCGATGCTAACGCCCATCATCATCAGTGGGGAAGCACTGACACGAACGAGAGGGGTGAGTCAATCTTCGATTTTATCCTAGGCTCGAATCTTCTGGTGGGTAACAGGGGTATAGAACCCACTTTCATAGTCAAGAACAGAAGGGAAGTACTTGACGTCACTCTTTACTCTGAATCCCTAGCAGACAGGATTGTTAGTTGGAGAGTTCTAGAGAAACACTCCTTCTCTGACCACCGATACATAGAACTCGTGGTCAACTTTGAGAACTTTAATCGACTAACGGTACGCAATCTGAGGAAAGCGAACTGGGAGTTATACAGGAAAAAACTAGAAAGCTCCTTGGGGAAACCTCCAACAGGGGACGCTGATAGTAGGGAAGCCCTGGATGCCATGGTGGACACGCTTACGGCAGCGTGCGCCAGGGCATTCGACAAAGCTTGTCCCAAAAGCAGATCGGGCAATAGCAAGTCAAAGAAACCACCATGGTGGTCGAAAACACTCGCGCCCTTTAAAACCAAGGCCCGAAAGGCCATTAATTTTGCGAGCAGAACAAACTCGGGAGTCGTATAAAGCGGACCTTAAGCTATATAACAAGGAACTTCGCAGGGCAAAAAGGAATGCATGGGCCAAGTTCTGCACGAACATTCAGGAAACATCAGAAACCTCCCGACTAAGGAAGGTCCTCGCAACTACTGCACCAAACGTAGGATATATTAAAACCTCAGAAGGTAACTGGACATCGTCCAGCAGAGAAACCCTAGAGGCTCTCACAGAGGCACATTTCCCGGGATGCTCTCGAGTAGACACAACCCTGGAAATGCAGAGACAGGGGAATAGCCCTTCTCTCCCCAACCAACTGGAATACCTATTGAGTGACAGGTATCTCAACTGGGCGATAAATAGCTTCAAGCCTTTCAAATCCCCAGGCCCAGATGGCGTTGTCCCGGCTCAACTAATTAGAGCCGGTCCCAATCTGAGGTCCTGGGTCAAGAAAGCTTTCTCAGCAATTTTCAGGATAGGCATCGTACCCGCAATGTGGTTGCGGACGAAAGTCGTATTCATACCCAAGGCGGGAAAACCGTCGCACTGCACCCCTAAGGACTTCAGACCAATAAGCCTGTCGTCCTTCCTTCTCAAGACAATGGAGAGACTAATCAGCCTCCATATTAACCTTACTCTAAACCCAGAGGATATCTCGGGATCACAACATGCGTATAGGAAGGGCCGATCCACGGAAACGGCACTCCATGAAATCACTACTTTTGTCGAAAAGGCACTTAGTGACAAGGAATACGCACTCATTGCTTTTCTAGACATAGAAGGTGCGTTCAACAACATCCTACCGAGCTCGATAATCAATGCGCTGACGACACTAGGAATAGACAATCAATCCATACGCCTAATAGAGCAGATCCTGGTAAACAGGACTGTTGAGGCGTCACTAGAAGGAGAATCTATTCATAGATACGTCAGAAAAGGCACTCCGCAAGGAGGCGTACTCTCACCCCTACTCTGGAACGTGGCGGTTAATAGCCTACTGCGATCCTTAGAAGGTGGTGCCTGCAAAGTTATCGCCTACGCGGATGATGTCGCGATTGCCTTCTCCGGAAAATTTCCCCAGACTCTATGTGACCGCATGACGGCACAAACTTAGGGTCCTCTCAACATGGGCAGTTAGAAATGGACTAGGGGTAAACCCGTCCAAAACCGAGCTCGTCCTCTTCACCTGGAAGTACAAAATACCAAACTTAAGGCTTCCGAAACTATTAGGAGAAACACTATCCCTTAGCGATAGCGCCAAGTACCTAGGGATTAAGCTAGACAGGAAACTGGACTGGAAGTCAAACACTATGGATAGAGCTAACAAGGCAACAATCGCGCTCTATACTTGTAGAAAAGCCATTGGCCTTAAATGGGGAATGTCCCCAAAAATAGTAAGATGGCTTTACACAGCGGTCATAAGACCCATCCTTTTCTACGGGGTGGTGGTCTGGTGGCCTGCTCTCTCTAACTCCACAATACGAGAGAAACTTAGGAAAACGCAAAGGATGGCGGAGGTCTGCATCACAGGCAGCCTTCGTACCACCCCGACGGATGCCCTAGACTTCATACTCGACCTATTACCGGTAGAGATAATGGGGGTCAAGATAGCCACGCTATCAGCAATCAGGCTACGCGAGACGGGCATATGGAAATGGACTGACTATGGACATACCAAGTTAGATCTACACCACTGCACGCCAACGGGGTCTACAGACTACTGCGTACCTGTCGAACATCCCACCTTAACATACAAGGTCTCCATTCCAACAAGGGAGGAATGGGCCACACAAATCCCGGGACCAGCCGGTTCCCTACATATCTACACAGACGGTTCAAAATTGAATGGCCAGGTGGGAGGCGGTTTCCATTGCGAACGGCTGTGTCTAAATGAGTCCTTTAGACTCCCCGACCACTGTAGTGTGTTCCAAGCAGAAGTAATAGCTATCGGAGAAGCACTCAGATCCCCAGCACTTACTGGCAATCAGGACACAATATGTATCTTTTCAGACAGTCAAGCGGCACTCAAAGCCCTTGACGGATTTTCATCCAACTCCAGGACAGTAAATGACTGTCGCAGATCTCTTAACGAGATGGCAGAGCAGCATGACATCCACCTCATATGGGTGCCCGGGCATAGGGACCACGAGGTTAATTGCGCCGCCGACGAACTAGCAAGACCAGGTACTACCAATCCTCTCCTACCGGAGAAGGAAACAGTAGGTTTCCCCTTAGCTACGTGTAGGCTAAAATGTAGGGATCACTTTGACCACGCATCACTGAGGAAATGGAGAAATCTCCAAAACTGCAGGAACTCACGCATGATATGGCCCATCCGATCTAGGAAGAGGTCAATGATGCTCATCGCCCTAAATAGGCAGGACTGTAGTCTGGCAGTCAAGGCCATTACGGGACATTGGTTAATAGGAGCACACGCGGCTAGACTAGCGGTGCCACATTATGACTACTGCAGGAGCTGTGGGGACGTGGAAGAGGAAGAGACAGTCGCACACCTTCTGTGTCAATGCCCTGCGCTGGGGCGCAGCCGACTAAAATTCCTGGGCGCAGCAACACTCACGGACTTAACAGACCTCGCGGAGGTCGCTCCACACAGACTCGTTGCTTTCATCCGAAAATCTGGATGGGACCGCGAGCCGCCGCAGGAAGGACAGAACACCCTTGGGCACACAAGTAAATAGGAAGGGAGAGGTCCTCCAGTAGGATCCTGCCTATGCGGTATCACAAGGAGCCCAAGCGGCTCAAGTGGATGGGGGTGTCAGTCATCGGCACCACATCGCCGCCTCAACCTAACCTAACCTACACGTGTGACGTGATAGACAAATTCTGCTTGCAGATTCGGATTCAGGGTGCAAAAATCTATAAGAAAAGGTTTGCCTCATTCAAGATACAGAAAAAAAGTGCAATTTTGTCGCACTGTGTAATTAAAACGGCATTTCCCAGTGAATTGCTGTAAAATTTATATATCTAGTGGAGTGCCACGCCCACCTTTTCGTCCATTTATAGGGTATCAAAGTGAAAAATCAAATTTTCTCATTGAAAAGGATTTAAAAAAAAAAACAAGTAAGAAAGCTACAGTCGAGTGAGCTCGACGGTGGGATACCCGCTACCCATAGAAAAAAGTTAATACATTTTTGGTCATAACAGAAAAATGCAAAGTGTTATATAATCACATGCATACAAAAATACATGCACATTTATCTATGTGTGTAAAAACGCGTTATAATTGGGTTAAAGCGGCTAATAATTATTACCATTTATTAAAATTGCTTCTCGAATATCTTATAAGATTCTTTTCTGATCACAATATAGAACTGGTTCGTCTAGTTGGTCAACCACTAACTTCAACAATTTTTATCTGATCGCAACCAAATTTCAGGAATCACACAGACTATAGTTCTTAATGTACATATTAAAATTCGCGGCTCTAGCTTATCAAAGATTGATTATAGATGAATTTTGATGATTTACGGGGGCGGAAGTGGGCGTGGCTCTATCTCTTATAGTCTCTGAGATTCAGACAGACACAGAAACAGACAGACACACAGACAGACACACAGACAGACACACAGACAGACAGACGGACATGGCTAGATTGTCTCGGCTGTTTACGCTGATCCAGAATATATATACTTTATGGGGTCGGAGATGCCTCTTTTTACCTGCTACAAACTGTAAATGAAACCAAAAAAACGGCAGTTTGGGTTTGGCTTGTGCAGGTAAATCGTTACCTGCCAGGTGTCCTTTTTCAACACCTTTTTCTGCCTAAAGTAGTCTAGAACTAGTCAAAAAACACGATATATGGGTGAAAACGCTTCAGGGGTACCCTTGCGCGTTAAAATCGTGAATTTTTTAACTTTGACTGATTTTAAGATGCAAAAGGATGAGGAATCAGATGTTTATAGTGCAGAAATGCTTCAGCTATTAGAAATTCCCTCAAAATAGGTTTATTGTTAGTCAAAATGTTAGAAAAATGATCAAAAAATGAAAAAAATTGAAATTAAAAAAAAATTTTAATATTTTTTACATTTTTTTAAATATTTTTATTTGAGCAAATCAATAAAAATAAAGCTAAAAAATTAAATACAATTTTTTTTTCAATCGTTTTCTATGCGAAAATTCGATTTTTTCAATTTGATATCCCATAAATGGGAGAATGTCCACTATATATATAAATTCCACTATATATATAAATTTAACAGCAATTCACTGTCAAATGCCGTTTAAATTATTCGATTATCTTATTTGGTTCAAATGTTATGATTTTCGCAACTCTAAATGTCAAAAAGGCGCCACTGTGCGGCGTGGGGCTCTACAGCAAATATAATTTTGGCCGAAAATGGAGAAGGTCAAGGATACACACCAGATGTGGAACTATGCGAAGTGGTAGGCCCAAAGGAGAGATGGTTCATCATGGTCGACTCTGAAGCGGAATGTTCATTAATAAAACATAAGGTAAGTGTCAAATTAGTTGGTAAAAGAATTAACAATGTAGTGTTGTTAAAGGGTATGGGTAGTGGCGGCATATGTTCTTAGCAACGTAAAAATGAATCAACACTGTATTGAAGTTTTGTTTCATGTTTTGGACAATGAGTATTTGAAGAATGATATTATTATTGGTCGAGAAGTACGTACAGTACTGGTTTAATGTTATATATGAGCAGGAAACTTCGAAATTGTTAGATCACAAACTGTGAGCTGCTGTTCAAACAATGAGAAACTTTGTGAATTAAATACCGATAAATTTCGAGAGCTATTGAAAAAATATTCAAAATCTTTTATTAATGGAATACCTTTGACTAGAGCTAGTTCGAGTGAAATAAAAATTATATTAGTAGACCCAAGAAGTAGTAGTAGCTTAGCCAAAATGAAAGAGAATTGGTACGAGACAAGATTAATGAATTATTACAATGTAATATTATAAGGCCAAGTTACTCACCTTACGCAAGTTCCCATGCACAAAGAATCGGTAGAATGTACCGAGAACAGATCCTGGTAAACAGGACTGTTGAGGCGTCACTAGAAGGAGAATCTATTCATAGATACGTCAGAAAAGGCACTCCGCAAGGAGGCGTACTCTCACCCCTACTCTGGAACATGGCGGTTAATAGCCTACTGCGATCCTTAGAAGGTGGTGCCTGCAAAGTTATCGCCTACGCGGATGATGTCGCAATTGCCTTCTCCGGAAAATTTCCCCAGACTCTATGTGACCGCATGACGGCACAAACTTAGGGTCCTCTCAACATGGGCAGTTAGAAATGGACTAGGGGTAAACCCGTCCAAAACCGAGCTCGTCCTCTTCACCTGGAAGTACAAAATACCAAAGTTAAGGCTTCCGAAACTATTAGGAGAAACACTATCCCTTAGCGATAGCGCCAAGTACCTAGGGATTAAGCTAGACAGGAAACTGGACTGGAAGTCAAACACTATGGATAGAGCTAACAAGGCAACAATCGCGCTCTATACTTGTAGAAAAGCCATTGGCCTTAAATGGGGAATGTCCCCAAAAATAGTAAGATGGCTTTACACAGCGGTCATAAGACCCATCCTTTTCTACGGGGTGGTGGTCTGGTGGCCTGCTCTCTCTAACTCCACAATACGAGAGAAACTTAGGAAAACGCAAAGGATGGCGGAGGTCTGCATCACAGGCAGCCTACGTACCACACCGACGGATGCCCTAGACTTCATACTCGACCTATTACCGGTAGAGATAATGGGGGTCAAGATAGCCACGCTATCAGCAATCAGGCTACGCGAGACGGGCATATGGAAATGGACTGACTATGGACATACCAAGTTAGATCTACACCACTGCACGCCAACGGGGTCTACAGACTACTGCGTACCTGTCGAACATCCCACCTTAAAATACAAGGTCTCCATTCCAACAAGGGAGGAATGGGCCACACAAATCCCGGGACCAGCCGGTTCCCTACATATCTACACAGACGGTTCAAACTTAGGGTCCTCTCAACATGGGCAGTTAGAAATGGACTAGGGGTAAACCCGTCCAAAACCGAGCTCGTCCTCTTCACCTGGAAGTACAAAATACCAAAGTTAAGGCTTCCGAAACTATTAGGAGAAACACTATCCCTTAGCGATAGCGCCAAGTACCTAGGGATTAAGCTAGACAGGAAACTGGACTGGAAGTCAAACACTATGGATAGAGCTAACAAGGCAACAAACGCGCTCTATACTTGTAGAAAAGCCATTGGCCTTAAATGGGGAATGTCCCCAAAAATAGTAAGATGGCTTTACACAGCGGTCATAAGACCCATCCTTTTCTACGGGGTGGTGGTCTGGTGGCCTGCTCTCTCTAACTCCACAATACGAGAGAAACTTAGGAAAACGCAAAGGATGGCGGAGGTCTGCATCACAGGCAGCCTACGTACCACACCGACGGATGCCCTAGACTTCATACTCGACCTATTACCGGTAGAGATAATGGGGGTCAAGATAGCCACGCTATCAGCAATCAGGCTACGCGAGACGGGCATATGGAAATGGACTGACTATGGACATACCAAGTTAGATCTACACCACTGCACGCCAACGGGGTCTACAGACTACTGCGTACCTGTCGAACATCCCACCTTAAAATACAAGGTCTCCATTCCAACAAGGGAGGAATGGGCCACACAAATCCCGGGACCAGCCGGTTCCCTACATATCTACACAGACGGTTCAAAATTGAATGGCCAGGTGGGAGGCGGTTTCCATTGCGAACGGCTGTGTCTAAATGAGTCCTTTAGACTCCCCGACCACTGTAGTGTGTTCCAAGCAGAAGTAATAGCTATCGGAGAAGCACTCAGATCCCCAGCACTTACTGGCAATCAGGACACAATATGTATCTTTTCAGACAGTCAAGCGGCACTCAAAGCCCTTGACGGATTTTCATCCAACTCCAGGACAGTAAATGACTGTCGCAGATCTCTTAACGAGATGGCAGAGCAGCATGACATCCACCTTATATGGGTGCCCGGGCATAGGGACCACGAGGGTAATTGCGCCGCCGAAGAACTAGCAAGAGCAGGTACTACCAATCCTCTCCTACCGGAGAAGGAAACAGTAGGTTTCCCCTTAGCTACGTGTAGGCTAAAATGTAGGGATCACTTTGACCACGCATCACTGAGGAAATGGAGAAATCTCCAAAACTGCAGGAACTCACGCATGATATGGCCCATCCGATCTAGGAAGAGGTCAATGATGCTCATCGCCCTAAATAGGCAGGACTGTAGTCTGGCAGTCAAGGCCATTACGGGACATTGGTTAATAGGTGCACACGCGGCTAGACTAGCGGTGCCACATTATGACTACTGCAGGAGCTGTGGGGACGTGGAAGAGGAAGAGACAGTCGCACACCTTCTGTGTCAATGCCCTGCGCTGGGGCGCAGCCGAATAAAATTCCTGGGCGCAGCAACACTCACGGACTTAACAGACCTCGCGGAGGTCGCTCCACACAGACTCGTTGCTTTCATCCGAAAATCTGGATGGGACCGCGAGCCGCCGCAGGAAGGACAGAACACCCTTGGGCACACAAGTAAATAGGAAGGGAGAGGTCCTCCAGTAGGATCCTGCCTATGCGGTATCACAAGGAGCCCAAGCGGCTCAAGTGGATGGGGGTGTCAGTCATCGGCACCACATCGCCGCCTCAACCTAACCTAACCTACACGTGTGACGTGATAGACAAATTCTGCTTGCAGATTCGGATTCAGGGTGCAAAAATCTATAAGAAAAGGTTTGCCTCATTCAAGATACAGAAAAAAAGTGCAATTTTGTCGCACTGTGTAATTAAAACGGCATTTCCCAGTGAATTGCTGTAAAATTTATATATCTAGTGGAGTGCCACGCCCACCTTTTCGTCCATTTATAGGGTATCAAAGTGAAAAATCAAATTTTCTCATTGAAAAGGATTTAAAAAAAAAAACAAGTAAGAAAGCTACAGTCAAGTGAGCTCGACGGTGGGATACCCGCTACCCATAGAAAAAAGTTAATACATTTTTGGTCATAACAGAAAAATGCAAAGTGTTATATAATCACATGCATACAAAAATACATGCACATTTATCTATGTGTGTAAAAACGCGTTATAATTGGGTTAAAGCGGCTAATAATTATTACCATTTATTAAAATTGCTTCTCGAATATCTTATAAGATTCTTTTCTGATCACAATATAGAACTGGTTCGTCTAGTTGGTCAACCACTAACTTCAACAATTTTTATCTGATCGCAACCAAATTTCAGGAATCACACAGACTATAGTTCTTAATGTACATATTAAAATTCGCGGCTCTAGCTTATCAAAGATTGATTATAGATGAATTTTGATGATTTACGGGGGCGGAAGTGGGCGTGGCTCTATCTCTTATAGTCTCTGAGATTCAGACAGACACAGAAACAGACAGACACACAGACAGACAGACGGACATGGCTAGATTGTCTCGGCTGTTTACGCTGATCCAGAATATATATACTTTATGGGGTCGGAGATGCCTCTTTTTACCTGCTACAAACTGTAAATGAAACCAAAAAAACGGCAGTTTGGGTTTGGCTTGTGCAGGTAAATCGTTACCTGCCAGGTGTCCTTTTTCAACACCTTTTTCTGCCTAAAGTAGTCTAGAACTAGTCAAAAAACACGATATATGGGTGAAACCGCTTCAGGGGTACCCTTGCGCGTTAAAATCATGAATTTTTTAACTTTGACTGATTTTAAGATGCAAAAGGATGAGGAATCAGATGTTTATAGTCCAGAAATGCTTCAGCTATTAGAAATTCCCTCAAAATAGGTTTATTGTTAGTCAAAATGTTAGAAAAATGATCAAAAAATGAAAAAAATTGAAATTAAACAAAAATTTTAATATTTTTTACATTTTTTTAAATATTTTTATTTGAGCAAATCAATAAAAATAAAGCTAAAAAATTAAATACAATTTTTTTTCAATCGTTTTCTATGCGAAAATTCGATTTTTTCAATTTGATATCCCATAAATGGGAGAATGGGTGGGCGTGGTCCAATGTCCACTATATATATAAATTTAACAGCAATTCACTGTCAAATGCCGTTTAAATTATTCGATTATCTTATTTGGTTCAAATGTTATGATTTTCGCAACTCTAAATGTCAAAAAGGCGCCACTGTGCGGCGTGGGGCTCTACAGCAAATATTATTTTGGCCGAAAATGGAGAAGGTCAAGGATACACACCAGATGTGGAACTATGCGAAGTGGTAGGCCCAAAGGAGAGATGGTTCATCATGGTCGACTCTGAAGCGGAATGTTCATTAATAAAACATAAGGTAAGTGTCAAATTAGTTGGTAAAAGAATTAACAATGTAGTGTTGTTAAAGGGTATGGGTAGTGGCGGCATATGTTCTTAGCAACGTAAAAATGAATCAACACTGTATTGAAGTTTTGTTTCATGTTTTGGACAATGAGTATTTGAAGAATGATATTATTATTGGTCGAGAAGTACGTACAGTACTGGTTTAATGTTATATATGAGCAGGAAACTTCGAAATTGTTAGATCACAAACTGTGAGCTGCTGTTCAAACAATGAGAAACTTTGTGAATTAAATACCGATAAATTTCGAGAGCTATTGAAAAAATATTCAAAATCTTTTATTAATGGAATACCTTTGACTAGAGCTAGTTCGAGTGAAATAAAAATTATATTAGTAGACCCAAGAAGTAGTAGTAGCTTAGCCAAAATGAAAGAGAATTGGTACGAGACAAGATTAATGAATTATTACAATGTAATATTATAAGGCCAAGTTACTCACCTTACGCAAGTTCCCATGCACAAAGAATCGGTAGAGTGTACAGCATTTGTCACTCCAGACGAGCAATATGAATTTTTGGCAATGCCTTTTGGGCTCAGGAATGCATCTTCAATATATCAACGCACAGTTATGCAAGCACTTGGAGACCTTGAAAATACGTTTGTTGTCGATTATATGGATCTCATTCTCATTCCTTAAGTCAAAAATTCAATATTTGGGATATGAAGTGAGTGCAGGTGAAATCCGCCCGAATTGGCTTGAAGTTACAGCGATAACTACCTTGCCACCTCCTCAGTCAGTCCATGCTTTTCGCCAATTTATTGGATTAGCGTCTTACTTCAGGCAATTTATGCAAGGATTTTGCTGTTTTGTAAAACCGTCATATTTTTTAACTTCGGAAATTCATGATTTTGTTTGGAGAGTGGAACATGAAGAAATTAGACAGAAAGTTATTTCTATCCTTACAGAAAAGCCAGTCTTAGTAATTTTTGATCCGAACTTTCTATTGAGTTGCATACAGATGCAAGTTCTCGGGGATACGTTGTCATTTTGTTACACAAAATCAACAACAAGTCGCATGTCATTGAACATTTTAGCAAGGCTGCTTCTCCTGCTGAATCACGGTATCATTCTTATGAATTGGAAACTCTGGCTGTTGTTGTGGCTATAAAATATTTTCACCATTATTTATTGGGTAGAAATTTTGTTGTCATCACTGATTGTAGCTCACTTAAAGCATCAAGAACTAAACAGGATCTGCGTCCCAGAGTACAAAGAGGGTGGGCATATTTACAGTCTTTAACATTTGACATACAATATAAAGAAGGTAATCGAATGTCTTATGTTGACTTCTTTTCAATAAATCTGTCTTCAACAGAGTTGACTTGCAAAATTCCAGAAAAACGAGTTAGTTTGGCAAAAATATCTGCCAATTGGCTTTTGGCTAAACAGCGTCAAGATCCTGAAATAGTTAATATTGAAAAGAAATTAAAAGAAAATTATCTTACTGAAGATATTGCCAAAACTTACAAGTAGAGAGCAGGAATATTAAATCGAAAAATTTAGCGCAATGGGAAATCTCGATCTTAACCAATTGTTCTTCGACGATTTAGATGGTCTGTAATAAATCAGATCCATGAGTCCATCATGCATTTGGGATGGAAGAAGACTTTAGACTATTACGACTATTACTGGTTCGATAACATGTCCAAGTATATTCGGAACTTCATTACGTGTAAAATGTCAAAGTAGCTTTGGGAAAAGTTCAAGTAAGCCTTCAAAAGTAAATAGACCTTGGCACATCATTTACATCGACATAACTGGAAAATTGAGTGGCAAGTCTGATCAGAAGGTGTATATTATTGTTCAGGTAGACGCATTTACTAAATTCATTTATTTAACCCACATGCTTAAAATGTATGCTGAAAGTTGTATAAAGACTGTTTGGAGTACCATGCGGATCATGTTTCGCCAGCACTAGATTTAGTGAGTTTTTTTCATAACAAAATTGTTGAGAATACTAAAAGTCACACTTGTACACATACACATTGTGTGTGTATGGGAAGGGGATGAACCATGAAGATCTCAGAGAGAGGCAAGACTCTCCTCTCTTGGTTCTCTCCCTCTCTGCTTAAGAACGTTTTTGTTTCCTTTTTGTATGCACATGCGTACCCTAACTACTTGCTTGCAGACAACGAAAGAGTGCGGTTGTATAAAATAAAATTCAACTAAAACTACAATTAAAGTATTTTACTATTTGGCAAATCGGGCTGGTGTGTTCCTAAAGTTTATATAAACATTGACTATAAATTCTATAAAAATATTAATTTGCATTTATTTGCGACAGGCGCAAGTAGAGGAAATGGGCAAGTTGAACGCACCTTAAAAAGCGTATTAACTGCCGTAGAAACTAGCAATCGGCCCTGGAAAAATGCATTAGGAGAAGTTCAATTAGCTTTGAACTGTACGGTTAGTCGTGTGACAAAGCCAAGCCCCATAGAATTGTTTATCGGCAAAGTTGCCCGCCCGTTGGGGTACCCTACGATATGGCAGAAGAGATCGACTTGGAAGAAGTGAGAACGCGAGCAGGCCAAAATATTTCAGCTGCAGCGACATATAACAAAGAGCAATTGATAAAAACAAGGCTAAAGTTGTTTTTTTTTTCTTTGTTTTTTGGGTTTTTTTTACGCGCGTGTCCCACGCCCAGCCGCCCGAGGGACGCAGCCGTGTAACGTATGCCACGAAACGCGTACTAGATAGACGCGATGGAAGGAAAAACAAATAAGAAAGCTACAGTCAAGGGAGCTCGACTGTGGCACAGCATGACCTCATAAATGGCTTGCTTGATTTATTTTATGTAGTTGCTCCCAACAAACATCTTGCCCCTCGGAAAACGAGGATCCTGTAATAGTTCGGGAAAATAGTGGTTAAAAAAAACCAAGGCGAGGGGTAGGAGTGTAGCTAAAAAATTAGCCACGTTATGTTAAAACCACCGGGGTTTACCTAAAACTCCTACTTTGTGTTCTTCATAGTTCCTGTTAACTTTGCGTGTTGCATGCATCTATACCAGTTTTCGGCACTACCACACTCTCAAGAAACAAATTTCATATGTGTGAGTGAGTAAACGTCTTCGTGTCCAGATATGAGAAATAATATAGCTAGCATTTGGTTTTCTATGCAAAATCAATAACTTTTACTATAAAAATAGCTATTTTTCGCTAAAAGTGTTAGATTTAGCCAGAGCACTGATTCTTTGAGCATCAGAGCCACCAGAGTCTTCACACTATCTGTGTGCTGGCAGAGCTTCGGCAGAGGAAATTCCAACCCCACGGGATAGGGCCGTGCTGACCGCTGACCTATACTAATTTATTTAATCTATTTATATTCACTTTATAATTGTGCTGCTAGTGTTTGCTCTTTTTGTCTTTTTGCATTTGCTCTTTGTACCTCTCCCGTTAAGCCGTTGTTGATGTGTCGCGACAGCTAAACGTTCTCTAAGCTCGCTCACTTTCACGCTCCCCTGCTCTCTATCGCTACAACTCTCTTGGTGCAGCTGCAATTCTCTTTTCATATTTGTCGTCCCCTCCTCCTATTGCTACAAGTATAGTGGTAAGTCTAAAATAATGTCTTCCGATATCGTCTGCTTCTCCAAAACCTGTAAAAAGGCAGTTTTGTCTACGGATCTTACCATTGGCTGTTGGCTGTGCGACAACATTTTGCACGCAAAGTGCATTGGGGTTGCCGGCCGGACTGATGATAATGTGAGAAAAAACATCGGCTTGCGCTACTGTTTCGATGCCTGTCGTGACATTGAAAGGAAAATGATGTCTTTTATGCGGCAAACCAAGGGCAGTTTTAAGGAGTTGTTATCGAGTTTCAACAAAACTCATAACATCTTCTTAGCGCTTGATAAGCAATTTAATAGCCTTACGCTATTAAATGAGTCTCCAAGGCGCAAAAAAACTGCAACTGGAGTGAAGCATCGTGACGGATCCCAACAAGATCCCAGAATTCTGAGATCGAGTGATAGGAAAGAGTCGGTATCCGATGATGCTGGGGGACTGATCGTTGCCCCATTAATTTATTTTTCGTCCCCTATGGGAGCACAAATTCTGACCCCCAATAGCCCCATAAATAGATCCCCCAAGGATTACCGGCCGACAATTGCATGGCAGGCACTCAGTCTGTCTCGCCATAAGCTCTTATTGCTATTCAAGTGGAAAAATTCAAATTTTCATCTTTCAATATAAATGTCCCTAATGATTTCTGTGGCACGATATGCTCAGCCAAATTCTGGCCTGAGTATGTTGTTGTCAAAGAATATGAAGCTAAGAAAAAGAAACTGCCTGTGGGATTACTCTTCCCAAGCCCGATCTGACCACTGTGCCATCTACAATCTCCTATTAGAATGCAAGAGGCTTGCGTAGCAAGCTGCATAAATTGTATTATGATAGTCTTGCATTCGCCTCCAACGTTATTGTGTTCACAGAAACCTGGTTAAAGCCGAGATTCGTAGCTCCGAAGTTTTCCCAGCTGCGTTCACGATTAATCGGCTCATAGCGGTTAACTCCACTCTCACGTCAGAATTATTAACTTTCGAGGAAAGCAACGAAGTTGAATTTCTTTGTGTAAAGCTATCATTTAATGGTCGCTTCGTTTTTATTTCATGTTCCTACATTCCTCCATTGCCGGAACTTCCTATTTCTTCGAACCACCTTTCCGCATTTCCAATATGCTTTCTGATATAGATCATTTAGTAGTCTTGGGTGATTTTAAGATCCCTTGGGATATTTGGTTCCTAAATAGCTCCTCTAACACACTTCAATCCTCAACACAACATGATTTTATTACTGGCTTCTTCGACATTTCGCTGTCTCAAGTCAATCATGTACGTTCCTTAGAGCACTTGCTTGATCTTTGTTTTGTCTCTGATCCGGCTCGTGTCTAGCTAGCAAGGGTGGCGCCGCTGACGCAACCGGAAGATCCCTATCATCCTACTTTCGATGTGACACTCGACATTGGACACTGATATACAGAAAATATCTGATAGACCAGCCAAAAGAGTTCACTGCTTTCGCAAGTCTGACTTGCATACATGTGCACTGACATGGCTGATGCCGTGGACATTTTTTACAATGCGATGAATTCATTGTTCTCCGAATATGTTCCATTATACTATCACTCTATTTCAAATAAACCACCTTGGTTTACTAAAGAATTGAGTCGCTTTAAAAATATAAAGTCAAGGCTGTACACCAAATTAAAAAAAAATCCGGTTCTCGTTCTAACCTCTTCAACTACATATCGGCTCGGTCAAACTTCACCGTACTGAACGCACAGTGTTACAAAAACTATTTGACTCGTTGCAGGGTCCAATTCTCTCAGGATCCTAAACAGTTTTATAATTTTGTTAATACTAAACGTAAGGCGGTAACTCATCCTTCATCACTTTCTTTTGAAAACGCAACTGTGTAGGACGATCAGGCAATTGTCGAGCTTTTTGCCCATTTTTTTCAAACAACATACTCCACTTTCACTGACCTAAATCAGACGTATTCTTATAGCTTGCCCAGATCGAACTTAATTTTCAGTCCATGTTTAAACGAAAGTTTTCTCCTTTTAGATCTTCATCGTGTAAAGCCTGTTTATCTGCCAGGCCCCGACGGAATACCGGGCTGTGTGCTTAGATATTGTGCCGATGCCCTTTGCTCGCCCCTTCTGAAATTTGGAAGGAATCATTCATTATTCCTCTTCACAAAAAAGGTAATAAATCGGAAGCCAATAACTATAGAGAAATCTCTAAGCTTTCGGCCATCCCTAAACTTTTTGAGAACATTATTGCTCCACAGCACCTTTGTAGATCAGTAATTTCTCCATGTCAGCATGGATTTGTTAAGCGAACTACAACTACAAACCTTCTGGAGCTCACTTCCTTCATTATAAGGGGTTTCCAGAATAACTTTCAAACGGATGTAATTTATACTGACTTCAGTAAAGCATTTGATTCCGTTAATCATTCCCTTCTCCTCAGGAAACTCGACTTAATGGGTTTTCCAAGTTATCTTCTTAGGTGGATCTTTAGTTATCTGACTGGCAGGATGCAAAAAGTCCTCTTTAAAAATAATTTATCTTATGTTCTCCGGATCTCCTCAGTTGTCCCGCAATGGAGGGATTTATTAATGATCTGCCCGAAGTTTTGACGGGCTTGGTGCCGCATTAACCTACTAAACTTAAACGGCTCTAAATGCAAGCTAATGACTTTCTCTCGTGTCGTTCCCAAGCTTGAAATTTACACGCTTAACTGCTGCTCTTTGGAAAAAATTAACTCAGTTGATGACTTGGGTGTCCGCCTGGATCCCAAACAGGGGTATGCTGGGATTTATTAAACGGTTGTCGAAAGAATTCGGGGTCATCGAAATATGTAACTAAAACTTTATATGTTTCATTAGTTCGTCCTATCTTGAAATATGGATCTTGCGTTTGGAGCATTCAGTATGGGGTCCACGGGAAACGCATCGAATCGGTTCAAAAGAACGTTTGCTTTTCGCTATACGCGGCTTAAATTGGGATGCTGAACAGAGATTACCCTCCTATTATAGTAGACTTTTCCTAATTAACTTTCCCTTCTTGGATAATCGTAGAACTATGCTGGTATTACCTTTATTTATAACCTTATTCACGGTGATGTGGAAAGTACTGTAGCAGGCCAGTTGATATATGTATGTTCTGGTCACATTGTTGAGAGGGAGTAAGCTCACGTATGAGAGAGCATGAGAGAGTCTCGCTAGTGAGAATGGGGGTTGATTTGGAAGTTGAAAAGAAGAAGGAGATCACTTGGAAGAGAAGAGCGCAAGAGTTAAAACGTGCATAAACTAAATTAAGAACAAGTGTAACAAGTAAGAAAGCTACAGTCGAGTAAGCTCGACTGTGAGATACCCGCTACCCATAATAAATAGTTAATACATTTTTGAACGGCTAATAATTATTACCATATATTAAAATTGCTTCTCGAATTCTTACAAAATCCTTTTCCGATTCTAATCAAGAACTGGTAAGAATATTTAGTTGGTCTAGTTGGTCAACCAAATGAGGCATGCTGCAGCGGCCGTTTGAGGCCATACAAAATTATTTCTTTAATAACTTCGACAATTTTTATCTGATCGCAACCAAATTTTCAGGAAACACACAGACTATAGTTCTTAATGTACATTCCAAAATCGTGACTCTAGCTTAAAAATTATTAAAATTATACGCTTTTTGATGATTTGCGGGGGCGGAAGTGGGCGTGGTAAAAATTTGAAACAAACTTGATCTGCGTGCAAGCATAACAAATACTGTCGAAAAAAATTAGAGCTCTATCTCTTATAGTCTCCGAGATCCAGTGTTTCATACGGACAGACGGACAGACAGACAGACAGACAGACAGACAGACAGACAGACAGACAGACAGACAGACAGACAGACAGACAGACAGACAGACAGACAGACAGACAGACAGACAGACAGACAGACAGACAGACAGACAGACAGACGGACAGACGGACATGGCTAGATCGTCTCGGCTGTTGACGCTGATCAAGAATATATATACTTTATAGGGTCGGAAATGCCTAATTCTACCTGTTACATACATTTCCTGCCGGCACAAAGTTATAATACCCTTCTACCCTATGGGTAGCGGGTATTAAAAGAATAAAACAATATATAAAGGAAAGTGAATAACGTCCTGTCTCAATCTCAGAAGTGGGATCGAGAAATTTTTTTTGTGCGCGTTAGTTATATAACGAAAATGGATTTAGACATCAATAAAGTTACTGTGGCTCAGCTAAAAAATTGGTTGGAGTGTTTAAACTTGTCCACTTCCACCCGAAAGCTGAGGCAGTGCACCAATGATAAACCAGGTGAAGGAGAAAGAGATTCAACACACAGAAGCAGAAGCAGCAATGATAGAGAAATGTGTGCAGCAGAATCGAATGGAACTGGATTGTAGCATGGAAACGATTAAGAAACGGCATCGGGAAATCGAGAAGGCAAGGAAAGTTCTGGAAAATCTTCAGCAGCAGATCGACAACGTCGGTTTGAGAGTCGACGACGCGCGACCACGCAGCGCCAGAAGCGAGACGTCTAAACGGAACGGTGAGCCCGTTGCTATAACTGCAACGGGAAAGGGCATTGGGCAAGACAGTGCACGAAGCCGAAAAGGACTGCTGGGTCGTGTTATGGATGTGGTTCGATGGAGCACTTGGTGAACGAGTGCTCCCAAAACAAGAAGGATGCTGCGAATAACTATGTAAGATTGTTTAAAATTTTGGTTTATGAAAACTCCAACCAGCCAATTATTACAGAATGCTTGATCGATTCAGGAAGCCCAGTATTTTAGATAAAATATTCTTATGTACCCAAAAACGTTAGATAAGAACCTCAGAAAGATCTGTATTATGGATTAAATAAGAGCATATGGAAAAATTTTGTTTTATAATGAAAAGAAAAAAAAGAATTTTGTTTAATTTAATTGTTGTGGCTAACGATTCAATGATCTGTAATATTGTGCTGGGAAAGGACTTTATTGAAGCATGTAATTTGAAAATTAATTTAGAAACTTTAAAAATGATTACAGTCGAGGCGACTGAAACTGAAATCGATAAAAACACAATTATTAGTATATTAAATAAAAACACTAAGGAATCTAAGGAATTGGATGGAGAATTTGGCCCAGAAGAAAGGTTAGGAAATGAAAGTTTAGAAGAAGACGGTTTAGGGAGTGAAATTTTAGAAAAAGTTTAGGAATTCAAAATTTAGTAGATAAGAAGATATGGAAGTGTAGAGAAAATACCGTTAGAAGACATAATATTAGAAAGGGGCGATTTCGCAAGAAAAATTATGGATATAAATCTTTTAGAAGATGGTGAAGAAGAAAAACTAATTAATATTGGTGAGGAAATTAGTTACAAAGACCGAGAAAGGCTTATTAGGTTGTTAGAAACACATTATCTTCAAGTTAAACGACCGGAAGTTCCGAAAATAAAATGTGAAATGAACATTGTGGTAGAAAACGCAAAAACATTCAGCTGCGCACCAAGGAGACTGTCATACAGTGAGAAAGAAGCTCTGTTAAAAATGTTAGAGGAATACATTAGAAAGGAATTTATACAACCTAACAAATCAGAGTATGCATCTCCTATCGTATTAGTGAAGAGGAAGTCAGGGGAACTGAGATTGAAGATTGAACAAGATCATAGCGAAGGATAATTATCCAATACCATTAATTGATGATAATTTTGGATAATTTAGTGGGAAAATCGGTGTTTACGAAATTAGATCTGAGGAATGGATATTTCCATGTATTTGTCAACGAAAAGTCAGTGAAATATACTTCTTTTACTACTCCTTTAGGGCAATTTGAGTTTTTGCGGATGCCTATGGGCCTAAAAACAACTCCACAGGTATTCCAGATGTTTGTGAATGACAAAATTTCGGACATGATAAAGCAAAAGAAGGTAATCATATATATGAACGATATTTTAGTGGCAAGCAAAAGTTTAGAAGAACATTTAGAAGTTTTAGTAGAAGTATTTAGAAGGTTAGTAGAAAACAAGTTAGAATTAAGATTGGGCAAATGCAAATTTTTGCAAATTTCGATTTTAGTTAAAATACTTAGGTTTTCTGATTTCGAAAGATGGCATTAAAGCTGACTGTAAAGGTTTAGAAGCGATACAAAATTTTCCGATTCCAAGCAAGGTACAAGCAGTTCAAAGTTTCTTAGGTCTTTGCTCGTATTTTCGACGATTCATTAAGGATTCATTTTTAATATTAGCAAAACCGTTGTACGATTTGTTGAGGAAGGATAGGGTTTTTAAATTCACTCTTAATGGCGAAATTAAAGAAGCGCCAGTCTTAGCGATATACGATTACAGAGATGACTTTGAGCTCCACTGTGATGCAAGCGCTTTACGATTTGGGGCTATGCTTTCTCAGAGAAAAGAAGGCAGCAAGTTGCATCCGAATTCTTATTTTTCAAAGAGGGGTGCATCAACAGAAGCAAAATATTACAGTTTTGAGCTTGAGACTTTGGCCATTATTTATGCTTTAAGAAGATTTAGAATATATTTGTTAGGCAAACGATTCAAAATTGTAACAGATTGCAACTCTCTAACATTGACGCTCAATAAGATTGAGTTAAACCCAAGAATAGCACGGTGGGCTCTAGAATTGCAGGAGTTCGATTATGAATTAAAACATAGAGTAGGCAAACAAATGCAGCATGTCGATGCATTAAGCAGATGCAACAACATAATGATAGTAGAAGCAATTAAATTCGAAACAAATTTAGTAATTTGCCAATCAAATGATGTAAAGGTTCAAGAAATTATTAAAATGTTAGAAAGTAGCGAGCATTATATGAAATGAGAAATGGCATGATTTATAGGAAAAGTAATGACAACAGATTATTATTTTACGTACCGAATCGAATGGAGGAACATGTGTTATACAAATACCATGACAAAATGGGTCATATTGGGAGGGATAAAATGTTAGATGTTTTTGGAAAAAGCTACTGGTTTCCAAACATGAAGGACAAAGTTGGAGAACACATTTAAAATTGCTTAAAGTGCATGGCATATTCTGCAAAAGTATGTAAAGGAGACCTGTGGACCTGTGGATAGTATTAGATTAAATATGCACATATTTATTTATTGGTGGTAGATGCTTTCAAAAAGTTTGTTAGGTTGTACACAACGAAAACAACCAATGCAAAAGAGGTAGTTAATGCATTAACAGATTATTTTCGAGCTTACAGTAGACCCAAGTGTATAACATCGGATCGAGGCAGTTGTTTTACATCATCGGAGTTCGCAGAGTTTATGGAAGGGAGTAACGTTAAGCACATTAAAATGGCGACGGGTTCGCCACTGGCGAATGGCCAAGTTGAACGAATTAATAGGAGTTTAGGACCCATGGTTGCAAAATTGACAGAACCGGAAATAGGGAATACATTGGGATAGAGTGATTAAAAAAGTAGAGTATTCAATGAATAATACAATGCATAGTAGCACAAAGCAATGTCCTAGTGAAACATTATTTGGGATAACGCAGAGAGAAGAAACATGTGATGAGCTAAAGGAAAGATTGGATGATGAAGAAGCGATAGAAAAGGTTAAAAGAGGTTAGAAAAGATGCAGAACTAACACAAAGGAAGGCTCAAATAAAAAATTTAATACTGTAGAATACTGTAATATGAGGAAAAAGAGGGCAGTGGACTATAAGGAAGGAGATTATGTTATGGTTAAAAATTTCGATAGTACTGTGGGTGCCGCCCGAAAGATCATTCCGAAGAATAAAGGTCCTTATGCAATTGCAAAAGATTTAAAAAATGACAGATATGTCCTTAAAGATATTGATGGGTTTCAGTTGTCTCGCAATCCATATCAAGGCGTATGGAGTGCAAATATTAGGCATTGGATAAAAACGTAATTAACTTTAAAAGCAATAACTGAATTGTAAACAAATAGAAAGAAATTGTAATATTGTACGAAATTGTAAAAAGAAAATACGCAAAAAATTTTAAATATCTTAAAACTATAATTAAGTTATAACATTAGGTCAGGGATAGAGGGCTATCTAAGAGTCAGGACGGCCGAGTTGTAGCAGGCCAGTTGATATATGTATGTTCTGGTCACATTGTTGAGACAGAGTAAGCTCACGTATGAGAGAGCATGAGAGAGTCTCGCTAGTGAGAATGGGGGTTGATTTGAAAGTTGAAAAGAAGAAGGAGATCACTTGGAAGAGAAGAGCGCAGGAGATAAAACATGTATAAACTAAATTAAGAACAAGTGTAACAAGAATAAAACAAGTAAGAAAAGAATAAACAATATATTAAAGAAAGTTATTAACATCCTGTCACAGTACTGACTTGTTAGGCCAGCTTCCAATTTCCACGTTCCGAGTAAAAATACTAGATCGTATACACCCTTAGTCTTGCGCCATTGTAGAACCTCCTATGAACTTCATAAACCCTTTAGAGTATTGTGTGCAAGTTATAATGATTTGTATTCGGTAATCTCACATGTTGGTATTCTTCCTAAACTAAAAACTTCAATACTTATCCACTTAGATTGCATGCATGCAAACACTCAGGCAGCTCGTCGGTAGTTTATTTCTTTGTATTCTTTTCTATATTTTCCATCGCCTCTACTAATACCTAACCCTAACAGACACGTGCCTGGTCTCATATGGGACACTTGAGTGTACTGACCTTAGTACATCAACGTCCATATATATAACAAAAGACAAAACAAATTAAAATTTAAAGTAAATTATGGAAACGTAAATGTATTAATACTTTGTTTGCCCACGTTTGACCACCTTTTGGAATTTTGAAAAATGTAGAGTTATAACCTTAGCCAGGAATCACGTTGGCTAAGCGGACACGCATTTTTGAAGCAGACAGCGGCTGGCCGGCGCTTGAGGAGGGAACTAAGCGTGTTCCACATGCCTCTGATGATGAGGAGATACCCAGTAAATTTTAATTTTAATGCAAATAAATTGGTTGCTATTCCATTCCAGAGATTCTCGTGCTTCAGACGCCTAGTGAGAACCAGAGCCGGGGTCTTAAGGTTTGCGCGCTGGTGCCGCAAACAGACAAGCGAGCTCGAAGAGTACGGACTCACTGCATCAAAGTGTGAGAAAAGGACGTCGCCAGCTCGAGCGAGATTCGAGGTCAGGTGCCTTAAGTCGATGAACACGGAGTTCTGCGATTTTATGGCAGAGTTGATGCCGCGCTGTGCATTCCGTACAGTGTGAGATAATTCGGAGATAATTGTGAGGCACTTTCACGCAAAGATAAAGCCTCAAAACGTGGATGCGACGATTGCTCAAATCCGCGTCCAATACCGCCGATGATGGGTCAATATCCAGAGGATTGACTGGAAACGGGTGCATGGCAATTCAGGTATACCAAATTGGACTACATTGGCCCATTGCTGGTGACTACCTCCTGACACAGAGAGAAGCGCTGGGTCGCCATGTTCATGTGCTTGACGACAAGGGCGAATCATTTGGAGCTGGCGCATGACCTGTCGACGGATTCCTGTATAGCAGCGATCAGAAATTTCGTTTGCCGTAGAGGACCAGTACATAGCCTGCGGAACGGGGCCGGACGATTTGGTGAAGTGTTCGAGACGGAGAGGGTTTAGAGTGAGTTTTCAAGCGGAAGCATCGAATGGGTTTTAAATTGCCCATCAAACCCGTCTTAAGGACAGTATCCATACAGTAAAACGTTTCGCAGAGAGAAAAAAAATATAATCTCTTCAAGAGTTACTGCTGATTTTACTTGCTGTACGCCATTTTCGGATGGCAAATGATGCGGGCATTCTTTTAAGCAACAATATTTTAAAAATGTCGCGAGAAAAATAAACAAGAAAACAAAAAGAAAAGTAATGGTTGTGTCAATACCTATATAACTATATACTTATTAAGGCATACACTACGGTGTTCTCCCAGCGAACCCGGTTGAAATCTCTTACAGCAACCACGCCTGAACCAAATAAATCGGGAAAGGACAGACCGTCACAATTTTAGTATGTCTCGAGTTTATGCTCCTTAATCACAATAGCAAAGTGAGGTAGCCCGTAAAACGGCTCGGTTGGAATAGAGTTTTTGCGACGCAAAACACGACAGTTGTCAAGTTGTGATTTGTATCGAGCAATGTTTTGATACAATAGCATCAATGCATCCCAGCATTCCAGCTTGGACCCTAGCGTTTGCGTTGGGCATAGATGTATTTCCAAATATTTTTTCTAACTATAAAAATAATGAATGGTTACGTCAGCGAGCAATTTTAGCGGCTTAAAATAGGAATGGAAATGGTAGTTCCCAACCGATATACCGTTTGAATTTAAATATCTTAAACTTCCGATCCGTCTTGCATTTGCCATGACCATCAAGAAATGAATGTATATGACGAAATTGTAATACTTTAATGTGTGTCTTGCTGTCACCAAATTTAGCGACTTAGGCTACGGGGTGTATTTAATTCAGGAAATTACATTATAAACATCGGTATTTTTTAGGTCTATTGGATAGTTTTTCAACAATCTCCTTCTTTTTCTCTCTAATCTCTCGGTTGACTCGCTAGCCTGCTAAGATAAGCTGTAGCTTGAAAGTTTATCACATTCGTCATGCGATATCACTGTTCCAGATGTATCACGCTGCACCAGAATGCCTGCGTAGTATTTTTGATTGTAGCACACGGATTTTACTGAAGTTTGATTTAGCAGCATGTTTCGTAAGCCTGGAGGTTGTATCTCCATATCGGCGCTACGATCTGCTTGTAAATGAATGCTTTGTTTTTTGGCGAAAGCTTGTTTCTTGGGTTTAAGAGCCCTGCCAAGCTGCTGGCTTTGGGCAAAAAAAAAATATTTTAATAAAAAAAAGATACGAATTCAAGCATTTTAGTTTTGTCATATTTTTAAGAGTGCGAGAAATTTGTTTTTAAATAAAGATTTTAATTTTAAATTTACTTTATTTGACATTAGTGACTCATTTATTTTTTACTTCACATAAAATAATAGATAAAAAATATATGTCATCAATAATAATTTGACTCGATTTCCTGCATAATGTATTTAAGTCTCAACATATCGTAATCACAATTCATATTGTCTTATAAAACTATTATAAACAAGAAAGGAAGCTAACTTCGGCTCACCGAAGTTTATATACCCTTGCAGAACTTTAACAAAAAATTAAAACCGAAAATCTGGAATAATTGTTAGTTGCCAAATCTCAAGTTTGATGAAAATGGTTTGAAAATCGGCTAAGTTATGGGTTTTTTTTATTTTCCTGATTGTTCCTATGGAAGCTATAGGATATAGTCGACCGATTCTAACGAAATTAAAACCAAAATTCTAAAATAATATAAGATGGCTAAATATCAAGTTCGGTGGAAATATCTTGAAAACTGACAAGTTATGGTTTTTTCTTTTATTTTCCTGATTGCTCCTATGGAAGCTATAGGATATAGCTGGCCGATTTTCGTGAAATTAAAACCGAAATACAGAAATAGTAAAAAACGACTAAATACCAACTTTGATGAAAATATGTTGAAAACTGACAAAGTTAAATTTTTTTTACTAAAAATTTTTCGATTGTTCCTATGGCAGCTATATGATATAGTTGTCCGATCCGGCTCGTTCCGACATATATACGAGTGAGAGTATATAGAAGACTAACTACTAAGTTTCATTTAGATAGCTTTAAAACTGAGGGACTGTGTGTCAGTGTAGAAACGGACAGTCGGACATGGCTAGATCGACTCAGCTGTTGATCCTGATCAAGAATATATATACTTTATAGGGTCGGAGAGGTCTCCTTCACTGCGTTGCAAACTTCTGACTGAAATTATAATACCCTGCAAGGGTATAAAAATTAATATAAATTAACAAAACCGTTTCATTTACATATAGTATGGTGGATAAAAAATTGAGATTGTAATCGGCCAAAAACACCAATAACATTTATATTTCACAATTTTAAAAGGTCAAATGAAATCCTACCTGCAGGATTACTTAAACAATCCCATAGATTCAGATTCAGAATAATTTTTAATGACGGCCATAAAAAGATTTTTATACCCGCTACCCATAGGGTAGAAGGGTATTATAACTTTGTGCCGACAGGAAATGTATGTAACAGGTAGAAGGAGGCATCTCCGACCCTATAATGTATATATATTCTTGATCAGCGTCAACAGCCGAGACGATCTAGCTATGTCTGTCTGTCTGTCTGTGTGTCAGTGTGTCTGTCCGTCTGTCCGTATGAAACACTGGATCTCAGAGACTATAGGATATAGAACTCTAATTTCTTTTCGACAGTATTGGTTATGCTTGCACGCAGATCAAGTTTGTTTCAAATTTTTACCACGCCCCCTTCCGCCTCCGCAAATCATCAAAATTCATCTACCATCAATCTTTTTAAAGCTAGAGTCGCGAAAATTTGGTTGCGATCAGATAAAAATAGTTGAAGTTATTAAAGAAATAATTTTGTATGGCCACAAACGGCTGCTGCAGCATGTCTCATTTGGTTGACCAACTAGACCATCTAAATATTCTTACCAGTTCTTGATTGGGATCGGGAAAAAATCTTATGAAATATTCGAGAAGCAATTTTTATACCCTTGCAGGGTATTATAATTTCAGTCAGAAGTTTGCAACGCAGTGAAGGAAACATCTCCTACCCTATAAAGTATATATATTCTTGATCAGGGTCAAAAGCCAAATCGATCTAGCCATGTCCGTCTGTCGGTTTCTACGCAAACTAGTCCCTCAGTTTCAAAGCTATCTAAATAAAACTTGCAGTTAGTTTTCTATATACTCTCACTCGTACATATGTATGTCGGAATCATATAGCTGCCATAGCACTATGGTCCAGGGCACCACTCTGGTTGGCCAAAACCCATTTTTTTAAAATTGTTTAAATTAATTGATTTTGGTATCAATCGATTGGAAATAGAGTGACCATCTAGGTGGCGCCACTATCGCGCACGAAGCTGTTAAAGTCGGCCATTTGCTCGCGAGCGAACGGCCAGACTAAAAGTGCAAAAATATACACAATTTAAAAATAAATAAAACTAGAGGAAAACTGAAGAACTGCTCAAATTTTTGAATTGAGTTTGAATCAGTGGGGTTTGTACTATCTATTTTTTGTTGTAAAATGTTCAAAGTCGTTGTGATGTCTTTGTAATTTGGTGTCAAAGTGTGTCGTCTAAAAAAAAAAAAAATTGTTAAAATCGTTTGTTTAAAAAGGTAAATCTAACGAGTCCCACCTAGTCCCACCTTAAAACCTAGTGTATGTTGTAGAGTATTTAAATATCTTTCGATTGCATGTAGTCAGAAATGCCACATTTGACCACATTTCTTAAAATTTTGATTTAAAGAGTACTCTATTTTGTATGAAAATTACATCTTAAAATCGTTAAAAATGTCCTAAAACTAATGAAAACTGATAAAAATCCTCTAAAAATTATAGAATAAAGTAAACTTGATAAGATAGAATGTAGAAAGAAAGTATAAAACTATTTAACGATTTTATAATCAATTTTCCATGGAATTATAGGCAAAATTGTCTATATATTCAGATTTTTCCTATGAAAACTATAGTTACTCGTGGTCCGATTTCGGTAAAATTTTTAAAATTTAATTCAAATTATATAATTTTAAAGAAACCGAAGTTTTATGAATTTATCTGAAAAAATATTTTTTCATTCCTATGAGAGCTATAGGATATAGTTTTATGATCTGGATAATTTTGATTCAGTATCATCCTAAAAGCACAAAATGACGATTGGCAAAGTTTCAAGTTGATATCTTTAAAATTTACGGAGTTATGTATTATGGCCAAAAAAAGTGGTCCGCTGGACCATAGTGCATAGGAACAATCGGAAAATTTTTATAAAATTTTTGTCAGTTTTTAACATATTTTCATCAAAGTTGAGATTTAGCCGTTTTATATTATTCCTGAATTTCGGTTTCAATTCCGTGAAAATCGGTCGACTATATCCTATAGCTTCCATAGGAACAATCAGGAAAATAAAAGAAAAAACCATAACTTTGTCAGTTTTCAACATATTTTCATCAAAGTTGAGATTTAGCCGTTTTATATTATTACTGAATTTCGGTTTTAATTTCGTGCAAATCGGTCGACTATATCCTATAGCTTCCATAGGAATAATCAAGAAAATAAAAAATATATTCATACTTAGCCGATTTTCAAACTATTTTCATCAAATTTGAGATTTGGCTACTAATTACACAGTGCGACAAAATTCAACTTTTTTTCTGTATCTTAAATGAAACAAACCTTATAGATTTTTGGACGCTGAATCCGAATCCGCAAGCAGAATTTGTCTATCACGTCACATTTTTGCAAAAACCGCTGTTTTTGCCCTACTTTACAGTAATATAACTCGGTTGCAAGATGTGCTAGAAACTTCGTTCTTTTCGCAAAATATAGCTAAATACTTCTAAAATGATGACCAAGTGGTCATTCATCGGAAACATTTTTAATTGAATAATGATATGCAATTAAACAAAAAGCGCGCGCGCGCCATATTACTGCGGTAACGCCCGGGACATTAGGCGCGCGCGCGCTTTATTCAATTGCATATCATTATTTAATTAAAAATGTTTCCGATGAAAGTAAAATATAAATGCTAAAATCGATTGCGGATTTTAATTTGGCTGAGTTAAATCAATAGATTTGGCTTAAGAACAAAGTATTTACAGATTTACGAATATGTATTTACATATTACCAAAATGGAGGTTATATATAAGAGCTCATATATAAAAGCTTTCATAGGTTCCTATCGGTAAATGTCTAGGAAAACATAAATCAATAAATTTAAACTTGTATTCACAAAATTTATAGATAAATGTAATGATGTTGAAGTTCGTTATTTTTCAACTTATACCTATAATTTCTATTACTCCTATTTCTATTTGAACCCAAAAATGTAGGAAAAGTTTGTTAATTTTTCAAATACTTAAACACCTAAATAAATAAATGCATTTATATTTTCCTATTTAGAACGCGGGGGATTTTTTTTTGTATTTTTTTTTTTGTTTATCAACAATATAATAGCAATATTACATCCATAAACTAAAAACTTAATAATCAAGTTTATCCATAAGTATATGTGCATCTTCCAAAAACATTTTAAATACTGTTGAAAATCACCACTGATTAAAATGTCTGTTTACAACATGTCCAAATATAACCTAACTTTCAGCCCTAGTTTAAACGATATTCATCGTGTTAGGTCCGTTTTTTTTTTTGCCAATTCCCGACGAAATACCTGGCTATGTCCTAAGGTAATGCTCCGACGCCCTGTGCACTACTCTTCTGAAATTGTTTAACTTATTCTTAGAAACTTCAGAATTTCCCCTTATTAAGAACGAATTTTGGTTTAAATGTCTCCACAAAAAAGGCAAATCGGATTCCAACAACTATAAAGGATTCTCTAAGTGGCTGCCATTCAAAAACTTTTCGAAAATGTCATTACTTTACTTTTGCAACACCTTGGTAGATCGATCATTTAACCATATCCGTAGGATTTATTTTATTTTTTTATCTTCCTTTATTATAAGGGGGTCCATAATAGCTTTGAAACATATGTTATCTATACTGCCTTCAGCAAAGCATTTGACTATGTCAATCATTCTCTAATTTACAGAAAACTCGGCTTAATGGGATTTCCAATTGATCTTCTTAGGTGGAGCTTTAGTTATCTGACTGTCAGGACGCAACAAGTCCTCTTTAAAAATAATTTATCTAATGTTCTCCGGGTTGCCTCAGGTGTTCCACAAGAGCGCCATTTGGGTCCCTTATTGTTTACATTATTTAATAACAATCTGTCTGAAATTATGACTAACTCTAGAGTTCTTATGTACGCGGATGACGTGAAACTTTGTGTGCTATATAAGGACGATGCTGCTAGTTCGATTTACAAGCAGATATAAAAAAAAAAATTTCCAAACATAGTGCCGCGTAAACCTATTAAACTTAAACGACTCTAAATGAAAGCTTATGACATTTTCTCGTGTCGTTCCCAAGCTCTCAACTTACAGGCTTAACTGCTGCTCTTTGCAAAACACTAAGTCTGTTGATTCGCCGTCTGCCTAGATCCCAAATTTGACTTTATCGATCATATCTCGTGCTTGTAAAAAATAAAGCCAGGGTCAAAGGAATTCAATGGCTCCTACGTAACTAAAACTATATATACTTCATTAGTTCTTATGGTGTCCACAAATATGTATTTCTCTCGTTGGACCTCAGGAAACTATTTTTCTTGTGATGATATTTATACCGCCAAGCAGAAGCTTTGAACTTTATAAGGCTCATGTGGATAATATTGACTGCATTAGGAATGATTTGGCGGACTCACAGTCCATCTATATCTTTGACGACTTCAACCTCTCCTCGTGGGGGTGCAGGGTGTGGACTCTCCAACAATGGCTCCTATCAACCTGAATTAGCTTCATGAAATCTGATTCATCGAAAATTTTTTAGTTTGGGACTGATCCAGATTAACCATGTATTTAATAAATTAAATAAGAATATAGAATTTTTTGTAAGCCAGGATTTAAACTTGAATTTAACTTTAAGTAATAGTCCTCTATCTGCAGTTATATAGTGTTTTGTAATGGTCACTCCTCGAATCCTTATATAGCGACTTCGGGGCTTCCTCAGGATGCCTTGAGCCCTATTCTCTTTATTCTTTTTATTCACGACGGGTTCTACACACTCGCGTCACCTTGAGTGTATCCGAAAAAGGGTATATATTTCGCACATATGTACATTTAAAATTCAATTAATTCAAATAAACTGTAACTTGTTTACAACCATGGGCTTCAGTAAACACGCGGCCTCTGTTTTGTTTGCGTTTAAAGCTCGGTATTCAGACAAAAAAACTTTTCGCAGCAAAACAAATGTTTTATCTTTTCAGGTGTGACCGTTGATTTTACTAGCTGTTCGGCATTTTTGTTCTGGAAATGTTGCGGTCATACATGCTTGTTTACAAAATTTACAAAAAGTTGATAAAAAATTAAAAATAAAATAAAATAAATAATTATTGCCGTAATGGATAAGGAAGATTGTAAACCAAATAGGAAGCGATCCAAGTATTGGGTGAGCCAATACAGACAGATCTATTAAAGGGCGATATTCTTCCAATGTAAGCTTTGTTTACATATTTTTATATCAATAATATACATTCTAAACATAATATACATATAAACATAACCACAGCGAGGTGGAAAACGGTCGCCATTCTTTTTTGCAGCCTGCTCGGAAAATACTAAAAAGTGGTACACACTTTTCTAGTATATTTGTTTTCTTGTCAGGTTACCGACCTATAAAACGGCCGCTGACGAACAACCGTTTTCAACTATTTGCCTCTCTCTCTCTCTCACTGCTTAAAGACAGTGTTTTACTGTCTAGATACCGAACTTACACACCAATATCTTTCACAATCAGCCGCCGTATAAAAAAGTTCAAATTTTTGTCGGCCTGTAATATTATTATCGCAAAAAAAGTATATTTTAATAAATAAAAAACACGATATGGAATATCGAATTTATAAATAAATAAAAAATTAAGTAATCTTTTGGACATTATTTATTTGCAATTGATTGGAGAGAAATTTAAGTCAGCTGGTTTTTTTCAGTAATGCTTTCAACAACACCTACGTGACCGATTATTGGCTCTGAGATTGGTTGCCTGGTATAAATAGAGCTTCTGTAAGCCAGTGGCTCACAAAAAGTTGGTTGCCACTGCACAATTCACTTCCCATAATCTATGGCAAATTCTAATCCCACCATTCTGCAGTTGATGCTGTTAATGGTATTAGCTGTTAATGCTAGCTGCGACTTCGATTCAAAAGTTTTTACGAAGAGAAGTCTTGTATTAGAAGATGGCCCACTATGGCCCATCATTAACAACGTGAGACTTTCGAATGTATCCCCCTGGAGTCAAGGTTGGTCCGGCTGGAAAAGTGGTCATGCCCTGGGTCTCGGACCTACACCAAGTGAAGTGATGAATGCTATTTCAGTAGCCAAACAGGCGTCAGCTAACGTCTTAATAGCGCAACAGCATTTGCAGGCAGCTAAAGAGAATGTATTAAATCAGCAACGTATAGCTACAGAAAAACAAACGCAGGCCGTAATACTGAAACAAAAGTCGCAGGCGGCTGCTGCTCTTCAACGCTCTGAAGCCATTCAAAGAACACTGTCAGCTTCAAAGGCTGCCGTCGCTCACGCGGCTGCGCATGCTACCGCAGTAGAGGTTCATAAGACAGAAACGGAGGCAGCTAGGCTTGGTCACCTTGCTCGAAATGCACATCCGATCGGCAACCCCCATCTTTTCTTGGCAAACAATCATTTATCTGGTACAAAATTAGATCCCATTGGCTTCGGGGCATTGATATCAGGTAGCATAACTCAAAAACCATTCAAGGACTGGTACTAAGATACTGGAACCTGGTTTGATTACCTTGATACCTTAACCTTGATAATTACAAAATTAGAGACAACTATGTATACCATCGATAGTTCTTGACTTGTAGACGATGTACCACATAAAAATATATTTTATTTAATGCAATCAAGCAAATTATGTTTTATTTTATCCAAAACTTAAAATTTAATAATAAATTAACATAAACGTTTTGTTCTTTGAGCCTGGTTAGCTTCTCGGAAACTAGAACGAGCATCTTCGAATTTTTATATACCCCTAAAGGGTTTTTAATTTTTGTCAAAAGTTTGCAACACAGTAAAGTAGAGATTTTCGACCCGATAAAGTATATGTGTATATTATTGATCAGCATCAACATCCGATAATTTTTTTAATGAAACTTTACAGTCTTTTCTATATTCTCAATCGCATATAACTCGGAACGGCACGAATCAAACGACTTTATCACTTAGCTCTATAAAAACGATCCGACAAATTTTAGAAAAAACAAGAAAGGAAGCTAACTTCGGCTCACCGAAGTTTGTATACCCTTGCAGAATTTAAACAAAAAATTAAAAATTCTGGAATAATAATTAGTTGCCAAATCTCAAATTTGATGAAAATGTTTTGAAAATCGGCTAAGTTATGGTTTTCTTTTATTTTCCTGATTGTTCCCATGGAAGCTATAAGATATAGTCGACCGATTTTCACGAAATTAAAACCGAAATTCAGGAATAATAAAATGCGGCTAAATCTCAACTTAAAGTTAAAGTTAAAATTTGTTTTCTGAAAATTTTCCTATTGTTTTGTATGGCAGCTATATGATATGGTCCACCGATCCGGGTCGTTCCGACATATGTACGATATGTATAGAAGACTAACTACAAAGTTTCATTCAGATGGCTTTAAAACTGAGGGACTAGTTTGCGTAGAAACGGACAGAAGAACAGACGAACAGACGGACAGAAGGACAGACGGACATGGCTAGATCGACTAGGCTGTTGTTGATCCTGATCAAGAATATATATACTTTTTAGGGTCGGAGATGTTTCTTTCACTGCGTTGCATACTCTGAGTGAAATTATAATACCCTGCAAGGGTATAAACATAAGTAGGGCAGTCTTAAATTTATTTTTATACCTGCTACACACAGGGTAGAAGGGTATTATAACTTTGTGCCGGCAGCAAATGTATGTAACAGGTAGAAGGAGGCATCTCCGACCCTATAAAGTATATATATTCGTGATCAACAGCAGAGTCCGTCTGTCCGTATGAAACACATCGATCATATAAAAATTAACAAAGTTATAGTTCATTGAATGGAGGTCGCTTAGGGTGCACTGCATGTGCTTATTAAACTTTGACGCGATCTCCTGAAAAATGGCATTTTGCGAATCGGTGTACACGATTACGCAAAATCTACTGGACCAATCGACTTGAAATTTTTGTCCTTATTTTTAAATTTTATTTTAACTGTATTTTTTTTTAACAATTTATCTTTTTTTTAGTCAAAAATCTGACTTTTGACTTCAAATTGGAATAAAAAAACTGAAAAAAAAATTTTTTAAAACTCTTTGTGAGTACCTCCGGACATTCATCCTTTAAGTAATGCATTTTAATTTTTTTGAATCGGGTGATCCAATGGGCAACTAACCAACGTTTTTTATGGCTTCTTAGGAGATTTGCTCTAACTAATAAATAAATACGAAAAAAAATTTTGAAATATTGTGTTATTTTATGGATTTTAAATTACACAGTGCGACAAAATTAACCTGTTTGTCTGTATCTGAATTGTGACAAACCTTTTCTTATAGATACCTTAACCTTGATAATTACAAAATTAGAGACAACTATGTATACCATCGATAGTTCTTGACTTGTAGACGATGTACCACATAAAAATATATTTTATTTAATGCAATCAAGCAAATTATGTTTTATTTTATCCAAAACTTAAAATTTAATAATAAATTAACATAAACGTTTTGTTCTTTGAGCCTGGTTAGCTTCTCGCAAACTAGAACGAGCATCTTCGAATTTTATATACCCCTAAAGGGTTTTTAATTTTTGTCAAAAGTTTGCAACACAGTAAAGTAGAGATTTTCGACCCGATAAAGTATATGTGTATATTATTGATCAGCATCAACATCCGATAGTTTTTTAATGAAACTTTACAGTCTTTTCTATATTCTCAATCGCATATAACTCGGAACGGCACGAATCAAACGACTTTATCACTTAGCTCTATAAAAACGATCCGACAAATTTTAGAAAAAACAAGAAAGGAAGCTAACTTCGGCTCACCGAAGTTTGTATACCCTTGCAGAATTTAAACAAAAAATTAAAAATTCTGGAATAATAATTAGTTGCCAAATCTCAAATTTGATGAAAATGTTTTGAAAATCGGCTAAGTTATGGTTTTCTTTTATTTTCCTGATTGTTCCCATGGAAGCTATAAGATATAGTCGACCGATTTTCACGAAATTAAAACCGAAATTCAGGAATAATAAAATGCGGCTAAATCTCAACTTAAAGTTAAAGTTAAAATTTGTTTTCTGAAAATTTTCCTATTGTTTTGTATGGCAGCTATATGATATGGTCCACCGATCCGGGTCGTTCCGACATATGTACGATATGTATAGAAGACTAACTACAAAGTTTCATTCAGATGGCTTTAAAACTGAGGGACTAGTTTGCGTAGAAACGGACAGAAGAACAGACGAACAGACGGACAGAAGGACAGACGGACATGGCTAGATCGACTAGGCTGTTGTTGATCCTGATCAAGAATATATATACTTTTTAGGGTCGGAGATGTTTCTTTCACTGCGTTGCATACTCTGAGTGAAATTATAATACCCTGCAAGGGTATAAACATAAGTAGGGCAGTCTTAAATTTATTTTTATACCTGCTACACACAGGGTAGAAGGGTATTATAACTTTGTGCCGGCAGCAAATGTATGTAACAGGTAGAAGGAGGCATCTCCGACCCTATAAAGTATATATATTCGTGATCAACAGCAGAGTCCGTCTGTCCGTATGAAACACATCGATCATATAAAAATTAACAAAGTTATAGTTCATTGAATGGAGGTCGCTTAGGGTGCACTGCATGTGCTTATTAAACTTTGACGCGATCTCCTGAAAAATGGCATTTTGCGAATCGGTGTACACGATTACGCAAAATCTACTGGACCAATCGACTTGAAATTTTTGTCCTTATTTTTAAATTTTATTTTAACTGTATTTTTTTTTTAACAATTTATCTTTTTTTTAGTCAAAAATCTGACTTTTGACTTCAAATTGGAATAAAAAAACTGAAAAAAAAATTTTTTAAAACTCTTTGTGAGTACCTCCGGACATTCATCCTTTAAGTAATGCATTTTAATTTTTTTGAATCGGGTGATCCAATGGGCAACTAACCAACGTTTTTTATGGCTTCTTAGGAGATTTGCTCTAACTAATAAATAAATACGAAAAAAAATTTTGAAATATTGTGTTATTTTATGGATTTTAAATTACACAGTGCGACAAAATTAACCTGTTTGTCTGTATCTGAATTGTGACAAACCTTTTCTTATAGATACCTTAACCTTGATAATTACAAAATTAGAGACAACTATGTATACCATCGATAGTTCTTGACTTGTAGACGATGTACCACATAAAAATATATTTTATTTAATGCAATCAAGCAAATTATGTTTTATTTTATCCAAAACTTAAAATTTAATAATAAATTAACATAAACGTTTTGTTCTTTGAGCCTGGTTAGCTTCTCGCAAACTAGAACGAGCATCTTCGAATTTTATATACCCCTAAAGGGTTTTTAATTTTTGTCAAAAGTTTGCAACACAGTAAAGTAGAGATTTTCGACCCGATAAAGTATATGTGTATATTATTGATCAGCATCAACATCCGATAGTTTTTTAATGAAACTTTACAGTCTTTTCTATATTCTCAATCGCATATAACTCGGAACGGCACGAATCAAACGACTTTATCACTTAGCTCTATAAAAACGATCCGACAAATTTTAGAAAAAACAAGAAAGGAAGCTAACTTCGGCTCACCGAAGTTTGTATACCCTTGCAGAATTTAAACAAAAAATTAAAAATTCTGGAATAATAATTAGTTGCCAAATCTCAAATTTGATGAAAATGTTTTGAAAATCGGCTAAGTTATGGTTTTCTTTTATTTTCCTGATTGTTCCCATGGAAGCTATAAGATATAGTCGACCGATTTTCACGAAATTAAAACCGAAATTCAGGAATAATAAAATGCGGCTAAATCTCAACTTAAAGTTAAAGTTAAAATTTGTTTTCTGAAAATTTTCCTATTGTTTTGTATGGCAGCTATATGATATGGTCCACCGATCCGGGTCGTTCCGACATATGTACGATATGTATAGAAGACTAACTACAAAGTTTCATTCAGATGGCTTTAAAACTGAGGGACTAGTTTGCGTAGAAACGGACAGAAGAACAGACGAACAGACGGACAGAAGGACAGACGGACATGGCTAGATCGACTAGGCTGTTGTTGATCCTGATCAAGAATATATATACTTTTTAGGGTCGGAGATGTTTCTTTCACTGCGTTGCATACTCTGAGTGAAATTATAATACCCTGCAAGGGTATAAACATAAGTAGGGCAGTCTTAAATTTATTTTTATACCTGCTACACACAGGGTAGAAGGGTATTATAACTTTGTGCCGGCAGCAAATGTATGTAACAGGTAGAAGGAGGCATCTCCGACCCTATAAAGTATATATATTCGTGATCAACAGCAGAGTCCGTCTGTCCGTATGAAACACATCGATCATATAAAAATTAACAAAGTTATAGTTCATTGAATGGAGGTCGCTTAGGGTGCACTGCATGTGCTTATTAAACTTTGACGCGATCTCCTGAAAAATGGCATTTTGCGAATCGGTGTACACGATTACGCAAAATCTACTGGACCAATCGACTTTAAATTTTTGTCCTTATTTTTAAATTTTATTTTAACTGTATTTTTTTTTTAACAATTTATCTTTTTTTTAGTCAAAAATCTGACTTTTGACTTCAAATTTGAATAAAAAAACTGAAAAAAAAATTTTTTAAACTCTTTGTGAGTACCTCCGGACATTCATCCTTTAAGTAATGCATTTTAATTTTTTTGAATCGGGTGATCCAATGGGCAACTAACCAACGTTTATTATGGCTTCTTAGGAGATTTGCTCTAACTAATAAATAAATACGAACAAAATTTTTGAAATATTGTGTTATTTTATGGATTTTAAATTACACAGTGCGACAAAATTAACCTGTTTGTCTGTATCTGAATTGTGACAAACCTTTTCTTATAGATTTTTGGACGCTGAATCCGAATTTGTAATCAGAATTTGTCTATCACGTAACATTTTTGCAAAAAACCCGCTTAAAGTTGCCAAAAACGTTTTTTTTGCCCTACTTTACAGTAATATAACTCGGTTTCAAGATGTGCTAAAAACTTCGTTCTTTTCGCAAAATATAGCTTAATACCTCTATAATGATGACCGAGTGGTCATTCATCGGATACATTTTTAATTGATGAATGATATGCAATTGAATAAGGCGCGCGCGCGCCCCATATTGCTGCGGTAACATCCTGGACAAGGCGCGCGCGAGTTATGTACAGATCCACTTCACTCCCAGTGCATAATACCCAAATAAAACCAATTAGCCAGACAGTTCAAGAGTTATTGGACTCTATAAATGTAAAATAAGCAATTTCGCGACACGAGTTAATAAACTCTTGTAAGCATCCGGTTTCGCAACCGAAACCTAAATTCATTGCCCTACAGTAAACAATTTCGCGACAAGAGTTAACAACCTCTTGTATGCATCCGGTTTCGCAACGAAACCAACTGCAGATAGAATAAGTCTAATCAGCATAAGTTTCCCAATAACTACATAAGCATATAGAATAAGCTAAATCAGAATTCCATTTAAGTACACCAACACAAACCAATTGTAACCCAAATGTAAAACCTTTAAATATGACTTTTTCAATAAAGAGAATTCAGTTATAATTCGCCACTAAGAAACAAACATCGTGTCCGTGTTTATTTTTTTATAAAATTCTGACCCGCAGTACAAAATTGGCGAAGCCGGTAGGATTCTTTTTTATTAAAAAGGATCCAGTAATCGAACCGAACAAATAAATATATTTAACTAAACGGAGAATCGGAAAATAAAATTTTTAATTTCGGCCGACAAAAATAGTGCAGTGAAATAACACACAAAGTGCAACTAAAAATAAGTTGCCAAGGAATCCCAGGAAGCTCAACTAAAAATCAGTTGACAAAGGCTTAGAAGGAGTTCAGCTAAAAATAAGTGGACTTCTAAAGCCAAGGAATCCCAGGAAGCTCAACTAAAAATCAGTTGACAAGGACGTCGAGGGAGCTCAACTAAAAATAAGTGGACTTCTAAGTCAAGCTAAAATTGATCCATCATCCAAAACGGCATCGAGAAGACGAAACCGAGCGAATAGATACGACGAGGCAAGAATGGCGCAAGAAAACCCCCAGATGCCACAGGCAGACCTACTGGAGCAACTGGCAATCAGGGAAAAGCAGTTGGAGCAACTACAACAAGCCTATCTACAACTACAAAACAACCCCCCGGCCAACCCTGCACAGCAAGAACGGCTGTTCAAAACTATAAACCATCTGGCGACGTTCACAGGAACAGGGAACATCTCGAACAACTCATTCTTCAGCAGCGTCGAATATCTGCTCCAATCAATTCAAGATCCGGAACTTAAACGAGAAGCCACCAGGACCATATTCTATAGGACGATTCAAGGACAAGCGAAGGATGTAGTGATAAACGTACCGGAACCAGACAACTGGGAACTGATCAAGGCGACGCTGAAGCTACGTTATAGACCGGATACAGAACCACACCAAATTTACCGAAGAATCTGCGACCTGAGAGTGAACACGAAAACGCTGATGACGATTAGGTGATCTAGAAATCAACATACAAATGCTAAACAATGACAAAAAACATATATTAGAGACACAACTAACAGAGACAAAACATAAATTATACACATTATATGGAAATCATACACGTAGAAGAAGAGGACTAGTTAATGCAGTAGGCAGTGGAGCAAAATGGTTGTTTGGAACAATGGACGAAGACGACAGAAAAGTTATAGAAAATCACTTATCCAATTTCAAGGAAAACATGCAAGAAACCAATGAGTTAGTAAACAAACAAATTTATATTAATACATATTTCAACGATACAATCAGTTACATAAGGCAATTAATTCAATCAGATAGAAGAGCTATAGAAAGTCAGCTAAATTCAATTAATAAATATGAAAATAAGAGAAATCTGGAGAACTTATATTATGACCAACAAATAAAAATTCAATTAATAAGAAATAAAATAGAACATTTACAAGACAACCTTGCATCTGCTAGATACAATATCTTAGACCCTAGCATATTGACGGATCATGAGATCACAAAATATAATATAAATTTCAACAAACTAAATAATATCAAGCTAGCTACAGCAGTATTTAAAAATAATCTATTAATATTTGCTATCGAAATTCCTACAAACTTTATTACAATAAAAATTCAACAAATAATTCCAGTACCTAATAATGAAAATTTTGAAATAGATCACAAGCCCGAAGTTATATTTAAATATAAAAACATTACATACACATACGAAATAAATAAAAAATTAAAAGAAATGAAAAACAGCAAGCATTGTATAATTAAAAATAATTGTAAACTAATAAAAAGAGAAGAGATGGAAATAATAGAACTAGACGAAGAAACCATAGTAATAAATAATGCAAATAACGAAACATTATATCAAAACTGTAACAACAAAACAATACAAATCTTAAAAAACACTTTAATACATTTTGTAAATTGTACAATAGGTATAGATAATAATTACTTTACCAACACAGTCGAAGAAGGAAACGAAAAAATATTATTCCTAAAAAAGGAACAAGTCCAAAATTTTACAAAACAAATTACTTTTGAAAGCATATTAGAAAACAACAAAATGAACTGGGTAAACATTAAACAATTAAAGACACACAAAGATATAATATACTCCTTTAATGCCGCTGTAATTGTATTAATAATCATATTAATAATTCTGATTGTATTAAAACACAAAAAAATTAAGATTCAACTGAACAGTAATAGAATTCAGGAGAATTCTTTTCTAAAGGGGGGAGAAGTTATGTACAGATCCACTTCACTCCCAGGACATAATACCCAAATAAAACCAAATAAAACCAAATAAAACCAAATAAAACCATAAAACCAGACAGTTCAAGAGTTATTGGACTCTATAAATGTAAAATAAGCAATTTCGCGACACGAGTTAATAAACTCTTGTAAGCATCCGGTTTCGCAACCGAAACCTAAATTCATTGCCCTACAGTAAACAATTTCGCGACAAGAGTTAACAACCTCTTGTATGCATCCGGTTTCGCAACGAAACCAACTGCAGATAGAATAAGTCTAATCAGCATAAGTTTCCCAATAACTACATAAGCATATAGAATAAGCTAAATCAGAATTCCATTTAAGTACACCAACACAAACCAATTGTAACCCAAATGTAAAACCTTTAAATATGACTTTTTCAATAAAGAGAATTCAGTTATAATTCGCCACTAAGAAACAAACATCGTGTCCGTGTTTATTTTTTTTATAAAATTCTGACCCGCAGTACAAAATTCGCGCGCGCGTTATTCAATTGCATATAATTTGTCTATTAGAAATGTATCCGATAAATGACCACTTGGTCATCATTAAAGAAGTATTAAGCTATATTTTGTGAAAAGAACGAAGTTTTTAGCACATCTTGAAACCGAGTTATATTACTGTAAAGTAGGGCAAAAACAGCGTTTTTGGCAACTTTAAGCGGGTTTTTTGCGGGTTTTTTGTTGTTACGTGATAGACAAATTCTGATTACAAATTCGGATTCAGCGTCCAAAAATCTATAAGAAAAGGTCTGTCTCATTCCAGATACAGAAATCGTGTTGCACTGTGTTATCACACTAACATTATCCACAAAAATTTGTTTAAAAACGGCTAGTTTTGCTCGAACTAACCAAATTAATATAGCGGTCGTTAAATACAAAACTGTGAATGTACAGGTACAGACCAATATTTTTCAGAATAAGTCGCGTTTAGTCTCTGTAAAAACAAAAGAAAAAACATAAAGATGAAACATAAAAACGATTTGCAAAAAAAATTTTGTTTTTGGTGTGTAAAACATTAGGAAAGATATACGCATATAATTACTGATAATATCGGCAGCTGAAAATATCTGTTGCCATACAAACTGCTTTTGCGATATAATACAGTAATGCGATTTTCAGTAATTAGAGACTTCATTAGAACCTAGAAAGAGACATTACCCGTTGTACGGCATAATACAGTGCCCATTACCCAGCCAATTTCAGTTAATTTTGCAGCTCAAGAACTTTGTTAGCTAAAACATATTATTGTTTTATTTTTTGTTTCTTTTTAGGACAAATAAATGCAACATAACAGTATAAATTGATTTGTATGCAATGGTAACTAAAGAATTCGGTTCTCATTTTACGTTTCAAAAATCATAACTCTTGAACCCAATTTCAACGGCATTTAACAGGTAATGGTTGTCACATTTTTATATGTATTGGCACACTGGTGCCACGTCCCCCCTTTTCATTGGGTATCACAGTGAAAAAACTTCTTACCATTGCATAGCTTTGACTTTCCACCCTCTAAAAAAATATAACTTTTTATATTTTTGAACATTTAGGTTCGAATTGAAGACACATTCATGCAGAATATATGATTTATTCCGATTTGTCGCATAGTTTTTCGTGAATCGTGTCCATAGCATAGGTAAAATCCCAAAAATGTGAAGTGTAGAAAAGGCCGTTTAAAGTTTTTGACGTGCGTACTTTTATACTTGTGTACCTCGCGTACGCGCTTCTTTTGAAGCACTTAAAGTTTAAATACTGGAATAAAACGTTTACTGTGTATTCTAAAAATAATGAACTATTTATTAAAGCAAAAAAAAATTGAAAGAAAAAAATTTTCGGTTTATATGTGTCTTCCCCCTTTAGAGTGAGAATATAGACTGTCTGCAAAGTTTCTTTCAGATAGCTTTCAAACTGACGGACTTGTTTGCGAATAATCGGACAGACGAACATTTCTAGATCGACTCGACTACTGATCCTGATCAAGAATATATATACTTTATATATATATACTAGCAGGGAAGGGAAGGTATCTAAAATCGGAACAGCAGCTCGGCCAGAATTTTCTTGTTGTTCTTTTTTTTTGTGATGTGCGAGGTCCATCCCTTAGTTTTGTTGTTGCAAACAGGGGCCGCGCCGTCGAGCCCGCTACCTGCTTCCGAATTTGTGTGGCATTGTTTTTGTAAATATGTGCGGATCACTGACCGCGAGCCGCGATCGTCTAGCCGGACTTGCTGGTGCCACCAAATACGAATAACGGAAGGCGCTGCGAGAGCCCGAGGAGCAACGGGCTTGCCCATCTAGGCTTTAAAGAAATGGAATTTTCTCCTTTCCTGTGTTGCGCCAAAGACAGTAGAATATATAAGATGCTTTACGCCATACGATTTTTTTTTTTTGTTTTTTGCACACGATTTTTTCGGGTTTTGATTTGTACGTCAACCAGTCCCGTCGTATCGATTTATTCAGCTCTAAAAAAACCGAATCTAAATTTTTCGAAGAAAAATTCTAAAGCACAAAATTTCTGAAAAATTTTCAAACAGGAAAAATAAATAATAATAATAATTTGTTTCGTGAAGCTGCATTCCATAAGTGGCTTGGCTTTCTGCTATGCAGGGGACAAAAGGACCGAGGTCTCGTCGCTCCTTTCACGATCAAAAAATTAAGGAAATTCATGAAATGGGGTTATCTAGTGATAGTTCCAGATCGTCGACTACAGCTCCAGCTCCGAGCGGCAGTGAACGACCACCATCTCCCAGCCAGTTGAGAGAGCGCATTGATAAACTACTGAAGGCTAATCATAAAGTTAAGAGTAAGTCTATCCTGAGCAATAGTTACTCGCTCTGCAGCAAGGAGGTAATCAAACCAAGAGCGGAACAAGACATGGATGCTCCAAAATCTGCGGCACTTCCCCAATGGGCGTCGACGGTTCGAATTGATTCGGAGCAACCTTCAACCTCCCGACAAGCAAGGGAACGGCAATTTCAGCTCGTTCAGGCCAACAAGGGACCGGTGGGTAAGACGAACTCTGACGGAAAAAACCTGCTCTCTTGATATGGATGTTCTGCCGCAAAATATGGATGTTGTGGAAGATGTTGAGGAGAGGGTTGCTGTCTCCCAGCTGGCAGCTAGTCCTGCTCCTATCGCTCTGGCCAAGCCAAAGCCGATCACAGTGCCAAATGTTAACAACGTAGAGGCGATGGAGAATGAGCTCCTCCAGGTGGTCGAAGATGATGGCTTCGAGCTTCGCATTGCTCGTTCAGGTGACCTGCGTATTTATGCTAAGGATTCCTTTACTCACCGTATCATAACGAGGTTTTTGACAGAAAATGTTATTTATACTCATTTCTGTCTGGCCGTTCAGGATGGTTATTAAGAATTTGTTCAGCACCACGCCGAAGAACTTTATTATGGATGAGTTCTCTAAGTTGGGGCATACGATAGTTAATCTGGATAACCCGCCGAACCGTGCCCGGCGCCAAAGGAGTCAGGATTTAGTCACTGAGCAGGCTCGTTGATCTCAAGCATGCTGTAAACAATAGGGAGGCTCTGTTGATATCTAAGAGTTGGGTAGGCACCGAGTAACGGTGGAGCCCAAAAAGGACGTAAATAGACTTAAGCAATGTTTTAGGTGTTTTGGCTTCCATCACACAAAGAACTATTGTTTCAATCCGCCAGTTTGCGGTAGATGTGCGGAGAACCATTGGACGGGATCGGAAAACTGCAGGGCTTTAGTTGCAGCTGACCTCTGCTGCCAATTGTGGTGACAATCATGCTGCATATGATAAAAAATGCCGCATTTATGCACTACAGCTTAAGGGTGTTCTCCCTAAGGTGATGCAGCAGCCTCATAATTCTACAAGGTCTGCCTATAATGGGCAGTCTACGGTGCCCTCGACTATGCTGCAGTCTGGGGTTTCTTATGCCAGTAGAACAAGAGCGCAGCAGTTCCAGCCTACTTCAAATCTGGGAGTAAGAAACAATCCTCCTGGATTTAAGCATGCAGCCTATGACTTGCACGATGATTTCCCGTTGCTAGGAAGCCGTGGCAGGCCTAGCAATGCCCTGCAGCCTCCCAACGCTGTCCCTGATTGGGATATGACAAGGGTAGTGACTATGCTTCTTTCCCTAAAGAACTCTGTGGAACAGTTGGCCGCCTCCTTAACCACGATCTCGCTGGTGGTGCGAGATTTACAAGCTGGAATGAATATCGCTCATGGGAATCATTAAGGTGGGCATATGGAGTGCCAGAAGTCTCCTTGCCAATCGGGAGGAGCTTCTGGTGTACCTCTCTGGGCACAGCATAGATATAATGCTGGTGTCTGAGACCCACCTTAAGCACGGAGAGTACATAAGCTTTCCAGGATACAGTTTACACAGGGCGGACTTCCCGGGTGCGATTTCTAGGGGCGGAGCAGCTATTCTAGTTAAGCACGGCCTGACTTGTTACCAGCAAAGCCCGATACGATTGGGACTGCTACAGATGGCGAGGTTTATGCTCAGCACTGACATGGGTGAACTGGATGTGGCTGCGGTTTACCTTCCGCCTTGTCCTGCCTGGACATGTGATGGCTTTGAGGCCATGCTTAACATTTGTGGAGACAAAGCCATTATCGGAGGTGATTTTAATGCTAAGCATCGCAGATGGGGCAGTGTCAGAGCGGATAGGAGAGGAGCTGCAATTGTGGAAGCTCTGGACAACTTGGGAGCGGATGTGTTGGCCACAGGAAGACTCACCTGTTTCCCCTGTATTGGCGGAACTCCCTCTGCTTTAGACTTCGCACTCTTGAAAGGTCTTCAAGGTCGTAGGCTGACTATTGAAGACTCCTTTGAGCTCAGCTCGGATCACATACCGCTTATTGTCAGTCTCCACCTCCCAGGAAGCTTCACTGTGCCTAGGAAGCTGCTCATGCCCACTGGATCCGACATCAGGTCTTTCCAGAGGACGCTGGATGACTCCATTCACCCCATATTGAGGTGATATGCACTGCGGAGGATCTGGATGATGCTGCACTTCTGCTGGAGGCTAAAATCTGGGAAGCATCAGAGCAAGCGGCGCCTCCCTCAGGTATTCACCCCAGGAGAGCCTTCTCTCCACTACCACCGGAAGTTGGTGCTCTTCTGGCGATGAAACACCGACTTAGGAGGGAGTATGGCAGAACCCATGACTCAAGGACTTTGCGTATCTTCCGCAGGCTGGGAAATCGAGTCCGGAAGTTGCTCAACCAACTGAGGAAGGAGTTGTTGGACAAGGAGCTGGAGGAGGCTACTCCAGATAAGGATTCCGACTTCGCGCTGTGGAGAATTGCGGGCAGAAGTAAGAGGCCACCCCCAAATACCCGGTAAAGAAAGCGGATGGGACTTGGGCCAAGTCTCCGCTTGAACGTGCCGAGGCGTTTGCCGAGAGTTTAGAGGAGCGGTTCACTCCATTCGAAACTGCGTCGAGGGAGAGAGTCGAAAAGGTTCATGCAGCACTAGAGAAACCTCACCAGATGAAGCCTCCAATGCCCCCAATCCGGCTGCCTGAAGTCCAGGCCAACATAAGGAAGCTGAAGCACCGGAAGTCGCCAGGAGCGGATGGCATTTCCAGCCGAGTAGCAAAACTCCTTCCGGAGAAGGCTCTCCTTTTCTTGGTCCTGCTGTTCAACGCTGCACTCAGGCTGGGACATTTCCCGAAAAGCTGGAAGCATGCAAATGTTGTAATGATACACAAAAAGGGCAAGGACTCGAAGGATGTGGGCAATTATAGGCCGACTAGCTTCCTGCCGACCTTTGCTAAGGTCTATGAACGGTGCATTCTGGAAAGATTGCAAAGGATACCAGAAGTCACACAAGCGATCCCCAGGCACCAATTCGGCTTTCTCAAAGGACAGGGCACCGAGCAACTTCACCGTGTAGTGGGCTTCGTCGTGGATGGATTTCAAAGAAGGCAATATACGGTGGCTGCCTTCCTGGACATCCAGCAGGCCTTTGATAGGGTCTGGCACCAAGGGCTCCTATCAAAGGTCAAGGAACTTCTGCCTCCTTAACTGTTCGAGTTAATCAGGAGCTACCTCAGCGATCGAACCTTCCAAGTGGTGCAGGATGGAGTAGCCTCAACTACCAGGAGGATAGCTGCCGGAGTTCCACAAGGTAGTGTACTGAGCCCTACACTATATAACTTGTTTGCGCACGATGCCCCACTTCATCTGAGTTTAACAAGAGTGTGTGTAGCGACATATGCAGACGACACTGCAATCCTCGCAAAGTCCAGCTGCGTGTACAGTGCCACGGACAAACTTCAGATACTTCTGAAGAGGTTTGAGAACTGGGCCTGTAGATGGAATGTGGCCATCAACACAGACAAGTGTGCGGTGGTCAAATTCGCCTTGAGGAGAGACATATGTCCAGGGGTCTTTCTTCATGGTGAGCTGTTGCCGCAACGCGAGGAGCACACATACCTGGGACTGATTCTGGACAGGAGACAAGACGTTCGCGTCGCACATCAAAAAGACAAGGGCCAAGTTGGAAAACACTGCTAGGCGTCTAAACTGGCTAACTTACCCGAAGTCGAAGCTGAGTATTAGGTGCAAGACTCGCCTTTACCAGTCCCTGCTAGCACCGATTTGGCAATATGGAATGGCAATCTATGGCCCTGCGGCCAGGACGCACTTAAAAAAAAAACAAGTCTTCCAGGCTAAATTCCTTAGGCGAATCACTGGAGCGCAGTGGTATCTAAAGAATGCTGACATATGTACGAAGAGAATTAAAAGTCCCTGCAATAGGAGATTATATGAACACCCTAGCTGCCAGACACAGAACCAGACTCTGGAGTCACCCAAACTCGCTTGCCAGGAGGATGGGCAGGACTAGGACCAGGAGACGCCTGAAGAGGGTCATAATCCGGGAGCTGCCAACCCGGCGTATAAACTAATTTTTAATTAATATTCGCTACATAAAATTGTTAAATAATAATAGATATGTAGTCAAATAAGTTTAGCAGCAAACTTGCATACAACCAAAATAAAAAAAAAAAAACACGATTTTTTTGCACACGATCTTTTCGTGCTGGCTTTTGAACTGGCTCCAGGCTCTCTTAAATTTGGTTTAAAAGCCAGTGAGAGAGCACTCTAGAGCCAGCAGCTCTCTTGTACGCATACAAAATGCGCTGATGGAAAGCTTTATGCATGTATCTACATATCGCCGTCGTCTTTGATCTTGGCTACGTGGCGCGATGTGTAAGCGGCTGGTCTGAAAACCACGGGTCCGGGCTCGAATCCCAGTCCAGCCAAAACGTTTTTTTTTACATAGCATGTATGAACGCTGCACGTGAATTTCACAGTGAGACGACTGTTCGGAGCAGATCGTCAGCGCCTAGTCATGCGCGCATAGGTGTGTGAAGGCACCTGCAGCGGTCTTTGTTTATATATACTTATCTTTCTTGTACCACTAAAGCTGTCGCTTATATATTCAACAACTACATTGAGCCTGCATATGTTTTTATAAAGATCTGCGAGCCGAGGTTTGACACAGTCCGTCAGCCGCTCCGAATAAACGCTATACATAATATGACCTATTCGTGAGTTATTAATTTATTGGAATACAAAGGTGGCATATTTGTTGTCTTCCCCATAAACATTTGGTGACCCCGACGTGATAGTAGTTTATCGGAGTCTGCAACTCGGTCTCGCGATTGTTTAATATAGTTTAAACAACTCTTTGTTTCGCTGTCGTTTGCGGACATTCGGTCACAAACACACGAACATACATATATAAATACATATGTCCATATAAAGTGCTCAGCCGGCCGTTTGACTTCTGTGCATTTCGCGCGGTGAAAAATACCAAAACTGTATTATGCAAAAAACTCTTAACAAAGTGAATCGCATTTAATCTTTGTTAATAGAGCAAATTACATATATACATATATACAAACATTCGGTTGCCAGTTACATATATCCGCTGTTGCTAGGCAGGCAATTTATCAGCAAGAACAACAACAACCAAGTGAAAGGTTCCGTTGCATCTCGGCGACACTTGTTAACCTCTACATTTATGCGGTAAAAGGTATACGGTGTTTCGTGCCCTTAACGCCGTCGGACATTTTATTTTATTTTTTTTTTCTGGTTACTGAAAAATGTCTGATACGGAAAACTCGGTCCGGGCTCAAAATGAATCCACAAGTGACGTTGACTATTACCGAGTCAAAGTCCAATCTATTTTGCGGAAATTAAGCTCAATGCAATTTTACTTAAACGCGGATGCGGTTAATCAGTTTGACGACGCTGACTTGCTGGCGCGAGTAGAATGGATCAATTCCTTTAACCAGGCATTTGATTCTGCGCACACACGATGGAAAGACTGGATTTTGCGGAGATCTCGAGCGACCATCGGAGTGAATTTGCGGGGGTTTACATGGACGAAGGCGAAACTAAGCCGAGTCTTGGCTGCTCATCGCAAGTCGCAATTGCCGGCTTCAACTGCAGCAAATTCAACATCTATTGACATCACTAATACTGCGGATCTTCCTTTTCGATCTAGGAAGCCTCGGTTGCCAAACCTGGAAATTGCTCGGATTCATGGATCCTACACTGATTGGCCGGACTTTCTTGCGACTTTCACTACGGTCATCGGAAATGATGACGAGCTAAGCGACATTGAAAAACTACAATATTTGTGTTCGAGTTTGGGCGGCGGGGCTCTGGAAACTATACGCTCGCTCGAACCCTCGAATGCTAATTATAGAAAGGCTATGATTTTGCTGGCTAATCGATTTGATAATAAAGTTTTACACTTTCAGGCACACGAACAGGCAATATTCGGTTCAAATGCTGTCGAGAAGGGATCGTCGAAAGGTCTTCTGGAGCTCAGTGACTGCATGAATTCGCATCTGCGAACGCTGGCTACTAAACAAATTCTGGATGGGCTTCTAATTCACATCGTCACTCGGAAGCTGGATCAGAGGACGCGGGAAAAATGGGAAGAGGATTTTTCAATAACTGAGCTGTCTGCTTGCGTGCTAATTTCTTTTCGACAGTAGCGAATTTTGGTATGTACATTAAGAACTATAGTCTGTGTGATTCCTGAAAGTTTGGTAGCGATCAGATAAATTGTTGAAGTTATTAAAGAAATAATTTAGATATGGCCACAAACGGCTGCTGCAGCATGCCTCATTTGGTTGACCAATTAGACCATCTAAATATTCTTACCAGTTCTTGATTGAGATCGGGAAAAAATCTTATAAGATATTCGAGAAGCAATTTTTATAAATGGTAAAAATGGTAACGCAATATAAACGCGTTTTTACACACATAGATACATGTGTATGTGTTTTTGTAAGCATGTGATTATATTAGGCTTGCACTTGCATTTGTCCGTTATGTTCAAAAATGTATTATCTATTTACTATGGGTAGCGGTATCTCACAGTCGAGCTCACTCGATTGTAGATTTCTTAGTTGTTAAATTTGAGTACGAATCTTCGATATAGAGAAGCAAAGAAGTTGCACCTTTGCCTAACCTGTTTGCGCAAGGGACAACATTTTCAGCAATGCAAGTCAGCAAACTGCAAATATTGTCGCATGAAACATCATTCATTATTGCATATGAACCATGACCCATTCGCAACATCCACCTCCTTTTCATCTCCATCATTCGATCCATCCTCAAGCTCTCAGCCATTACCATCTACTTCATCAGCATTAGTATCATGGGTTCATACATCTTCACATCTTGATCATCATATACTTAGCCCTCCACCCAAAGCCTCAAATATTTTGCCGGTCGACTACGTGTTGCTTCCAATTGCTATTATCTACGTTTGGAATAGAATTGGAGCATTTATGCCTTGCCGAGCAATTTTAGATTCGGCCTCCCAGCTAAACTTCATAACCTCTCGCTTAGCTAGCCAACTACACTTAAATCATAGAAGATCGCAAACCTCGATTTCTGGGATAGGAGAATCTTCCATGATCTCTGATAAGACTGTCGATATTCTTGCGCAGTCACGGGATGAAAGCTATCGTGCTGCATTCACGGCGGTTGTGGCTCCAAGTATTACTGATTATCAGCCCCATTTCAACATAAATGCAACATCATGGAGGATACCACAAATCATTTCGCTCGCTGATCCTCTTTTCAATCAATCACAACGAATTGACGCTGGGTTGTTTTTCGAAATAATTTCAATGGGGCAAATTCATTTGGATAGGACTCTGCCAACTCTTCAGAACAGCAAACTTGGTTGTATAGTCTCTGGAGGGTTAGCATCGAGCATGCCAACTCATAAATCGGTTTTACAAGCCAGCAACAAGGACCCAGCTGATCTTTCTAATGACCCACTTGCCGCCATAGTAAAACGATTCTGAGAAATTGAGGACTTCACTTCGTCTAAGCCATCTTTATTGCCGGAAGACTTGCGATGTGAGCAGCTTTTCAAGGAAAATTGCACCAGACTTGGAAACGGCCAACACTCTGTGCGTCTCTTGTCCACTGCTGGATTTGAATCTTTAGGCGATTCTTATTGCCTGGCTCATCGTCGTTTTCAAGAGAGATAAACTAGATAAAAACCCAGCCCTGCAAGCTCAGGAAGTATATCGATCTAGGTCACATGTCTGCGATGTGAGCAGCTTTTCAAGGAAAATTGCACCAGACTTGGAAACGGCCAATACTCTGTGCGTCTCTTGTCCACTGCTGGATTTGAATCTTTAGGCGATTCTTATTGCCTCGCTCGTCGTCGTTTTCAAGAGAGCTAAACTAGATAGAAACCCAGCCCTGAAAGCTCAGGGAGTATATCGATCTAGGTCACATGTCTCTTGTAACAAAGGAATCGTCAGAAACGCAGTTCTTTTTGCTCCGCCATTGCGTACATAAGCAGGAGAGCACGAGCACAAGGCTTCGTGTCGTTTTTGATGGATCTGCTAAAACAACTTCTGGTAGCTCTTCTGAACGACTTGTTCTGGCAGGACCAACAATTCAACAAAAAATCTTCAATATACTGCTTCGCTTTCGATTTTTCAAAGTTGCCCTTTGTGGAGACATATGCAAGATGTACCGTTGCGTGCGTGTTTCGTACCCGGATGACTTTTTGCAGTGCATCGTTTGGAGAGAGAACTCCACGGAAGAGTTGAGTGTTTTTAAATTGAACACGGTGACTTATGGAACCAAGCCAGCTGCCTTCTTGACTATAAAGGCCATGCATCAGCTTTCTTACGATGAGGAGGAATCATTTCCTATTGGAGCAAAAATTATTCGCAGAGATTTCTATGTGGATGATTTAATATCTGGTGGGGACTCAGTTGAGGAGGTGAGAGATATTCGTCGCCAGGTGAAGGAACTACTGTCGCGAGGCCACTTTCCAATCCACAAATGGCGTTCGAATGATTCAGCAGCTCTGGAAGGAGAGTCTGAATGCGACAAGGAGCAGTTCATCAAGGCTCTTTCAATAAGTTGCAGCGCGTATTTGCATACATTTATCCGCTCATTTCAAATTGCAGAGCCAAATCTGGAGGAGATCAACGCTAGAACTGTGCTTCTTTTGAGGAGCATCCAACAGATTAACTTCGCAAAGGAGTATGGATCTCTGAGCCAGGGCAAGCCGTGTCCACAGAAAAGCAAGTTGGTTTCGCTTAGACCAATGATCCGCTCCAATGGGTTACTTCGCGTTGGTGGAAGACTTCAGAACGCAAACTTGGATTACGATACGAGGCATCCGATACTGTTGCCAAAGGATCATCCAGTCGCCGAGGCGATCATCGTTTATTTCCATAAGAAGAAAAGCAAGTTGTTTTCGCTTAGACCAATGATCCGCTCCGATGGGTTACTTCGCGTTGGTGGAAGACTTCAGAACGCAAACTTACGATTACGATACGAGGCATCTGATACTGTTGCCAAAGGATCATCCAGTCGCCAAGGCGATCATCGTTTATTTCCATAAGAAATATTTGCATGCCGGATCGCAGGCGTTGCTTGCCGCAGTACGGCAAAGGTACTGGCCGATTGGAAACCGCAAGTTCGTCGCCAGCGTTATCAACAAATGCGTTCGATGTTTTCGAATGAAGCCTGTTACTTGGGAGCAAGTCATGGGTAGCCTGCCAGCAAATAGAGTGCAGCCTAATCCAGTTTTTCACACCACAGGAGTGGACTATTGTGGGCCATTCTATCATAAGGCAGAGACCAGAAATAAGGCACCCCACAAGTGCCGTCTTTGTCTGCTTTTCTACGAAGGCTTCTCATTTGGATGTGGTTCAGGATCTCACGACGTATTCTTTCTTCGCAGCGCTGAGGAGATTTATCAGCCTTAGAGGAAGTCCGCGTACCATTTGGAGCACAATGCTAAAAACTTTGTTGGTTTATGGGAGGCTGCAGTGAAGTCAGCTAAATTTCACTTCTACAGGGTCGTCGGTGCATCCATCTTGGCCTTCGATGAATTAAGAACTCTTATGAGATTTCGGCTATCCTTAACTCCCGTCCACTCTGTCCAATTTTAGAAAATGCTGAAAGCCTTAAGGTGCTGACGCCAGCGCATTTCCTGAAGGGTTTCAGCTACACTAAGTTTCCTGAGCCTGACATCACTCAGCTTCTCGAAGGTCGTCTCAGCAGATGGCAGCGGGTGGCCTAGATGCAGCAACATTTCTGGAAGAGGTGGAGCAGCAAGAATTTGTTCCTACTTCAAGAGAAGAGCAAGTGGCGCGTCGAAGCATCTAACATCAAGGTTGGAAGCATAGTTTTGCTGAAGGAAGACAACGTTCCACCCTTGAGATGGCAGCTTGGGTGCACCCAGGAAGTCATACCCGGCGGGGACGGGTCCATACAGCTACGGGTCTAATCCGTCGCCAAACTAGACGAGGGGATGCGCGCATAGGTATGCGAAGGCACCTGCAGCGCTCTTTGCTTATCTTTCTTGTGCCACTAAAGCTGTCGCTTATCTATTCAGCAACTACATTGAGCCTGCATATGTTTTTATGAAAATCTGTGAGCCGAGCTTTGGCACAGTCCGTCAGCCGCTGCGAATAAACGCTATTCGGGCGTTATTATTTAATTGGAATACAAGGGTGTCATATTTGTTGTCTTCCCCATAAACAAAAACAATATAAAAAAGGAATATGGTATACAGGCATTCAAGCACTAGAAAATGTAAACAAGCTAAAATCAAAGATATACAAGTTTGAGTTCAGCTGTTGCTGCTGCCACCCATGGTCCCCTTTCTACCCAACAAGCGGTCAAAAGCATAAAATAAAAAAATTTAATTTTTGGTGCTTCCCAACAGAAGCCCACATATATTCACGCACACGAATAACAATAACTTTTCAAATATTAATCTATGTTACGTTAATTTATGGTTATGAACATTTTTTTTTTAATTTTATTAGGCTAACAAGAGGTGTATCAACTCTCATATTTTTAACTTACCTAACAGTCATATTGACTGATATAGAGTTAGATGGCCCTAAAAATCGATTGCTGGGTTGCGAGGTCGTTGCGTCGCAGGCGGGACCCGCTAGAAAACCGAGTAAATCCCCGAGCCAGGAAATTTGGGTGCGAAGACAGTTTTTGTTTGTAGGACTCTTTTTGCTTATGGACTTCATCTTTCACTGCGAGGATGTCCAGATCCCGGTGGATGTTTTCGTTGCAAACATACCAAGGTGCCCCAGTGATAGTTCTCAAGATTTTTAATTGTGCGCGCTGTATGATGTCTATGTTGCTGCTGCTTGCGTTCCCCCACAGCTGGGAGCCATTCGTCCAGATTGGCTTTAGGACTGAATTGTAGAGTAGTAACTTGTTGTCCAGGCACAGTGGCGATCGTGAGTTTATGATCCAGTGGAGGCTGCTGGCTTTTAGTTTTAAGTGCATCTTCTTGCATCCGATGTGCTTACGCCAGGTTAGTCGTCTGTCAAGGTGGACGCCAAGGTGCGTCACGTCGTTAGCTTGAGGGCACTGCATACCGTTTAGTGTAAGCGGAGGGCATGCTTGTCTATTAAGAGTAAACGTTACATGTTTACACTTTTGTTAGTTTATTTTAATGCGCCAGTCGGACATCTACCTTTTCACTACTATTAGATGTTGGTTTGTGGCTTGCGTTGGGCATTTGGAGCGACTAAGGATAGCGGTATCGTCGTTGTTAGTTGTGCGTTCGTAGGAAAATCCGCAGTATACAAAACATATAGACACGGGCCGAGTGCGCTTCCCTGTGGAACTCCAGTTTCGATGATGTATTCGCCCGAAGTAGCTGCGTTGCATCTCACTGAGAATACCCTATTGTAGAGGTATGATTCTAGTAGCTTGTGGGTGTATGTTGGCAAATACGTTTTAATTTTGTGCATGAATCCATTAAGCCAAACTCGGTCGAAAGCTTGAGATACGTCAGGAAAAATAGCGCTACAGTATTCTTGCGGTTCGAAGACTGAGCGTATTTCGGAGATTAATCTGTTCACTTGCTCGATGGTTCCGTGGTTTTTTCGGAAGCCAAATTGGTGTACCGGGATAATATTGCAAGCTTCCAGATGTGGTGTTATGCGAGTGAACAAGCATTTTTCAAATTATTGAAAATTAATGGGAAATTATTTCACTGTAGACGGGAATGATAGTTTAGCCGTTTGAGTTGTCTGGCTAGCAGGTCTGCCTTCATATTTAATTTTTCTAGAAACAATTTGTTCTTATACGGGATTTATATCCAGGTCTCTATGATTACACAGTGCAACACGATTTTTGTATCTTGTATGAGGCAAACCTTTTCTTATAGAAGCCGAATCTGCGCGCGAGTTATGTACAGATCAACTTTATTCCCAGTAAATAATACCCAAATAAAACCAATTAGCCAAACAGTTCAAGATTTATTGGACTCTATAAATGTAAAATAAGCAATTTCGCGACACGAGGTAATAAACTCTTGTAAGCATCCGGTTTCGCAACGAAACCAATTGCAGATAGAATAAGTATAAGCAGCATACGTTTCGCAATAACTACATAAGCATATAGAATAAGCTAAATCAGAATTCCATTTAAGTACACCAACACAAACCAATTGTAACCCAAATGTAAAACCTTTTAATATGACTTTTTCAATAAAAAGAGTTCAGTTATGGTTCGCCACTAAGAAACAAACATCGTGTCCGTGTTTATTTTTTATTAAAATCCGACTACAACTAAAAACTAAAAACTAAACTAAAAAAGACAAAGACTTAGAAGGAGTTCAACTTAAAATAAGTGGACTTCTAAAGCCAAGGAATCCCAAGAAGCTTAACTAAAAATCAGTTGACAAGGACGTCGGGGAGTTCAACTAAAAATAAGTGGACTTCTAAGTCAAGCTAAAATCGATCCATCATCCAAAACGGCATCGAGAAGACGAAACCGAGCGAATAAATACGACGAGGCAAGAATGGCACAAGAAAACCCCCAGATGCCACAGGCAGAACTACTGCTAACTACTACTACTAACACCAAATTTATCGAAGAATCTGCGACCTGAGAGTGAACACGGTAAGCGAACTAGCAGTGGAGCTGCAGAATATTAAATATAAAACTGATGAATTAATTGTCTACCATAAGCAAGACAACTTCATAGATTTAAGTAATGTAGAAAGCTTGCTAGTGAATGCAGCTAAAGAAATAACACAGGGTACATTACTAGATAAAATATATGAAGAAAGAGGATTAGGAGAAATTTTAAAAATAGATGCTACGCAGATACGAAAATAGTTGTATCAGATTCCAATATAGAAGAGGCAGGACAAGCCGAAACAGTCCAGAGACAGGGATTTTCAACAAAAATCAGGGAAACATTAATCCACAACAACATTTTAAAAATTTTAATACGCAACAAAATAATCAGATTAATCAACACCAAAATTATAGGAATTTTAATCAACACAATGGTCAGATAACAAACAATCAACAAAATCCAAGAAATCAAGATGGGAGTCAAAATAACAGGAACTTAAAACAGAATTACAGATATAATAATTCAGGCCAATTTAGGCAAAACAATGCCCAACAAAATATAAGAAGTAATAACTCAGGACAGAATAGGCAACAACAAATCTATCAACAATCAGGTTCACATCAAACCAGGCAGTACAGACCAGGAAATGTAGAGCCAATGGAAATTGACAATTTAGAGACCGACCAAAATAGAACAAACGACGACTATAACAAAAACAACGACTTAAACCATCAGTGCGACCAACAGGCAGAGGTGAAAAATACAGTTTTTTTTATGAAACAGCCTCGGAATACCTACCACTAATAGAATTAAACATAAATAAAGAAAAGTATGTTGCATTAATAGATACAGGAGCCACTTTAAGTCTGGTAAATGACCAACTCAATGACTACCCAAAAAGAAAACAAAGCAGGCCAATACCCTACAGTACGATAAATAGCAAAGACGTTATAGAGCAAGAAATTCATACAACAGCACCAAAAGAATTTAATTTACCAAGTAACGCTAGGGTTCGATGGAAAGTAGCCCCACTAACAGGAAGGAAATATAGTTTCATTATAGGAATAGAGCTATTAAATTTTTTTAACGCTTCCATTAATCTGCAACAAAGAACTTTAACGCTAAATCATAAAGAAAATTCAATAATAAATAACCTTTACCAATATAAAGAAGTGTGTACTTTAGAAAGTAACGAAGGAAACCTGGATACTTTAAAACTTGATCATTTAAATAAAGAAGATCGAAAAGAAATTGAAAATATTATACAAAGATTCAGTAAATTTTTTTTTAAAGAGGGAGACATATTGACAAGTACGACAGAAATAGAGCATGAGATACGGACAACCACGGACGAAAAGCTTAATTCAAAACTTTATAGGTATCCACCTCAACATGAAGAAGAAGTTAGGAGACAAATTAATGAAATGACAGAACAGGGTATAATAAGGAAAAGTAATTCAATTCAAAAGTAATTCCCTTAATAGTGATACCGAAAAAAATTTATAATTCAGGTAAAAAGAAGTATCGAATAGTAATTGACTATAGAAAGCTAAACGAAATCACGATAGATGACAAGTTTCCGTTACCAAATATCGAATCAATTTTGGACAAACTCGGAAGAGCTCAATATTTAACAACATTAGATTTAGCCAAAGGCTATCATCAAATCTTAGTTAAAGAGGAAGATAGAAAGAAAACAGCCTTTGTAACGCCACACGGCTTATATGAGTTTATAAGAATGCCATTCGGGTTAAAAAATGCCCCAGCCACATTCCAGAGACTTATGAACGAAATTTGGAGAGACCATATAAATAAAAAATGTGTCGTTTATCTGGACGACATACTAATTTAGAGCACATCACTGCAAGAACATATTCAGACAATTAAAGAAATCTTCAAAATCTGGGAAGAGAAAAATCGAAAGATCCAGATAGATAAATGCAATTTAATGAAAAGGGAAACAGAATTCCTTGGGCATATTTTGACAAAGGAAGGTGTTAAACCTGATCCCAATAAAATAGCTATTACAGAAAAATTAGTACTACCTCGGACAGAAAAACAAATAAAAAGTTTCCTAGGTATAACTGGTTATTACAGAAAACTTATTAAGGATTATGCTAAAGTAGCAACCTATAACGAAATATTTAAAGAAAAATGTGAAAATAAACCCAAAAGATCCAACTTACGTAGAAGCATTTGAAAAATTAAAACATATGATCAGTTCACACCCAATACTTAGATTTCCCAATTTTGAGAAAACATTTACACTTACGACGGACGCGTCGAATTTTGCAATAGGTGCGGTATTATCACAAGAGGGCCACCCAATTTGTTTCGCGTCGAGAACACTTAATACGCACGAAAGAAATTATTCAGCTACCGACAAAGAATTTTTGGCAATCCTTTGGAGCTTGAATTATCTTAGACCATATTTGTATGGAAGGAAATTTAAGGTACTGACAGATCACCAACCCATAAAATTTTTGTATTCGAAACATAAAGAGAAAGATATCTCGCCTAGACATCAAAGATGGTTATTAAAATTAGAAGAATATCAATTTGAGATTGGCTAGAAAGAAAAATAAAGTAGCCGATTTTTAGAGCAGACTTGATGACAATGATTACTTCATTAAGAACAAAAATGACGAAAAAAACAAAAACATGTGAGAGAAAAATATAATAGCAAACTTAGAAGACAAAGAAGATAATTCTTCAAATGCGACAGTACACTCAGCTGAAGAAAACCTTCACAATCATTTTTTTATAAAGGAGGAAATAGTTAATAAATGCAGAACGCAAATAATAATTACAAATTGTAAAACTGAAGAATTTGAAACCATATATGCTAAAAGAATAATTCTTATAGCTAAACATGACTTTCCAACGATGGGAGAGGTTTTTAAGAAATATATAGGCAAAGGAAAAATTGGAATTTACTTGTATCTGCCATACCACGAATACAATATAGTACAGGAAAAATTAATAGAAATGTTTTCAAATGACAAACAAATAGAATTCATAAAATGCACGAGTAGAGCTCAGGACATGGAATCCGAAGCAGAAGCAGTCAAACAAATATCGTTTTATCACATAAAAGAAAGTATGCATTCAGGCATTCAGGAAACGTACAACCAATTAAAAAATAAAATATACTATCCAAAACTACTAGAATTGGTGCAAATAGTTATTAACCAATGTGACTTGTGCAAAGAAATAAAAAACGATAGAAACCCTATAAAGAACAAATTCAAAAAAACCGAAACCCCATCAGATAAGAATCAAGTTGTCCATATAGACACATACGTAGTAAGAAATACACATTTTTTAACAAATTTAGACAAATTTACCAAGTTTGCAGCAGCATATGCACGAAATGATCGAAATCATATGACCATAGTAGAACAACTAGAAGAGCATTTCACAAAGCTAGGTAAACCAGATAAAATTATAGCTGACAACGAATTTAATTCGATCAGAATTAGAGAATTATTAATGCAAGAAGGAATAGAATTACACCTAACTAAACCAAATAGTCACACGGGAAATTCCATTAGGTCACGGGAAAGGCCATTAGAAATTACAATGACAGATATCACTCTACAATCAAATGCACTCCTAACGAATCTCAGAACAATAAGGTAGACTTGAAAAAAATTAAAGAAAATATAGAAAATGCTAAGGAGAAAATGTTAGAAAAGAACAATGCCAACAGGGAAAACTACAAAGAAAAAAGAGAAGAAGGATTTATAAAAAATTACAAGGCAGTAAGACACAAAGAAGTGCCAAAATACAAAAAAGCAAAACTTAAAGGCATTGATCCAAAGAATATTGAACGAGCTTACAAATTTACAGAAAACACTGATGACGACAATATTAATGCTATTAACAATAACGACAATATCAGGAACATTGACGACCCAACAGATACTTGACCAAGACGGATACGCACTAATAGATATAAAAAACCAAGCTATAGTAACGACAACAGACATAATAGTTCACATAATTAATTTAAAAGATATTGACGACACGTTAGGTGATCTAGAAATCAACATACAAATGTTAAACAATGACAACAAACATATATTAGAGACACAACTAACAGAGACAAAACATAAATTATACACATTATATGGAAATCATACACATAGAAGAAGAGGACTAGTTAATGCAGTAGGCAGTGGAGCAAAATGGTTGTTTGGAACAATGGACGAAGACGACAGAAAAGTTATAGAAAATCACTTATCCAATTTCAAGGAAAACATGCAAGAAACCAATGAGTTAGTAAACAAACAAATTTATATTAATACATATTTCAACGATACAATCAGTTACATAAGGCAATTAATCCAATCAGATAGAAGAGCTTTAGAAAGTCAGCTAAATTTAATTAATAAATATGAAAATAAGAGAAATCAGGAGAACTTATATTATGACCAACAAATAAAAATTCAATTAATAAGAAATAAAATAGAACATTTACAAGACAACGTTGCATCTGCTAGATACAATATCTTAGACCCTAGCATATTGACGGATCATAAGATCACAAAATATAATATAAATTGCAACAATCTAAATAATATCAAGCTAGCTACAGCAGTATTAAAAAAAAATGTATTAATATTTGCTATCGAAATTCCTACAAACTTTATTACAATAAAAATTCAACAAATAATTCCAGTACCTAATAATGCAAATTTTAAAATAGATCACAAGTCCGAAGTTATATTTAAATATAAAAACATGACATACACATACGAAATAAATAAAAAATTAAAAGAAATTAAAAACAGCAAGCATTGCATAATTTAAAATAATTGTAAACTAATAAAACGAGAAGATATGGAAATAATAGAACTAGACGAAGAAACCATAGTAATAAATAATGCAAATAACGAATCATTATATCAAAACTGTAACAACAAAACAATACAAATCTTAAATAACACCTTAATACATTTTGTAAATTGTACAATAGGTATAGATAATAATTACATTACCAACACAGTCGAAGAAGAAAATGAAAAAAAATTATTCCAAAAAAGGAAGAAGTCCAAAATTTTACAAAACAAATTACTTTTGAAAGCATATTTGAAAACAACAAAATGAACTGGATAAACATTAAAAAATTAAAGACACACAAAGATATAATTTACTCCTTTAATGCCGCTGTAATTGTATTAATAATCATATTAATAATCCTGATTGTATTAAAACACAAAAAAATTAAGATTCAACTGAACAGTAATAGAATTCAGGAGAATTCTTTTCTAAAGGGGGGAGAAGTTATGTACAGATCCACTTCATTCCCAGTACATAATACTCAAATAAATCCAATTAGCCAGACAGTTCAAGAGTTATTGGACACTATAAATGTAAAATAAGCAATTTCGCGACACGAGTTAATAAACTCTTGTAAGCATCCGGTTTCGCAACCGAAACCTAAATTTATTGCCCTACAGTAAACAATTTCGCGACACGAGTTAATAAACTCTTGTATGCATCCGGATTCGCAACGAAACCAATTGCAGATAGAATAAGTCTAAACAGCATAAGTTTCGCAATAACTACATAAGCATATAGAATAAGCTAAATCAGAATTCCATTTAAGTACACCAACACAAACCAATTGTAACCCAAATGTAAAACCTTTAAATATGACTTTTTCAATAAAGGGAGTTCAGTTATGATTCGCCACTAAGAAACAAACATCGTGTCCGCATTTATTATACCCTTGCAGGGTATTATAATTTCAGTCAGAAGTTTGCAACGCAGTGAAGGAGACCTCTCCGACTTATAAAGTATATATATTCTTGATCAGGATCAACAGCCGAGTCGATCTAGCCATGTCCGTCTGTCCGTCTGTCCTTCTGTCCGTTTGTCCGTCTGTCCGTTTCTACGCAAACTAGTCCCCCAGTTTTAAAGCTATCTGAATGAAACTTTGTAGTTAGTCTTCTATATACTCTCACTCGTATATATGTCGGAACGAGCCGGATCGGACGACTATATCATATAGCTGCCATAGGAACAATCGAAAAATTTTTAGTAAAAAAAATTTAACTTTGTCAGTTTTCAATATATTTTCATCAAAGTTGGTATTTAGCCGATTTTTACTATTTCTGAATTTTTGGTTTTAATTTCATGAAAATCGGCCAACTATATCTTATAGCTTTCATTTGAACAATCAGGAAAATAAAAGAAAAATATAACTTTGTCAGTTTTCAAAATATATTTTCACCAAACTTGATATTTAGCCATCTTATATTATTTCAGAATTTTGGTTTTAATTTCGTGAGAATCGGGCGACTATATCCTATAGCTTCTATAGGAACAATCAGGAAAATAAAAAAAAACACATAACTTAGCCGATTTTCAAACCATTTTCATCAAACTTGAGATTTGGCAACTAATAACACAGTGCAACACGATTTCTGTATCTGGAATGAGACTAACCTTTTCTTATAGATTTTTGGACGCTGAATCCGAATCTGTAATCTGTTTCTCCAGGTAAGCCACCTGTCTAAATGTATCCCAAGATAGGTGACATAGTCTGCTTGTGAAAGCTGCTGGTTGTTTAGCGCCAGTGGTGGGCATTTCGACAAGTTTAGTGTAAATGTAATGTGCTTACAATTTTGCTCGTTTACTTTGATCCGCCAGTCTGCTAGCCACTTTTCTACAGCTACTAGGTGTTCTTTTAGATGCTGTTGCTGTTTTGGGCAATTCGAGCGGCTGATAATGGCGGTGTCGTCACCGAAGGTTGAGACTAGGGTCTGGCGTCTTGTCGAAATGTCAGCCATGTAAAGGCCGTATAAGATTAGTCCAAGCACACTTCTTTGGGGAGGGTTTAAATGTTGATGTAAGGGATGGTTGAAGTGGAGTGACTTTTTGGGTTATTTTTCGGTAAGAGGGTTTTGATTTTATACAAATGGCTATGATAGACATGGGAGCAGACTGATAGGCCGGTACGAGGAAGGCTGGGATTTGACTTTACCTGGCTTCGGGATCATTGTAATAACTGACTTTTTCCATTTGTCAGGATAGTAAATATAAATGCGATACATCGACTGCGCATACAATTGATTTAATTATCATTCTGAGAAATAAAATAGTGAGTTTTTTTTAGTTTATTTCTTCTGTCTAATATATGTTAGCATATTTCATATACTTCTGGAAAAAAAAAAAAAAAATAAATGTATCTGAAGATAGGTGACATAGTCTGCTTGTGAAAGCTGCTGGTTGTTTAGCGCGAGTGGTGGGCATTTCGACAAGTTTAGTGTAAATGTAATGTGCTTACAATTTTGCTCGTTTACTTTGATCCGCCAGTCTGCTAGCCACTTTTCTACAGCTACTAGGTGTTCTTTTAGATGCTGTTGCTGTTTTGGGCAATTCGAGCGGCTGATAATGGCGGTGTCGTCACCGAAGGTTGAGACTAGGGTCTGGCGTCTTGTCGAAATGTCAGCCATGTAAAGGCCGTATAAGATTAGTCCAAGCACACTTCTTTGGGGAGGGTTTAAATGTTGATGTAAGGGATGGTTGAAGTGGAGTGACTTTTTGGGTTATTTTTCGGTAAGAGGGTTTTGATTTTATACAAATGGCTTTGATAGACATGGGAGCAGACTGATAGGCCGGTACGAGGAAGGCTGGGATTTGACTTTACCTGGCTTCGGGATCATTGTAATAACTGAGTTTTTCCATTTGTCAGGATAGTTAAATATAAATGCGATACATCGACTGCGCATACAATTAATTTAATTATCATTCTGATAAAATCGTAAGTTTTTTTGAGTTTATTTGTTCTGTCTAATATATGTTAGCATATTTCATATACTTCTGGAATATAAATACGTCTGGTAACCTTGAAAAATCGACAATACAAATCTATTAAAGCTCGGCCAGACTTGCACGTGTGGAGCATAGTATCCAGACAGTGAAAAACCGTCTTTAAAGCATAGTATCCAGACAGTAAAAACCGTCCTTAAGCAGTTGTGACGGTCTGCCGCCCAGTTTCCCAGATAGCTCAGTGACGGCCAGAGTCCGCCTAGTAGTCCGAGTGGTAGCTGTAAGAGAGATTCCCCCGATTCCCAGTAAGAACAGTGGAGAGAATTCGGTGACTTAAGTAGGTTTCGCTGTTTATTCAAGGCTTCGTGGTACAGAGTTGACTATCGGGATCTCGGGTGCGCTGCAGCCTGGTCTCGGTCGTCTGGGCTTCTCGCGTCTGGGTCGTCTTCGTCTCGGTGATCGCGGCTCGCCCTGGATTCGGAAGTCTTCAAAAAGAGGACTCGTAAGTCTTCGGTTTTGCGGACTCGTAAGTTTTCAGAGAGAGACGGCGGACTCGTAAGTCTTCGAGTTTTAGTGTGCCCGCCGCGATCAGCTGCTTCCTCTTCTTTTCCAGTGCGACCCTGGCCGTTAGTGTGGGCCTTCTCGGCGCGCGCGGGAATTAATTCAAATTCAAATCCAAATTCTTTTGTGCGCGGCACGCGTCACACTCCCCCCCCCGTTTCAATCGTGGCGCATGATCGCCACGTGGTTTCCTCTATTGGAAACTACTCTCCACGTGACGCCTCCATCCTCCTGCAGCCAGCGCTTCTGCTGCCCGTAGCGTTTCCTGGCCAGCCTCTCCTTGATCGCTGCCACTCCTGCCTCGGAAATGACCGCCCAGTCCAGCCCCGTTCATTTTCCTCCACTGGGTGCAGTTCGATGACGTCCTGATCCGGCGTCGGTGGCCGTGGTACCCAGGGTGGTGGGCCTTTCTCCTCCTGTGCTTCAGACGCCCGGCTGGGCCTCCTCGGGCCTGACACCAGGGACCTGACCGCCCTCGGTTGAGCGGGTGCCGTCGCCCCCGAGGTGGTCGTCCCCTGCCCTCCGATCCCCACCTGCCGTGGGACATGCGCCACTTGCCGCCTGCCCGCGCCTCTATGGCTCACAGCTAATCCGGTCTTCGCGGTCTCAGCCGGTGCTACGCCTATCCTCCTGCCCCTCTTCGCCGGCTCCGTTCGCTCCCTCCCTGCTACCGAGATCGCTGCTGCCTCCACCAGCTGCCTGACCTTCGCCGTACTCTCTTCGATTCTCCCCATTTCTTCAGGCTCTTTCGTGGATATCGATGTCTCGTGATCGGGTTCTTGCGATACTTCCACGTGCGGTTTCGTGACCCCAATGTGTGCTACTTCCATTGCCTCGTTGTCGCTGCTCCCTGCCTCCTTTACCTCCAGCTTTCGATTCCCGCAACGTATAGTGCTCCGTGCCTTTGCCAGGAAATCCATTCCCAACAAAATGCTCCCTGCCACTTCTGACATGACCATGAATGATGTTTCTATCCGTGCTCCTCCGAATCTGATCTCGGCGTGAAACTCTCCTAGCGCCTGCTGCCTCATCCCGTTGGCCAGCGTTACTTCCGCCCGACCTCCGCTCCATCTCCCATGTTCTCGAAGATCCTGGTATGAGTTCTTGCTGATCGCGCTCCGTGATGCTCGCGTATCTATGACTCCCTTCTTTCCCCGAATGCGATCCTTGCCACGATTTGGAACCCGTCGTATGTCAAGTCGTCCCTCGGGTCTGGCCTTTGATGCGTGGCCTGAGCTGCCAGTTTTAGTTGCTCAGGCCTTTGTGGGTCGCCACAATTGCGTGCTGCATGCCCTGTGCCACCGCATCTAAAGCACACCTCTTGCTCTATATGTTGCTGCGTTGGTCGTATTGCGCCCTCCGTTGCTTCGATTTCCTCTACTTCCTCGGCTAATTTCAGGAACTCCGTTAATGGGCTAAACCAGTTCCTCCGAGTGTATAACTTTATTTTGCTCCAGCAATTTTTATACACCCTGTCTAATTTTCTGCCTTCGGATAGCTTTGTGAATCGCATCAGCTTCCGTAATTCGGTTGCGTATTCTCTTACTGACTCGTTTTCCCGTTGTCTCATCTGGGCAATCTGTTGTTCCAGCTGTTCCTCGTACCTCGGTGGCAGGAAGTACTCCAGTAACTCCTCCTTTAGCTGATTCCAGGTCCTGATCTCCGTTGGCGTGGTGTTCCACCAATCCGCTGCGAGTCCTTCCAGGATGAATGGCATGGTTTGGATTAACTGGTCCATTACCATTCCGTACCCTCTGGCCCACTGTTCTATCTTCTCCAAGAACTCCAGTGGGTTTGATGTTGCCCCCCCATCCTCGCACCCGGTCGATAATCTCTGTTTCCACCTTCCTCCCCGGTTTTTCCTTCCTTGGGCTGTCCATCTCGCCCGCCACCACGATCCTCGGTGTTCTTGCGGGGCTTTTTTCCCTCCTGAACCTCTCCGCCAAGGCTGCCAGTCTCTGCCTTACGCTTTCTGTCTGATTCGTCTTCTTACAGAACGCTGACAGTTCCTTCCTTAAGTCTTCCACTTTCCCTGCTTGGTCTAACCCGAATTCCTCCGCGTACTCGGCCAGCTCGGTTTTTGATGCCATGTACACCCAGCTGGACATGTTCTCCTGGTCTCGGGTTTCTCTTACTACCACTCTTCCAGCTCGGGTGCCAATGTGACGGTCTGCCGCCCAGTTTCCCAGATAGCTCAGGGACGGCCAGAGTCCGCCTAGTAGTCCGAGTGGTAGCTGTAAGAGAGATTCCCCCGATTCCCAGTAAGAACAGTGGAGAGAAGTCGGTGACTTAAGTAGGTTTCGCTGTTTATTCAAGGCTTCGTGGTACAGAGTTCTTTTCCTCTCGTCTCGGTCGTCTGGGCTTCTCGCGTCTGGGTCGTCTTCGTCTCGGTGATCGCGGCTCGCCCTGGACTCGGAAGTTTTCAGAGGGAGAAGGACTCGTAAGTCTTCGGTTTTGCAGACTCGTAAGTCTTCAGAGAGAGAGGGCGGACTCGTAAGCCTTCAGTATGCGGACTCGTAAGTCTTCAGAAAGAGAGAGGGCGGGCGGACTCGTAAGTCTTCAGAGAGAGAGAGAATTCGGCATGCCTAATTCTATGTCGCGACTAGCAAGTCCTTCGACAATTTATTTGGCAACCCAAATCCTCAGATTCTGGTCGCCTACAAAAGTGACTTTGGCTGCTGACTACTAGGAGTGTGCTACTAGAGGCTTACCGCTCCCGATCGCTGTTGGCTGCTAAGTGATTTTCGGCTCGCCTTATATAGGGTGTAGCAAGTTTTAGTGTGCCCGCCGCGATCAGCTGCTTCCTCTTCTTTTCCAGTGCGACCCTGGCCGTTAGTGTGGCCCTTTCTCGGCGCGCGCGCGCATTTAATTCAAATTCAAATCCAAATTCTTTTGTGCGCGGCACGCGTCACACAGTGAAAGAGAGCGAGAGGCAAATAGTTGAGAACGGTTGTTCGTGAGCGGCAGTTTTAATAGTCGGTATCCAGACATGAAAACAATATACAATCGTGGACAAAAGTATTTTGTCAAAGCTCATAGCAATATTTCAGCGACTATTCCTTTTCACTCGTAAATGTTGCAGGATCCAATTTAGTTTTCATTTAGAGATACTATATCTGGTTTTAATCTGGCAAAGTTTGACCCTGATATGTTAACAACTTTCTTTTCTATAACACATTTTGTGTGAAAATGAGAATTTTTAGGTGGACAAAGGTATTTTGAAAAACAATAATTTGTTTGAAAATTAATATGAATAGACAAAACTTTTAAGAATAAAAAATAATGTACAACATGTAAACCCTCCTCTTTCATATGTGATCATTTGCGAACATGGAGGAACACATTTAACGAAGTTCTGTAGCATTTTATTTGAAATATCCTTCTGAAATGCTTCGACTTCACCAATTGAATCCTAACGCTTTCTTGTTATCTTTGGACTCCCCTTGGGTTTTAAGTAAGCCCACACATTCTCTAGGATATTAAGATCGGCACTTGCGGAGGCTAATCTAATACTTAAAGGGGCAAATTCTATCAAGTACTGTGAAATTATTCGTACTTTATGAAGTAAAACATTATCCAGCGGCAGGATAAAGTGTTGCTCAATGAGTATATCGGCGGCAAACGATCCGCTTTTAATCAGGATACGTAAATAATGTCCATAAATTATTATGCCATGGATGGGTACCAACAAAGGGGTCCTATTAACGTAGACACATCTCAAAAACTTTACACGGCTGTCAAAACGTGGTGTGTTTTGTTGCATATTGTAGTTAGTTTTATCGACTTTTTCGTTTTTCTATCGACATTTTAAAATTATTGTAAACAAGCATGTATGCCCGCATCATTTGCCGGCCAAAAATGCCGAACAGCTGTTAAAATCAGCGGTCACACTTGAACAGATTAAACATTTTTTCCGCTGCGAAACGTTTTACTGTCTGGATACCATCCTTGAATGTAAAACTGACTGATTGTATGTGCTCGTGCAGTAAAATTAAATAACAAAAAATTTAAACATAATCAAGCAGTGTTTCTATTAAATAATATAATTTACAGGCTCAGTTTACAACAGGTTACGGGCCCAGACATATATTTCATATAAATCAAATTTGGCTGACAAAGCTAAAAATGCGCCAAAAATGGTTCGTGCACTTCTTGCAGGGACCAAAAGAACTAGATCAAGATTGGAATAAAGCAGAAAGATATGCAAAGAGCACTTTAATTGCGTATCTTGGTGACGCGTTTCTCAATTTCGCCATAGGTGATTTGAAAGACGGCGGGTCAAATTTTTAAGAATTTAGATGCGATATTTAAGCGCAAAAGCCCTGCGTCTCAGTTGTCCGTCCGCAAGCGTCTTTAGGGAGTGAAACAGCAGTAGTGAGCCACTTCAATGTGTTCGATGAGTTAATGAGTTAGTTAGTTGCTGCTGGAGCAAAACTCAATGAGATGGAATGGGTGTCTCAACAGCTATCGAAACACTGTCTGAAGAAAGTTTAATTGTTTAATTTTAGCGTTTGTCAAGAACAGGTTATTAGATCATGAGAATGAGAATTAAAAATGAAACCATTGATACTAGTAAGAAAATTATGAAAGCAACAGTGTATAATATTAATAAACATAATAATAATAACAAAAATTAGAAAATTTAAATCTTATATAAAATGCTATCATTGCAAAAAGGATGGACACATAAAAAAGGATTGCTCTGTGTATAATAGAATAATAAATGAACAAAATAAAGAAAATAATAAAAAAGCACAAACTGCAACAACCCAGACAGGTTTCGTATTTATGGTGAACAGTGTACAAAAAACAAATACGATCAAAAACTGGAGCTTCATCCTGGATTCTGGAGCTACTGACCACTTAATCAATAATGTGGCAATGTTTGCTGATTTTGTTGAATAGGAATCTCCAATCAGAATTGGTGATCATATATATGCAATCAAGCGGGGAATCGTCCAATTATACAATGGTTATCAAATAACGCTTAAAGATGTCCTATTCTGTAAAGAGGTTGCTGACAATTTAATATCTGTTAAACGCCTTCAAGAGACAGGTATGACTGTTGAGTTCAACAAAACTGGAGTAAAAATCACAAAGGGTGACGTGATTGTGGCTGAAAGTACAGGTATGTACAGTATACCAGTTTTAAAATTTACAGCATACACATTAAATGCACAAAATAAAAATATGTATCGTTTATAGTTAGCTATAGGTTAGGGCATGTTAGTAAAGGGAAACTGTTAGAAATAAAAAGAAATAATTTATTTGTTACTAATAATCTTCTGGATAAAGTATACCCTGTCGATGATATTTGTGAAGCTTCTATAAATGGAAAGCAAGCAAGCTGGCTTTTAAAAATGCAAAATAAAAGATTTTATTAAAAGACCACTATTTGTAGTTCACTCAGACGTGTTAGGCCCAATAACACCGACTACAATTGATGATAAAAATTATTATGTAATTTTTGTCGATCAGTATACACACTATTGTGTAACATATTTAATAAAAAATAATAAAGATGTATTTAATATGTTTAAAGACTTTGTAGCTAAGAGTGAGGCCCATTTCAATCTTAAAATTGTCAATCGCTATATAGACAACGGTAGAGAGTATTTATTAAATGATATGCGTGAATTCTGTGTTCAAAAGGGTATCAGTTATCATTTAACTGTACCTCACCTCATACATCTCAATTGAATGGTGTATCTGAAAGAACGATTCGAACCATTACTGAAAAGGCTCGTGCTTGTGAATGGTGCTAAACTTGAAAAAAGTTTCTGGGGTGAAGCTGTGTTGACAGCAACATTCTTAATAAATAGAACTCCGACTAGAGCACTTAGTAATAGTACAAAAACAACGTATGAAATGTGGCACGAAAGAAAGCCAAACTTGAAATTTATAAGAGTTTTTGGTTCGACTGTGTTTGTCCACAACAAAACTAGAAAGATCAAATTTGATGAAAAGCCAATGAAAAGTGTTCTTGTTGGTTTTGCTAATAATGGCTATAAATAATGAAATGACTCTGAAGCTAAATTCTTTTTTGCTAGAGATGTAGTTATAGATGAGCGAAACATGACAAATTTTAGAGCTGAAAATTGTAATATAGATCTCCTGAATGATAGTAAGAAAAATAATTAAATATATTTTCCGAATGAGAGTAGGAAGACTAATGAAATGCTTATTGAGAAAGATCCAAATGCTGAAAATATATTTATTGGTTATGCAGGGGTGGAAATCAAAAGGACAGGAAAAGTACAACTGGTTATATGTTTAATTTGTTTAATTCTAACTTAATTTGTTGGAATACAAAATGGCAAAATTCAGTAGCTGCGTCGTCGAGTGAAGCAGAATACATGGCCTTATTTAAAGTAGTCAGAGAAGCATTATTATTGAAAAAATAAAAAGTATACATATTAAATTTGAAAAACCAAAAGTATTTATAAAAATATTCAAGGCTGCATCAGTATAGCTAATAACCCATCAGGTCGAAACATATTGATATAAAATATCATTTTATAACTGAACGAATATAAACTAATGATATTTGTATTGAATATATTCCTACAGAGAATCAACTTGCGGATAAGTTGCCAGCAACTAAATTTCTACAACTGCGTGGGAAACTTTGTATCCTTAAAGATTGAATCGAATTTTTATTACTTGTTGAAAATATTATTATTTATTTACATTCATTCATATATATAAATACTTATATAAGAAAACTATATACAAAAATGGGGACAATTCAAATGAATGAATTTTATTTAATTTAAACATCTAAATACTTAAAATTATTGAGATAAATTCTATCTACATATACATATACGCATAATTTCTAATTAATTTACTACATATATATATATACAGCTACAAGAAAACTTAGACTGAAAATGAAAATAAAGATACTCAAAATATAAAACAATTAGATATTTATTTGATTAATAATAATATTAATTTTGAACTTATGAATTATCAACAAAAACAAAACTGTAAATGTTATTTAAGATCTCACAATGATTTGATTGGGTTTTTTGGGTTTTCCCTAAACCATGAAGCGAATGCTGAATCATTATATTGTAAACTTCACCAGATATGCACACAAGCAAAGTTGTATAAACGAAATGTGATTTAAGTTGAATATTTGTAATGGAATTTTTGAGGGGACGTGTTGAATATATGTTAGCATATTTTATATACTTCTGGTATATAAATATGAACGTCTGGTAACCTTCAAAAATCGACAATACAAATTTATTAAAGATCGGTCACACTTGCACGTGTTTCCGATGCTCTGAACTCTCTTAACTCGGCCCTCTGCCTGTATCGCTCCCTTAAATGCTATCCCATGCATTCGTCCGGTTGGCTTTAGCCCTCTGGCTGACACCTCATTTAAGGTCCGAGCCACATCGCTGCTTAAGGCGGCCACTGGATTGCTAGTTCATGAGCCGCTCCCTGTATCTCTCAATTCAGAGGTGATGGCTCCGGCGGTGCTGCAAGCTTTGGAACCTGCGCCGCATTCGTCATCCACGTATTGCGATGGCCCCAGCCGAAAAATTTTTGTTAAAAAAATTTCTGGCATACGAACAAAATCAGTACCTTGCGTCATCGCAGGATTTCTTTGATAATGAGTTTTTCGACAAAAATCTTGACCAAGATTTTTCGCAAGGACCGAGATGCGGTAAAAACTCAATGGTCAAGGAGGAGGCGTTCTTATTGCGGTCAAGCGCAGTCTTAAACGCGAATTAGTCCGGCTTTGGAATGAGGATTATATTTTGGACCAATTTTGTGTTTCCCTGATTGGAGCTGATGATTATCTTCCGCTTCGTATATACCGCCTAGCAGCATGCATACCCAACAACTCATGTGGATAATATTGCCTGTATCGGCAACGACTTGGCCGATTCCCAGTCCATCTGTGTATTCAGCGATTTTACCCCTTCCTCGCTGGTTTTGGCACAAGATGTGGACTATCTAGCAATGGTCCCCAGCAACCTGCACCAGCACCACGGAATTTTAGTCATCGATGATCTTTTTAGTCTGGGACTAGTTCAGATTAACCACGTTTAATAGATTAAATAATATTTTAGATTTCGTTTTTGTAAACCAGGACTTAAGCTTGAAATTAACTCCTAGCCATAATCCTCTTTCTGAGTGTGATGTTTATCACCCGCCTTTGCTAATCTCGTTATTTACTTCTATATTTGCCCCATATAAGGCACCTTTGTATTCCATATACATTAATTTTTGCAATCTAAGTCGCTAATGTTAACTGGGTGGAGGTCCTATTGCATGGTAATTTAGAGGTTTGTTATAAAAATTTTCTGTCATCACTTTCTCTTATCATCAATAGGTACGCAAAGAAAAGGGTTCATGTTTCTTATAAGCTACCCTCGTACACAGTAGGGCTAAAAAAGTTCAAGAATCTTAGAAACAAATTCTATAAACGCTTCTTGGATCTTGGTAACTGGGACTGTGGACTGGGATAGCTAAAGGCAGCATACGCGTGAGTTTGAATTTCTTAACAAGTTCCTTTACAACCAGTATATAGCGGATATAGAACGAAAACTCTACAGTAACACGAAATCTTTCTGGCATTTTGTTAACTCTAAAAGAACTACTTTCTCTATCCCCTCTCCTATGACGTTCAATGCTTCAATGGCATCGACGGATCTTGAGGTGGCTAATCTCTTTGAAAAATACTTCGAGACAAACTACGAGCCAATCTCTCCTGGTTATGATGATGCTTTGCTTAATTCCATAGCCTCAAGCACTAATATTGGGTGCTAGCAGGTCTCTGAATCGGAATGTCACCTTGCGGCGGAATGCTTTAACGACTCGAAAAAGTTTTATAGTGATGGTCTCTCACCTTTTCTTTGGAAACATTGTATAGGGACTCTATCTGAGCCACTAAAAAAAATAATATTTAACTAGTCCCTCTCCGAAGGGGTGTTTATTCAGAGATGGAAGCTGGCGCTAGTTACTCCTATATTTAAGTCAAGAGCCAACAATATGATTTCTAACTATAGGCCTATCTCAAAGCTTGTATTAAATGTATTAAAGATGTTCAAGCGAGTAGTGGCGAAGCAGTTGCATTTTCTTATGGGTAGCAACATTAGCCTTAACCAGCGTGTCTTTATGCCTAGGAGGTTGACTTCCACAAACTTGGCAGTTCTTTACCACTATTGTACTAATGCCTTTGCGAACCATTGTTAGGTAGATGTGGTGTATACCGATTTTACTAAAGCATTTGATAAAGATAGCCATGTTATACTGTTGACCAAATTAGAGAAAAAGGGCTTTATATAGAGTGGGTTGTAAAGACCAGGTTTCGAATCCCTATATAGTGACTTCTGGGCTTCCTCAAGGGAGTGCTTTGGGCCCTTTTTTTTATTATATTTATCAACGATATCGGATGTTGCTTTAAGAATGCGGAATATCTACTCTTTGCTGATGATCTAAAAATATTTAAATCAGTGAGATCGGTTGTGGACAGTGCTAAGCTTCAGAATGACTTTTATAGGGTCGGTGGTTGGTGTTTACTTAACAATTTTATGATCCACTACTGTAACTGAGGATCTTGATTTGGGTTTTCTATTTGACGCGAAGTTCGTGTGTGCTGAGCACATTAGCTATTTAATTCCCAAGGCATGTGCCATGTATGGGTTTATCAGGCGCAATGCTGCCCAATTCACCGACTCTTATGCAAAATTATGTTTATTTTTTGCTTTTGTTAGGTATAAGGTGGAGAATGCCTCCTTTATTTGAATCCCGGTAGGACCTACGCAATAAGATTGTATTGAGCGAATTCCGATTTTCATGAAATTTAAACCGAAATTCGAAAGAATGATACAATCTCATAGATACATTCAGAATAATTTTTAATGACGGCCATAAAAAGCTTTTTTTATTCAGCCTTGTAGCAACATAAAGCTTGAGACAGCGCCGGTCTGCGTATGAAAAGAAAAGAAAAGAAAGAACAAGAAAAGAAGAGGCCTGACTGAATACACATTTTAACAAGTAACGAAGTTTGTCTAGTGTGCTTGACGGTGAGCTACAATTCACAAAAGCCTTGAGAATTATATAAATTTATTTATAAGGCTAAAGTAAAAAATAAAGGCTAAAATCGATTGCGGATTTTAATTTGGTTGAGTTAATTCGATAAATTTGGCTTAAGAACAAATTATTTACAGATTTACGAATATATGTATTTACATATTACCAAAATGGAGTGTATATATAACAGCGAATATATAAGAGCTTTCATAGGAACTATCGGTAAATGTATAGGAAAATATAAATCAATAAATTTAAATCTTCACAAAATATATAGATAAATGTAATGAAGTTGAAGTTCGTTATTTTTCAATTTCTATTACTTCTATTTCTATTTGAGCCCAAAAAAAAATTTTTTTTTTGTTCAAATACTTACACACCTAAGTAAATAAATGCACTTATATTTTCCTATTTAGAACGCGAGGAACGTCTTTTTTGTATTTTATTTGTTTATCAACAATATAATAGCAATATTACATTCATAAACAAAAAAATTAATAATCAAGTTTATCCATAAGTATATGTTCATCTTCCAAAAACATTTTAAGTACTGTTGAAAATCACCACTGATTAAAATCAGATGTCTTCTTACAACATGCCCATATATAACCTAACCTTCGGTCCTAGTTTAAACGATCTTCATCGCGTTAGGTCCGTTTTTTTGCCAATTTCCGACGAAATACCTGGCTGTGTGCTTTGGTAATGTTCCGACGCCCTGTGCGCTCCTCTTCTTAAATCGATTAACTTATCCTTAGAAACTTCACAATTTTTCCTTTTTTGGAACGAATTTTGTTATATACCTCTCCACAAAAAGGCAAATCAGGTTTCACCAACTATAAAGGAGTCTCTAAGTTGCTGGCCATTCAAAAACCTTTCGAAAATGTTATTACTTCACTTTTGCAACACCTTGGTAGATCGATCATTTTACCATGTCCGTAGGATTTATTTTATTTAATTATCTTCCTTTATTATAAGCGGGTTGTAGGATGCAGTAGGCAGATGCATTCAGATACGCCTAAAAGTAGGTTGGGAAAAAGAATGAAGCCTATATCGCGGATGGGGCTACGAGAAAGCAGCGCAAATGTCGTTGCAAGGGCACGAAGGGGTAAGAGTATCGCTCCTATTATGCCAGCTCTCTGAGAGATACTGTACCCAAAATGGAGTGCTGACAACGCCAGTATGAGCGAGGTATGAGCTGAGGATGTGGCATACGCTTCGATCTAGGCGATCAAGCCAAAATCAAGGCAAATCGCGCGGAGTTATCCGCTTGTTTTTTAGTTTAATTGTGCGAATATTGTGTTCCAAATATAACTTGAGTGAGCTTAACCAGGCCCTGTGGCTAGGTTAGCATGTATTATAGGGTAAATTGTGTTTGCAGACGAGCCCCGAAAAAATCTTGGAGCTGTTAGTGAACACCAAGCCATACGATACCCTAAGCTAGGGTCTACCAGTTGGAGAAGCCGCTTTCGGCAGCTCCCTACTTCGGGTCTTTCGTCGCCTTCATCAGTTGGGCCGTCGCTAATCGCCTCTCCCGAAAGCGCCAGTGTAATCTGAAGGGCAGCAGCGAGCGCAGCAGCCAGCGCAGCGTCGAGCTGCGGGCGGTAGACGTGCGGGGCGGAACCCCCCAAATTTCATAAGGAACCGTCGGCAATGTTGCAGTTCTAAGTGTCAGCTGCATCCGACTCGAAACGGCCGCCGGAGGATCGGCCTGAGGAACTCCAGTGCAATTCCGCCCGGAACAGGCAGTTGAAGCCGAAGTTTTGTTGCTGAATTTGATTTTTTTTTGGTTAGGTTCTTTGTTGGGCTAGAAAAATAGAAAGCAATATGCAGTGAGAAGACATTAACAAAATCCCTAAGCCAACGAGCCAGTTTAACGCCGCTATCTGCTTGTTCCCTCTAAGCGATGCTCTTTCTTTTTCTTGCTTCCGTCAGCCGATTTTAATTAAAAATAAAAAAACTAAATGCAGTGTGCTAAAGAAACCAAACAAAAAGAAAGAGAAGAGCCGCCGAAAGAAAAAAAAAACTAAAGTAGAGCCAGAAATAAAATGCAAACAAAGTAAATGGCAACCTTTTAGAAAGCAGAAAGGAAATGAAAGGGAACGAATGGGATTAATTAATTAATATTCTTTGTGGTTGACCTGCATTTTTATATGGTCTCTTTGGCCTTATAATTATGCAGAACGAGAAAGCGCTTTCGCCCTTGGAGTGAGTTCCCGCAACCATATGAGTGAGTGAACCGATGATCCGTTATGTTCTTTCTCTTTCCCTCCCTTGCCTTGCTAAGCTTGACCATGACCTACATTATTTATTTTTATTTTATTTTAACAAATTAAATCTAGTATTAAATACTAAAGTTAATGAACAATAAGGCGCTGGATTCAATGTCCTTCGGCCTGATATATGAATATTTAATATTGAATTCTACAGTCGGAGATGTATTTTGTTAGAGAATTTGTACAATTTTTGTATATTAGGTTTTGTAGGGGATAAAAGGTGGGAAGAAGGGGGGATGGAGGTTCCAAAAATTGAGTTACGGGTGGTCCCTAATACCGGGCAAGAGTCAAGCAGATGGTCGATGGAAAGGTTGGCGTCGCAGAACCGGCATGCCGGTCGGGCACAACCTTGTAGAAGGTGTTCGTGGGTTTCCTGGGTGTGTCCTATGCGTAGCCGGGTGTATAGTGTGCACTCGTATTTGTTGAGTCCAGGAGAAAGTGAGGTTTTTTCGCGAGATGGATTTATGGATTTGTATCTGTGGTTATAGGTGCTCCAATCCATAAGTTGCTGTTGTTCGGTAGCAGCTTTTATAAGACTTTTTATGTCATTTTTATTAATGGGGGAAAATTGAATAGTTGGCGCCATGCTCATGTATCGGGCAGCCACGTCAGCGTGCTCGTTACCGAGGATTCCCTGGTGGCTAGGAGCCCAAACAATAATTATTTTTGTTTTGTATTTAGCGATAATCTTCTGTATTTCGCTTATTGTTGGGTCAGAGTGCCTGTGGTTCTCCAGAGCAGAGATAGTAGAGAGGCTATCCGAGCAGATGGCAAATTTCCCTTTGGAGTTGGAAGCGAAACGGCAGGCCTGTAGAACAGCAAAGGCCTCGATGGTGAATATGGAGCTAAAGCTCGGAGGGGTCCCGCCGGATAGAATGATGTTTTCACTGTTCACAACTGCGAATGATGCAGACAGTGTTGTTTTAGAGCCGTCGGAATAAAGCCAGATCCTTTGGCCCAATTGACTTCTTAGAAGCGCGAATTCTGATTGGAAGACTTCTTTTGGTGTGTTGCTTTTAGTGTAGTGATGTAGCTGCTTGTTTATTCCAAAAGATATGTTTTTCCAGGGTGGAAGGAGGCGGGTGTTTGTTTTTTGTTTGGGCGGTGGCAGGCCCAGCGAGTCCGTGAAGTTGGCGCATCTATGAAGGGTTGAGAGAATTCTTGGCTTCCGTTTTTTCTTAAAAGTAGATATAAAATCTTTTACTAGCAATTGGTTTGGGCTAGTGAGTAGTCTAGGAATAAGGTTCTTTGTTGTCATTTCTAACCGATCAGGAATGCTTGGTAATCCTGTTTCAGCCAGAACGCATTGTATTGGTGATGTTGGGAATGCATTAATTGAACGACGAGCTGATGAGTGATATGGAGGTTGGATTTTCTTCAAGTTGGATGTTGCGCACCAACCGTAGATAGGCAAGCCGTAATCAATTTTGGAAAGGATGAGGGTACGGGTTAAGTTGGTTAGAGTATTAGGGTGTATGTGTGAGAATTTGGAGCTGAGAAACTTGATTATGTTGGCTCGTGATTCGAGTTGTTTTCTTAACAAGATACAGTGATCCTTAAAGCTAAATCTGGAATCAAAAGTGATCCCAAGTATTTTTAAGTTTGGCACTGGATGGATAGACTTTGACCTACATTAATACGCCAGTTGTCTGCGGTTTGGCCGTGAAATTCAAAACGTCACATACGATCCACATCTAATAAGAGAAAAAAAGGTTGTTGTCTCGGCTAATTGGCTTAGAATTGATATTGAAAACTATAAAATTGAAAGAAAAGAAATGAATTAAAAATAACTGCAAAGAATACAGCTTCTCTTGAATTGAAGCCGACTTTTTAAATAATTGCTTAAATCTATCTTTTTGTATTTACCCTTCTCTCATCTTTCGTCCATTCTGAGGTTGTTGTTTTTTTTTTTCTCTATTCCTCTAGCACGCGAAATTAAGATTGGAATTTATATAGCCGACGACTTGGTCTCTCTTTAGAACCCACTATTTACTCCCACTCCCAGATACCGACCAGGCCCTTAGGCAAACCAATTCGTGTGCCTACTAGAGAAGTTACCCCCCTCCATCCGTCGTCCGATACCCATGCATATCCTTGGTGATATGTTACAGGGTCCATAATAACTTTGAAACAGATGTTATCTATACTGCCTTCAGCAAAGCATTTGACTATGTCAATCATTCTCTAATTGACAGAAAACTCGGCTTAATGGGATTTCCAATTGATCTTCTTAGGTGGAGCTTTAGTTATCTGACTGTCAGGACGCAAAAAGTCCTCTTTAAAAATAATTTATCTAATGTTCTCCGGGTTGGCTCAGGTGTCCCACAAGAGCGCCATTTGGGTCCCTTATTGTTTACATTATTTAATAACAATCTGTCTGAAATTATGACTAACTCTAGAGTTCTTATGTACGCGGATGACGTGAAACTTTGTGTGCTATATAAGGACGTTGCTGCTAGTTCGATTTACAAGCAGATATAAAAAAAAAATTTCCAAACATAGTGCCGCGTAAACCTATTAAACTTAAACGACTCTAAATGAAAGCTTATGACATTTTCTCGTGTCGTTCCCAAGCTCTCAACTTACAGGCTGAACTGCTGCTCTTTGCAAAACACTAAGTCTGTTGATTCGCCGTCTGCCTAGATCCCAAATTTGACTTTATCGATCATATCTCGTGCTTGTAAAAAATAAAGCCAGGGTCAAAGAAATTCAATGGCTCCTACGTAACTAAAACTATATATACTTCATTAGTTCTTATGGTGTCCACAAATATGTATTTCTCTCGTTGGACCTCAGGAAACTATTTTTCTTGTGATGATATTTATACCGCCAAGCAGAAGCTTTGAACTTTATAAGGCTCATGTGGATAATATTGACTGCATTAGGAATGATTTGGCGGACTCACAGTCCATCTATATCTTTGACGACTTCAACCTCTCCTCGTGGGGGTGCAGGGTGTGGACCCTCCAACAATGGCTCCTATCAACCTGAATTAGCTTCATAAAATCTGAGTCATCGAAAATTTTTTTGTTTGGGACTGATCCAGATTAACCATGTATTTAATAAATTAAATAAGAATATAGAATTTTTTGTAAGCCAGGATTTAAACTTGAATTTAACTTTAAGTAATAGTCCTCTATCTGCAGTTATATAGTGTTTTGTAATGGTCACTCCTCGAATCCTTATATAGCGACTTCGGGGCTTCCTCAGGTTGCCTTGAGCCCTATTCTCTTTATTCTTTTTATTCACGACGGGTTCTACACACTCGCGTCACCTTGAGTGTATCCGAAAAAGGGTATATATTTCGCACATATGTACATTTAAAATTCAATTAATTCAAATTAACTGTAACTTTTTTACAGCCATGGGCTTTGTATATTTTGGTATACACGCGGCCTCTGTTTTGTTTGCGTTTAAAGCTCGGTATTCAGACAAAAAACTTTTCGCAGCAAAACAAATGTTTTATCTTTTCAGGTGTGACCGTTGATTTTACTAGCTGTTCGGCATTTTTGTTCGGGAAATGTTGCGGTCATACATGCTTATTTACAAAATTTACAAAATGTTGATAAAAAACTAAAAATAAAATAAAATAAATAATTATTACCGTAATGGATAAGGAAGATTGTAAACCAAATAGGAAGCGATCCAAGTATTGGGTGAGCCCATACAGACAGATCTATTAAAGGGCGATATTCTTCCAATGTAAGCTTTGTTTACATATTTTTATATCAATAATATACATTCTAAACATAATATACATATAAACATAACCACAGCGAGGTGGAAAACGGTCGCCATTCTTTTTTGCAGCCTGCTCGGGAAATACTAAAAAGTGCCACACACTTTTCTAGTATATTTGTTTTCTTGTCAGGTTACCGACCTATAAAACGGCCGCTGATGAACAACCGTTTTCAACTATTTGCCTCTCGCTCTCTCTCACTGCTTAAAGACGGTGTTTTACTGTCTAGATACCGAGCTTACACACCAATATCTTTCACAATCAGCCGCCGTATAAAAAAGTTCAAATTTTTGTCGGCCTGTAATATTATTATCGCAAAAAAAGTATATTTTAATAAATAAAAAACACGATATGGAATATCGAATATATAAATAAATAAAAAATTAAGTAATCTTTTGGGCATTATTTATTTGCAATTGATTGGAGAGAAATTTAAGTCAGCTGGTTTTTTCAGTAATGATTTCAACAACTCCTACGTGACCGATTATTGGCTCTGAGATTGGTTGCCTGGTATAAATAGAGCTTCTGTAAGCCAGTGGCTCACAAAAAGTTGGTTGCCACTGCACAATTCACTTCCCATAATCTATGGCAAATTCTAATCCCACCATTCTGCAGTTGATGCTGTTAATGGTATTAGCTGTTAATGCTAGCTGCGACTTCGATTCAAAAGTTTTTACGAAGAGAAGTCTTGTATTAGAAGATGGCCCACTATGGCCCATCATTAACAACGTGAGACTTTCGAATGTATCCCCCTGGAGTCAAGGTTGGTCCGGCTGGAAAAGTGGTCATGCGCTGGGTCTCGGACCTACACCAAGTGAAGTGATGAATGCTATTTCAGTAGCCAAACAGGCGTCAGCTAACGTCTTAATAGCGCAACAGCATTTGCAGGCAGCTAAAGAGAATGTATTAAATCAGCAACGTATAGCTACAGAAAAACAAACGCAGGCCGTAATACTGAAACAAAAGTCGCAGGCGGCTGCTGCTCTTCAACGCTCTGAAGCCATTCAAAGAACACTGTCAGCTTCAAAGGCTGCCGTCGCTCACGCGGCTGCGCATGCTACCGCAGTAGAGGTTCATAAGACAGAAACGGAGGCAGCTAGGCTTGGTCACCTTGCTCGAAATGCACATCCGATCGGCAACCCCCATCTTTTCTTGGCAAACAATCATTTATCTGGTACAAAATTAGATCCCATTGGCTTCGGGGCATTGATATCAGGTAGCATAACTCAAAAACCATTCAAGGACTGGTACTAAGATACTGGAACCTGGTTTGATTACCTTGATACCTTAACCTTGATAATTACAAAATTAGAGACAACTATGTATACCATCGATAGTTCTTGACTTGTAGACGATGTACCACATAAAAATATATTTTATTTAATGCAATCAAGCAAATTATGTTTTATTTTATCCAAAACTTAAAATTTAATAATAAATTAACATAAACGTTTTGTTCTTTGAGCCTGGTTAGCTTCTCGGAAACTAGAACGAGCATCTTCGAATTTTTATATACCCCTAAAGGGTTTTTAATTTTTGTCAAAAGTTTGCAACACAGTAAAGTAGAGATTTTCGACCCGATAAAGTATATGTGTATATTATTGATCAGCATCAACATCCGATAGTTTTTTTAATGAAACTTTACAGTCTTTTCTATATTCTCAATCGCATATAACTCGGAACGGCACGAATCAAACGACTTTATCACTTAGCTCTATAAAAACGATCCGACAAATTTTAGAAAAAACAAGAAAGGAAGCTAACTTCGGCTCACCGAAGTTTGTATACCCTTGCAGAATTTAAACAAAAAATTAAAAATTCTGGAATAATAATTAGTTGCCAAATCTCAAATTTGATGAAAATGTTTTGAAAATCGGCTAAGTTATGGTTTTCTTTTATTTTCCTGATTGTTCCCATGGAAGCTATAAGATATAGTCGACCGATTTTCACGAAATTAAAACCGAAATTCAGGAATAATAAAATGCGGCTAAATCTCAACTTAAAGTTAAAGTTAAAATTTGTTTTCTGAAAATTTTCCTATTGTTTTGTATGGCAGCTATATGATATGGTCCACCGATCCGGGTCGTTCCGACATATGTACGATATGTATAGAAGACTAACTACAAAGTTTCATTCAGATGGCTTTAAAACTGAGGGACTAGTTTGCGTAGAAACGGACAGAAGAACAGACGAACAGACGGACAGAAGGACAGACGGACATGGCTAGATCGACTAGGCTGTTGTTGATCCTGATCAAGAATATATATACTTTTTAGGGTCGGAGATGTTTCTTTCACTGCGTTGCATACTCTGAGTGAAATTATAATACCCTGCAAGGGTATAAACATAAGTAGGGCAGTCTTAAATTTATTTTTATACCTGCTACACACAGGGTAGAAGGGTATTATAACTTTGTGCCGGCAGCAAATGTATGTAACAGGTAGAAGGAGGCATCTCCGACCCTATAAAGTATATATATTCGTGATCAACAGCAGAGTCCGTCTGTCCGTATGAAACACATCGATCATATAAAAATTAACAAAGTTATAGTTCATTGAATGGAGGTCGCTTAGGGTGCACTGCATGTGCTTATTAAACTTTGACGCGATCTCCTGAAAAATGGCATTTTGCGAATCGGTGTACACGATTACGCAAAATCTACTGGACCAATCGACTTGAAATTTTTGTCCTTATTTTTAAATTTTATTTTAACTGTATTTTTTTTTAACAATTTATCTTTTTTTTAGTCAAAAATCTGACTTTTGACTTCAAATTTGAATAAAAAAACTGAAAAAAAAATTTTTAAAACTCTTTGTGAGTACCTCCGGACATTCATCCTTTAAGTAATGCATTTTAATTTTTTTGAATCGGGTGATCCAATGGGCAACTAACCAACGTTTTTTATGGCTTCTTAGGAGATTTGCTCTAACTAATAAATAAATACGAAAAAAAATTTTGAAATATTGTGTTATTTTATGGATTTTAAATTACACAGTGCGACAAAATTAACCTGTTTGTCTGTATCTGAATTGTGACAAACCTTTTCTTATAGATACCTTAACCTTGATAATTACCAAATTAGAGACAACTATGTATACCATCGATAGTTCTTGACTTGTAGACGATGTACCACATAAAAATATATTTTATTTAATGCGATCAAGCAAATTATGTTTTATTTTATCCAAAACTTAAACTGGTGAGCTTCTCGGAAACTAGAACGAGCATCTTCAAATTTTTATATACCCATAACGGGTTTTTAATTTTTGTCAGAAGTTTGCAACACAGTAAAGTAGAGATTTTTGACCCGATAAAGTATATGTGTATATTATTGATCAGCATCAACATCCGATAGTTTTTTAATGAAACTTTACAGTCTTTTCTATATTCTCAATCGCATAAACCTCGGAACGGGACGAATCAAACGACTTTATCACTTAGCTCTATAGAAACGATCCGACAAATTTTAGCTAACTTCGGCTCACCGAAGTTTTTATACCCTTGCAGAATTTAAACAAAAAATTAAAAATTCTGGAATAATAATTAGTTGCCAAATCTCAAATTTGATGAAAATGTTTTGAAAATCGGCTAAGTTATGGTTTTTTTTTATTTTCCTGATTGTTCCCATGGAAGCTATAGGATATAGTCGACCGATTTTCACGAAATTAAGGAATAATAAAATGCGGCTAAATCTCAACTTAAAGTTAAAGTTAAAATTTGTTTTCTAAAAATTTTCCGATTGTTCTGTATGGCAGCTATATTATATGGTCGACCGATCCGGGTCGTTCCGACATATGTACGATATGTATAGAAGACTAACTACAAAGTTTCATTCAGATGGCTTTAAAACTGAGGGACTAGTTTGCGTAGAAACGGACAGACGAACAGACGGACAGAAGGACAGTCGGACAGAAGAACAGACGGACATGGCTAGATCGACTAGGCTGTTGATCCTGATCAAGAATATATATACTTATTAGGGTCGGAGATGTTTCTTTCACTGCGTTGCAAACTTCTGAGTGAAATTATAATACCCTGCAAGGGTATAAATATAAGTAGGGCAGTCTTAAATTTATTTTTATACCCGCTACACACATGGTAGAAGGGTATTATAACTTTGTGCCGGCAGGAAATGTATGTAACAGGTAGAAGCAGGCATCTCCGACCCTATAAAGTATATATATTCGTGATCAACAGCCGAGTCCGTAGTCCGTATGAAACACTGGATCTCAGAGACTATTAAAATAGAGCTCTTATTTTTTCGACAGTATTTGTTATGCGTGCAAGCAGATCAAGTTTGTTTCAAATTTTTACCACGGTACGGTATTTAATTTTTCTTTTCGAACATTTTTTATATATATTTTTTTCACATTTGCAAAATATGTTAAGAATATTGTGTAAAAGTTTCACATCGATCATATACAAATTAACAAAGTTATAGTTCATTGAATGGTGTGTGCACTGCATGTGCTTATTAAACTTTGACGCGCTTTCCTGAAAAATGGCATTTTGCGAATTTTTTAAAATTTTATTTTTACTGTATTATTTTACAATTTATCTTTTTTTTAGTCAAAAATTTGACTCTTGACTTTAAACTTGAATAAAAAATCAGAAAAAATTATAAAAAAGAATTTTAACAAAAAATAAAAAACGAAATTATGGAATAATATTTAGTTGCCAAATCTCAAATTTGATGAAAATGGATTGAAAAACGGCTAAGTTATGTTTTTTTTTTCTTTTCCTGATTGTTCCTATGGAAGCTATAGGATATAGTCGACTGATTTTCATGAAATTAAACCCAAAATTCTGAAATAATATAATATGGCTAAATATTAAGTTTGGTGAAAATATCTTGAAAACTGGCATAGTTATAATTTTTTTTTTTTAATTTTCTGATCGTTCCTATGGCAGCTATATGATATAGTCGTCCCATCCGGCCCGTTCCGACATATGTAGGAGTGAGAGTATATAGAAGACTAACTGCAAAGTTTCATTCAGATAGCTCTAAAACTGAGGGACTAGTTCGCGTATAATCGGACAGACGGACGGACAGAAGGACAGGCGGACAGACGGACATGGCTAGATCGACTTGGTTGTTGAACCTGATCAAGAATATATATGCTTTATTGGGTCGGAGATGTCTCCTGACTGAAATTATAATACCCTGCAAGGGTATAAAAAACTCTTTGTGAGTACCTCGGGACATTTATCCTTTAAGTAACGCATTTTAATTTTTTTGAATCGGGTGAGCCTATGGGCAACTAACCAACTTTTTTTTATGGCTTCTTGGGAGATTCGCTCTAACTTTTAAAACTGCTAATGTTTCTTAATAAATAAATACGAATAAAATTGTTGCAATATTGTGTTATTTTATGGTTTTTAAATTATCACACTAACATTATCCGTTTCGCCACAACAATTTGTTTAAAAACGGCTAGTTTTGCTGGAATTAACCGAATTAATATAACGGTCGTTAAATACAAAACTGTGAATGTAAAAGACGAAGGCACAGATATTGATCTTTCAGAATAAGTCGCGTTTAGTCTCCGTAAAAACAAAAGAAAAAACAAAAAAAAAAACGATTTGCAAAAAAAGTGTTATTTTTGGCGTGTAAAACATTAGGAAAGATATACGCATATAATATACGCATATATACTGATAATATCGGCAGCTGAAAATATCTGTTGCCATACAAACTGCTTTTGCGATATGCTACAGTAATGCAATTTTCATTCATTAGAGACTTCATTAGAACCTAGAAAGAGACATTACCCGTTGTACGGCATAATACAGTGCCCATTACCTAGCCAATTTCAGTACATTTTGCAGCTCAAGAACTTTGTTAGCTAAAACATATTATTGTTCTTAATTTTATTTTTTGTTTCTTTTTAGGACAAATAAATGCAATATAACAGTATAAATTGACTTGTATGCAATGGTAACTAAAGTCGGTTCTCATTTTACGTTTCAAAAATTATAACTCTTGAACCCAATTTCAACGGCACTTAACAGGTAATGGTTGTCACATTTTTATATGTATTGGCACATTGGTGCCACGTCCCCCCTTTTCATTGTGTATCACAGTGAAAAAACTTCTTACAATTGAAGGGTATAATTTTAATTAAAATCGAAATTCTGGACTACAAAGGAATTGGCAAACAGCAAAGTTCTGATTGGCAGTTAAATAATATAGTCGCCCGATCTGGGCCGCTCCGATTTATTTAAGGGGGGAGACACATGTAAACAATCAAAATATGGACATGTTTTGTAAATTTTTTTTAGGAAATAGGTAATCAATGCTTCTGAAACTATAGAAATATATTAAAACAATATCAAAGGTGATAAAAAAAAATGTTAAATAGCGACATTTTACAAATGCCGGACTTGTGGCAGCGCAATCACAGCTTCGAGATTTTCGAGGTGCCTCCATTATTGACATGATTCAGCCCGTAATCCTAGTCGGAAATTCAAAAACAAAATTTAATTGTATTAACAATAAGTATATCTTCTATTTGAACAAAAAAAAAATCCAAATGAAATGAAGCCAAACAAATTCTGATTATTCTTCTATTACTTTCCTGATTGTTCATATGGCATTTAAATGATATAGTCGCTCGATCTGGGCCGCTCCGATTTATTTAAGAGTGAGAATATAGACTGTCTGCAAAGTTTCGTTCAGATAGCTTTCAAACTGACGGACTTGTTTGCGACAGACGAACATTTCTAGATCGACTCGACTACTGATCCTGATCAAGAATATATACTTTAAAGCAGGGAAGGGAAGGTATCTAAAATCGGAACAGCAGCTCGGCCAGAATTTTTTTGTTGTTCTTTTTTTTTTGTGATGTGCGAGGTCTATCCCTTAGTTTTGTTGTTGCAAGCAGGGCCGCGGCGTCTAGCCCACTACCTGCCTCCGAATTTGTGTGGCATTGTTTTTGTAAATATGTGCGAATCACTGCCGCGAGCCGCGATCGTCTAGTCGGACTTGCTGGCGCCACCAAATACGAATAACGGAAGGCGCTGCGACAGCCCGAGGAGCAACGGGCTTGCCCATCTAGGCTTTAAAGAAATGAAGATTTCTCCTTTCCTGTGTTGCACCTTCTTTTTTCAAATATTAATCTATGTTACGTTAATGTATGGTATTGAACATTTTTTTTATTAGACGTTGCCTTTGTTTCTTGAATTCTCTTTGTGAGACTAACAAGAGGTGTATCAAATTTTATATTTTTAACTTATCTAACAGTCATATTGACTGATACAGAGTTAGACGGCCCTAAAAATCGATTGCTGGGTTGGGAGGTCGTTGCGTCGCAGGCGGGACCCGCTAGAAAATTTGGGTGCGAAGACAGTTTTTGTTTGTAGGACTCTTTTTGCTTATGGACTTCATCTTTCACTGCGAGGATGTCCAGATCCCGGTGGATGTTTTCGTTGCAAACATACCAAGGTGCCCCAGTGATAGTTCTCAAGATTTTTAATTGTGGGCGCTGTATGATGTCTATGTTGCTGCTGCTTGCGTTCCCCCACAGCTGGGAGCCATTCGTCCAGATTGGCTTTAGGACTGAATTGTAGAGTAGTAACTTGTTGTCCAGGCACAGTGGCGATCGTGAGTTTATGATCCAGTGGAGGCTGCTGGCTTTTAGTTTTAAGTGCATCTTGCATCCAATGTGCTTACGCCAGGTTAGTCGTCTGTCAAGGTGGACGCCAAGGTGCGTTACGTCGTTAGCTTGAGGGCACTGCATACCGTTTAGTGTAAGCGGAGGGCATGCTTGTCTATTAAGAGTAATCGTTACATGTTTACACTTTTGTTAGTTTATTTTAATGCGCCAGTCGGACATCCACCTTTTCACTACTATTAGATGTTTAGCCAGTTGGTTTGTGGCTTGCGTTGGGCATTTGGAGCGACTAAGGATAGCGGTATCGACGTTGTTAGTTGTGCGTTCGTAGGAAAATCCGCAGTATACAAAACATATAGACACGGACCGAGTGCGCTTCCCTGTGGAACTCCAGTTTCGATGATGTATTCGCCCGAAGTAGCTGCGTTGCATCTCACTGAGAATACCCTATTGTAGAGGTATGATTCTAGTAGCTTGTGGGTGTATGTTGGCAAATACGTTTTAATTTTGTGCATGAATCCATTAAGCCAAACTCGGTCGAAAGCTTGAGATACGTCAGGAAAAATAGCGCTACAGTATTCTTGCGGTTCGAAGGTTGGGCGTATTTCGGAGATTAATCTGTTCACTTGCTCGATGGTTCCGTGGTTTTTTTGGAAGCCAAATTGGTGTGCCGGGATAATATTGCAAGCTTCCAGATGTGGTATTTTGCGAGTTAACAAGCATTTTTCAAATTATTGAAAATGAATGGGAAATCATTCCGCTGTAGACGGGAATGATAGTTTAGCCGTTTGAGTTGTCTGGCTAGCAGGTCTGCCTTCATATTTAATTTTTCTAGAAACAATTTGTTCATATCATTAATCAATTAAAAATGTTTCCAATAAACGACCACTTGGTCATCATTTTAGAAGTATGTAGCTGTAATGAAGTTTCTAGCACATCTTGCCACCGAGTTATATTACTGTAAAGTAGGGCAAAAACAGTGTTTTTGGCTACTTTAAGCGCGTTTTTTGTGATGTGATAGACAAATTCTGCTTGCAGATTTGGATTCAGCGTGCAAAAACCCTGTAAGAAAAGGTTTGCCTCATTTAAGATACAGAAAAAATAATTGAATTTTGTTGCACTGTGTTATTTGCGTTGCGGATGTACCGGGGGCTCCGGCTATTGTTCGTAGGGTCTTTGATTGTTCTCTTTGAATAATTTCTATGTTGCTGCTGCTTGCGTTTCCCCAGAGTTCGGAACCGTAGGTCCAGATCGGCTTTAAGCACGAGTTATACAGTAGGACTTTATATTAGAGCGCTAGTTCATGAGCCAGTGAAGGTTGCTGCCCTTTAGTTTTAAAGGGGTGTTCTCTGCTTCTATATTTTTTCTCCAGGTAAGCCACCTGTCTAAATGTATCCCAAGATAGGTGACATAGTCTGCTTGTGAAAGCTGCTGGTTGTTTAGCGCCAGTGGTGGGCATTTCGACAAGCTTAGTGTAAATGTAATGTGCTTACAATTTTGCTCGTTAACTTTGATCCGCTAGTCTGCTAGTTACTTTTCTACAGCTACTAGGTGTTCCTTTAGATGCTGTTGCTGTTTTGGGCAATTCGAGCGGCTGATAATGGCGGTGTCGTCACCGAAGGTTGAGTTTAGGCACACTTCTTTGGGGAGGGTTTAAATGTTGATGTAAGGGATGGTCGAAGTGGAGTGACTTTTTGGGTTATTTTTCGGTAAGAGGGTTTTGATTTTATACAAATGGCTTTGATAGACATGGGAGCAGACTGATAGGCCGGTACGAGGAAGGCTGGGATTTGACTTTACCTGGCTTCGGGATCATTGTAATAACTGAGTTTTTCCATTTGTCAGGATAGTTAAATATAAATGCGATACATCGACTGCGCATACAATTAATTTAATTATCATTCTGATAAAATCGTAAGTTTTTTTGAGTTTATTTGTTCTGTCTAATATATGTTAGCATATTTCATATACTTCTGGAATATAAATACGTCTGGTAACCTTGAAAAATCGACAATACAAATCTATTAAAGCTCGGCCAGACTTGCACGTGTGGAGCATAGTATCCAGACAGTGAAAAACCGTCTTTAAAGCATAGTATCCAGACAGTAAAAACCGTCCTTAAGCAGTTGTGACGGTCTGCCGCCCAGTTTCCCAGATAGCTCAGTGACGGCCAGAGTCCGCCTAGTAGTCCGAGTGGTAGCTGTAAGAGAGATTCCCCCGATTCCCAGTAAGAACAGTGGAGAGAATTCGGTGACTTAAGTAGGTTTCGCTGTTTATTCACGGCTTCGTGGTACAGAGTTGACTATCGGGATCTCGGGTGCGCTGCAGCCTGGTCTCGGTCGTCTGGGCTTCTCGCGTCTGGGTCGTCTTCGTCTCGGTGATCGCGGCTCGCCCTGGATTCGGAAGTCTTCAAAAAGAGGACTCGTAAGTCTTCGGTTTTGCGGACTCGTAAGTTTTCAGAGAGAGACGGCGGACTCGTAAGTCTTCGAGTTTTAGTGTGCCCGCCGCGATCAGCTGCTTCCTCTTCTTTTCCAGTGCGACCCTGGCCGTTAGTGTGGGCCTTCTCGGCGCGCGCGGGAATTAATTCAAATTCAAATCCAAATTCTTTTGTGCGCGGCACGCGTCACACTCCCCCCCCCCCGTTTCAATCGTGGCGCATGATCGCCACGTGGTTTCCTCTATTGGAAACTACTCACCACATGACGCCTCCATCCTCCTGCAGCCAGCGCTTCTGCTGCCCGTAGCGTTTCCTGGCCAGCCTCTCCTTGATCGCTGCCACTCCTGCCTCGGAAATGACCGCCCAGTCCAGCCCCGTTCATTTTCCTCCACTGGGTGCAGTTCGATGACGTCCTGATCCGGCGTCGGTGGCCGTGGTACCCAGGGTGGTGGGCCTTTCTCCTCCTGTGCTTCAGACGCCCGGCTGGGCCTCCTCGGGCCTGACACCAGGGACCTGACCGCCCTCGGTTGAGCGGGTGCCGTCGCCCCCGAGGTGGTCGTCCCCTGCCCTCCGATCCCCACCTGCCGTGGGACATGCGCCACTTGCCGCCTGCCCGCGCCTCTATGGCTCACAGCTAATCCGGTCTTCGCGGTCTCAGCCGGTGCTACGCCTATCCTCCTGCCCCTCTTCGCCGGCTCCGTTCGCTCCCTCCCTGCTACCGAGATCGCTGCTGCCTCCACCAGCTGCCTGACCTTCGCCGTACTCTCTTCGATTCTCCCCATTTCTTCAGGCTCTTTAGTGGATATCGATGTCTCGTGATCGGGTTCGTGCGATACTTCCACGTACGGTTTCGTGACGCCAATCTGTGCTACTTCCATTGCCTCGTTGTCGCTGCTCCCTGCCTCCTTTACCTCCAGCTTTCGATTCCCGCAACGTATAGTGCTCCGTGCCTTTGCCAGGAAATCCATTCCCAACAAAATGCTCCCTGCCACTTCTGACATGACCATGAATGATGTTTCTATCCGTGCTCCTCCGAATCTGATCTCGGCGTGAAACTCTCCTAGCGCCTGCTGCCTCATCCCGTTGGCCAGCGTTACTTCCGCCCGACCTCCGCTCCATCTCCCATGTTCTCGAAGATCCTGGTATGAGTTCTTGCTGATCGCGCTCCGTGATGCTCGCGTATCTATGACTCCCTTCTTTCCCCGAATGCGATCCTTGCCACGATTTGGAACCCGTCGTATGTCAAGTCGTCCCTCGGGTCTGGCCTTTGATGCGTGGCCTGAGCTGCCAGTTTTAGTTGCTCAGGCCTTTGTGGGTCGCCACAATTGCGTGCTGCATGCCGTGCCACCGCATCTAAAGCACACCTCTTGCTCTATATGTTGCTGCGTTGGTCGTATTGCGCCCTCCGTTGCTTCGATTTCCTCTACTTCCTCGGCTAATTTCAGGAACTCCGTTAATGGGCTAAACCCGTTCCTCCGAGTGTATAACTTTATTTTGCTCCAGCAATTTTTATACACCCTGTCTAATTTTCTGCCTTCGGATAGCTTTGTGAATCGCATCAGCTTCCGTAATTCGGTTGCGTATTCTCTTACTGACTCGTTTTCCCGTTGTCTCATCTGGGCAATCTGTTGTTCCAGCTGTTCCTTGTACCTCGGTGGCAGGAAGTACTCCAGTAACTCCTCCTTTAGCTGATTCCAGGTCCTGATCTCCGTTGGCGTGGTGTTCCACCAATCCGCTGCGAGTCCTTCCAGGATGAATGGCATGGTTTGGATTAACTGGTCCATTACCATTCCGTACCCTCTGGCCCACTGTTCTATCTTCTCCAAGAACTCCAGTGGGTTTGATGTTGCCCCCCCATCCTCGCACCCGGTCGATAATCTCTGTTTCCACCTTCCTCCCCGGTTTTTCCTTCCTTGGGCTGTCCATCTCGCCCGCCACCACGATCCTCGGTGTTCTTGCGGGGCTTTTTTCCCTCCTGAACCTCTCCGCCAAGGCTGCCAGTCTCTGCCTTACGCTTTCTGTCTGATTCGTCTTCTTACAGAACGCCGACAGTTCCTTCCTTAAGTCTTCCACTTTCCCTGCTTGGTCTAACCCGAATTCCTCCGCGTACTCGGCCAGCTCGGTTTTTGATGCCATGTACACCCAGCTGGACATGTTCTCCTGGTCTCGGGTTTCTCTTACTACCACTCTTCCAGCTCGGGTGCCAATGTGACGGTCTGCCGCCCAGTTTCCCAGATAGCTCAGGGACGGCCAGAGTCCGCCTAGTAGTCCGAGTGGTAGCTGTAAGAGAGATTCCCCGATTCCCAGTAAGAACAGTGGAGAGAAGTCGGTGACTTAAGTAGGTTTCGCTGTTCATTCAAGGCTTCGTGGTACAGAGTTGACTATCGGGATCTCGGGTGCGCTGCAGCCTGGTCTCGGTCGTCTGGGCTTCTCGCGTCTGGGTCGTCTTCGTCTCGGTGATCGCGGCTCGCCCTGGACTCGGAAGTTTTCAGAGGGAGAAGGACTCGTAAGTCTTCGGTTTTGCAGACTCGTAAGTCTTCAGAGAGAGAGGGCGGACTCGTAAGCCTTCAGTATGCGGACTCGTAAGTCTTCAGAAAGAGAGAGGGCGGGCGGACTCGTAAGTCTTCAGAGAGAGAGAGAATTCGGCATGCCTAATTCTATGTCGCGACTAGCAAGTCCTTCGACAATTTATTTGGCAACCCAAATCCTCAGATTCTGGTCGCCTACAAAAGTGACTTTGGCTGCTGACTACTAGGAGTGTGCTACTAGAGGCTTACCGCTCCCGATCGCTGTTGGCTGCTAAGTGATTTTCGGCTCGCCTTATATAGGGTGTAGCAAGTTTTAGTGTGCCCGCCGCGATCAGCTGCTTCCTCTTCTTTTCCAGTGCGACCCTGGCCGTTAGTGTGGCCCTTTCTCGGCGCGCGCGCGCATTTAATTCAAATTCAAATCCAAATTCTTTTGTGCGCGGCACGCGTCACACAGTGAAAGAGAGCGAGAGGCAAATAGTTGAGAACGGTTGTTCGTGAGCGGCAGTTTTAATAGTCGGTATCCAGACATGAAAACAATATACAATCGTGGACAAAAGTATTTTGTCAAAGCTCATAGCAATATTTCAGCGACTATTCCTTTTCACTCGTAAATGTTGCAGGATCCAATTTAGTTTTCATTTAGAGATACTATATCTGGTTTTAATCTGGCAAAGTTTGACCCTGATATGTTAACAACTTTCTTTTCTATAACACATTTTGTGTGAAAATGAGAATTTTTAGGTGGACAAAGGTATTTTGAAAAACAATAATTTGTTTGAAAATTAATATGAATAGACAAAACTTTTAAGAATAAAAAATAATGTACAACATGTAAACCCTCCTCTTTCATATGTGATCATTTGCGAACATGGAGGAACACATTTAACGAAGTTCTGTAGCATTTTATTTGAAATATCCTTCTGAAATGCTTCGACTTCACCAATTGAATCCTAACGCTTTCTTGTTATCTTTGGACTCCCCTTGGGTTTTAAGTAAGCCCACACATTCTCTAGGATATTAAGATCGGCACTTGCGGAGGCTAATCTAATACTTAAAGGGGCAAATTCTATCAAGTACTGTGAAATTATTCGTACTTTATGAAGTAAAACATTATCCAGCGGCAGGATAAAGTGTTGCTCAATGAGTATATCGGCGGCAAACGATCCGCTTTTAATCAGGATACGTAAATAATGTCCATAAATTATTATGCCATGGATGGGTACCAACAAAGGGGTCCTATTAACGTAGACACATCTCAAAAACTTTACACGGCTGTCAAAACGTGGTGTGTTTTGTTGCATATTGTAGTTAGTTTTATCGACTTTTTCGTTTTTCTATCGACATTTTAAAATTATTGTAAACAAGCATGTATGCCCGCATCATTTGCCGGCCAAAAATGCCGAACAGCTGCGGTCACACTTGAACAGATTAAACATTTTTTCCGCTGCGAAACGTTTTACTATCTGGATACCATCCTTGAATGTAAAACTGACTGATTGTATGTGCTCGTGCAGTAAAATTAAATAACAAAAAATTTAAACATAATCAAGCAGTGTTTCTATTAAATAATATAATTTACAGGCTCAGTTTACAACAGGTTACGGGCCCAGACATATATTTCATATAAATCAAATTTGGCTGACAAAGCTAAAAATGCGCCAAAAATGGTTCGTGCACTTCTTGCAGGGACCAAAAGAACTAGATCAAGATTGGAATAAAGCAGAAAGATATGCAAAGAGCACTTTAATTGCGTATCTTGGTGACGCGTTTCTCAATTTCGCCATAGGTGATTTGAAAGACGGCGGGTCAAATTTTTAAGAATTTAGATGCGATATTTAAGCGCAAAAGCCCTGCGTCTCAGTTGTCCGTCCGCAAGCGTCTTTAGGGAGTGAAACAGCAGTAGTGAGCCACTTCAATGTGTTCGATGAGTTAATGAGTTAGTTAGTTGCTGCTGGAGCAAAACTCAATGAGATGGAATGGGTGTCTCAACAGCTATCGAAACACTGTCTGAAGAAAGTTTAATTGTTTAATTTTAGCGTTTGTCAAGAACAGGTTATTAGATCATGAGAATGAGAATTAAAAATGAAACCATTGATACTAGTAAGAAAATTATGAAAGCAACAGTGTATAATATTAATAAACATAATAATAATAACAAAAATTAGAAAATTTAAATCTTATATAAAATGCTATCATTGCAAAAAGGATGGACACATAAAAAAGGATTGCTCTGTGTATAATAGAATAATAAATGAACAAAATAAAGAAAATAATAAAAAAGCACAAACTGCAACAACCCAGACAGGTTTCGTATTTATGGTGAACAGTGTACAAAAAACAAATACGATTAAAAACTGGAGCTTCATCCTGGATTCTGGAGCTACTGACCACTTAATCAATAATGTGGCAATGTTTGCTGATTTTGTTGAATAGGAATCTCCAATCAGAATTGGTGATCATATATATGCAATCAAGCGGGGAATCGTCCAATTATACAATGGTTATCAAATAACGCTTAAAGATGTCCTATTCTGTAAAGAGGTTGCTGACAATTTAATATCTGTTAAACGCCTTCAAGAGACAGGTATGACTGTTGAGTTCAACAAAACTGGAGTAAAAATCACAAAGGGTGACGTGATTGTGGCTGAAAGTACAGGTATGTACAGTATACCAGTTTTAAAATTTACAGCATACACATTAAATGCACAAAATAAAAATATGTATCGTTTATAGTTAGCTATAGGTTAGGGCATGTTAGTAAAGGGAAACTGTTAGAAATAAAAAGAAATAATTTATTTGTTACTAATAATCTTCTGGATAAAGTATACCCTGTCGATGATATTTGTGAAGCTTCTATAAATGGAAAGCAAGCAAGCTGGCTTTTAAAAATGCAAAATAAAAGATTTTATTAAAAGACCACTATTTGTAGTTCACTCAGACGTGTTAGGCCCAATAACACCGACTACAATTGATGATAAAAATTATTATGTAATTTTTGTCGATCAGTATACACACTATTGTGTAACATATTTAATAAAAAATAATAAAGATGTATTTAATATGTTTAAAGACTTTGTAGCTAAGAGTGAGGCCCATTTCAATCTTAAAATTGTCAATCGCTATATAGACAACGGTAGAGAGTATTTATTAAATGATATGCGTGAATTCTGTGTTCAAAAGGGTATCAGGTTTCATTTAACTGTACCGCACCTCATACATCTCAATTGAATGGTGTATCTGAAAGAACGATTCGAACCATTACTGAAAAGGCTCGTGCTTGTGAATGGTGCTAAACTTGAAAAAAGTTTCTGGGGTGAAGCTGTGTTGACAGCAACATTCTTAATAAATAGAACTCCGACTAGAGCACTTAGTAATAGTACAAAAACAACGTATGAAATGTGGCACGAAAGAAAGCCAAACTTGAAATTTATAAGAGTTTTTGGTTCGACTGTGTTTGTCCACAACAAAACTAGAAAGATCAAATTTGATGAAAAGCCAATGAAAAGTGTTCTTGTTGGTTTTGCTAATAATGGCTATAAATAATGAAATGACTCTGAAGCTAAATTCTTTTTTGCTAGAGATGTAGTTATAGATGAGCGAAACATGACAAATTTTAGAGCTGAAAATTGTAATATAGATCTCCTGAATGATAGTAAGAAAAATAATTAAATATATTTTCCGAATGAGAGTAGGAAGACTAATGAAATGCTTATTGAGAAAGATCCAAATGCTGAAAATATATTTATTGGTTATGCAGGGGTGGAAATCAAAAGGACAGGAAAAGTACAACTGGTTATATGTTTAATTTGTTTAATTCTAACTTAATTTGTTGGAATACAAAATGGCAAAATTCAGTAGCTGCGTCGTCGAGTGAAGCAGAATACATGGCCTTATTTAAAGTAGTCAGAGAAGCATTATTATTGAAAAAATAAAAAGTATACATATTAAATTTGAAAAACCAAAAGTATTTATAAAAATATTCAAGGCTGCATCAGTATAGCTAATAACCCATCAGGTCGAAACATATTGATATAAAATATCATTTTATAACTGAACGAATATAAACTAATGATATTTGTATTGAATATATTCCTACAGAGAATCAACTTGCGGATAAGTTGCCAGCAACTAAATTTCTACAACTGCGTGGGAAACTTTGTATCCTTAAAGATTGAATCGAATTTTTATTACTTGTTGAAAATATTATTATTTATTTACATTCATTCATATATATAAATACTTATATAAGAAAACTATATACAAAAATGGGGACAATTCAAATGAATGAATTTTATTTAATTTAAACATCTAAATACTTAAAATTATTGAGATAAATTCTATCTACATATACATATACGCATAATTTCTAATTAATTTACTACATATATATATATACAGCTACAAGAAAACTTAGACTGAAAATGAAAATAAAGATACTCAAAATATAAAACAATTAGATATTTATTTGATTAATAATAATATTAATTTTGAACTTATGAATTATCAACAAAAACAAAACTGTAAATGTTATTTAAGATCTCACAATGATTTGATTGGGTTTTTTGGGTTTTCCCTAAACCATGAAGCGAATGCTGAATCATTATATTGTAAACTTCACCAGATATGCACACAAGCAAAGTTGTATAAACGAAATGTGATTTAAGTTGAATATTTGTAATGGAATTTTTGAGGGGACGTGTTGAATATATGTTAGCATATTTTATATACTTCTGGTATATAAATATGAACGTCTGGTAACCTTCAAAAATCGACAATACAAATTTATTAAAGATCGGTCACACTTGCACGTGTTTCCGATGCTCTGAACTCTCTTAACTCGGCCCTCTGCCTGTATCGCTCCCTTAAATGCTATCCCATGCATTCGTCCGGTTGGCTTTAGCCCTCTGGCTGACACCTCATTTAAGGTCCGAGCCACATCGCTGCTTAAGGCGGCCACTGGATTGCTAGTTCATGAGCCGCTCCCTGTATCTCTCAATTCAGAGGTGATGGCTCCGGCGGTGCTGCAAGCTTTGGAACCTGCGCCGCATTCGTCATCCACGTATTGCGATGGCCCCAGCCGAAAAATTTTTGTTAAAAAAATTTCTGGCATACGAACAAAATCAGTACCTTGCGTCATCGCAGGATTTCTTTGATAATGAGTTTTTCGACAAAAATCTTGACCAAGATTTTTCGCAAGGACCGAGATGCGGTAAAAACTCAATGGTCAAGGAGGAGGCGTTCTTATTGCGGTCAAGCGCAGTCTTAAACGCGAATTAGTCCGGCTTTGGAATGAGGATTATATTTTGGACCAATTTTGTGTTTCCCTGATTGGAGCTGATGATTATCTTCCGCTTCGTATATACCGCCTAGCAGCATGCATACCCAACAACTCATGTGGATAATATTGCCTGTATCGGCAACGACTTGGCCGATTCCCAGTCCATCTGTGTATTCAGCGATTTTACCCCTTCCTCGCTGGTTTTGGCACAAGATGTGGACTATCTAGCAATGGTCCCCAGCAACCTGCACCAGCACCACGGAATTTTAGTCATCGATGATCTTTTTAGTCTGGGACTAGTTCAGATTAACCACGTTTAATAGATTAAATAATATTTTAGATTTCGTTTTTGTAAACCAGGACTTAAGCTTGAAATTAACTCCTAGCCATAATCCTCTTTCTGAGTGTGATGTTTATCACCCGCCTTTGCTAATCTCGTTATTTACTTCTATATTTGCCCCATATAAGGCACCTTTGTATTCCATATACATTAATTTTTGCAATCTAAGTCGCTAATATTAACTGGGTGGAGGTCCTATTGCATGGTAATTTAGAGGTTTGTTATAAAAATTTTCTGTCATCACTTTCTCTTATCATCAATAGGTACGCAAAGAAAAGGGTTCATGTTTCTTATAAGCTACCCTCGTACACAGTAGGGCTAAAAAAGTTCAAGAATCTTAGAAACAAATTCTATAAACGCTTCTTGGATCTTGGTAACTGGGACTGTGGACTGGGATAGCTAAAGGCAGCATACGCGTGAGTTTGAATTTCTTAACAAGTTCCTTTACAACCAGTATATAGCGGATATAGAACGAAAACTCTACAGTAACACGAAATCTTTCTGGCATTTTGTTAACTCTAAAAGAACTACTTTCTCTATCCCCTCTCCTATGACGTTCAATGCTTCAATGGCATCGACGGATCTTGAGGTGGCTAATCTCTTTGAAAAATACTTCGAGACAAACTACGAGCCAATCTCTCCTGGTTATGATGATGCTTTGCTTAATTCCATAGCCTCAAGCACTAATATTGGGTGCTAGCAGGTCTCTGAATCGGAATGTCACCTTGCGGCGGAATGCTTTAACGACTCGAAAAAGTTTTATAGTGATGGTCTCTCACCTTTTCTTTGGAAACATTGTATAGGGACTCTATCTGAGCCACTAAAAAAAATAATATTTAACTAGTCCCTCTCCGAAGGGGTGTTTATTCAGAGATGGAAGCTGGCGCTAGTTACTCCTATATTTAAGTCAAGAGCCAACAATATGATTTCTAACTATAGGCCTATCTCAAAGCTTGTATTAAATGTATTAAAGATGTTCAAGCGAGTAGTGGCGAAGCAGTTGCATTTTCTTATGGGTAGCAACATTAGCCTTAACCAGCGTGTCTTTATGCCTAGGAGGTTGACTTCCACAAACTTGGCAGTTCTTTACCACTATTGTACTAATGCCTTTGCGAACCATTGTTAGGTAGATGTGGTGTATACCGATTTTACTAAAGCATTTGATAAAGATAGCCATGTTATACTGTTGACCAAATTAGAGAAAAAGGGCTTTATATAGAGTGGGTTGTAAAGACCAGGTTTCGAATCCCTATATAGTGACTTCTGGGCTTCCTCAAGGGAGTGCTTTGGGCCCTTTTTTTTATTATATTTATCAACGATATCGGATGTTGCTTTAAGAATGCGGAATATCTACTCTTTGCTGATGATCTAAAAATATTTAAATCAGTGAGATCGGTTGTGGACAGTGCTTCAGAATGACTTTTATAGGGTCGGTGGTTGGTGTTTACTTAACAATTTTATGATCCACTACTGTAACTGAGGATCTTGATTTGGGTTTTCTATTTGACGCGAAGTTCGTGTGTGCTGAGCACATTAGCTATTTAATTCCCAAGGCATGTGCCATGTATGGGTTTATCAGGCGCAATGCTGCCCAATTCACCGACTCTTATGCAAAATTATGTTTATTTTTTGCTTTTGTTAGGTATAAGGTGGAGTATGCCTCCTTTATTTGAATCCCGGTAGGATCTACGCAATAAGATTGTATTGAGCGAATTCCGATTTTCATGAAATTTAAACCGAAATTCTAAAATAATAATATTAAATGGCCAAATATTAAGTGGAGAAAATATCTTAAAACTGACAGTTATAATTTTTTTTCGAAAAATTTTCCGATCGTTCCTATATGACCGTTCCGACATATGTAGGAGTGAGACTATATAGAAGACTAACTGCAAAGTTTCAGTCAGATAGCTTTAAAACTAAGGGACTATTTTGCGTATAATCATACAGACGGACGGACAGACGGGCGGACAGACAGACGGACAAAAGGACAGACGGACATGGCTAGATCGACTGTTGATCCTGATCAAGAATATATATACTTTATAGGGTCGGAGATGTCTCCTTCACTGCGTTGGAAACTTCTGACTGAAATTATAATACCCTGCAAGGGTATAAAAATTATTGAGTATATATTTTGCCGGCTTAAATAGTAATTAAGTTTGATTTTAGGTAGTCAGTTTAAGTAGTCAGTTAAAAAATTCTGTTGGCGAATAAATAAATAAATAAAATAAATACATTTTCGAGATCTAAAGCTACCTTTTTCAAGTAGGAGAGACTCGATCTGGGTACTTAATCGCCCAGCCTTTAGAATGTTTGTGGGCAAGGGTTCTGGCGTAGAATGTTTGGCGGCAGAGTACATTACGTCCGTAAGGTGCTTAATCGACTGTCGACTGTGTTTAAACAGTGTTAGATTCAGAGGAAATATCTGTTATGTATAAGCAAATTCTGTTACATCAAACCGTAAATCTCAAACTCTTTACATTCTATGTTAGATACTCTGATTCCTTTCCCGTTGGCAACTCTGGGCCACTCTCAGCTCTCCCAAATAAAATCACTGGAGACCTAGCATTCAACCTGATCGTGTCACTTCATATCGCCATACACAACAATATCAGTATCAAGTACAATGTGTGCCCTTATATTTTTTTTGTACTTCAGCCAGTTAATTTTGCGAATGGTCTGATGTGAACTCTTTTAAATATTTTCGTTTATCAGCTTGTGCGAAACTCTTCTGATTACGGCGAAATCGATAATGTCAGGTTGTTTATTGCGTTGTTTTATGAGTATACCGGTACCTCTGTGTGAATTACTGTCCGGGTGGTTGGTCACGTGGAGTATATAGCCAATTAAATGGAGGTGGTTTTTATACCCTTGCAGGGTATTATAATTTCAGTCAAAAGTTTGCAACGCAGTGAAGGAAACCTCTCCGACCCTATAAAGTATATATATTCTTGATCAGCATTAACAGCCGAGTCGATCTAGCCATGTCCGTCTGTCCGTCTGTCCGTTTCTACGCAAACTAGTCCCTCAGTTTTAAAGCTATCTGAATGAAACTTTGTAGTTAGTCTTCTATATACTCTCACTCGTACATATGTCGGAACGAGCCGGATCGGACGACTATATCATATAGCTGCCATAGGAACAATCGGAAAATTTTTAGAAAAAAAATTCTAACTTTGTCAGTTTTTACGATATTTTCATCAAAGTTGAGATTTAGCCGTTTTATATTATTCCTGAATTTCGGTTTTAATTTCATGAAAATCGGCCAACTATATCCTATAGCTTCCATAGGAACAATCAGGAAAATAAAAGAAAAAACCATAACTTTGTCAGTTTTCAAGATATTTTAACCAAACTTGATATTTAGCCATCTTATATTATTTCAGAATTTTGGTTTTAATTTCGTGAGAATCGGTCGACTATATCCTATAGCTTCCATAGGAACAATCAGGAAAATAAAAAAAACCCATAACTTAGCCGATTTTCAAACCATTTTCATCAAACTTGAGATTTGGCAACTAATAATTATTCCAGATTTTCGGTTTTAATTTTTTGTTAAAGTTCTGCAAGGGTATATAAACTTCGGTGAGCCGAAGTTAGCTTCCTTTCTTGTTTTTAGTAAGATGGATTTCACTGAGTACCATGATATCGATATTATGGTTGTTTAGGAACGCCGTTTGCGTTTAAGAATACTTAAGGAGTCCACTTATACAAACTTTTGTTTAATCAGCAGTTCCATTAGAAGGTTTTGGTTTCGCATAAGTTGATATGGTGAAAATATTTCGGTGGGCAGAGTGTTGAGCGGTGAATGGATTACTGCGTCTCTGATTTAGGTGGCTCTTGAGTTCTTTATAGACGGGACAGCCCCGGTAGTTGGCAGTATGATTTCCGCCACAGTTACAGCATTTCCTCAGAGTAGGATCTTCTTTATTTTATTCGGTTCTTCTACGCATATACCGTAGAGAATATGGCAGATTGTATATAGGATGCACTGCATTTTTCTTTAGAGGTTTCGTCTCTGGAGCCAGTTCACTCTTAAACAGTTGTTGAATTTTATTCCGGTTTACTATGTTCACTATGTGCTTAACGATATCTTGTTACAGAACGAAAGTTGTCTTCATTGTTAACTTCTAGTTTTGCTTCTAATATGTTTCCTCTTTCTTTTTCTTTTCTCATTCCCAATTACTTTTTAAGATTATTGATCAGATCGGCAAAGTTGTGCTTTCTAATATATATTGGCGGTGGCTTTACAGTATGGCAAATCTGTTTTCGGATGTTCCTGTATTGGTTTAAGTTTTCGGTACTTTTGACAAAATTGAGTTTACGATTTTTTGTGGGCTAATTTATTTGTACATACCGATCAATCCGGGTCTCTACGAGCGTATTATTCCTAAGAAGGTCAGTAGAGCCAAGTTTTACTTGTGGTATTGAGATAGGCCACTGGGTAGCCGCAGATGTTAATGTTGTTGTTGTCGTTGACGATGGTGAGCGCACAAGCCAAAGTAGTCGGTGCATTGATAAGAGGGAGAGGGGACGGGCACTGAGTAACAGCAGCGTTTGTCTTTCGGTAGCGGTCAGTGACGTTGATTTTGTTGTTGCCTACGATGAGTTAATTAAAATGAAAGTATTATTCCGTGCAAAAGACAGCAGTCGTTTTTATTATGTGAATATTAAAAAAAAACCCCAATCATTTATAATTTAAGCATTTTAGTTTTGTCATATTTTTTTTAATTAGGATTTAGATTTTCAATTTACTTTATTTGACATTAGTGACTCATTTATTTTTTACTTCACATAAAATAATTGATAATAAATATATGCCATCAATAATAATGTGACTCTATTTCCTGCATAATATGTACGTATTTAAAACTCAACATATCACAATTCATACTTTTACAAAAATTAATATAAATTAATAAAACCGTTTCATTAACATAAACGTATATATATATATATGGTGGATAAAAAATTGAGATTGTAAACGATCAATAACATTTATATATCATAATTTTAAAACGTCAAATGAAACCCTACCTGGTGGATTACTTAAACAATCTCATAGATACATTTAGAATAATTTTTAATGACGGCTATAAAAAACTTTTTTTATTCAGCCTTGTAGCAACATAAACAACATTTGTAAGAATTGTATGAATCCTAATAAAAATACTTAGTAGAGCTTAAATAAAAACGTTTGTTTGGTTAAAACACGTAACGGCAATCAGAGTGAAGTGCGTTCGCAAGTTCCAGAAACTCGACTGACTCCTGGGCTCGCAAAGCCTACAGCTGTCGACTAAGGCTTTGCTGCTCAAAGCAATCCTTACGCCTACCTGGACGTACGCGATCCAAGTATGGGGCACTGCATCTAAGCATCAACTAAACAGACTGCGGGTAGTGCAGGCACGTGGTGTTCATCCGGTGGTGGGCATCCGGACTTCCTTGGTACGGGACAAATCAGGCCATCCTAAATGACCTACGCCCAATTCCTGTGGGCGATCTCTTGAACCAACATAGCAGACGGTACTCGGATTGGCTAACAGTTCACTCAAATCCACAAGCAATCTTGCCGACCCGCAATCTCTTAGAAGATTGAAGAGATTTCACCCCAGCGATCTGTCTTCCAGGATTATTGAGTAATAGTTAAAAATAACAAGAAAGGAAGCTAACTTCACCGAAGTTTATATACCCTTGCAGAACTTTAAAAAAAAAATTAAAACCGAAAATCTGGAATAATAACTAGTTGCCAAATCTCCAGTTTGATGAAAATGGTTTGAAAATCGGCTAAGTTATGGTTTTTTTATACCCTGTACCAAAGGTACACAGGTATTATAGTTTTGTGCGAGTGCGATATTCTGTAACAGGCAGAAGGAGGCGTGGCAGACCCCCAAAACTTACCTAAATATTGATCAGGACCACTAAAGGAGTCGATATAGCCATGTCCGTCTGTCCGTCCGTCCGTCTGTCTGTCTGTCTGTCTGTCTGTCTGTCCGTCTGTATGAACGCCTAGATCTCAGAGACTATAAGAGCTAGAGACACCAAACTTGGGATTTAGACTTCTTATATCTGCACGCAAATCAAGTTTGTTTTAAATTTTTGCTGCTCCCCTTTTTGGTGGAACTATTTGAAAAAAACCATATATCTCCCAAATTTATAAAGCTATGTAAACCATATTCAAAACCTTGATGTATTTTATCAAAATACACAGATTGCCCAAATTTCATTGCGATCGTGCCATAAATAGCGGAGATATAGCCTTTTTGCTTTATACATATTATGTATACCAGAAGCAGCGCAGGCAGAGGGCTCCAAATATCCAAATTAAAATGTTCATTTCACATTTTTATAAAATTAAGATTACTGATTTCCAATTGGTTGATGGTGCAGCTGACTAAAATGAAGTCTACGCGAAGTGTAGAAGTGAAGTACTCGCGGGTTCGATTCCTGCCGGCAACAAGTCAAAAATTTTTTTTTTTTTGGTAATTTTTAACTGTAATTCAAAATGTTATAGAATTTTATACTAAGAAATAAAAAAAAATCCAATTAAAAACCTAGATTTTATTAAAAAAAAAAAAAACTACTATGATTTGATGCAGAATCGAACCCACGCCAATTGCATACAAAAATTCACGCGCGGTTTTATCCACTGAGCTACCGACTGTACTTGTGATTCAGCGGACATTTGCATTCTATGTCAATTTGTCTCCGTTTCTTAGTTTTGGGCTTCTTATTCTCGGGAACCAAATCGAGCGGCGACTTGTAATGGTACAGGGTATTCTCCTGTCGGGACACCCGACTGTATGCCCATCTTGTTTATTTTCCTGATTGTTCCTATGGAAGCTATAGGAAAAATTTAAACCGAAATTCCGAAATAATATAAGATGGCCAAATATAAAGTTTGGTAAAAATATCTTGAAAATTGACAAAGTTATGGTTTTTTCTTTTATTTTTTGATTGTTCCTATGGAAGCTATGGGATATAGTCAGCCGATTTCCATGAAATTAAAACCGAAATTTAGGAATAGTAAAAAACGGCTAAATACCAACTTTGATGAAAATATGTTGAAAACTGACAAAGTTAAAATTTTTTTACGAGCAATTTTTCGATTGTTCCTATGGCAGCTATATGATATAGTCGTCCGATCCGGTTCGTTCCGACATATATACTAGTTAGAGTATATAGAAGACTAACTACAAAGTTTTATTCAGATAGCTTTGAACCTGAGGGACTAGTTTGCGTAGAAACGGACAGACGGACAAACGGATAGACAGACATACGGACAGACGGACATGGCTAGATCGACTCGGCTGTTGATCCTGATCAAGAATATATATACTTTATAGGTTCGGAGATGTCTCCTTCACTGCGTTGCAATCTTCTGACTTATAATACCCTGCAAGGGGGTCAAAGTTGTTATACTTTGAAACATATGCTATTTATACTGCCTTCAGCAAAGCATTTGACTATGTCAATCATTCTCTCATTGTCAGAAAACTCGATTTAGTGGGATTTCCAATTGAAATTCTTAGGTGGATCTTTAGTTATCTGACTGGCAGGACGCAAAAAGTCGTCTTTAAAAATAATTTATCTAATGTTCTAATGTTACCTTAGGTAACCCACAAGGGAGCCATTTGGGTCCCTTATTGTTTACATTATTTAATAACGATCTGTGTGAAGTTGTGACTAACTCTAGAGTACTAGACGTGAAACTTTGTGTGCAATATAAGGACGTTGCTGCTAGTTCGATTTACAAAAAGATATTTATGATTTCGAAACATGGTGCCGCGTAAACTTATTAAACTTAAACGACTCTAAATGCAAGCTAATGAAATTCTCCCGTGTCTGTTCCCAAGCTCTCAACTTACAGGCTGAAAGTATTAATTCAGTTCATGGTTTGGGCATCTGCCTAGATCCCAAACTTTATCGATCATATCTCGTCAAAGATAAATAAAGCTTCGGTTTATTAAACGGTGGTCAAAAGAATTCTATGACCCATATGTATCTTAAACTTTATATAATTCATGAGGTTGTCCTATCTTAGAATATGGATATTGCGTTTGGAGCCCTCAGTATGGTGTAAACAGTAAACGCATCGAATCGGTTCAAAAGAACATTCTTCAGAGATTTCCATCCAATTCGTGTAGGGTTTTCCTGTTTTTAACCTTCCTTCTCCAACTGAGAACAATGCTAGACATTACCTTTATTTATACCCTAATTAATGGTGACGTGGAAAGGCAGACTTATCAGGTCAGCTCAATTTCCACGTACCGACTGCGAAGACCCGGTCAACGGAGGATATGACATGCGGTCTTTCCACCGACTAAAAGGCAATATTCAAAAAGTCTTAGGGGAAAAAGGAAACGCATCAAACGATACAGATGTGCATTTGCCCAGGGTCAGCATCTAAAAATTCGATGCGGATCTACTCAAATCTCAAAACAACCGTAACTGAAGAGGCTGAAAGATTAATAAGGCTTATTTATCTTTAAAAGGAAAATTACATGAGCGCATGGGAATTATTTGTTGACGCACAGACAATATCCGCCATGTATCATATTCTCAATCGTCTCTTGCAGCATCATACAAAGAGTGATGATCCGAAGTTATTAAAGGAGATGTAGATTAAATTTATTGAGTCTCTGGCATCATTAAAGAGAGTAGGCATTGATATATCTAGTTGGGATACAATCATAATTGCCATAATCAAGCAAAAAATGAAATTTGCAAACATAGCCCTTAACTGTTTTAACAGTGACCACAAGGCAAAGGATTGCCGAGGCTGCACGATTTAAAATGCGATAAAAAATCACAATACATTGCTACATCAGGTGCAGCAACCGAGCCAAGAGCGCTCTCTGCAGAGCTCTCTAAGTGCAGCAAGCTACAAGAGTCACAATTTGCTAGTAATCGTAACAGTGAAAGCTGGTAATGGTCAGATGGGCACATTTCGAGCATCGCTAGATTGAGGATCACAAATAAATTTGATCACTGAACAAATGTCCTCAACCCTGAAACTCCACGGTACATCATTACGTATAGAAGTTATTGGAGGCAATCTAAAAACCAGCCGAGCTAAAGTTAACGTCTTTTTTTTTAAATCAATGCATAATGACTTTACTCAATAAGTAGAAGACTTTTGCTACCGCATATCATAGCTGATACACCGCCTCATGAGTTAAGTTCCTCAAAGCTACAACTACTATCAGCATTACCCTGGCTGATCCAAACTTTGACAAGCCAGGAAAGATCGACATGCTTTTCGGAGCAGAGCAGTATTATTCTTTGCTTTTACCAATCCCGATGCTATTAAAATCTAGAGGCCCAATTCTCCGAAATATATAATGTTTGGATCGATTGTTTCCAGGAAAATTTCGAAAAAGCATGACTAAGCCGCTATTTGTACAGCGGCAAACCCAGAAAAGGAGATCAATACGCTGTTGAAACGATATTTGACATTACAAAAGCTAGGCACCAAGGAGAAGACTTGATCTCCGGTAGAAGCTCCCTGCAAATCTCACGTTGAAGGAAACCTACAGGTTGCTATAGAAAAACGTCATCTGAAAGCACGCTGTTTGCGAGCTGTTTGCAATCTTGCTACGCTTCCGCAGTCACAAATACATATTTGAAAAATATCGCCAGGTGTCGATTCACCCTGATCACCAGTTCCATCAACGAAAAAAACCATCTGACGATCTCAAGTTTTACCGACGCAAAACCGTCTCATACGGTACAACCTCAGCTACATCCCTAGCTACAAAATGCATACTCAAGCATGACTTTTACCTTGACGACAATCTCACAGAAGAATATAATATTCTAGACGCAGTCTAGATACAACAAGAATTAAGCAAAATACTGCTACTATCCGGTGCTGCAACAACGATTACTAATCCAAATTTTACAAAATGACATTGCCACCAACGACAAACTAGACGAAACACTCACACTTATCAAAACGCTAAAACAACACCTAAACAGGATCAACAAGGAAAGAGGAAAATGTGGTCCTTTATGGTCCTAAAGCTCAGCTTACGCTGTTGACAACTGTGATGCCGCGGCTGCAAAGTGAACTCGCTGGTGTGCTTACCTACATTCGCCATAGGACCATTATTCCCATGCTAGTATCTATCAAGCCACTAGGGAGCAACTAGATCAGATTTTGGGCCATATCCTACTAGATCAATTACTTCCGGTATCATAATGTTATTCTATTCTGAAATCATAACCATCAACGCCCATAAAGATCGATTCATGGACTTGACTAAGAACGAGTTTCGGCAATGCCTAAAGTTGCCAAACGATGAGATTTAATCAGCAAGCCACGTTTAGCGCAGAAAATCGGCGTGAATTTATTTAAAAGTTATTTAACAGCAAGACTGAAACATATGTAAGGTCGCTCAGTCAAGGTCCAATCTGTTGTGGGTAGCAACGAATCAACGAAACAGATAGATGTTGACCATTCACACGCCTATAGAGCTTCAAGCTGTGTGCAAGGGAATACCCTCCACAGTACACCTTGAAGCAAAGGGCTTATTACACAGGCCAACAAGAAAAGGTACGGTGGATAAAACCTCCAGATTGTGAAAGATCTCGGTCTAGTAATATACATTACTAGTTCGTAACCCAAAAATTTTCATCACTTACCAATTTTGAGAATATCGCCCTTAAAGTACCAAAAATTACTTATTTTGGCACTTTTCAATCGCAAATAAAAAAGAAACTAAGCACAAAATGTGTGGGAGTTAAATCTGAGTCGCCACATTTTGTGCTAAGTTCCAGTGCTACAAAGTAGCAAAATAAGGGGTCAAAAAGTAGTTCAGAAAAAGCGATATAGCTCCTGAATCTAACGTCCCACATTCAGGATCCATGGTTAGGAAACTAGATTCAATGGGGTTTCCTAGTGATCTTCTTCTTAAGGTTCTGTTCAGAAACGTTCAATCCAATAGCCTCAGGGTCACATCTGGCGTCCCATAGGGTAGCCACCTTGGACCACTGCTTTTCACATTGTTTATCAATGATTTGCCGCAGGTTCTAACCAAATTCAGAGTACTTATGTACGCTGATGACGTTAAACTTTGCTTGCAGTATAGGGACAGTACTTGCCAATCAGACCTACAATCGGATCTTGATAACTTCCAAGCATGTTGTCATGCTAACGATTTACATCTCAACAGTACAAAATGCAAACTGATGACATTTTCTCGTGTTACTCCCCTGCTTGCAACCTATATGCTTAACGACTGCTCTTTGGAAAGAATTTCTATTGTTGATGATCTGGGTGTCCGCCTGGATCCTAAAATTTCGTTCTCTGAACATATTTCTTGTATGGTTAACAAAGCCAGAGGCATGTTGGGATTCATTAAAAGGTGGGCGAAGAAATTCGACTCTCCTTATGTAACGAAGACTCTCTTTACTTCGTTAGTTCATCCTATATTGGAGTAAGGTTCGTGCGTTTGGAGTCCTCAATTTGGAGTCCACAGTAGCCGCATTGAATCTGTCCAAAAGAACTTTTTGCTTTTTGCCCTTCGTGGCCTACCCTGGGATGCCAACCTTAGATTACCGTCTTACGCTAGTAGACTTCTCCTACTTAATCTACCTTCTTTAGCTAACCGTAGGACGATGCTTGGCGTCGTCTTTTTACATAAACTTACTTACTTACTTACTCACGGCGATGTGGAGAGCTCCTACCTTCTAGGCCAGCTCAATTTCCATGTTCCCCGTCTTTCATCTAGAACTTTTATACCACTAGTAGTTAACCACTGTAGGCGTGAGTTTAAAGTACATGAGCCCTTTAGGGTTTTATATACTGATTACAATCGTCTTTTTAGTAGCATTGAAGGCATTGAAAGCCTTCAAAAACTAAAAACTGTATTGCTTATAGTACTATCCCGTAGAGTATCCTAATTTTTCCTCGTTCTATTCTATTTTTTTTCTTCTCTCGCGTCTATCCAGTACGCGTTTCGTGCCGTACGTCGCAGCCGTGTCGGTTGGGCGGGAGGTGGGCGTGGGACCCCGCGCGAAAAAAAAAAAAAATAAAATATGAAAGGGCAAAAATTGGCCTTTCGTTGAAGCCTAATTCAACGTTGGTATATGCGCGGTTTCTGTGTTTTTAGCGTTTGTAAAGTGCCAATATAGGTAATTTTTGGTTCGAGGGCTATTTCCTCAAAATTAGAGGTGAAATGTTAACAGTAGCAAGCAATTATTTTTGGTATAGTAAATCTTAATCGGTAAATGCATTTTTGAAATCGTCTGAAAGAGATTATATTTCTGTGCACCTTCGACACCTTTGGACATAATTGGTGGCATTGGTGGATTCCCCACGACGCACCCACCCATCTTGTCCCTCCTGGTCATCTTGGGGCTCCATCCATCTCCGGCGGACCGGAGCCTATTTGAGGCGGACTGGCGACCGGCTCATCTCCCCCAAGTAATTACTCTACACAGCGTTCGTTATTGCATGTAATCGTTATAAATTTCAGGTATTCTTAAATCTAACATGGCAGGAATATAATTTAAGGTTACGGCGAAACCGTCAATCTAGCCCGGAAAGCGCTTGTGCCAATATTGTGAGAGTGGAGAAGAACCAGCGCTCCGCTAACTGAACAGGTAAAAACCTGACCAAAAACGACATCCTCTTTCATCCTTATTTTCTCTACCAGCTCCAAGAGAAATAAAAAGGTGGGTTTTTACAATCACACCAAGACCACCTTCTTCTAAGCCGATTATTTTTATTTGCAGCGCTCGTGATGCACAAATCCCTGACGCAAGTTTGAAAACGCGGAGGTCAAGATACCATGAAACACGTAATTAATTTAAACACAAAAACAACTGTACAAAAATAATAACTTAATCTATTATAGGAAATGGAATCTTTTACTGGAAATGCAACACCACCCAAGGATTTGAAATGATGCTACTGGATTCCGGCGAGTCGACAAGATCATTGGAAGTATTTGTATAGGTGTCTCCAGCGCACTTCCGAACGGTGCCCAACGCGGAACCCACACCTTACGGGAAGTACTACCGCTTTAGCTGTTTATTCTTGTATACTTTGTTTTTCCTCTTGCAGGTTACACGCAGATATCTTTGGCGTGGTAGATGCCCAAAGTTTCGCCCTGCAGATCCTCCAGTTCATACGCATTGTTCCTTATCGCCTTCACCATTCTGGTCTTCCGGAACTTCTTGGCAAACTTGACGTTAAATAATTTCCCGAAGTCACTGAAGTCACCTGGCTTTGCGGTGGCTTTGAACATTCTTGCCCTCTGGTCATAACGTTGACGACTGGAGTCGTAAGAGATCTCCAGACTCTTGCGAACCTTCTGTTCGATACAAAATTTTGAAATCTTAAATGATAAAGCTTCAATTCTAGACCCTATATTCTAAAGAAGATTTAAATCAAGGACCGAAAATAAAACTTGACCATAAATAAACAAAAAATGTATCCACGTTCCGAACCCCAAAACGCTATGGACTCTAATCGTCTCGGACAAGTTCCACATGTAATCTAAATCGAATTCCTAAAGCATTAAAAATATAACAAGATAAATGTGTGGATGAAATCAAGAGGAATTCTTTTTCGCAATGCAACTCAAAATAGAATATCAAAATCGACAATCGCAAATCAATAACATAAGTTTGGCCAGTCCAGCAAGCATAGCAATGCTTGTGATTAAAAATGCACTTGCATACAACCAATAGGTTCGATCAGCGCAAAAGAGAATTGGTAACAAAATTGACGATCTTTGTTTATCGCTGTTTGCCAATAACAACAACACCAAGCGTATTGCTGTGGTCAGACGAAAGCTTCGCTGTCTGCAGTTCAAGAAGCTGACGCTTCAACTCTTCCGTCAATGTTGGGTCTTTGTCGTGCCCCTTTGTCTATGTCTATCATCCATGGTCAGACGCCTGCTTCTGAAAGCAAGTGCACCTGCTAGTCCTATGCGTCTGACATCCACTGACTCGAGCTGTGAACGCTTCAAACCTGAGTCAACTTCTTCCGTATTCCTATGCTTCCGAGCAACTATGAGTGAAAATAAACAACGACTTCCTAACAGCTGGAGAAACCGTGGCTTAGTGACTACCTTTCGACACTACCTAGTCTTAGCCCTGCCCTTGGCTGAAAGAAAAATTGAACCCCTACTTCTGCATGTGTGAGTCACATAAAAACATATACATTTGTCACCTCACGTTGGGCGCCAATCTTATTAAAATTATTAATTATAAGTTATATTATTTATAAACGTAACGATCCGCCACACACTCATAACTAAAGATTAAAGGGGACAAAAGATTATTCTCCTCTCAGCTTAATCGACCCTTCTCCTGTCCTTGAGGCTCCGGTTTGCCCAGCCTACCCTTAGCGCTACATAGCCTGAGCGACCACTTCTACAAACGCTACCCTACCTCACGACACATCGCTAGCTACGGCCACTTTCAAATAGTTCAAAAACATTATAAACTTTTATTATATAACCTAAACAATGGATACAAATATAGATAAATATAATATAGACGTAATTTTAAAGGTATTTTGGCTATCGATACACTTATCACACAAAAAGAGAAAGGCGCAGAGCCGAATTCGGCAGTCGTTCATAATTTAATTCATTACGTTTTGTCAAATCAAGCAAATTCATTCTTAACCTAAACGATGGATATAAAGATATTAAACATGCAGTTGACAATTGAATGAATAATTTAAAAGATTTTTTTTCTTGGAACATTCATCACACAAAAAGACAAAGAGCAAGAGAGAAAATCATAGGCATAAAGAACCCAGTCGGACTTCGCTTCATGCCATGAGCTGCTCACTATGAAAAACTACCCGACGCGGGTATGGGATTTTATTTTTATTTCCCAAAAAAAAAACCCCTTTCCCTTTCGGGATATTTTTTTAGCAAGCAGTTACTAAGCAGTTTCTAAGCAGTTACAAAGCAGTACGCTGATGAAATAGCATTATGCATCTATCTGCATATTGGAGTTGTATATTAAATTGGCTAAGCGCGATGTGTAAGCGGCTGGTCGGAGAAACGCGGAGTCCCGGGTTCGAACCCCAGTCCAGCCGAAAATTTTTTCTCTTTTTTTAGTTGAATTTCCCATGAATTACCCCATGAACGTTGCAAGTGAATTTTACAGTGAGACGAGCAGCGACGCACAGTAGCGCCTTTCTGGCATTTGGCGTTGCAAAAATCATAACTTTTGAACCAAATAAGATAATCGAATAATTTAAACGGCATTTGACAGTGAATTGATGTAAAATATATATATCTAGTGGACATTGTGCCACGCCCACCCATTCGCCCATTTATAGGGCGTCAAAGTGAAAAAATCGAATTTTGTCATAGAAAACGATTTAAAAAAAAAAATTATTTAAAATTTTAGCTTTATTTTTATCGATTTGCTCAAAAAAAAAATATTTAAAAAATGTAAAAAATTTTTTTTTTAATTTCGATTTTTTTTATTTGTTGATCATTTTTCTAACATTTTGACAAACAATAAACCTATATTGAGGGAATTTCTAATAGCTGAAGCATTTCTGGACTATAAACATTTGATTCCTCATCCTTTCGCGTCTTAATATCATTCAAAACAAAAAAATCACGATTTTAACACTGTAAATGCCCTTGCGTGCTGCCGGTACCCCTGAAGCGTTTTCATCCATATTTCGTGTTTTTTGACCCTTTGTTTTACTAAAATCGCTTCCAAAGGTGGAGTCGCAGCTAGACGCAGACTATCTAAACGGATCCTGGTTCAGGAAAGATACACGGAACTGACCTATATAGTGTAGCTGGTGCCAAAAAAGTTCTAGACTACTTTAGGCAGAAAAAGTTGTTAAAAATGGACACCTGGCAGGTAACGATTTACCTGTACAAGCCAAACCCAAACTGCCGGTTTTTTTGCTCTAATTTACAGTTTATGAATGTATCTATAATTTAAAACCAAAATCAGTCCGATTGGTTGTCTAGTTTTTGTGTAATATTACCTAAAAGTCAACCAAATTTCCTTTTTTTCTTTGTGTCGCAAAAACGGAAATATTTTTCAACTTTAAATGCTCATAACTTCTACTTCTCCGATTTTTGTTTTCTCATCGGATTTGGAATCGTCGTGAAATTCTCTGTCGATTTTATATAGTTTAAATCGATTTTGCGACTATAAATTTTTGATTTATGCAACGCCAAATACGCCAATGGCGCCACTGTGCGACGTCGCACCATTTTTGTAGAAGTTATGAGCATTCAAAGTCGAAAAATATTTCCGTTTTTGCGACACAAAAAAAAAAGAGAATTTGTGTCGACTTTCAGGTAATATTACACAAAAACTAGACAACCAATCGGAATGATTTTGGTTTTAAATTATAGATACATTCATAAACTGTAAAATAAAGCAAAAAACCGGCAGTTTGGGTTTGGCTTCTACAGGTAAATCGTTACCTGCCAGGTGTCCATTTTTAACAACTTTTTTTGCCTAAAGTAGTCTAGAACTTTTTTGGCACTACAGAGCACTCAACTACACTATATAGGTCTGTTCCGTGTATCTTTCCTGAACCAGGATCCGTTTAGATAGTCTGCGTCTAGCTGCGACTCCACCTTTGGCAGCGATTTTAGTGAAACAACTCAGGGTCAAAAAACACGAAATATGGGTGAAAACGCTTCAGGGGTACCGGCAGCGCGCAAGGGCATTTGCAGTGTTAAAATCGTGATTTTTTGTTTTAAATAATATTAAGACGTGAAAGGATGAGGAATCAAATGTTTATAGTCCAGAAATGCTTCAGCTATTAGAAATTCACTCAATATAGGTTTATTGTTAGTCAAAATGTTAGAAAAATGATCAACAAATAAAAAAAAAATCGAAATTAAAAAAAATTTTTGTGTAGAATATTTTTTTACATTTCTTAAAATATTTTTATTTGAGCAAATCGATAAATATAAAGCTAAAAAATTAAACAAATTTTATTATTTAAAAATCGTTTTCTATGAGAAAATTCAATTTTTTCACTTTGACGCCCTATAAATGGGCGAATGGGTGGGCGTGGTACATTGTCCACTAGATATATAAATTTTACATCAATTCACTGTCAAATGCCGGTTAAATTATTCGATTATCTTATTTGGTTCAAAAGTTATGATTTTTGCAAGGTCAAATGCCAGAAAAGCGCCACTGTGCGTCGTCATCATGAATTACCCCGGCCCGGGATCTCGAGAGGAAACGAAGCCTTCTGTTCGTCGCACGCACACTTTTCTTCTCTTTTGTGCACGCGTCAGCAAAATAGTGTGGTTGATAAAATCTCAATCAAATTCTTATCTATCTGCTTGTTGGGACAATTCTTTTAAAGATTGCCATAGGTTATGGGCCCAGTCACAGTTGCGACGGATAAATGATAGAATTGATTTGATTGTTAAAAGTAAAAAGTAAAAGTGAATAAAAAAATGTCTGTGTGCATAGAAACCTGTTTAAAGATTCTTAGCTCCAAAGTTTTCCCAGCTGCGTTCACGATTTATCGGCTAGATCGGCCTGTCAGGCGCGGGGATGAGTCCTTATAGCGGTCAACTCCACTCTCACGTCAGAAATAGTAACTTTCGAGGAAAGCAACGAAGTTGAAATCCTTTGTGTGAAGCTATCATTTAATGGTCGCTTTGTTTTTATTACATTTTCCTTCATTCCTCCATTGTCGGAACTTCCTATTTCTTCGAACCACCTTTCCGCCATTCGGATGGTTTCCAATATGCTTTCTGATAGAGATCATTTTGTACTCTTGCGTGATTTTAATATCCCTGGGGCTATTTGGTCCCTAAATAGCTCCTCTAATTTTATTGCCCGCCGTCGGCACTCTGCTGCCATACACCCATCGCCTCAGTATGGCGATGTCAATCTTCGTTTCAGAGACAGTTTGGGACAGGAGGTCTTGGGCTGCTCTGCAGTGGTTAAGGTTCAGCTGGAGGAGCTTAACCATTTTGCATGTGCTTGGTGGCCTTCTGGTACTCCGGGCAGGACATGCTCAGGGTCGCATGCTCCGACTCCTTCGCCTTCTTGCCTCCTCGAGCGCACTTTGTCTTGCCATGGCACATCTTGTGTTTGTGGCCTAAGCCCCCACATCTAAAGCAGGGGCCCTGCACCTCGCCGAGGTGTGCCCGAAGCCCATGCACTTGAAGGATCGCCTCGGCTCCGTCTTAACGATCCTGAGCATGTCTGCGTTGGATCCTTCGCTGCATTGGATGAGGATCTGTTTTTTCGTTGCTGCGTCCGACTTCTTATTAGGGCTTGCAGCGTCCCTACTCCTTTTCGGGGTGGTCAGCTCCTCTGCATTATCGCCAAAGGCGAACATCTGGCCGTGGACCTTTGGCGGTGCCGACATCGGGTGCGTATCAGTCAAGGTCGCAGGAGGCAAGCGTTGCACTCGCTGCTTCACCCGCTGGAAGTTGCGAAGCAGCTCCTCCTCTGCCCTCGCTACCGCTAGCGAATAACTAAGTGATTGTTTTTTAGCTTTCGCTAGCAGTAATGATGGAGCCAGGCAGATTTTTACGAATTTAGATACCATTAACGAAAGAAAAAGTTTAGCATCGCAACTATCAATGCGAAATAAACTTATGGATCTAAAATTAAAAGGTGATGCTTCTTAATAACTTCAATTTCATAAATGACCTTATTACTGAACTTATCGCGTCAAGAGCAAAGCTATACGATATGGATAAAATTTCCCATTTCTTCTAACTCTTCCACTCGGTTACGATAGCGTTACGACAGCGATAGTACGAAAAAAACCTAACCTTAGCTTTCATAAAAATACGACTTCTTGATCAGGAGATAAAGCCTAGGCTTCTTAAGACTCAAAAATATTCAGACACAATAAATATTATGTAATAACTCTTCAGTCGCAGCAACATTCATTTATCGTAAATAAAGTATTAATTACCAGCTCAAACAATCGTTAGACGGATCAAGAGAACTTCAAGGTCTCGACACAATGCTAAGCTTCCTGGACCCGCGAAGCTGAGTACTGGGAACAGGAAAACGCAATCAACAACCGAGAAAGGAGCAGAAGGAATCAACATGCATTTCCGCTAGCTCTGAAAGGCAACCAAATTGTCCAAATTGTCCATACATTGCTGCACCTGAAGGCTACGTCAAGTGCGGCAACAGAGCCACAATCACTTTCTGTAGGTGCAGCAAGTAACAGAAGTTACAATTTGTTGGACACAGTCAAGGTATTGGTCAAATTAAGCAGTGGTCAGATGGCCACATTTCGAGCCTTGCTGATCACAAATTAATCTGATCCCTGAACGATTGCCTCCAAACTGTATCATTACGCATCGATGGCATTGGAGGCAACCCAAAAACCAGTCGAGCTAGAGCAATCATTTTCATGAAATCCATTCATAATGATTTTGCTCAATAAGTAGAAGCCTTTGTGCTGCCACATACCATAGCTGACCAACCAGCTCATGATTTAATTGCTTCATAACTACGAGTCCCAAACAACGTCACCTTGCAGATCCAAACTTTGACAAACCAGGAAAAATGTACATGCAACCACAGCAGAGGAGATACGCTACTAGGGCGATTTTGGACACTAGAGAATCTAGACACCAAAGAAAAGGCTCAATCCACAATTCAAGCTCACTGAGAATCGTATTATGTACCGAATCTACAGGTTGCAATAAATTAAAAAATTCATTGCAAAACTTCAATTTTCTGAAGAAACTTCAGTACTAGGGGCATCTCAGAAAACAGCAACAAAAAGATTCCTGGCATTAGAGTGACGAATGGCACCAGAAGTCTGGAAAGGATATGGAGACTTCATGGAAGAGTATGAACGTCTTGGACACATGAATCTGGCGCATTCCACATACGTACCCTTGGATCACTACTTTTTTCCACATCACTGTGTCTTGAAGCCCGAAAGCAGTACCACGAAACTGTTTTTGATGCGTCCTGTAAAACAACAATTAATAAATCATTGAATGATATATTTACGCGGGACCCCCAGTGCAAAACGAATTGTTTGCGATTTTGCTACGGTTCCGCAACCACAGATACGTGTTTACTGCAGATATAGAGAAAATATGGCGATGCATCATCGCCAGATGTGGATGCACCCGGATCACCAGTTCCATCAATTAATCGTATGGCGGAAGAAACCATCGGACGATCTTAAGTTTTATAGACTTAAAACCGTCACATACGGTCCAACATCAGCGCCATTCCTGGCTACTAAATGCTTAGATTATCTGGCCGAGAAGGTCAAGAAACATCTACTTTTTGGATCTTCCGTACTCAAGCATGATTCTTATGTGGATGACTGTCTCACAGGAGCAGACAGCATTAAAGAGGCCGTACAAATTCAACGTGAATTTAACAAAATTCTGCATTCATCCGGATTTAAGCTCCGAGAATGGTGCTCCAATGGTATGGCGCTGACTTGCGAGCACTAAATAATTTGCAAATTTCAAGACACATATTCGAAGGAAGGGTGCCAACATGCAAGAATTACACACATTTGTCCACGATTCAGAACGAGCATACCGAGCAGCAGTGTATGTACGAGCCACATACAAAAATAATCAAGTGGCCCGGTTGCTCTGCTCAAAGTCGAGAGTAGGGCCGTCATCTAAGGAGACATTACCGCGGGTAGAATTATGCGCTGCAGTTTTGGGAGCTGAACTGACCCAAGGAGTCAGGAAGGATTTACGCATGCCTGAGGATAAGGGTACTTATGGACTAATTCAACTGTTGTCCTGTCCTGGATAAATGCGTCCGCATCATCATACCACACGTTTGTGTCACCAAGCGGTGTCACATCAATCCCAATGACGCCATGTGTGATCCGCGATGCACTTACCACCTGATGCACTTACAATAGGGATTACTGCAAGCAAATTAGCAGAGCACAACATCTGTCTGTACGGACCTCTATTCCTACACGGTTCCGGAGACAAGTGGTCCAGATACCGACCATCGCTCCCAGCGATCTAGAATGACGAGTAAAGCAAGTGAGTTTGCCAACATGTCAAGATCACCTGGGAAGCGAACTATAAAGTTGCAACCACAGCAACTTCTTCCACAAGCTACAACGCATTGTAGCATATATGATGCGCTTATGTAATAAACAAAATCGATCTCCTACAGCCACGCTGAGTGTAGGCAAACTTTCTTATGCTAAGACATTCATCTTAAGCACCACTCAAAAAAATTGAATTCAGTATTGAGCGTAAACAACTCGCTGAAGATGCTGCTACGAGAGATGCATGAAGAAATGCATTGCAGAGCACAATCTCCGAGAGCCAGATAACAATATTTGATTCTTAATGATAAAACAATGGCCAGAAGCATCATACACAGTTGTGTTCACAAGGGCATGACCTAAATTGATGTAACATATCATGGGTAATTTACACAGGCTCGCCCATTCTCCAACTCTGGAGTCGACTACTGCGGTCCCCTTTGGATTCACAATAAAATCAGTGGAAAAAGACCAGAAAAGGCTTATATTGCATTATTCTGCTGTTTTGCCACTAAAGCGGTACATCTGGAATTAGTAAGCTACCTGACAACAGACGCCTTCCTAGCCGCTCTTCGGCGATTCTTGGGTCGACGTGGAAAGTGTCAGACCATTCATTCTGACATCAGTCATGGGATTAAGTAAGGACGCGATCAACCAATGTTCAGAGCTGCTAAATGACGAGCACATATGTTTCAACCACCAAGCCACATTTAGCGTGCAAAATCGGTGTGAATTTCAGTTATTCAACAACAAAACTGAAAATATATGCGAGGTCGCTCAGTCGCGGTCCGATCTGTTAGGGTCGGCAACGCATCAGCGATAAAGATGAATGTTTGCCACGCACAGTCCCATAGAACTTCAAGCGGTGTGCAACGCAATATCTTCCACAGTGCACCTTAACGGAACGGGCTTATAGTCACTGGCCCCAGGCTGCACTACACGCAATTAAAAAATAAGCGTAAGCAGATTCAGCACCGTGTCCAGCGAAACGAAGGCTACATATATTCGTGTTGGCAATATCACAAAAATTGACCTTAAAAAACCATCTGAGCTACCCCAATGAACGACAGCCAAGGAAGTCAGCTTTGGACGAACTGGACGCTTTGCAACATCAGTTGGCCAAATTAAAGGAGACCACATAAAAGGATCAGATCACCACTCATCAGCATCATCAAATAGTTGCCTATGTGGCCCTAGCGTCTGCTTATCGACAGAGTCTCCACAGATTAACAGCCGCGCAATAGACATGATGATGTCCTCGCTGACAGACAACGGACTGACACTTGCCGAGTACAAAACGGAAGCAGTACTAATTAGTAGCAGAAAGGCCGTCGAGAAGATAAACGTCAGGGTCGGCTGGACAACAATCGAGTATAGCCCAGCCATAAAATACGTAGTCATGATTGACTAGAGCCTCAATTTCCGGACACACTTGGAGCATGCAGCGGCCAAGGCGTCCAAGGCTATCTAGAGGATGATGGCCAACACGCAAGTCTGTATATAGACGCTGCGCGTTGCGTATCTCCAGCTGCTTCTGCACTGTTCGGCAGTAATCCCAATAGATTTGCTGGCAGAAGAGCGCAGATCTGGGAACTCAGGTAGCAGGATACAGCGAAGCAACACAATTGCCCGGTAGGAGAGATGGGACAACGCGAGCACAGGGCGGTGGACCCACAAACTCAAGCCCGCAGCACGAGCGGGGCCTGACCATTGGCGGACTCGATCCTGGTATCCGGTAATACGGGTCTGCGGCGGCTTCCCAATGTCCGGGCCAAAATGAGTATTTATCCCAGCCTAAGAAAGCTTCCTTACTCAGTGAGGTATAAAAACAGCAGCTATGGGCATACTTTCCAGTAGTTGATTTTATACTTTTGGTCAAAAATACTAGAAACTATAACTGTTTAGATAAACTTTACTACGATAATGTGCCATACCGCAGAGCTGAGAAAAAACGCATATGTTCTAAAATAGGAACCCCAAAATAATTTATTTAAATTTAATTTCGGTTGTGCTGAATCAAAACATACAAATAAGCGCGTGGTGTTATCAACGCTTTTTTAAATATATGACCTTTAGGATGGTTGGCACCAGTTACTTTCTTAGGGAAAATTTTTATTCAAAAGCTTTGGATAAAAAGGAGTGAATGGGATCAAGAGTTATCCATAGAAGATACAAATTATTTTAAACAAGAAAGGATGCTAACTTCGGCTCATCGATGCTTGCTACCCTTGCAGATTACAAATTAAATAAAAAATTAATAACGAAATTCTGAAGTAAAAAGTGGTCAAATTCCAAATTTAATTATTTAAAATTTTCAATTTTAAACATATGTTGAAAAACAGCAAAGTTATGGTTTTTATACCCGCTACCTATAGGGTAGAAGGGTATTATAACTTTGTGCCGACAGGAAATGTATGTAACAGGTAGAAGGAGGCATCTCTGACCCTATAAAGTATATATATTCTTGATCAACGTCAACAGCCGAGACGATCTAGCCATGTCCGTCTGTGAGTCTGTGTGTCTGTCCGTATGAAACACTGGATCTTAGAGACTATGAGAGATAGAGCTCTAATTACTTTTCGACAGTATTTGTTATGCTTGCACGCAGATTAAGTTTGTTTCAAATTTTTACCACGCCCACTTCCGCTCCCGCAAATCATCAAAATTCATCTATCATCAATCTTTTTGAAGCTAAAGTCGCGAATGGTATGTACATTAAGAACTATAGTCTGTGTGATTCCTGAAAATATGGTAGCGATCAGATAAAAATTGTTGAAGTTATTTTAGAAATAAGTTTGTATGGCCACAAACGGCTGCTGTAGCATGCCTCATTTGGTTTACCAACTAGACCAATTAAATATTCTTACCAGTTCTTGATTATGATCGGAAAAGAATCTTATAAGTCATTCCAGAAGCAATTTTAATTAATGGTAATAATTATTAGCCGCTTTAATGCAATAATTACGCGTTTTTACACACATAGATACATGTGTATTTTTTGTATGCATGTGATATATATTACACTTGCATTTGCATTTGTCCGTTATGTTGAAAAATGTATTATCTCACAGTCGAGCTCACTCGAATGTAGCTTTCTTACTTGTTTCACTTATTTTCCTGATTGCTCCTATGGCATCTATAAGATATAGTCGTTGATTTTCTAAAAATAAAACAGAAATTTAGGAATAATAAAATATGGCTAAATCAAAATTTTATGAAAATGTTTTGATAAACTGCAAAGTAATTGTTTCTTTTTTTTTATTTTTCTGATTATTCTTATGAAAGATATAGGAGGTAGTAGTCCGATTTTTTATGAAATTAAAACCGAAATTCAAGAATAATTAAATATGGCTAAGTCTCAAATTTTATTTCTAAAATTTTTCTATTGTACCCATAGCAGCTATATGATATAGTTTTCCGATCCGGCTCTTTTCGACATATGTCTGTTACATAAAAAAAGTGTAGCAACTGCGGTCGCAATCACACTGCTAACTATAGAGGTTGTCCAGTTCACCAGAGGGGAATTACTGCCCGCACCCAAAATAAACAGTTTACAGCCTCCAGATCAAACCCTGAAGTCTTTTTCTCGACTGCAGCTAGATCCTCCCTAGGTTCCATAAGCTGTGACAAAAATGTGACATACGCAAGCGCTTTAAAATCAGGATTGGCTACTCCTGCCACAATAAGTTTATGTCTGCAATCAGCATACCGAGAACCGAACAAGCTTTAGAAGCATCAATCGACGGAGCAAAAAAAAGCTACTTTGAAGCTATGATATGCAGCCTACAACAAAACCTTACGGAATTTATGTCGTTTATGCGCACAACTATGCAAGATTTATTGCGAAACCAAAACCTATTGATCCAAATGCTTGTTTCACCGCAAGTAACCTCTCTACGGATATCTAACGCCCAAGGCGTTTCGCAGCATAAACTTGAGTTAGCTCAATTCCTACTCGATAATCATATGCTGCTTTAAGAAACACACCTTACAAACAAATACAATTTTCAACTGTGAGGATATTCATTTAACGAAACCAATCATCCAGAAGGTAAAGCCCATGGTGGGACTGAAATTCTAATCAGAAGCCGTATTAAGCACCACTATCATAACAAAGTTTCTAAAAACTACCTTCAGGCCACAGCTATAAAATAAGCAATGAAATACTGGCAACCAATTTACACAAGCCGCCGTATACTGCCCCTTCGTTTCACTATAGATGAAAATGAGTTTATCCAGTTTCTAAACTCACTAGGAGACCACTTAATAGCGGTAGGAGACTACAACACCAAGCGAACACACTGGGGATCTCGTCTCGTGGCTCCAAAAGGAAAGCAGCTCTATAATGCAATTACCAAAGCCAATAATGAACTCTTCTGTGTTTGTTTTTTCTGGCACACCAACATACTGGCCGGCAGACCCAAAGAAACTACCCGATTTAATAGACTTTGCGATTACCAAAAACATTCTTAATAAATTGTTAAGCGCCGAATGCCTCTCAGTTCATTCATCTGACCACTTGCCTGTTTATTCTACTTAGACATCCAGGAACATTGGAAAAACCTATTGGGTTAAGTACAGAAAGTATATTAGCTCACACATTGAGCTAAGTCCTCATCTCAACGATGAAGCCAACATAGACAGCTTTGTTAACTCACTGGAGTCTGTAGTCGTCTCTGCAGCTCGAGCGTCAACACCTCAAGCTATATTTACACAATGCATGCCTCACGACAACCTTCGAAAGCTCTACAACAAGAAGAAGCGCATGTCTACCGCCGCTACATACAGCATTTGTCAACTTCTAGTACAAAACACTCACTATGGAGAGCTCACCCAACTCTGAGGTCACCAAAGAAACCGTGATGGCTATTTGAAATCCCACAGGCGGCTAGGCGCGCAGCGAGGCAGACAGAGCCAGCACATTTGCCAACCACCTTAAAAATGTCTTCCAACCAAATCCTTAAAATCGTCGTCCAACCAAATTCTGCCACTAGTGCGTTTATCTCGCCGACTTTACCAGATGAGCCTCAGCTTCACCATGAGTCAATTGAGTTTTGCCCAAATGAAATCGTTAACATCATCAAAAATCAACTGAATCTGAAAAAATCCCGGGCTGTGACCTCATAACACCCAAAAAGAGCATATTGCGCCACTGTCCAGTGAGATGGAAAAAGTCAAAGTTGTATAGACCTATAACATGCTTATCTAAACTCTTTCAAAAATGCGTACTAACCCGTATATATACATACCTACGAATCCAGTAGGGAATCCTGTCACATCAATTTGGGTTACGTAAAAAGCACGGAACTATTAAGCAGGTCAACCGGATAACATCAGAAATTCAAAACGCGTTCGAAAAACGAGAGTATTGTACTGTCATATTTTTAGATATCTCTCAAGCATTTGATAGAGTCTAGCTAGAAGGGCTATTGTACGTGCTAGGGCTAACATTATATGACCTTTTCATTGCAGACATCCCGACAAGCACACGACTACAACATCGACGTTTGCTGATGATACAGCCATTTTAGCCACTCAAAATGCCAGATGCAAGCAACTGCGCAGCTAGCTTTTCATCTGGTCGATGTTAAAAAATGGCAGATTGGCGGATTAAAGTGAACGAACAAATATGCAAACATGTTACGTTCACCCTAAACAGGCAAATGCCCGCCACTAACGTTAAACAATACTCTACTCCCGCAAGCAAACAAAGTGGCACATCTAGGAGTACACCTCGACAGAAGACTCCGCAGCCACATCTTTGCTAACGATATTCACTACTTCTAAGGAGCAAATTTTGGTAATGGGTTTTGGTGATAAAGTGCATTCGGTTCTAGCGACCCAAGTCGAAATAGCATTTTTGGCACTGAAAATGATGCTAACCGACCAAAGGTGCAACATAGCGAAAGATTCACTGACTAAATTACTCTTTGTCAGCTTAAATAATAATTATTATATACAAAATTAAAAACACAAAGCCCAAAAACGAATTCTTAAATAAAATATTTTGGTACGGGGGCTTTACGGTCCTCATACAAGAATATGAAATAATATTTATTAAAAGTCTAACACGAAACCCGAGATATGGTTTTGAATTTTATTTTTAGCAAAAAATCATAAATAACACAGAATAGAATAAAACCTAGAATAAATAAATATTCGAATAAAACCTTCAGATTGTAAAAGATCTCGGTGTGTATATTATTAGTTCGAAATCCAAAAGTTTCTATCACGTACCAATTTTGAGGAAATTGCCCTCAACGTACCAAAAATGGTCTATTTTTTAGCACTTTTCAAACGCTAATAACACAGAAACCGCGCATTGACCAAGAAACCAAGGCATGACAGGTGATATAAATGCTAGCTTTAGAGGTAAGAAAGAGTCGTATTATGTGTATAAAGCATCGATTAATTTCTTTATGATCACCAAGCAATTATAGTAATATAATAGACATTATGAATAGATACAATCCAAGATCATAAGCCTATTAATTGACATCAATCATAGTAGACTTAATACTAACATCTTTAAGCCCAGTAAGCTAAAATAAGAGATTTCCAGACTTATTGTCAGAGATGTAAGTATTGCCAGGCAAAGGGACAGGCACTGATATAAAGGAAGTTTATACCGTACTAACAGCTATGGGACTTGGGGAGACCTGTACGAGCATCAAAGAGCGTAGATGAGATGGAGAGCGAGACGCTCTCTCACGACGGGTAGGCAGAGAGAGAGAGAGTTAGTCGATTAATGGACGCCGACTGAGTCGGACCCATAACGAGTGGTACACAGGTACCAGAGTACTTAAATATTCTTGTTTTAGTTAATTACGGATTTACAGCGTTATTACTGGCGACGAGTAAAAAAACACGAATATTAATAATTTATACATTGAGAAGTTGAAGAAAACAGCGAGCGACCATAGAAGTCCCAAAACCACGCGCACAAAGTGAACGAAAAAGTGCCGTTTCGAGCTCTAAGAATTTGAGCGCAAAGCGAAGAACGAAAAAAGAACCGATGCATTTGCGAGACATACGACACGGATCTCCTCTTCTGAAAGACTTTGGTTTAGAGCCATGCTGCCGCTATAAGGAGAAGGTCTCACCGAGTTCGTAACTAGGCTGCACAGCCAAATAGTTAAATGTTCATTCGGCAAAACTAAAAAGCAAATAGAGAGGATTTGTTTTAAGGACAAGATTATTGATGAGTGGGCTTCGTTAGACTTAAAGAAGCTACTGGAAAGGGAATTCACATTGGAGGAGGCTATGTGTTCCTTATGTGTTCCTGAAACCTAACCGTCGGTCTCTAATAAATCACTTTGGTTTAACAAGGAGCTGACGCGTTTAAAAAACGTAAAATCTAGGCTTTATAATAAATATAAACTTACTGGTTCAAGAACGGCTTTCTGATCTTATCTTAGTGCTCGATCTAACTTTACCGTGCTTAACGCTCAGTGTTATAAAAATTATTTGACTCGTTGTAAGGTGCAGTTCACGCAGGACCCTAAACAGTTTTATAACTTTGTTAACTCTAAACGTAAACCCACGTTATCCCCTCCCCTGTCATTTAAGAATACTACAGAAAATTCTAATCACACAATAGCCAATCTCTTTGCTGAGTTTTTTAAAACTACATATTCGCCTTTAGCATCTTCAGATGATACATTTTTTCCAGCTATGCCCAGTTCGTACTTAATCTTCAGTCTTATTTTAAAAGAAAGCTCACTTATTCTTGATCTTCAACGTGTAAAGCCAGTATATTATATTCACCTGGTCCCGATGGAATGCCGGGCTCTGTGCTTAGGTATTGCTCCGAGGCGCTGTGTAACCCCCTTCTTAAATTGTTTACCTTGTCTTTAGAATCCTCAGAATTTCCCCTTATTTGGAGGGAATCATTTGTTATTCGTCTCCACAAAAAAGGTAGCAAATTGGATGCCAGTAACTAAAGGGGTATCTCCAAGTTATCGGCAATCCCCAAACTTTTCGAGAATGCAATCACTTCTCACTTGCAACATCTATGTAGATCCGTCATTTCTCCATGTCAGCATGGTTTTATGAGGCGAAGATCAACCACGACCAATCTTCTGGAACTTACCTATTTTGTTATTAAGGGCGTCCAACAAAACTTTCAAACCGATGTTATTGACACTGGATTTAGTAAAGCCGTCGACTCGGTTAATCATTCTCTTCTGGTTAGGAAACTTGATTCAATGGGGTTTCCTAGTGATCTTCTTAAATGGATTTCGAGTTATCTAAGTGACAGGACCCAAAAGGTTCTGTTCAGAAACGTTCTATCCAATAGCCTCAGGGTCACATCTGGCGTTCCACAGGGTAGCCACCTTGGACCGCTGCTATTCACATTGTTTATCAATGATTTGCCGCACTTTATAACCAAATCCAGAGTACTTATGTATGCTGATGACGTTAAACTTTGCTTGCAATATACGGACAGTTTATGCCAATCAGACCTACAATCGGATCTTGATAACTTCCAAGCATGTTGTCATGCTAACGATTTACATCTCAACAGCTCAAAATGCAAACTGATGACATCTTCACGTGTCACTCTCCTGCTGGCCACTTATATGCTCAACGATTGCTCTTTGGAAAGAATTATTGTTCCCAGAACATATTTCCTTTATGGTTAATAAAGCCAAAGGCGTGCTGGGATTTATTAAAAGGTGGTCGAAGGAATTCGATTCTCCTTATGTAACGAAGACTCTCTTTAGTTCGTTTAGTTCGCCGCATATTGAAGTATGGTTTGTGTGTCTGGAGTCCTCTATTCGGATTCCATATTAGCCGCATTAAATCTGTCAAAAAAAACCTTTTGCTTTTGCCCTCGGTGGCCTACCATGGGATGCTAACTTTAGATTACCGTCTTACTCTAGTAGACTTCTCCTTCTTAATCTACAATCATTAGCTAACCGTAGGAAGATGCTTGGCGTCGACTTTTTACATAAACTTATTCACGGTGATGTGGAGAGCCCCTACCTGTTAGGCCAGCTCAATTTTCATGTTCCCCGTCTTTCATCTAGAACTTTTATTCCATTAGTAGTTAACCACGGTAGGCGTGAGTTTGAAGTACATGAACCCTTTAGGGTTTTATGTACTGTTTACAATTGCCTTTTTAGTAGTATTGAAGGCATTGAAAACATTCCAAAACTAAAAACCGTACTCTCTTTTTCTCTTGCGTTTATCTAGAAAGCGTTTTGTGTCGTACGTTACATGGCTGCACCCCTCGGCCGGTTGGGCGGGAGGTGGACGTGGGGCTTGCGCAAAATAAAAACAAGAAAAAAATAGAAAAAATAGGAACCTGTAACGTACAGGTGATCAAACAGACGCAGTATAGGATCCCCCAGGACAAGTCAACCGGCATTAACAAAATATTACAGCGGGTTGTGGGCTCCAAATGCGGCAGATACGGAAAAAAGGACACAACGAAAATAGTTAGGACTGCCCGGCCAGGAAAATAAAATGCATGAAATGCGATCAAATTGGTCATTTGCTAGAAAATGTCGCACACGCACATATAAGTCGGACAGCAACCGGAATGACCCAGATAAGAAAAGAAGGCGCACTGAAGATTCGACAATAAGGGCCATATCTGGTAATATTGACATTAAGACTGTTAGCTCCAAGGTTACCGCTCCATTTCGAGTAAGAGATCAGTAATTACAGGAGGTAGAAAACCCTTGCACAATTGGTGGCGATACAGTCGATATGATTATTGACTCAGGCTCAATCTGATCTGCCAGATTGGCAGAAACAGAACAAAAACAATAATTTTCAAACCTTTTTTCTCCGATCCCAATCAAGAACTGGTAAGAATATTTAGTTGGTCTAGTTGGTCAACCAAATGAGGCATGCTGCCACAGACGTTTGTGCCATGCAAAATTATTTCCTGAATAACTTCATCAATTTTTATCTGATCGCAACCAAATTTTCAGGAATCACACAGACTATAGTTCTTAATGTACATACCAAAATGACTTTAGCTTAAAAAAGATTGATGATAGATGAATTTTGATGATCTGCGGGAGCGGAAGTGGGCGTGGTAAAAATTTGAAACAAACTTGATCTGCGTGCAGGCTAACAAATACTGTCGAAAAAAATTAGACCTCTATCTTTTATAGTCTCTAAAATCCAGTGTTTCATACGGACAGACGGACAGACACACAGACACACAGACAGACATGGCTAGATCGTCTCGGCTGTTGACGCTGATCAAGAATATATAAGTTAACTAAGTTAACCGGGCGACGGCAACGACCGATCGTCCGATGGCTCGCTCCGGCCAAATTGCTGACACAGCGTCTGGCCGGAAGCTCGTGCATAGCCGGCAACCGCTACCCATTGGAGCGGCCGCTATGATTCTCTCTTTTGTTAGCCTTAAGTTTCAGTTCTGATTTTACATTCATTGAATAAAGAGCCATCGCTCATAAAACTAACTCCGACAATTTGTCGTTAATACTTTATTATTCCAACACCTATCTGAGTCCCTAGGCCAGAAGGTAAAAGGAGGACTGTCATCCTCCCAACCTAATCTCCCTAATCATCATTGGGATATCTACGGCCAACCGGCCAACAACGCTTCGGTGGACGCCGTCCCTCGCACTTGTTATAATTGTCTTCGCATTTCATCCTGAGGATCCTACGGATAGCCGGCCAGCCACGATACGGAAGACGTTGTCCCTCACACTTATTATAATTGGCGCTCAACGTAAAAATACCCATAACAATATGGACGGGATCATGTAAGTGAGCACTTCAGTCCCTGTACCCTCCGACATCTGCATTGGCATTTAAATTTCAATAAAAAAAAGATTATATCGCTGCCAAAATATTTTCTGCAGATCTGCTCCTATAAATTTGTGTTTTTACATACTCATTATTTGGTGGCGTTGTGAAATTAAATAAATTAAATAATTAAACGTACAACTATACGCATTGTTCTCACTATTGTTGTATTTATTTCTGTGTGTTGTTTGCATTTAATATCTCAGTGCCGAACGGCCGCTTATATAACTCAAATATAATATTAACGTCTCGGCCTCAGCGCAAGGACGCCGCCGAGAAATAAATTAATTATTAATTCATTTATATAATTTTTTTGTCGACGGAACCGTCTCATTAAATTATAGGCATTAAATTTAACATTTTTGTCTCAAAAAATAATACTTTTGCCCACATAAAAAATAAGTCTTCGCAACTTTATTCGGCTGCTCAGCTTTGTTTATGCAACAATCTTGCACCCCACCCCACACCGACATACGAACCCGACACCGCGACGTTTGTATCCCAAACTTTGTTTAGCTTCGCTACTTCGCTTGCTATAGCGGAGACCCGGTCCCCACGCACCCCTCTTATTGCCGCTGCTGAGCAAGGCAGTGGCTGAGTTCGGCGAATTTTCGTCCGACGCTGCTGAAGCGGCGACTTAGCCGCCGCAATCCCCTCGCAGGCCAGTCGTCTCTATGGGCATGCAGCTTATTTTTAGATTAATTTTTGTGGAATATAACTATATGGTTCACAGCTCCATATGAGCTCCCCATTCCTTACTTATAGGAACAAGAGGGAAGAGATAGCGACTCAGAGTCGGACATTGAGAAGCCGCCAACTGCTTCCACACCAATACAAGCAACCACTAGTACCCCTTCGGACACAAATATGGCCTTAAACGCAGAGCAGCTAAACGCTGTTATCCAGGCAGCCGTTGCCCATGCTTTACAAGAAAAGGCTGGGGAAGACCTGCGCAGAGAAAACGAATTGCGCTTGACTATAAAAAATTTGTCTGATCGGCTGGCAGCGGCACAAATTACGCCCGCCGCCGCCCAAACCCCTCAGATACAGACTTTCGAGCCTATAGACATTAAAGGCAACGTAGTATGCAACGAACCGCTTGACGCGGTCAAATGCTTGCCCGAGTTCACTGGGTCACAAGAAACATATGTTTCCTGGCGGCAAGCGGCAAAAGCGGCATACCGCATTTTCAAAGACTTTGTTGATAGCTCGCGCCATTATCAGACAGTTGTTATCATTAGAAGTAAGATAAGGGGCCCTGCTGATGCTGTACTGTCTTCATTTGGCACAGTGCTGAATTTTGATGCGATTATAAATCGCTTAGATTTCACATACAGCGACAAGCGGCCGATACATGTTATCGAGCAGGAGATGGGCACCCTTAGACAGGGGAATCTCACCCTCTTACAATATTACGACGAGGTTGAAAAGAAACTCACTCTCCTCACGAACAAAGTCGCTATGTCATACGCTGCCTCAGAGGCAAAAGTCCTATGCGACAAATTCCGGGATGACGCCCTCCGAGTATTTATCTCGGGGCTAAGACGTAATCTCACGGACGTCCTCTTCTCCGCGAAGCCGAAGGACATGCCATCAGCACTCGCTCTGGCACAAGAAGTAGAGTCAAACCATGACAGCTACGCATTTGCAACTTCATTTGCAAAAAGCCAGGAAGATAAGGATAGGAAACAATATCCGAAGGCGCAAGAGCGCCAGCAAGCTGCCGCGTATACCAATTAGCAAGCAAATTCTGGTAAGAATCCGCACTACACCAAGCAGCACAAAGCCCAGATACATTCTGCACCGCAGAATAATACTCAAAAACCCATGGTGGTAGATCCATCCCTTTCTAGGTTCAGGCAGCCGACTCAGACACCGGCTCACCAAAGCGGGAGGCCAGCTACGTCCGGTCGTTCAGGCCCCGTTAAAAGACAGAGGGTCAACCACGTCACTCAGAGTGCAGGCGGTACCGAGGAAAAATACACAGCCGCAGCCTCGAACGCGGCTAAAGAAATCGATGACGACGCAATTCAGGAATATGATTCGGACGTTATCAATTTTTTAGGGGAAAATCCCTGCTACCCGTCATCCGACGAAGAGTAGCGGGGAAAGATATGAGGCTCTTATTAGACACAGGCGCGGCAAAAAATTTCATCCGTCCGTATGAAGGATTGAAAGGCGTCCGCCCTGTAGAATCGCCATTTGCGATACAATCTATCCATGGCGTCACAAAAAAATGCTTCGTTTCCCTGTTTAACTTGAAGGCCACGTTCTTCATTCTACCAGATTTGACTTCTTTCGATGCCATCGTCGGCCTCGACCTTTTAAAGGAAGCCGGGGCATCGCTTTGCCTAGACTCCGGCCACCTCAAATGGGGCACCGAAGTAGAAAAGATAGACTTTCAATCGTGCCCCGACGTCAATTTACCAGCATTGACTGTTCGGACGCAACGCCCTCAGCTAGAAACGCCTTCATAAAAATGCTTGGCGAGAGGAAAAAAGCCTTTGCAAATCCCAACGAGGCACTCCCTTACAATACGTCGGTAGTAGCCCCTCGCTACTAGCGAGGAGCCCATTTATGCCAAACTCTACCCATACCCAATGGGAGCAGCGGATTTTGTTAACAATGAAATTCAAGACCTGTTGAAGAATGGTATAATACAAAAGTCTAAATCCCCTTACAATAACCCAATATGGGTAGTAGATAAGAAGGGTACTGACGAAACGGGCAAACGAAAAATGCGACTGGTATTGGACTTTCGCAAGTTGAACGAGAGGACAATACCTGATCGCTATCCCATGCCGAATATTTCCATGATACTAGGGAATTTAGGCAAAGCTAAGTACTTCACGACGCTGGATCTGAAGTCCGGCTACCACCAAATAACACTGGCAGAGCGTGATCGTGAAAAAACTTCCTTTTCCGTTAACGGAGGAAAGTACGAGTTTCGCCGACTGCCATTCGGACTGAAGAATGCTGCCAGCATCTTCCAAAGAACTATCGACGACATACTGCGGGAGCAGATTGGCAAATTTTGCTATGTCTATGTCGATGACGTAATTGTTTTCTCGGAAGACGAAAACGCCCACGTGCGACACGTGGATTGGGTGCTTAAAAGCCTACACGACGCCAATATGAGGGTGTCAATGCAAAAATTTTTTAAAAAAAGCGTCAGTTTTTTGGGCTTTATTGTCACCAACAACGGTGCAACGACTGACCCTGAGAAAATTAGGGCCATTAAGGAATTCCCAGAACCTAAGAACATATTTGTAGTTAGATCGTTCCTTGGCCTGGCCAGCTATTACCGATGCTTTATTAAGGATTTTGCGTCAATAGCTAGGCCCGTCTCCGACATTCTGAAAGGAGAAAATGGAAGTGTCAGTAGACACAAATCCAAAAATATCCATGTATGCGGTAAGAGATATAAATATCTATACCGACCATCAGCCATTGACCTTTGCGGTTTCGGAGTCCAATCCGAACGCAAAAATTAAACGATGGAAAGCTCGCATCGACGAGAGCGGGGCCAAAATGTTCTATAAGCCCGGCAAGGAAAATCTCGTCGCGGATGCCCTCTCCAGACAGCAACTTAACGTTGTGGAGCAGGAAGACGCTTATTCGTGTGCGGCCACTATTCACAGTGAAATGTCGCTCACACACACCATCGAATCCTCGGAAAAGCCATTAAATTGTTTCCAGAACCAGATAACTCTGGAGGAGGCACGCTTTCCGGCTAAGCGCTGCTTCGTGCTCTTTGGAAACAAGAGACGACACAACATTAGTTTCACATGCAAAGAATCGTTGCTTGAGGAGCTCGCGGACATCATTGTCCCCAAGGGCGTAATCGCCATTCATTGCGATTTGCACACGCTAGCAATGATACAAGACGATTTGGTCCGGCAATTCCCTGCCACCAAATTCTGGCACTGTAAAAATCGTGTCACTGATATTTTCGCAGTCGCTGAGAGACGAGAGATCCTCACCACTGAGCACCAAAGGGCTCATAGATCTGCACAAGAAAACGTCAAACAAGTGCTATCGGAATACTACTTCCCGAAAATGACAAAGTTAGCGAGCGAAATCGTCACTAACTGTAAGACCTGCGCTAAAGCAAAATACGACAGGCATCCAAAAAAACAGGAACTCGGCGAAACACCAGTCCCGTCACAGGTGGGGGAGATATTACACATAGACATTTTTTCTACTGACAGGAAATACTTCCTCACATGTGTTGATAAATTTTCGAAATTTGCAGTGGTCCAACAAATCCCCTCTAGAACAATAGAGGATATCAAACCGACCCTACTGCAACTTATGAACGTCTTCCCTAAAGCCAAGGTCATCTACTGCGATAATGAACCCTCATTAAACTCGTATACCATTCTGACCATGCTGGAAAACCACTTTGGAGTCAGCATCTCGAACGCACCGCCTCTCCACAGTGTCTCGAATGGACAGGTAGAACGCTTCCACAGCACTCTGGTGGAGCTTGCCAGATGCCTCAAAATCGATGGCTACTACTAAATACAATAAGTCTATCCACTCGGTCATCAATAAGAGGCCGGCCGATGTGGTAGTCGCTCAGTCGAGTGACCCACAGTATGATATAGAGGATAGGATAAGATTTGCCCAAGATAAGCTCAGAAACAGGGAAAATGCCTCCCGGCAAAACAGAACGTTCAATGTCGGTGACAAAGTCCTAGTGAAATCCAATAGGAGACTGGGCAACGAGCTTTCGCCGTTATGCGAAGAAAAAACGGTGGAAGCGGACATGGGGACCACAGTCCTCATTAAGGGGAGGGTGGTCCACAAGGACAACCTTAGGTAGGCGAATAACAACCATGTTTCCATTCGCCTGATAATTTTTTATACTTTTTATCCTTGGCCATTTGGCATAAGTTTTTTCGCTATTACGTTTTATTTTTTGTTGCTTTTATCGTTTATTAGGTTACGAACGTTTTGTCTTATCACGCTTAATTTTTATATGTTTTGGTGGTGGAATATCCAAATTTTGTAAAAAACTACAGTAACTCCAAATTCCAGATTCGCATCAATTCCGCTGCTTCTTCTTTTGACCCTAACATCGGCGCACGTCACGGACTACTCGCTAGCCAAGTATATTCCCGTCGTCGATGGGCGAATTTTAGTATGGGAGGAATTTGCAACCGTTAGACATTCAGCAAACCTTTCAGAGTATAGGCGCGTGGTGGAAGAGACTGGTGGCATGATTAACATGTTCCCCGAATCGCATATGCAGAAGCTCTTGATCGTAGATGTGGCTCACCTGCGTGACCTGCTCGATTCATTGAGCATCCACCATAGAGTAGCTAGGAGTTTAGACTTCTTAGGAGCGGCGTTGAAAGTAGTGGCGGGAACGCCAGACGCGGAAGACCTTGAAAGAATTAAACTTAACGAATTCCAACTCATCAATGCAAACAATAGACAAATAAATATTAACAGTAAAGTACAAGAACAGATCAATAGCAGAACCACAACCGTCAACCAAATCCTGAGGTCGGCTAAAAAGTCCCAAATCGACACGGGACACCTACACGAGATGTTATTGTCTCGGAATAGGATGATCGCGATGGAGCTGCAAAATTTATTGCTGGCTATAGCCCTTGCTGAAATCAACATCGTTAGCCCTAGCATACTAGACCATGCAGACCTGTAGAGTGTGTGGATCGAGGAGCCCACAGATACCCCCATTAAAGAAATTTTGTCCGTTGCGTCTGTCAAAGTATTACAATCCGATAACATTTTGCTATTATTATTATTATCAAATTCCCTAAAATGAAAACAGCGTCCATTAAAATTACTGTTTTTCCCGTGTCACACCACGACACTATGCTTAAGTTAGAGGACAAGGTCATAGCGGATTGCAGTGGGGAAATCCATACCGTCAAAGACTGCTCCGAGTCACCTGGAGCCACATTTTGTCAACTCGCGCGAAGAAGATCATGCGCCCAGGAACTCCACGCCGAAGGTGTGGCACACTGCGACATCCAACACAGCGACGTGCACCCCGTCACCCGAGTGGATGATGGAATCCTCATCATAAACAATCGCCCGGCTCTTGTGAGTGTGGACAACGTTACCACCGTCCACTTACGAGGAACTCACCTTATCACCTTCCTTGAGAGTGCTACAGTTAATGAAACCCGGTACGTGAACCACGACGCGGCCCAGAAAAGGGCTCCAGGAGTGGCCAGCTCACCCTCCCTGAACATCACCCTAAAAAACGATGTACTAAGTCTCCCTTACCTTCACCGCTTGAGTGAGCGTAACCTGGAGCATATCAAGAAATTCGGGGTGGACATCGATGACTATCGCTTACACCAGATAATGCTTATTGCAGGAGCAATTTGCTGTGCATTGATCTGTATCGGCCTCACTTATCGGCGAGTCATCCAGGCCAAGAGGTACACGCTCCAACTAAATGAGGTGATCGCCAAAATAGGGTCGGCCGAGGGCGGCCTTAATCTTGAGGGGGGAGTAGTTAACTAAGTTAACCGGGCGACGGCAACGACCGATCGTCCGATGGCTCGCTCCGGCCAAATTGCTGACACAGCGTCTGGCCGGAAGCTCGTGCATAGCCGGCAACCGCTACCCATTGGAGCGGCCGCTATGATTCTCTCTTTTGTTAGCCTTAAGTTTCAGTTCTGATTTTACATTCATTGAATAAAGAGCCATCGCTCATAAAACTAACTCCGACAATTTGTCGTTAATACTTTATTATTCCAACACCTATCTGAGTCCCTAGGCCAGAAGGTAAAAGGAGGACTGTCATCCTCCCAACCTAATCTCCCTAATCATCATTGGGATATCTACGGCCAACCGGCCAACAACGCTTCGGTGGACGCCGTCCCTCGCACTTGTTATAATTGTCTTCGCATTTCATCCTGAGGATCCTACGGATAGCCGGCCAGCCACGATACGGAAGACGTTGTCCCTCACACTTATTATAATTTATATACTTTATAGGGTTGGAGATGCCTCCTTCTACCTGTTACATACATTTCCTGCCGGCACAAAGTTATAATACCCTTCTACCCTATGGGTAGCGGGTATAATAATTTAGAGCTGATTGCTACGTTTTACGTAATCAAAAAGGGTAAACAATCCCTTTTGGGATGGGACACAGCCATCGAGCTCAACGTTCTGAAACTTGGTTTAGACGTAAATCAAGTTGGGAAGGCTGCTTCATTTCCCAAATGGCACAATGTCGTAGTTAAACTCTCCGTTGACGAATTTGTGATCCCGGTACAACAGCCCATGAGACGAGTACCAGCAGCGTTGGAGAGTAAAATTATATATATCAGGGAGGCCAAATATTTTCACAGCTGGAGGGTAGTCGCGAGATCACCACATTTGCTACATACCGTGGCCTATTCCGCTACAAGCGTTTAATGTTTAGGGTAAATTTAGCTCCATACATCGACGATATCATAATATTCGGAAATATCTTGGAGGAGGCTGGAGGCTGTTAAAAGCATATTTCGAGCTAACTTAAAGATTGCAATTTTTATGCCCCATCTTGTCGGACAGGGGCATTGAAGTCGACCCTGAAAAAGTCAAAGTCATCACCAGAATCAGAGCTCCCAAGAATAGGGAAGAAATACGCAGTTTCCTGGGATTAGTATTAGTTACCATTGAGAAGTTCGTGGTTGATCTGGCTGATAGTACAAAATCCATGAGGAAGCTTCTAAACAGCAGTGAAGTATTCGTTTGGGACGACGAACAAGAAGAGGCCGTCACAAAATTGAAGACGAAAATTGCCAAAGTGCCCATGCTGTCATATTTCAACTTACACGGCAAGACATGCCTAATTGCAGACGCTATCCCAGGGGCCGTATTGCTATAGTTTGACGAGCTGAAAGTTCCACGCATAATATATTTTGCAAGTAAGAGTCTGTCACATGTGGAAAAAAGTTACTCACAGACGGAAGAGTCTTGCGTTGGAGTGGAGCGTGTAGAAATTGTACTATTATTTGGCTGGCCTAAAGTGTGACCTTATAACGGACCACAAGCCCCTTGAAACCATCTTTAAGTCAATTTCACGACTTCCACCCAGAATCGAAAGGTGGCTGTAACGATTACAATTATAGCAGTTCCGTGTAATATACAAAGCTGGAAAAGAGAATATTACCGACTCACTATCGAGACTGTGCCAGAACGCTGACACCGAACATTTTGACTGGGCTGGTGAGGAGCATATATTTCGCGTGGTATCGTCCTGCATACCTAAGTCGCTTACCATATCACAAGTCTCTGAAACGTGTACTAAAGACGAGGAAATACTCGATAATGATAATGGAAGACAGTTCATAAGCGCCGAGTTTAAAGATTTTTGCGCGAATATTCAAAGTCTGTCAACACCACCGTACTGGCCCCAGGCTAATGGAGAGGTCGATAATATGAACAAATCTCTTGTAAAACGTTTAAAAATAACACATGATAACAACATAAACTACAAACACGAGATCCAAAGATTCTTACTGATAAACAATGTCACCCCACATGGAACCACGGGAGCAACACCCATGGAACTGATGTTCAGCAGGGTTATTAGATATAAAATCCCAATCATAAGGGATCTGATTGGTAAAACGGTGGGCTCAGAAGAGAAAGATAATTATCTTTTGAAGAAACACAAAAGGAAACAGGCAGCAGACAGCATCAAGAGGGCAAGAGAGGTTAATATTCAAGTCGGAGACAGAGTCCTATTAAAGAACGTGGTATTCCCACATAAGTTAACTCCAACGTTTGACACGACTACTTACGAGGTAACAGTTCGAAAAGGAAATGTAGTTCAGGTGTTGGGTGGTGGTAAATCGTTTACTAGCAACGTCAGCCACTCGAAATAGATTGTAGACAAATCCGCACCGACTCCGACCATGGATGACGGTCTACCTTTCCCAGCTACCTTTCTTTAAAGCCAACCCAGGAGATACAAAATCCACAAAAACCTTCAGCAGCACGGGAGACACAAACGAAGACAAAATCCTGAATCTTCGTCTAAAAAGAAAAGAAGAAATGGATGAATAACGTATGATTACGGTTCATCTCAAGTCCCAATACATAGATGCTTATCATTTAATGGCTGAATCAACACTCAATAACTGCCAAAGGTGGCAATCAAACAAAAGGGTTTGTGAAGGAAGGTGGCCTTGGAGAAGCGCCAAGAGCCACACTAACGGCCAGGGTCGCACTGGAAAAGAAAGGAAGCAGCTGATCGCGGCGGGCACACTAAAACTCGCCCCACTCTATATAAGGCGAGCCGCTGGCCGTAGGAAATCACTTGGCAGCCGACAGCGATCGGGAGCGGTAAGCCTCTAGTAGCACACTCCTAGTAGTCAGCAGCCAAAGTCACTTTTGTAGGCGACCAGACTCTGAGGATTTGGGTTGCCAAATAAATTGTCGAAGGACTTGCGAGTCGCGACATAGAATTCGGCCCGCCGAATTCTCTCTCTCTCTGAAGACTTACGAGTCCGCCCGCCCTCTCTCTCTCTGAAGACTTACGAGTCCGCATACTGAAGACTTACGAGTCCGGTCTCTCTCTCTGAAGACTTACGAGTCCGCAAACTGAAGACTTACGAGTCCGCCCTCTCTCTCTGAAGACTTGAGACGCGGCCAAAAATACTTCTAGTGGCCATACCGTTATGAAATTTACACCAAAAATCTAAAAAATATTCTAAGTATACTGTAAAAAAATTGGTTTCATAGCTCGTCTATATCGTATAGCTGTCATGGGAACGATCGGTTTAAAAACGACATCTAGTATAAAAAACTTTTTTGTTTTTCAAGATATCATAACCAATATAACAGATTAGGTGTTTTGTGTAGGTTTATATATCCCTACCAATTTTGAATAATATCGGATATCTATATCCTATAGCTCCCATACAAAGGATTGTCAAATTTTGAATAAAATTATTTTTTTTCAATACCTATATTAAATATTTGTCCCCTTAATGAGAAAGTTGGTGGAATCTTAGTCCCCAAAAATAAAAACAATAAGAAAATAATTATATTATGAATTTTATTCGTCTATCAACAAATGAACAGCGCTTGATCGTGCAAACACACACTTATAAGACGAACCTATTTAAATTTAATGCAATGAAATAAAAAATAATACAAGCTATTAATAAATAAACATATGGCTTTGAACAATTGAACAAAAGCATGACACAAGAAGACAGAGCAAAAACATAACTAATAAATAACAGCAAAACGAACCCAAATATATGTTAAAAGGGTATTCAATTTTTTTTCGTTTTTTTTTTTTGTTCGTTCAATATGAAATATGTTAAAAATATTGTGTAAAAGTTTAACATCGATCATATCAAAGTTAACGAAGATATGGTTAGTTAAGCGGAGGTCGTTTGCTGTCAAACCCTTGAGCATCAGTAACTTTAAAGCGCTCTCCTGAAAAATTTAATTTTCCAAATCGGTTTACCCGATTACTCAAAATCTACAGCACCGATCGTTTTGAAATTTATATGATAACTTCTGTAACTGATTCTTTAAGTACTTAAGTAGTGCATTTTTTTTAAAATAATTTTATTATATTTTAAAATTAGCAACGTAAATTACGTTTGTTAGTCAAAAAGAGGGTCTGATAAAAATTTAAAAAAAAAATCTAAAAAAAAAATTAGTTTGTAAGTAGCTAGGGACACTTATTCTTTAACGAATGCATTATATTTTTTTAAATCGGTTGATTTTGTGGACAGTTAGGATTAACACTACGAACCATCTTTTTTTGGGGGGACTCGGGAGATTCTCAATAGCTCCTAAGCCTCTATATGTGTTTTAACAGATTCATTTTTAAAAAAATCTCGAAGTTTTATACTATTATATGTTATTTATTTAAATCAGCTAACTTTAGCCGTTTTGCCACAACAATTTTTTAAAAAGTGGCTTGTTTTTCACCAAATTAACCCCACCCCCACCCCCTCCCCCGCTCTTAAGGTGTTGTTGGTGTTTTCATCATGTAAGGCAAATGGGCAAATTTCGGCAAAATTTTTTTTCATACTTCTTACTTTTAAAGCCCAACAAACACATTGGTATACAAACGAAGTGTGGATTTTTGTGGGGTCACAACTATAACCTTAGCTAAACACATGAAAGACGTTCAAAATATAGTAAAAAAACATGTATTTTTCAAATGAATATAATAAAAACAATAAATGTTATTAATATATCAATCAATATCTCATTTTATAGAAAATACTTTGAACTACAAAATCCATAACAAACAATTTTAATTAGGACGCGTAATAATTGATCACACTACTTTGAAGTTCGGTTTTGTTGTGACAAATTCGCGATCGGCGCGGCTGCGCACTGAAAGTGAACATTTGTTTACATCTTCAATTCTATTTTTCGAAAGTACCGTTAGGTTAATCCAAAAATCTGGTATGCCACAAAGAAGCCTTCACATTTTAGAAGTAATCTGTTTACTTTTCGTACATTTATTTTGAAATTGTTTTTTTTTATTTTTGGCCTATGGGCCCGACCACTGTGCTCTGTACCACGAAACCTACTTAAGTCACCGAGTTCTCTCCACTGTTCTTACTGGGAATCGGGGGAATCTCTCTTACAGCTACCACTCGGACTACCTGGACTATGGCCGTCCAGACCGTCACAATTGTACTGCTCGAACAGACAACGATATGTAAGTGGCTCACCACACGATTCAGTTGGAAGATCAACAAACTGATTTCAAGGAACACTATCAGTAAATGAGTAAATAATCAGAAATGAGCGAGATACCTAAAGTTATTTTAAATCAATTGGGCACACCAATGTTTAATAATACAATAGAAATTAAAAATCTATGAAACCAAGTAAAAGATTTAAAAGCGTATAAGTTGAAATACATTTTTAATATTGGCAATAATAATTATAATTGTATCAATTGTATATAGTATAAAAAATACAAAGATACGAAGGCAATTGCAAACCATTGCGATACCCAGCGGTACATTAAATACTTTAGATGATTTAAACATGTGAAACTAAGAAAAATTGAATTGAATTAATATAACGTTAATGAACAAAATTGTTTAAATAAAAATATTTAAGCCTTGAAAATTACGGCAGTTGTAAATTACTGGTTGCAATATTAATTATATCGAAGAAAATAAATAAAGTCCTCTATGTTATATATTGCAACAAATTCAAATGTACTTATAATCATGCGTTGTTGAAGCAAGAATCATAAATGTACATATGTAATCGAATATTTGACTTGGATGCACGCTTTACATGTAATCTAAGTACACGCCACTTATATCATAAGATTGTTCCCCGCCTCCTAAAATGAGTCCCTTTATGAGCGATCGCTGATAAGGTCAATGCCGCTTCAGACGTTCAGATGTGCCAATGTGTGGAACCTCGATAAGGTGGGGACTATTTAGTTAGGCCTCTGCGTAGGTCACATATCTGGAATATGTAGCCTATACACAGATAGAAAAATCCCGGATATTGTTGCCGAAATTAATCCCAAATGGGAATAATCATTCCCATTTGGGATTAATTTCAAGTCCGGATTTTTTTTTTTTTTTATTATTTATATAAGTTTATTGTCGCCGGAATCGTTCAGTGTCATCTGAACATAACCGGACGTTGGGGATGGGGAGGTGGTTATAGTACATAGGGATATGAGCCTGGGCGAAATTCTTGTTTTAAGTATGAAACAACTTATCCCAATCCCAAAAATCTTGATTTAATCCCGATCATTCTTAAATATTTTAATCCCAAAAATTCTTGATGCAATTTAAAAAAATCTTGATTCTCGATAAGGTTTATATTATATTATATTTTATAATTAAAAATTCAAATAAAGTTCAATCTCAATTATTTCTTTAACTCTTAAACTAAACTTTATAAAACTTCGTATAAATTCCTAATTTGACTTCAACTAAACAAAGTTTCACTTAAGCTACGATCTGAAAGAATATTTATTTAAATCTGTAATTAAAGATATATAAATTGTTATTAAATTATAAAACTAGGAAATAAATCCCAAATAAAAGCTTACATACATTTTTGCGTCCCGGCAGGATTCGAACCAGGTTCCCAGAAATCGCAGACCGTCCGCTTACTAACTCGGCTACTGCGGCAAAGCAAACTCAAATATCGAAAACGCTTATACATACGACTTCACTTTAATCCAGAATCAGACTTATTTCATTACTTTAATCCCGAAACGGGATTAATTTAAGATTTGTAGACTTATTTTATGACTTTGATACCGAAACAGGTTTAATCAGATCATTTTATCCCGAATCCTACTTAAAAATTTCAAGACACAAGAACGCCAAAATATTCTGGTTTTTTTTTTTTTGTTCTACATTTTGATCTGTGTATAAACCGAAGCTGCCTAAATATAAAATCAGTTTCTTACAGATCTCAACTAATGAAGGCCTTTTTTATTTGGAAGCCTTTAAAAACTCTGCAGTTACCCCCTCTATGGTAAGGGACTCATAGAAAGGCCAGCTTCTTTAAGTATAGCCAAGAGGCAGCTAAAAGGTAGCAAATATAATTTATTCCCACTACCATTAAGGTAAGGAAGGTAAGGAGGATTTAAGTCCGACCCTAAAATTTAATTACCTAAAGATCTCGGTTAAGGATGAAGCCAGGAACGTGGTTTCTCACCTGTTACTGGGGTAAGGAGATAATTATGAAGCCGCTTGGCAACTATTAACCAAGCAGTATGAAAACAAAAGAAAAATATTTTCAGAACAGCTTAATCGCCTCCTTGAGCTTGATAATCGACACATATTGAAGGCAAAGGTTTCTGTTGCGGTAGATATAATCTTTGCACAAATTATTTTGAAAAAAAATTAAGAAAGAGGCACTTTAATTGAATGAGATCCACACTAAAAAACCGAAAGAAATCCAAATATTGTCCGATGTAATAAGCTCAGTTCAGTATGAAAGGATGTACAGGAAAATATAGTTAGGAAAAATGTTTCCACTCGTAATAGACACATTTGCAAAGCCTGGGGACACACAGTGGTAAAATGCCACATATTTAAAAATAAAATGCATCAGAAAATGTTTCAAATGTTTCAAATGTTTAAAAGACTTATACAAAAAAAATTCCTAAGCATTATATATATATTGCGCAATGTAGCCGACTCCAGCAATACCTTGTAATTAAAACTACATATGGCAAATAAAGCAACTGTAACATATTGGTGATGGCCAAATCATTTTCAAATATGTATATAAGTAAGTAAATAAGAAAGTAAGTTAACAACAATAATTATTATTCAAACTTACAAACTTATTCAATATATAGTATGTGTTTGTATGGAAAACTGACAGGATAGGAAGCTAACTTCGGCGAGCCAAAGTTTGTATACCCTTGCGGAAAACGAAATTCTGAAAAAAAATGTATAATTCAATTATATGAAAATATATTGAAAACCATAATGTATTTTTCTATTATTACCCCGATTGTCGCAGCTTCAATTAGATAGCTTCAAACTGAGAAACAGGTCTACGTAGAACAGACGGACATGACTAGATCGACTATCCCAGTCGATGATCAAGGATATACACATATGTATAGTTTATAGGGTCGGAAATGATTCCTTCACTGTCGGAAATGACTCATTTACTGCGTTGCAAACATCCGACTAAAATAACCTGGAATTGTATTAAAATTTGTGTTATCACACACAAAGTTTATATACCCTTGCAGAACTTTAAAAAAAAAATTAAAACCGAAAATCTTGAATAATAATTAGTTGCCAAATCTCCAGTTTGATGAAAATGGTTTGAAAATCGGCTAAGTTATGGTTTTTTTTATTTTCCTGATTGTTTCACGAAATTAAAACCAAAATTCTGAAATAATATAAGATGGCCAAATATCAAGTTTGGTGAAAATATCTTGAAAACTGACAAAGTTATTTTCCTGATTGTTCCTATGGAAGCTATAGGATATAGTCGGCCGATTTTCATGAAATTGAAACCGAAATTGAGGAATAGTAAAAACGACTAAATACCAACTTTGATGAAAATATGTTGAAAACTGACAAAGTTAAATTTTTTTTTACTACAAATTTTTCGATTGTGCCTATGGCAGCTATATGATATAGTCGTCCGATCAGACTCGTTCCGACATAAATACTAGTGAGAGTATATAGAAGACAAACTTCAAAGTTTTATTCAGATAGCCTTAAAACTGAGGGACTAGTTTGCGTAGAAACGGACAGACGGACGGACAAACTTCTGACTGAAATTATAATACCCTGCAAGGGTATAAAAATCATACAAACTTTTCTATTTATTATTTGAAGTTTAATACAGCCAAAAATTTGGGTCAACAGGCAGTGAGCATTTAATTAGAGTTATTTCATTAACTAGGGTTATTGAAAAATGACAAAATAATTCGTATAAGAAATTAAAATTAAAATTAAAAAATAAAAATTAAAATTAAAAATTTTTGAGCTTATGTACATATGACTATACAGGCACACGACCAGATCCGCAATGGATTGAGATCATTTCCCACTGACAGAAAAAGCAGCAAAAATTCCAACGAATGTATAATATTATATCGTTTATTTATTTCGGGCCTCTCAATGTGAAATTCACTTTAATTCATTACGTTGGGACGAGTTATTAGTAGCTCATTACTTAAAGTAATATAAAAACTACACAAAAAATATAATTTATTAAAACTCACCAAGTTTTTTATCTTCGCTTTGGTACAATCAATGAAATTTTTGTATATATAATTTTTAAGTATTTTTATAACTTACACATATTAAACCAAAAACTCGAACAAAGATGTTAGTTAATATATATATATATCTAGCTATATGTGCGAATTAAAAAAATGTCACTAACTCTTTATAATTTCTCCGCTAAACTAACCTACAACCGTTTTTTCGACTCGTAATTGAAGTGAATAAACGCGAATCCTTTAAACGTCTCTGCTTTTATATCGAAAATACCTCATGGTGGAGAAGCCACAATATTCCATCATACTGGTGAGTGTGCGTGGTTCTGCACCTATTGTTGTGAGTGTGGGGCTGCCAGTGTTTGTGTGAGATAATAAACAAAAAGCAACTTGGGCTTCGTAATTACCTATGTGGGCCGGTACCATTTGTTGCTTATCACTTAATGTGTTGCGATTGTGTATTTGTTTTATTTAAGCTAATCAATACAGAATTATTTTTATTGTGTGTAAAAAGCTTAATATAAAATGTATTGTCCTAGCCTAAAACCGAGACTTTTTGTATTTTTTATACCCGCTACCCATAGGGTAGAAGGGTATTATAACTTTGTGCCGACAGGAAATGTATGTAACAGGTAGAAAGAGGCATCTCCGACCCTATAAAGTATATATATTCTTGATCATCGTCAACAGCCGAGACGATCTAGCCATGTCCGTCTGTGTGTCTGTTCGTATGAGACACTGGAGCTCAGAGACTATAAGAGATAGAGCTCTAATTTTTTTTTCGACAGTATTTGTTATGCTTGCACGCAGTTCAAGTTTGTTTCAAATTTTTACCACGCCCACTTCCGTCCCAGCAAATCATCAAAAAGCGTAATTTTAAAGCTAGAGTCGAATTTGGATATGTACATTAAGAACTATAGTCTGTGTAATTCCTGAAAATTTTATTGCGATCAGATAAAATTGTCTAAGTTATTAAAGAAATAATTTTGTATGGCCACAAACGGCTGCTGCAGCATTCCTCATTTGTTTTACCAACTAGCCCAACTAAATATACTTAACAGTTCTTGATTGTGATCGGAAAAGAATCTTATAAGATATTCGAGTAGCAATTTTAAATGGTAATAATTATTAGCTGCTTTAATGCAATAATAAAGCGTTTTTGCACACATAGATACATGTGTATGTATTTTTGTATGCATGTGATTATAATTCATTTGCATTTGCCCGTTATGTTTAGAAATGTATTAATTATTTTCTATGGGTAGCGGATATCTCACAGTAGCTTTCTTACTTGTTTGTAATATAGTATATAGTAAAATAGTATATTGTAGTATAGTAAAAATATATATTCAGAAGCATTTAGTTATTGCCAACAAAACTGTCAAACGTATTAACAGATTTAATACGTGAATAATACGTAGAATTGAAAATCAATCAATCAATCAGTAATATACCAATCGAAAGATATTGCTTATAAAATCAATTGGCTCAGGAAAAGGGTTAATCAGAGTAACTTAATCTAAAGCTAAAAAGCAATACATTTTTTTGGCATTAACGCAAACTATTTTAAAATAAAAATTAGTAATTTTAAATATTAAAACCACTAAATATTAAAAAACATTTTAAATGAAGTATTTAAAAATGTTTATATTTTTGACAAAAATTTTGTTTTAATGTTTTATTGGGTTTGCTCTGGAGTTCTCAAACGACGTATATTCAGGCACTTGCAATGAGGATACAAACATTTTTAAACAACAGAAATTTTTTTAAAGTTTCCTACATTTTTAACATCTACGAAAAAATTTCAATGTGATGAGGTTTCAAAAATAATGTTATAAGATGTTTGTTTGAGCTGTTTTTGGTTTAAAATAAATATAATACAATGCTATACAAATGTTTCAAACTAGCAAGAAAGGAAGCTAACTTCGGCGAGCTGAAGTTTGTAGACCCTTGCGGAAAACGAAATTCTTGAAAAAAATTGACTAATATTAAAGTATATGAAAATATTATTATTATTATTATTATGTAGGAACACAAGTCCCCTTCACTGTATATACATGAAAATGATAGGTTGAGATAGGATATATTATACATAACAGACTGAGTTAGATCTAGGATAGCAATAGGCCATAATATTAGAAGCTCGTCGCCTCCAAGAACAACAACACTTCGACACAACACAGCATACACACCCAGGAAACAACAACAAGAACTACGACTACGGCCTATAATAGGAAGCAACGACATCATAAGCAACGTCGACGATCAAACACAAGTTCGAAGCGAACATAGGCAATAGCAACGACGACGACAATCCACCAAAAGCTGGGAACGAACGGCGGACGCCGGCAGCGAACGAGCAGAAGAAAGAAAAGGCAAAACGACAAAAGCTCGCAGGACGCTAGCGACCAATCAGCAACGCTGCTGCCGACGTCGAGATCGCCTGATGCGCACGTGCAGGGCAGAGCTGCACTTGGTTTTGAACACCCGCAAGCAAAAAGTTACTCGTGGCCGTCACGAGACCGCGAGTAACACCAAGATCGGTGGCAGAGACAAGGAATGAGCTGCGACTGCTCTGCCGGTCGAGGAGTTGGGTTTTTGCTGCAGCGAGGAGCAGACGTGAAAGTGGAGAGGAGACCTCATCATCAGAAGCAGCGTGAGACCCTGGGTCCTGCCGCCTGGATAGGCAGGCCCAGAGGAGGAGACGGCGGAAATGCGGTGAGCTGGTCTCGGTGCCAGGGGCACGCGGGACAATAGGAGTAGGAATAAGGACAGAAGTAGGGACAATTAAGCTAATAAAATATTACTACGACGTAGAACAGCGATGCCTATTCATTTCCACACACACCACAGAAACACACAAACACACACCTGCATCCTTTTCTCTCCCAGCCTTTCCTTAGCGCCTGACTCCGGCATGTGTGCCCTTATTAACAGGGCCGCGCCTGCAGAAGGTATCCGATGCCCGACTCTGGCGCGAGCCCCGGTTATTTCGGGGTCGCACCAGCCAAATGCGAAATCTCCTCCCGGTCCCGTCGGGTTCACCGGTTATTAACGGGGCCGTGGCGGTGCCGGGAACTACCTTCTCGAGGCCAGGATGTAGCCTATACCCGGGACACGGGGTCGGAGGCATCCTGGTGAACCCTATGAGGTGGGGGATGTATTCTGGGTCATCCCAATAACCACCATCCGAACGAGGCGACCCGCAGCAAGAGCGGGGCCTGCCCATTAGCGGACTCGACCCTGGTACACGGTTATACTGGTCTGCGGCGGCTCCGCAATAGCCGGGCGAAATGCAACGTTTTCTTGTCTTCCTACCTTTTCCCCTGCTCTCCTGGCCTAAATCCGGCCGTCCCGGCCGACGAACCATGCCTGTCCCCGTAAACATAAAAATGTTTCTGTGGAGGATCCTAGGGCCGATGAGTACTTATCACAGCTTAAGAAAGCTCCCTTACATTCTTCAGTCACCTTTTCTATTCAGCAAACTACATTGTAAGTTCACGAATATAAATTGAAGCCATGCGACCGATCGGTAGTTGCAGCTCCGACGAAAGTAAAATAAGTAGAATGAATGCGGCATATAATCGACAATCGTTATTTTTCCCACAAATATTTTGGTGACCCCGACGTGATCATTATTTAGCTCAGAGTCTGCAACCTTATTTCGCTGTTTAATATTGTTTAAGGGCTTGTATGGGTCAAAAAGTGTCACCAATAGATAGAAAAACATTTAAGAGTATCGTGTCAAAATTTCAAGTCGTTCCGAGCTTAACTAACGGTGATAGCATTTTCCGTACCGTTCGCATAGCAGGTACATACATATATGCAAACGGACAAATGCTTATCAAACTTTAAACGCATCTTCTTTGAAATTTTCCCAAAAAATTCATTGTCAAGAAATTTTCGGAAACTGTGCAACCGATCGATAACCGATAATTTTTGCTCAAAAGTGCTTGTGTTATCCATTTTCGTTTTGGGCCGATTCGACGTATTTTTATACCCGCTACCCATAGGGTAGAAGGGTTTTATAACTTTGTGCCGGCAGGAAATGTATGTAACAGGTAGAAGGAGGCATTTCCGACCCTATAAAGTATATATATTCTTGATCAGCGTCAACAGCCGAGACGATCTAGCCATGTCCGTCTGTCTGTCTGTCTGTCTGTCCGTCTGTCCGTATGAAACACTGGATCTCAGAGACTATAAGAGATAGAGCTCTAATTTTTTTTCGACAGTATTTGTTATGCTTGCACGCAGATCAAGTTTGTTTCAAATTTTTACCACGCCCACTTCCGCCCCCGCAAATCATCAAAAAGCGTATAATTTTCATAATTTTAAAGCTAGAGTCACGAATGTTTGGAATGTACATTAAGAACTATAGTCTGTGTGATTCCTGAAAATTTGGTTGCGATCAGATAAAAATTGTCGAAGTTATTAAAGAAATAATTTTGTATTTCCACAAACGGCCGCTGCAGCTTGCCTCATTTGGTTGACCAACTAGACCAACTAAATATTCTTACCGGTTCTTGATTGGAATCGGAAAAGAATCTTATAAGAACTCGAGAACCAATTTTAATATATGGTAATAATTATTAGCCGTTCAAAAATGTATTAACTATTTATTATGGGTAGCGGGTATCTCACAGTCGAGCTCACTCGACTGTAGCTTTCTTACTTGTTAAAGTAATACTTTCGACAAAAAAAAACGTTTTTTTAGTAAAAACTTTTTCAAATCCGCAAAAAAAAATTAAAAATTTAAAAAAATCAAAGAACGTTGGGGTAAGGAATCATCTTTCTCTGAATGGAATCCTTTAGTTTTTTTGATTTATGATAATTTTTTGACACCGCAAAGGTCTTTTTCCCTCAAACAAATCGCTTTACTTCGCTGTCGCTAACTGGCAGTCGGTCACATAAGCAGTCATACATACATACACATTTACCTGAGTGCATACATACACACACACCTACCGCTGATTTTTGTGCACACCGCGCTGAGGCTGTACAGACTATAGCTACTCTGATGAGCTCGTTCTTTAAACCGACAAAGTTTGTAGCAATGTCGTTCCAGATGGTACGCGGACTGCCTATAAGGCTGATGAATCTCCTCAGCGCTGCGATGAAAAAATTGTTGTGAGGTCCTGAACCAATTCCAAATGAGCAGCCTTGGTGGAAAAGCAGACAAAGACGGATTCGGCTGCACTCTATTTGCTGGCAGGCTACCCATGACGTGCTCCATGACGTAAGAGGCGACGAACTTACGGCTTCCAATCGGCCAGTACCTTTGCCGTAATGCTGCACTATGGTCCAGCGGACCACTTTTTTTGGCCATAATACATAACTCCGAAAATTTTAAAGATATCAACTTGAAACTTTGCCAATCGTCATTTTGTGCTTTTAGGATGATACTGGATCAAAATTATCCAGATCATAAAACTATATCCTATAGCTTTCATAGGAATGAAAAAATATTTTTTCAGATAAATTCATAAAACTTCGGTTTCTTTAAAATTATATAATTTTAATTAAATTAAAAAAATTTTACCGAAATCGGATCACGAATAACTATAGTTTTCATTTGAAAAATCTGAATATATAGACAATTTTGCCTATAATTGTATGGAAAATTGATTATAAAATCGTTAAATAGTTTTACACTTTTTTTTATATTGTATCTTATCGAGTTTACTTTATTCTATAGTTTTTAGAGGATTTTTATCAGTTTTCATTAGTTTTAGGACATTTTTAACGATTTTAAGATGTAATTTTCATTCAAAATAGAGTACTCTTTAAATCAAAATTTTAAGAAATGTGGTCAAATGTGGCATTTCTGACTATATGCAATCGAAAGATAATTAAATTCTCTACAAAATACACTACGGTTTAAGATGGGACTAGGTGGGACTCGTTAGATTTACCCTTTTAAACAAAAGATTTTAACAAATATTTTTTTTTTAGACGACACACTTTGACACCAAATTACAAAGACATCACAACGACTTTGAACATTTTACAACAAAAAAAAAGATAGTACAAACCCCACTGTGTCAAATTCATTTCAAAAATTTGACCAGTTCTTCAGTTTTCCTCTAGTTTTATTTATTTTTAAATTGTGTAAATTTTTGCACTTTTAGTCTGGCCGTTCGCTCGCGAGTAAATGGCCGACTTTAACAGCTTCGTGCGCGATAGTGGCGCCACCTATAAAAATTTTGGGTATGCCACGTAGATGGTCACTCTATTTCCAATCGATTGATACCAAAATCAATTAATTGTTCCGCTAGACCATAGTGTGCTGCAAGTATCGCCCTCGATCCTGCATGCAAATATTTCTCATTGTCGGGGAACAGATTAGGGCTATCGATAGTCAAGTTTAAAGTTTAGCTAGAAGTCAGTATTATGTGAGATTAAGGATTTTAAGTTTACGCTATTCGGCCGCACTAAGTCGGGTAATGCTAAACAATATTTTGGCGGATCAATTACACTGATTTGCGCTATCATAGAAGAAAGAAGAGAAACTGCGGAATGTAGGCTAGAGAACTGCATTTCATGTAAAAAACTGATGTAATAATAAATCACACACTTCATCCGTTTTCGTATCGCTAACCAAGCAGCGATTTATTTGAGCTGTTGTTTGAGCTGTTTTTGGTTTAAAATAAATATAATACAATGCTATACAAATGTTTCAAACTAGCAAGAAAGGAAGCTAAATTCGGCGAGCTGAAGTTTGTAGACCCTTGCGGAAAACGAAATTCTTGAAAAAAATTGACTAATATTAAAGTATATGAAAATATTATTATTATTATTATTATGTAGGAACACAAGTCCCCTTCACTGTATATACATGAAAATGATAGGTTGAGATAGGATATATTATACATAACAGACTGAGTTAGATCTAGGATAGCAATAGGCCATAATATTAGAAGCTCGTCGCCTCCAAGAACAACAACACTTCGACACAACACAGCATACACACCCAGGAAACAACAACAAGAACTACGACTACGGCCTATAATAGGAAGCAACGACATCATAAGCAACGTCGACGATCAAACACAAGTTCGAAGCGAACATAGGCAATAGCAACGACGACGACAATCCACCAAAAGCTGGGAACGAACGGCGGACGCCGGCAGCGAACGAGCAGAAGAAAGAAAAGGCAAAACGACAAAAGCTCGCAGGACGCTAGCGACCAATCAGCAACGCTGCTGCCGACGTCGAGATCGCCTGATGCGCACGTGCAGGGCAGAGCTGCACTTGGTTTTGAACACCCGCAAGCAAAAAGTTACTCGTGGCCGTCACGAGACCGCGAGTAACACCAAGATCGGTGGCAGAGACAAGGAATGAGCTGCGACTGCTCTGCCGGTCGAGGAGTTGGGTTTTTGCTGCAGCGAGGAGCAGACGTGAAAGTGGAGAGGAGACCTCATCATCAGAAGCAGCGTGAGACCCTGGGTCCTGCCGCCTGGATAGGCAGGCCCAGAGGAGGAGACGGCGGAAATGCGGTGAGCTGGTCTCGGTGCCAGGGGCACGCGGGACAATAGGAGTAGGAATAAGGACAGAAGTAGGGACAATTAAGCTAATAAAATATTACTACGACGTAGAACAGCGATGCCTATTCATTTCCACACACACCACAGAAACACACAAACACACACCTGCATCCTTTTCTCTCCCAGCCTTTCCTTAGCGCCTGACTCCGGCATGTGTGCCCTTATTAACAGGGCCGCGCCTGCAGAAGGTATCCGATGCCCGACTCTGGCGCGAGCCCCGGTTATTTCGGGGTCGCACCAGCCAAATGCGAAATCTCCTCCCGGTCCCGTCGGGTTCACCGGTTATTAACGGGGCCGTGGCGGTGCCGGGAACTACCTTCTCGAGGCCAGGATGTAGCCTATACCCGGGACACGGGGTCGGAGGCATCCTGGTGAACCCTATGAGGTGGGGGATGTATTCTGGGTCATCCCAATAACCACCATCCGAACGGGGCGACCCGCAGCAAGAGCGGGGCCTGCCCATTAGCGGACTCGACCCTGGTACACGGTTATACTGGTCTGCGGCGGCTCCGCAATAGCCGGGCGAAATGCAACGTTTTCTTGTCTTCCTACCTTTTCCCCTGCTCTCCTGGCCTAAATCCGGCCGTCCCGGCCGACGAACCATGCCTGTCCCCGTAAACATAAAAATGTTTCTGTGGAGGATCCTAGGGCCGATGAGTACTTATCACAGCTTAAGAAAGCTCCCTTACATTCTTCAGTCACCTTTTCTATTCAGCAAACTACATTGTAAGTTCACGAATATAAATTGAAGCCATGCGACCGATCGGTAGTTGCAGCTCCGACGAAAGTAAAATAAGTAGAATGAATGCGGCATATAATCGACAATCGTTATTTTTCCCACAAATATTTTGGTGACCCCGACGTGATCATTATTTAGCTCAGAGTCTGCAACCTTATTTCGCTGTTTAATATTGTTTAAGGGCTTGTATGGGTCAAAAAGTGTCACCAATAGATAGAAAAACATTTAAGAGTATCGTGTCAAAATTTCAAGTCGTTCCGAGCTTAACTAACGGTGATAGCATTTTCCGTACCGTTCGCATAGCAGGTACATACATATATGCAAACGGACAAATGCTTATCAAACTTTAAACGCATCTTCTTTGAAATTTTCCCAAAAAATTCATTGTCAAGAAATTTTCGGAAACTGTGCAACCGATCGATAACCGATAATTTTTGCTCAAAAGTGCTTGTGTTATCCATTTTCGTTTTGGGCCGATTCGACGTATTTTTATACCCGCTACCCATAGGGTAGAAGGGTTTTATAACTTTGTGCCGGCAGGAAATGTATGTAACAGGTAGAAGGAGGCATTTCCGACCCTATAAAGTATATATATTCTTGATCAGCGTCAACAGCCGAGACGATCTAGCCATGTCCGTCTGTCTGTCTGTCTGTCTGTCCGTCTGTCCGTATGAAACACTGGATCTCAGAGACTATAAGAGATAGAGCTCTAATTTTTTTTCGACAGTATTTGTTATGCTTGCACGCAGATCAAGTTTGTTTCAAATTTTTACCACGCCCACTTCCGCCCCCGCAAATCATCAAAAAGCGTATAATTTTCATAATTTTAAAGCTAGAGTCACGAATGTTTGGAATGTACATTAAGAACTATAGTCTGTGTGATTCCTGAAAATTTGGTTGCGATCAGATAAAAATTGTCGAAGTTATTAAAGAAATAATTTTGTATTTCCACAAACGGCCGCTGCAGCTTGCCTCATTTGGTTGACCAACTAGACCAACTAAATATTCTTACCGGTTCTTGATTGGAATCGGAAAAGAATCTTATAAGAACTCGAGAACCAATTTTAATATATGGTAATAATTATTAGCCGTTCAAAAATGTATTAACTATTTATTATGGGTAGCGGGTATCTCACAGTCGAGCTCACTCGACTGTAGCTTTCTTACTTGTTAAAGTAATACTTTCGACAAAAAAAAACGTTTTTTTAGTAAAAACTTTTTCAAATCCGCAAAAAAAAATTAAAAATTTAAAAAAATCAAAGAACGTTGGGGTAAGGAATCATCTTTCTCTGAATGGAATCCTTTAGTTTTTTTGATTTATGATAATTTTTTGACACCGCAAAGGTCTTTTTCCCTCAAACAAATCGCTTTACTTCGCTGTCGCTAACTGGCAGTCGGTCACATAAGCAGTCATACATACATACACATTTACCTGAGTGCATACATACACACACACCTACCGCTGATTTTTGTGCACACCGCGCTGAGGCTGTACAGACTATAGCTACTCTGATGAGCTCGTTCTTTAAACCGACAAAGTTTGTAGCAATGTCGTTCCAGATGGTACGCGGACTGCCTATAAGGCTGATGAATCTCCTCAGCGCTGCGATGAAAAAATTGTTGTGAGGTCCTGAACCAATTCCAAATGAGCAGCCTTGGTGGAAAAGCAGACAAAGACGGATTCGGCTGCACTCTATTTGCTGGCAGGCTACCCATGACGTGCTCCATGACGTAAGAGGCGACGAACTTACGGCTTCCAATCGGCCAGTACCTTTGCCGTAATGCTGCACTATGGTCCAGCGGACCACTTTTTTTGGCCATAATACATAACTCCGAAAATTTTAAAGATATCAACTTGAAACTTTGCCAATCGTCATTTTGTGCTTTTAGGATGATACTGGATCAAAATTATCCAGATCATAAAACTATATCCTATAGCTTTCATAGGAATGAAAAAATATTTTTTCAGATAAATTCATAAAACTTCGGTTTCTTTAAAATTATATAATTTTAATTAAATTAAAAAAATTTTACCGAAATCGGATCACGAATAACTATAGTTTTCATTTGAAAAATCTGAATATATAGACAATTTTGCCTATAATTGTATGGAAAATTGATTATAAAATCGTTAAATAGTTTTACACTTTTTTTTATATTGTATCTTATCGAGTTTACTTTATTCTATAGTTTTTAGAGGATTTTTATCAGTTTTCATTAGTTTTAGGACATTTTTAACGATTTTAAGATGTAATTTTCATTCAAAATAGAGTACTCTTTAAATCAAAATTTTAAGAAATGTGGTCAAATGTGGCATTTCTGACTATATGCAATCGAAAGATAATTAAATTCTCTACAAAATACACTACGGTTTAAGATGGGACTAGGTGGGACTCGTTAGATTTACCCTTTTAAACAAAAGATTTTAACAAATATTTTTTTTTTTAGACGACACACTTTGACACCAAATTACAAAGACATCACAACGACTTTGAACATTTTACAACAAAAAAAAAGATAGTACAAACCCCACAGTGTCAAATTCATTTCAAAAATTTGACCAGTTCTTCAGTTTTCCTCTAGTTTTATTTATTTTTAAATTGTGTAAATTTTTGCACTTTTAGTCTGGCCGTTCGCTCGCGAGTAAATGGCCGACTTTAACAGCTTCGTGCGCGATAGTGGCGCCACCTATAAAAATTTTGGGTATGCCACGTAGATGGTCACTCTATTTCCAATCGATTGATACCAAAATCAATTAATTGTTCCGCTAGACCATAGTGTGCTGCAAGTATCGCCCTCGATCCTGCATGCAAATATTTCTCATTGTCGGGGAACAGATTAGGGCTATCGATAGTCAAGTTTAAAGTTTAGCTAGAAGTCAGTATTATGTGAGATTAAGGATTTTAAGTTTACGCTATTCGGCCGCACTAAGTCGGGTAATGCTAAACAATATTTTGGCGGATCAATTACACTGATTTGCGCTATCATAGAAGAAAGAAGAGAAACTGCGGAATGTAGGCTAGAGAACTGCATTTCATGTAAAAAACTGATGTAATAATAAATCACACACTTCATCCGTTTTCGTATCGCTAACCAAGCAGCGATTTATTTGAGTGTTCAAAAGACATTCCCTGTGATCGGCCTAGCGGCGACATTATCTCTTATTTGCACTCACCTTGGGATATTCAAAAAACAAGTTTTAGCACGTTTTATGAATTTGGAGAAAAAATTTAAAGGAAATGAAAAACTTATGGTAGACTATTCTAAATTGATGACAGAATATATGGATTTAGGTCATATGATTGAAGTGCAGGTTGAAGGAAAATATTTCTTGCCGCTCTGTGATAAGAGATTCAAGCCTAACAACTAAATTAAGAGTAGTTTTTGATGCTTCAGCAAAAACTACGAATAACAAAAATTTAAACGACATAATGTGGTTCAAAAGGTTATTTTTATACCCTTGCTGGGTATTATAAATTCAGTCAGAAGTTTGCAACGCAGTGAAGGAAACATCTCCGACCCTATAAAGTATATATATGTATTCTTGATCAGGATCAACAGCCGTCTGTCCGTCTGTTCGTTTTTACGCAAACTAGTCCCTTAGTTTTAAAGCTATCTGAATGAAACTTTGTAGTTAGTCATATGTCGGAACGAGCCGGATCGGACGACTATATCATATAGCTGCCATAGGAACGATCGGAAAAATTTTAGAAAAAAATGTTTAACTTTGTCAGTTTTCAAGATATTTTCATCAAAGTTGAGATTTAGCCGTTTTATAATATTCCTGAATTTCGGTTTTAATTTCGTGATAATCGGTCGACTATAACCTATAGCTTCCATAGGAACAATCAAGAAAATAAAAGAAAAACCATAACTTTGTCAGTTTTCAACATATTTTCATCAAAGTTGAGATTTAGCCGTTTTATATTATTCCCGAATTTCGGTTTTAATTTCGTGAAAATCTGTCGACTATATCCTATAGCTTTTATAGGAACAATCAGTAAAATAACAAGATGGACATACAGTCGGGTGTCCTGACAGTAGAAAACCCTGTACCATTACAAGTCGCCGCTCGATTTGGTTCCCTAAAAAAATAAGAAGCCAAAAACTAAAAAACGGAGACAAATTGACATGTAATGCAAATTTCAGATAAACCAAAAGCACAGTCAATAGTTCAGTGGATAAAACTGCGCGTGCATTTTTGTAAGCAATTGGCCTGGGTTCGATTCTGCCGCCAAATCATATTTTTTTTTATTTTAAATAAAATATAATAAACAAAATAGTATAGTTTTTATTATTGCATTTTTTATTATTTCTTAGTATAAAATACTAAAATAATTTTGATTTACAGTTAAAAATTACAAAAAAAATATATATATTTTGACTCGTCGCCGGCAGGAATCGAACCCGCGAGTACTTCACTTCTACACTTCATTTTAGTCAGCTGCACCATCAACCAATTGGAAATCAGTAATCTTAATTTTATAAAAATGTGAAATGAACATTTTAATTTGGATATTTGGAGCCCTCTGCCTGCGCTGCTTCTGGTATACATAATATATATAAAGTAAAAAGGCTATATCTCCGCTATTAATGGCACGATCGCAATGAAATTTGGACAATGTGTATTTTGTTAAAATACATACAGGCTTTGAATATGGTTTACATAACTTTATACATTTGGGAGATATACGGGTTTTTTCAAATAGCTCCTCCAAAAAGGGGAGCATCAAAAATTGAAAACAAACTTGATCTGCGTGCAGATATAAGAAGTTTAAATCCCAAGTTTGGTGTCTCTAGCTCTTATAGTCTCTGAGATCTAGCCGTTCATACAGACAGACGGACGGACAGATGGACCATTTTCATAAAATTTGAGATTTGGCAACTATTATTCCAGAACTTCCGTTTTAATTTTTTGTTTAAATTCTGCAAGGGTATACAAACTTCGGTGAGCCGAAGTTAGCTTCCTTTCTTGTTGACATTAATGCCATACAAGAAAATGTAAAATTTGCAGCCCAGCTGGAGAAGGATAAGTTTAATCGCCATTTTATCCCCCCGCCAGGACCTCACTTCGGAGGTATTTGGGAAGCGGTGATATAAATGCTAACTTTAGGGGTATAAATAAAAGACAATATGACTGCTGTGTTGAAAGAGTCGAATTATGTGTATAAAGAATCTATCAATTTTTCATTATCACCAAGCAATTAAGTAATTGAAAAGATTATTTTGAAAAGATACAATCCGGGATCATAAGCTTATTAATGGACATCAATTATGGTCGATTTAATACTAACATGTTAAAACCCAGTAAGCTAAAACAAAAGATTTCCTGAATAAAAGACTTATTGTCAGAAAATTTAGTATTGCCAGGGAAAAGGCACTAAATTAAAGGAAGTTTAAATCTTACTAACAGCTAGAGGACGCTTTGTTTATAGCAAATTGATTATTAATGCGAAAATACCATTGTTCGGTAGACATGCTTCAGTACTTTTTATAATAGTTCCAGTACCCCTTAAAATTGATGAACGTATGATTAAGGTAGATGCTTATCATTTAATGGCTGAATCAACACTCAATAAGTGGCAAAGGTGGCAATAAAACAAAAGAGTTTGTGAAGGGAGTTGACCTGGGAGAAGAGCCAACGATAATAGCTGTGAGATCGCCCCTCTGAAACCAAATAAAGCATCAAAGTATTGGTACATAACAATTATTGAGGATAAATCTTGTTGGTTTGAGTTAGATAAGAAAAGTTGTTGGCTTTTTAAGTTATAAAGTGTGACAGTATTGATTAGTTTTCATTATTCTTTTCTTCTATCTTTCGCTTTATTTAAAATATCTTTCTTTCAGTTCACGACTTGCTTCTTTTACAGCTTTTTCGAGAGTGTTGCTCGCAGTCAACTTCTAAATCAACTCCCTTTTTCTCATTCTCGATTATCCTCTCTCCCTCTCTTGCTCTGTTGCTCTCTTGAGAGCGTAATCCCAATAAGACCTGATCCTCCCAATCCTACCAGGCTTGCTACAACTCCGCCGTCCTGACTTTAAGATAGCCCTCTATCTCTGATATGTACAATTTCTTAATAACTAGTTTTTTTCTTTTTTAAATTAAATTACAGTATTCTTATAATTACATTAATTACATTACAATATTTCTTGTAACTATGATTTACAATTTATACACTTATTATTTCACCCTAATGTTTTTATCTTAATGCATCCTCTTCTTTCATACAATGCCTAAATTTGTTCGCACTCCACACTCCCTGGTATGGGTTTCGAGATAATTGAAACCCATCAATGTCTTTTAATAAGATATAATTGTTCAATACTTTTCCAATAACGTATGGTCCTTTGCTTTTCGGTACTAATTTTCTACAAATCCCAGTCGTACTATCAAAATTGTTTACCATAACATAACCTCTTCTTTGTATTCAACATTGCTCTTCTTCTTTGCATTGTGATAGTTCTCATTCCTCAATTGTGACTTTATTTGATTTCCCTCTGCCCTTTGTCTAAGTCGTTCCAAATTTTTTCTATTTTCCTTAATCAGTTGTTTATCCTCATCTAACCTTTCCTCATCTAATCTTTCCTCATCTAATCTTTCCTCATCTAATCTTTCATCATCTAACTTCTCTCTAAACTGGTCACTTTGCTCTCTTCTTTGTGTCTTTTTTCAGGCTCAGTTAGTTTTGCAATCATCGGTCCTAAACTCCTATTTACTCGTTCGACTTGACCATTGGCTTGTGGCGATCCTGTAGCAATCTTTATGTATTTTATACTTCTTTTCTCTACAAAATCCGCAGATGTAAAACAACTACCTCTATCTGATATAACACATCGCTGTTTGCTATATGCCCGACAATAATTAGTTAACGCACTCAGCACATCTTTTGTATTTGTTGTCTTTGTCGTGTACAGCCTAACAAATTTTGTAAATCCATCTATCACCATTAAAATGTGTTTCTTCGCTCTGCTATTATCCACTGACCCATAGTGATCAATATGAATTCGGAATGCTGTGTAGCCATCCCTTTCCTTTTCCTACTTTCGGCGAAAATGCTATACACTTTAAATAATTCTGAATGTGATCACACACTTTCTCCTTTATTCTCGGAAACCAATAACTTTTGTTAATGGTATCTAACATTTTATCCCTTCCAATATGGCCTAATTCATCATGATACTTGTACATTACATGTTGCTCCATTCGACTCGGTACATAAAAACGTAACTCATTCTTACATTTCCTGTATAATACCCCATTTCTCATCTCAAACCATTTGTGTTCCCTTTTTTCTAAAATATTCCTAATTTCCTTTAGCTTGCTATCTCTTGCCTGGCAAATTATTAAATTATTTTCAAACGTATTCTCATCTATTATCATTGTGTTATTACACCTACTAAGTGCATGTACATGTTGCACCTGTTTTCCTGCCCTATGCTTAAGTTCATAATCATACTCTTGTAACTCTAACGCCCAACTCGCAATTCTTGGGTTTAAATCAGTGCACTATAGGTAATTTGACCACTTTTGCTTGCCATAAGTCATTTCTTAAAAGTTGGCCGATTGAAGTAATTTTAGATGCAATGGATTCACAATTGATCATTGATCAATGTTGCATACTAGAATTTTCGATAAATGGCGCCACTTAAAAACATCAGCTGATCAAACACAGCTATCGGAAATGCAGCTATCGAAAATGCGCATATTGGCGTTTTTTATGTAATTTTACAATCGTTAAAAGTCAAATATTAAGGAATATCATTGGAATTTTTGAAACGTATTCTAACCAGATGGGTTTGTAATATATGTTTATGCTTTTCAAAGTTGAAAAAATCTCGTTTTGTCCCCTTAATATATTAAAAGTGTAAGGTAACCTAAAAAAATGCATATTTTTGATGGTGCCTCATTTTTGAAAAGCTATATAAAGTGAGTGCAGCAGAGTCCATCGAAGAAATGTATTCTATGTTGTAGAGTATTTAATTCTTGTTCAAATGAGTGTAGTTAGAATTGCCACTTTTAACCACTTTCCGAGATATTTTAATTTTTAGAACATAACCTCAGTGTGAAAAATGCTGAGTTGTTCGGCAAATGGCGCGAGGCAGTTGGCAGTTTTTTATTTTTAATTAATAAAAGCAAGGCGTGTCACACCCACTGTTATTAAAAATAAATCAAATAATTATTAAAAAACCCTTGTTTTATATTAAAAAAGTATTTTAAACATATTTGCATAATGAAAAAAATAAAAAAAAATAAAGGGGCGGTGCCACACCCACTTTTTTCTAATTTCAATAGATAATGGTTGTCCTAACCAAATGCAAAAAACCGATTCAAATTATCTTGCTCCGTTCTCGAGATATTAATTTTGGCAAGCAAAAGTGGTCAAATTACCTATAGTGCAGTGGTCGGCACTACCACACTCGCAAGAAAAAAATTTCATATGTGTGAGTGAGTAAACGTCTGCATGTCCAGATATGAGAAATAATATAGCTAGCATTTGGTTTTCTATGCAAAATCAATAACTTTTATTATAAAAATAGCTATTTTTCGCTAAAAGTGTTAGATTTAGCCAGAGCAATAGCACTAATTCTTTGAGCATTAGAGCCACCAGAGTCTTCACACTGTCTGTGTGCTGGCAGAGCTTCGGCAGAGGAAATTCCAACCCCAAGGGACAGGGCCGTGCCGACCGCTGGTTTAAATCTATTTTATTCAACGTCAGTGTTAATGAATTACAATCTGTTACGATTTTAAAATGTCTGCCTTGTAAGTAAATCATAAACCTTTTAAGCGCATAAATGATAGCTAATGTTTCTAATTCGAAACTATGATACTTTGCTTCCGTCGCCGTTGATCTTTTGGAGAAATTAAATATTGGATGCAGTTTCTTATCTTCCTTCCTTCCTTCCTAGCGCTCCAAACCCTAGCGCACTAGCATCGCAATGAAGCTCGACCTCGTCCTTATGATCATATAATGCCAGCACCGGTGCTGCAACTAACTTCCCTTTTAAAAGTGTGAAACAATCTAACTCCTCTTTCCTAAATTCAAATATCTTGTCTTTCCTTAATAAGTCATATAATATATATGTATATATGGACGTTGATGCACTACGGTCAGTACACTCAAGTGGCCCTTATGAAACCAGGCACGTGCCTGTTAGGGTTAGGTATTAGTAGACGCGATGGAAAATAAAGAAAAGAATGCGCGGAAATAAACTACCGGCGAGCAGCCTGAGTGTTTTTCTTCTTCTTCTTATATCTCTAAGTGTTCTTTAAATATCATCCATATAAATTATCACTCTATTTGCCCGTATCATATCCTCAAAAATATCATTTACAAATCTTTGAAGTACTTGAGGTGTCGTCTTCAATCCCATTGGCATGCGCAAAAATTCAAACTGCCCTAACGGTGTTGTAAACGATGTTTATTTCACCGATTCTTTGTTCACAAACACATGAAAGTATCCATTTTTTAAATCCAATTTCGTAAACACCGATTTTCCTACCAACTTGTCTAACAGATCATCAATTAAAGGATAATTATCCTTAATCATAATTTTATTTAGCCTACGAAAATCAATAAATAATCTAAGTTCTCCACACTTCTTCTTGACTAACACTATCGGAGATGCATATTCTGACTTACTACTTTGAATAATTTCTAAATATTCTAAATATTCTAAATAGTCTAAATATTCGTCTAATAGTTTTTGCAATAATTCCTTTTCACTATATGACAATCTCCGAGGTGCACAACTAAATGGTTTTGTACTTTCTAAACTTATACAAATTTCATACCTGTTTTTGGGTATCTCACGTCGAGCCACCTAAATATATCCTTCCTCTAACAGTTTAATTAACTTAATTCAATCTACATAACTAACTCCATCCCCAATGTCATACGCCCTATCTTCCTTCTCTTGTTCTTCCATATTTATTTACAACATTTCCCTCTAAAAATTTCCCTCTAACACTCCTATTTGTTCTTCTACAGTGTTTGTATCCACCCTTGTACCTAAATCGTCTTAACTTAACTTTGTACCTAAATTATTTTCTCCTACACCTGCTCCCAAAACTTTTCTCCCTAACGTTGTACCTAAAACATTATTCTTTTAACTTGTACCCAACCCTTATTCCTCTAAATATGTACCCAAACTTTTCTCTCCTACACTTGTACCTAAACAATTCTCTCCTAAACTCGTACCTAAACCATTTTCTCCTAAACTTGTACCTAAACAATTTTATCCTAAACTTGTACTTAAAAAATTTTCTCCTAACCTTGTACCTAAACAATTTTCTCCTAAACTTGTACGTAAAACATTTTCTCCTAACCTTGCACCTAAACAATTTTCTCCTAAACTTGAACCAAAACAATTTTCTCCTAACCTTGTACCTAAACAATTTTCTCCTAAACTTGTACCTAAAAAATTTTCTCTTAAATTTGTACCTAAACCATTTCCTCCCAAAGTTTTCCTTAAACCATCCTTACCTAAACTTTCTTCAACTAAACATTTTCCTAAACTTTTCTAACCTAAACCTTTTCCTAACTTTTCTTCACCTAAACCTTTTCCTAAACTTTCTTCACCTAAACTTCTTCCCAAGCTTTCTTCACCTAAACCTTCTCATAAACTTTCCTGCTGACTGTCATACTATTTCCCGATTTTCAAATTTCCATACAATTCTTGGAAAGTACTTTCTAATTAGATTTTCTCTTGCAGTTTCAATATTCTCGACCGTAACCATTTTTAGTGCTTCTAAATCAATTTTTAAGTCGCAGCCCATAGACCCATCAGGCACTACAATTAATATAAACCAAACCTTAATATCTTTCTTTAATATGAAACATAAAATTTTCCCATTATTTTTTAGTAAGCTCCTATTAATTCCCCAATAAGTCTCTTCCTGTGGTTCTAACTTAGTATTTCTTGGTAAATATGACCGTTTTATCAACGAGAGTTGGCTTCCAGAGTCTATTAAACACTTTGCAATAATTGGCTCCTTTGAATTTACCCCAAAAAAAATTAAAATATATAAATATTCTTAAATATTATTCTTCTTGTACTTGAGGCATACCGCAATTTGATGATCCTCCGCTCCGCATCCGTAGCACGACCCCAACGACCTTTTGGGCTTGGTGCACTCCATCCTCCAGTGTCCTTTCCCATTGCAATTAAAACAACGGGTCTAGCTGCTCTCTGCCACCACTCTTGCTGCAGGCATCTTTACTGCTAACGGTGCCTTCGATGGCAGCTTAATGTCTGCGAATGCCCTCAATATTCATCCAGGGCTATCGAAGCACTGTAGCCTCGCTGATTTTGGCAAACTCGGCACTGGGATGCCCTCCACAAATCCATCCAATAACTCGTCTTCATCCATTCGAATACTTCGCGCCACTTGCATTTTTCTTCAAAATAAATGGCAAACTGCTCCTCCGATGACCAACTTCCTTCTTTGAACTTGCGCCGCAATACTGCTTTCGACTCGCTACTTCCAAACGGCGCACAGTGGCGCCTTTTTGTCATTTAGCGTTGCGAAAATCATAACTTTTGAACCAAATAAGACAATAATTACAGGCATACAAAATACAGACACATGTATCTGGAAAAGAAGAGGAAGCAGCTGATCGCGGCGGGCACACTAAAACACGCCAGACCCTATAAAAGGCGAGCCGCTGGCCGTAGGAAATCACTTGGCAGCCGACGGCGATCGGAAGCAGTAAGCCTCTAGCAGCACGCTTCCAGTACTTAGCAGCCGACAGCGATCGGAAGCGGTAAGCCTCAAGTAGCACACTCCTAGAAGTCAGCAACCGAAGTCACTTTTTTAGGCGACCAGAATCTGAAGATTTGGGTTGCCAAATAAATTGTCAAAGGACTTGCGAGTCGCGACATATAATTCGGCCCGCCGAATTCTCTCTCTCTGAAGACTTACGAGTCCACCCGCCCTCTCTTTTTGAAGACTTACGAGTCCGGCCGCCCTCTCTATCTGAAGACTTACGAGTCCGCCCGCTCTCTGTCTCTGAAGACTTACGAGTCCGCCCGCTCTCTCTCTCTGAAGACTTACGAGTCCGCCGCCTCTCCCTCGCTCTGAAGACTTACGAGTCCGCCCACTCTCTCCCGCAAACCGAAGACTTCCGAGTCTACCGCGAATTCTCTCTGAAGACTTACGAGTCCGCCCGCCTCTCTCGCTCTGAAGACTTACGAGTCCGCCCACTCTCTCCCGCAAACCGAAGACTTTCGAGTCCACCGCGAATTCTCTCTGAAGACTTACGAGTCCGCCCACTCTCTCCCGCAAACCGAAGACTTTCGAGTCCACCGCGAATTTTCTTTGAAGACTTACGAGTCCGCTATCTCTCGCCTGCAACTGAAGACTTCCGAGTCCACCGCAAATTCTCGCCGACGACTTACGAGTCCGCTATCTCTCTAAAGATTTCCGAATCCGCCCTCTGGAAAGACTTCCGAGTCCCACACCTTCTCTCTTCTCTTTTCTCCGCAGGCGCCCGGGCCCATCACCCTCCGAGCTGACCTGTCGGGCGTTCCGAAGCGCTGACGTACCCATCGCCCTCCGAGCTGACCCGTCGGGGCGTTCCGAAGCACAGAAGACCAGGCTACATCGTACCCGAGATCCAGATCGTCAACTCTGTACCACGAAGCCTTGAATAAACAGCGAAACCTACATAAGTCACTGAATTCTCTCCACTGTTCTTACTGGGAATCGGGGGAATCTCTTTTACAGCTACCACTCGGACTACTAGGCGGACTCTGGCCGTCCCTGAGCTATCTGGGAAACAGGGCGGCAGACCGTCACAAGTGTGAAGACTCTGGTGGCTCTGATGCTCAAAGAATCAGTTCTATTGCTCTGGCTAAATCTAACACTTTCAGCGAAAAATAGCTATTTTTATAGTAAAAGCTATTTATTTTGCATAGAAAACCAAATGCTAGCTATATTATTTCTCATATCTGGACACGAAAACGTTTACTCACTCACACATATGAAATTTTTTTCTTGTGAGTGTGGTAGTGCCGACCACTTGTCTAGTTGGTCAACCAAAAAAAAGGCATGCTTCAGCAGCCGTGGGCGCCATACAAAATTATTTCTTTAATAACTTCGACAATTTTTATCTGATCGCAACCAAATTTTCAGGAATCACACAGACTACAGTTCGTAATTTACATACCAAAATTCGACTCTAGCTTTAAAATGATTGATGATAGATGAATTTTGATGATTTGCGGGGGCGTGGTAAAAATTTGAAACAAACTTGATCTGCGTGCATAACAAATACTGTCGAAAAAAAATTAGAGCTCTATCTCTTATAGTCTCTGAGCTCCAGTGTCTTATACGGACAGACACACAGACGGACAGACCTTCTACCCTATGGGTAGCGGGTATAATAACACAGTGCAACACGATTTCTGTATCTGGAATGCGATACACCTTTTCTTATAGATTTTTGGACGCTGAATCCGAATCTGTAATCGAAATTTTTCTATCACGTCACATTTTTGCAAAAAACGCTGTTTTTGCCCAACTTTACAGTAATATAACTCGGTTTCAAGATGTGCTACAAACTTCGTTCTTTTCGCAAAATATAGCAAGATACTTCTATAATGATGACCAAGTGGTCATTCATCGGATACATTTCTAATAGACAAATGATATGCAATTGAATAACGCGCGCGCGCGCGCCTTGTCCAGGATGTTACCGCATATGGGGCGCGCGCGCCTTATTCAATTGCATATCATTCATCAATTTAGAATGTATCCGATGAATGTTACGTGATAGACAAATTCTGATTAAAGATTCGGATTCAGCGTCTAAAAATCTATAAGAAAAGGTGTATCGCATTCCAGATACATAAAAAAAGTTGAATTTTGTCGCACTGTGTAATCGAATAATTTAAACGGCATTTGACAGTGAATTGTTGTAAAATTTATATATCTAGTGGACAATGTGCCACGCCCACCCATTCGCCCATTTATAGGGTGTCAAAGTGAAAAAATCGAATTTTCTCAAAGAAAACGATTAAAAAAAAATTATTTAATTTTGTAGCTTTATTTTTATTAATTTGCTTAAAAAAAAATATTTTTAAAAATGTATAAAATATTTTTCAACATTTTTTTTTTTTAATTTCGATTTTTTTTTATGTTTTGATCATTTTTCTAACATTTTGACTAACAATAAACCTATATTGAGAGAATTTCGAATAGCTGAAGTATTTCTGGACTATAAACATTTGATTCCTCATCCTTTCGCGTCTTAATATCATTCAAAACAAAAAAATAACACTGTAAATACCTTTGCGCGCTAGGGGTCCTCCTGAAGCGTTTTCACCCAAATTTAGTGTTTTTTCACCCTCAGTTGTTTCACTAAAATCGCTGCCAAAGGTGGAGTCGCAGCTCAACGCAGACATTCTAAACGGATTCTGGTTCAGGAAAAATACACGGAGCTGACCTATATAGTGTAGTTAAGTGATCTGTGGTCCTTTAAAAGTTCTACACTACTTTAGGCAGAAAAATGTGTTAAAATTGGACACCTGGCAGGTAACGATTCACCTGTACAAGCCAAACCCAAACTGCAGTTCTTTTTAAATTTACAGTTTATGAATGTACTTATCTATAATTTAAAACCAAAATCAGTCCCATTAGTTGTCTAGTTTTTGTGTAATATTACCTGAAACTCAACCAAATTCTCTTTTTGTTTTGTGTGTCGCAAAAACGGAAATATTTTTAACTTTGAATGTTCATAACTTCTACAAATGGTCCGAAAATTGTTTTCTCAACGAATTTGGAATCGTAAAATTCTCTCTCTATTAAGTATAGGTTACATCGTTTTAGTGACTATGACTTTTTGATTTTCGCAACGCAAAATGTTCGAATGGCGCCACTGTGCGCCGCCTTTAACTTGATCAACAGCAAGACACGCCGTTGCATGTCAGATAGATTATGCAACGCTGATATATTTTCCCACTGCTCAATCCAAGAATGAACAGGAACTTCGTTCCCGAAATCCTGCCGCTACCGTCGTTCTGAAAGTTTCTTTCTCGTTCCTGTTCCAAATTCTTGGAACCGTTATTGTTGCCGCTGCTTTCACGTTCAATCTTGTTGTTCTCTTGTTGATTTTCGCGCCAATCTGGCGATTCAAACTCTCAAGAGTCCTCCGTGCCTTCGCCATTTCATACCGAAGTGTCTCCAAAGTTTCTTTCCCTTCCTCCAGCTCCCTGTGGCTCTCCTCGCTCAGCACGTCCAATTTTGCCACATCTTGGGGCAAGCTCAACGTTGGCGCGCTTCCTCGCCCGTCCACTGGAACTGCCACCAGTCCCGCGAACAGTTCCACCATAGTGCCTTTCGTGGACAACCCCAACTGCTTCAGCCACCTTTTCAATTGCACCACCGTTGTTTCGGTTATATTCATATCTATTCCGCTTGGATCACTTCTCACTTATGTAGGCAAAAGAAAATTCGTACTCCACCTCTGAGATTGTGATAGTATTATCTCTTTCTTTCAGTTCACGACTTGCTTCTTTTACAGCTTTTCCGAGAGTGCTGCTCGCAGGTAGCTTCTAAATCAACCCCCTGTTTCTCATTCTCGATCTTCCACTCTCCCTCTCGTGCTCTCTTGAGAGCGTAATCCCAATAAGACTAGATCCTCCCAATCGTACTAGGCCTGCTACAAAAGTTACACCAAAGCTAGAGTTTAATGCGGAAGTTCTAAAGTAGAACAGGGAACTTTGACAATCAGATCAGATTGCCTGCTAAACTCCTAGTACTTCATTTAAGAGGCTCCCTAAGTTCTTACTTACCGCGCTGGCCGCGAGTCTTGTAGCGACTGTATTGCTAAACTTTCCCCAGTTAGTGCTTTCTGGAGACTGTTAGTTTTGGAGAGTGGTCAAATTCGTATTCGAACTATATGTACTTGTGGGTCAAGAAAGATGGTCTCACCTTTGGAGAGTCATTACTCTCCATTTGTATACCTTTTCCGTTACAAGTGTTAAATACAGCACGTTTTGCGAGGTGGGGCCTACGAAGGTGTGCTGCTCCCCTGCGTTTGCTACATATAAGTTAGTAGAAAGAATTAAGACTAAGAATATCTCGCCTCTGTCGTTTATGTGGAGCTTCCCCACACGCTGTGGTGTGCGTTGGCGTCTGTCTCCATTATCAGTTGCTGGTACTTCGAACTGGATTCTGTCATGACCCAGTCGGACTTTTCACTATGAAATCTACATGCTTTTCCCACCGAATCGCTTATATATCTTTAAATCTTGTTATGTAATAGTAATTACATGTATCTTTATATATATTGTGTTATGTAAATTTTTATTAAAAGTGAATATATTGGAATGAATAGGAACCTATTTTTTATTATTTTTAACTTAACCCGACCTGATAAAAACACTTTTTGGTAGTTTTTTTTCAGCAGTTCTGCATATTTTTAAAGAAAATGACTGACCAAAATTAATTAATGTTTCCATCAGTAGGTCGCAGCGTACAGCAGCGCACTTCACGTTTATGAAATATCTCAAAGGGGAATTTCAGGTTCATTGACCGCTATATAGGATTAGGGAACATATACAATGCTATACTCGCTGCGTACAGTTTTCCATGGTGAGCAACTCTTGGCATGAAGCAAAGTTCGACTAGGAAGTTTTAAGGTTGGACTTTAATCCTCCCTTACCACAAAAATTTATTTTTACCAACCAATTGTTGGAAATTTTTGTTTTAAAACAATCAGGACTCTTTTGTATCCTCTTGCTTTTATTTTATACTCTGTTTCTTACTATAAAGGAAGAAAAACCAGAGTCAATTATTTTTGCCACCTTTTAGCTGCGACTTGGCTGGCCTTTTTCCATACAGGGGGAAACTGCAGAGTTATAATCCTGGGAGAGAATAAACCCCAAAAAACGTCAATGATGGGGGAGAAGAAGGCGATGAGGCCGAATCTGGTCGCCGAGTCTCACAAAAAATCGGACCGACGAGGAAGGACGGTCGATGTCAAGTCAAGGCACCGATGCCCAGTCGGGACCCGATGGGAGAGTGAGCAGCACTCCCCAATCTGACCACAAAAGTGGGGCTCAGTCAGGCCCCACGAAAGACATAAAGAATATGACACACCATCAGAGACGGGCGAAGGTCAGCAGAGACCGCTTCATTTTCGGAAAGATAGCCAAGAACGAGGCTTTCCCTCTGCCTGACCCAAATGATGCCGAAGATAATGTCAAATTCCTAGCGGAGATCGCGGAATATGAGGCCTATAAAGCTGAAAACCCCGAGGCGATCCAAGCCGCTCAGCCGAAGCGCAAACAATCACAGGATGTGAGCGATAGCGCACCCAAAAGGGCGAAGGACCCCCAAGGGAAGCCAAGAGCAACCAGCTTTTTCAGCAGGGCGAAGAAGTTTAGCGAGGTGGCCAAAGACAGTCTGGCTATGGCTCTGGTGGACGAGAACCACGACGACGGTCGCCTGCTGTCGGAGAAGTGGTCGACATGGTAACCGACAGAGTGGTTAGCATGCCGACCGGTCCTAAACCCTCCTTCGACTCCTCGAATGTGATCAAGGGGCACCGTGTGATCAGGTGCGACGATGGGTTCTCCAGGAGATTCCTGGCGGAATGCGTGGCTAAGATTAGCAACGCTTGGGCTGGCCTTAAGATTAGGCTCTTCCACGCCAGGGAGATCCCCAGGAGACCCAGAGGTCGCATCTGGCTTCCTAAGAGGCAAACTGACCAACACTCGACACAACACTCCCTCTCTGACCACAGGTATGTTTTCTTTACCCTAGCGGTACATGTAAACAGGCAGGTACCGAGAAGAACCCACGTAAAACTGACTAGAGTCACTGGAAAGCGTAAAGAACACTGCGAGGCTAAGTAAGATTCTCGCACAGGGGTACTCGAGTCCCACCCTCATTAACAGGGTGAATGACACTGCCACAACGTCACCGGAGCTACTAGTGGACACCCACTTTCATTACCATGGAAAGAATCCAATGGACAAACGACTCTATTGACAAGTACATAAGCCCGGGCCCGGACGGCATAATACCGGCTACAAACAGCCAATGATAGCATCTGCCGATGGCTGAAAGCAATATACAAGGCTTGCATAAGACTTACGTATATTCCACTCCAGTGTACGGAAGCGAAAGCCGAATTTATACCAAAACCAGGCAGGAGGGGACACATCCTAGCAAAGGATTATAGGCCGATAAGCCTCACATCCTTCGTTCTTAAAACATTAGAAAGACTCTTGGATATTCATATCCGGGAAAAACTAGAGAAACATGGCTTTTCTGATGCGTAGCACGCATACCGAAAAGGGAAGTCAACGGAGACAGCACTACATCTAATCGTGGATTATGTCGAGAAGGCACTACGCTACAAACAATACACAATGGCCGCCTTCCTAGACATCGAAGGCGCGTTCAACAATGTGAACACCGATTCTATCCTGAGCACCCTCAACTCGTTAGGCATTGATGAAGGTATCAGAGAGTGGATCGGGGTTATGATAACGAGTAGGATGATCACAGCGACCTAAGTGGCACTCACTTCACGCGAGGAGTGAAGAGAGGCACACCTGTGGGAGGGGTACTTTCACCCTTACTCTGGCTGATAAACATGAACAGCATATTAAAAGGACTCAATTATTGTCAGGACCCCTTCCCTGACGTTATCAGTGGTATAATGACAGGCACGCTGGGGCAGTTAAGTGAATAGGCAAAAACCTATGGGCAAGGTCTAAACCCAGCAAAAACAGAACTAATGCTCTTCACCAGAAGAATTTAGGTTCCAGATTTCAACACGTCCAGTGTAAATAGCATAAAGCTAACACTATATGAGCAAGGAAGGTATCTAGGAGTGATACTGGACCCCAAGCTCACAAGGAAGGAAAATGTTGCAGAAACAGTCATAAGTCGATCTTTCTCTTCGTAGCGGAAGGTCGTGTTTTTGATTTGCGCTCCGACTTTTGTGTTTATTTTAAATTTAAACCTCCGGGGTTTCCTCTAATTTATCACCTAATATTTATAACTATATACCGTTTTGCTACCGCTCTTGCATGCACTTTTCTGTTTAGTTAATTTGCATTAATAATCACTTTTTAGTTTTGTGCTAAGACGGTTATCTTATCTTATTTTTTCTTTTTGCTCTTTTACCGTTTTTATTTTTCTCTCTCCCGCTCGAGTGTCGTTTGCAATAAGCTGCATCGAAGCTGTTCATAGCTCTCACCGCTCTTGTGATTTTCTGCTGCTCAAATTCTAACTCTTGCGCTCTTTTGTTCTCTCTCTTCCTGTTTTTACTTTTTTGGTATTGATAGTGTGCACAGTGGTTCTAGGGTTGGTGAAAATGTCTCAGAATATTGTCTGTGTTATAAAGAACTGCCAAAAAAATGTTTCGGCAGACCAACCCAGTTTCCATTGCTGGCTTTCCGAGGCAGTTGTGCACGCTAAGTGCATCGATAAAACTGGTCGAATGGCTGACGCAGTATCCAGCAAAAAGGGCCTGCGTTATTGCTGTGAGACCTGTCGACCGGTTGAGAAGGAAATATCATCCTGCATGCGTCAGACCAGGAGTGGATTTTCTGAGACCATGGCCACTTTTCGCAAGGCGAATGACCTGTGTGTGAGACACAGCAACCGATTTCCTGCCACTCTCCGTCGTCACAGACCCTGGTCCTCGTTCCAATGGTTCTGAGATCAGGAAAAATCAAAGATTCGGTAACCGAATCGGTCGTTGTGGTATCGGCAGCCGCTCAGCCAGCAATTTCCACGCCGTTCGTTGTGTCCAATGCGCAGCCCAATTCTGTGGCTCCGCAAATCCCCGTAGAAAAATTTACCCAGGGTCCAACATTGCCCGGAATACCGGCCGTGGTTGGTAACAATTCGTTACGTAAGACCTTAACAGCAGTCCCACCTTCGAAAACTATATTTGCTTCGAGGCTTGCCCCTGGCCTCGCATCGGAAGATGTTCTGGACTATATACAAGGCAAAACCCAGGTTGGCAATATCAAGGTGGAAAATTCAAATTTTCGTATGCCAGAGACATTTCATCATTTAAGATAAATGTCTCATACCAACTCTTTGACATTATTTGCTCGGGTGACTTCTGGCCCGTAGTAGTAGTCAAGGAAAACGAGGCACGAAAGAAGAGAAATCGGTTTGCGGGAGTTCAACTGCCCAAGCCGTCCCAATCCTCAGTGTCCACAGCTGTACCTTCTGTCCCAAAAAACTAACCTCTTCCCTACTACTTTCCTATCAGAATACTAGGGGCTTACGCAGTAAGCTCTGTAAATTATATTCGGATAGCCTTTCTTTCGCATTCCAGGTTATTGTATTTACTGAAATCTGGTGAAAGCCGGAGATCCTTTGCTCCGAAATTCTTCCATGTCAGTTCAACTTCAACATACCTGGAGCTCATTGGTCTTTAGATGGTGTGTCTAACGTCCTTCACAGTGCGGCACAGCATGACCTCATAAATGGCTTACTTGATTTATCAGTATCTCAAGTTAACCATATCTTTAATTCTTTAATCCGCTTACTTGATCTATGCTTTGTCTCCGATGCTGCAGGCGTAAACCTAATTAGAGTTCCTCCAATGACGCAACCTAAAGATCCTTATCATCCAAATTTCGATGTGACTATCGACACTGGCACAGTTTTAGCTATGACACCTGATAGCAGTTTAAACAGAGTCCGCTGTTTCCGCAAGGCTGGTCTAATCTTTACACGAGCTCTGACATGGCATCCGCCGTTGATATCTTTTTTTTTTTTTTTTTTTTTTTTTCGCGCGGGGTCCCACGCCCACCTCCCGCCCAACCGACCGAGGGGCGCAGCCGTGTGACGTACGGCACTAAACGCGTACTGGATAGACGCGAGAGAAGGTAAAAAAATAGAATAGAACGAGGAAAAATTAGGATACACTACGGGATAGTACTACAAGCAATACAGTTTTTAGTTTTTGAAGGCTTTCAATGCCTTCAATGCTACTAAAAAGACGATTGTAATCAGTACATAAAACCCTAAAGGGCTCATGTACTTCAAACTCACGCCTACAGTGGTTAACTACTAGTGGTATAAAAGTTCTAGAAGAAAGACGGGGAACATGGAAATTGAGCTGGCCTAGAAGGTAGGGGCTCTCCACATCACCGTGTATAAGTTTATGTAAAAAGACGACGCCAAGCATCGTCCTACGGTTAGCTAAAGAAGGTAGATTAAGTAGGAGAAGTCTACTAGCGTAAGACGGTAATCTAAGGTTTGCATCCCAGGGTAGGCCACGAAGGGCAAAAAGCAAAAAGTTCTTTTGGACAGATTCAATGCGGCTACTATGGACCCCGAATTGAGGACTCCAGACGCACGAACCATACTCCAATATAGGGCGAACCAACGAAGTAAAGAGGGTCTTCGTTACATAAGGAGAATCGAATTCCTTCGCCCACCTTTTAATGAATCCCAGCATGCCTCTGGCTTTATTAACCATACAAGAAATATGTTCAGAGAACGAAAGTTTAGGATCCAGGCGGACACCCAGATCATCAACAATAGAAATTCTTTCCAACGAGCAGTCGTTAAGCATATAGGTTGCAAGCAGGGGAGTAACACGTGAAAATGTCATCAGTTTGCATTTTGAGCTGTTGAGATGTAAATCGTTAGCATGACACCATGCTTGGAAGTTATCAAGATCCGATTGTAGGTCAGATTGGCAAGAAATGTCCCTATACTGCAAGCAAAGTTTAACGTCATCAGCGTACATAAGTACTCTGGAATTGGTTAGAACCTGCGGCAAATCATTGATAAACAATGTGAACAGAAGTGGTCCAAGGTGACTACCCTGTGGGACGCCAGATGTGACCCTAAGGCTATTGGATTGAACGTTTCTGAACAGAACCTTTTGGGTCCTATCACTTAGATAACTCGAAATCCATTTAAGAAGATCACTAGGAAACCCCATTGAATCGAGTTTCCTAACCAGAAGAGAATGATTAACCGAGTCGAAAGCTTTACTAAAGTCCGTGTAAATAACATCGGTTTGAAAGTTTTGTTGGAAGCCCCTAATAACGAAAGAGGTAAGTTCCAGAAGATTGGTCGTGGTTGATCTTCGCCTCATAAAACCATGCTGGCATGGAGAAATGACGGATCTGCATAGATGTTGCAAGTGAGGAGTGATTACATTCTCGAAAAGTTTGGGGATAGCCGATAACTTAGAGATACCCCTATAGTTACTGGCATCCGATTTGCTACCTTTTTTGTGGAGAGGAATAACAAATGATTCCCTCCAAATAAGGGGAAATTCTGAGGATTCTAAAGATTAGGTAAACAATTTAAGAAGGGGGTTACAAAGCGCCTCGAAGCAATACCTAAGCATATAGCCCGGTATTCCATCGAGACCTGGTGAATAAACTTTCATCTTTTCATCTTTTATTCCATTAGTAGTTAACCACTGTAGGCGCGAATTTGAGGTACATGAACCCTTTAGACTTTTACGTACTGGTTACAATCGTCTATTTAGTAGTTTTAAAGGCATTGAAAGCCTTCAAAAACTAAAAACTTTATTTTTTGTATTTCTAGCCCGTAGTGTATCCTAATTTTTCCTCGTTCCATTCTATTTTTTTCTTCTCTCACGTCTTACTAGCATGCGTTTTGTGCCGTACTCAAGAATTATCATATTCATATCATATTTACACAGCGGTGGTAAGGCCAGTCCTGACCTACGGGGCCCGGGAATGGTGGCCAGCACTAATTAGGGCGTACTATCGAAACTCACAAGGATACAGAGAGCAGCGTGCGCAGGAGCCACAGAAGCGATGTGCTCTTGCCCCGCTGCGGCCCTGAATGCTATCTTCAACATATTGCCGATAAAACTGTTCGTTAAGAACATTGTCGCGTACCGGGTCCTAACGATATTCCAGGGAACGAAAAAGCGGATGAACTTGCAAGAAATGGTTTATCAAGGCCTAGCACGGACACATAAATACCGGTCTCCTAAACTAGATCCAGACAAGAATCCACGACCAATTCAGACAAATAGCCAACAAGGAATGGTCGAGGAGAAATGAGTGCAGGAGGTCACGGAAATGTTGGCCGAGCTTTGATAAAAACCGAACAAAGGAACTGTTATCCAACTGCAAAAAGGCGGTCGCCACAGGACATTGGGCGAACATCTGCTCTGCTTCTGCCCGCTGCCAAACTGAAAAGACTACGCTACTTTGATGCCCGACAGTTGGAGTCACTGGACAGCGTAGGAGGGCTGAAGTTGTCAGCAATCCTAGGTTTCCTTACTGAATCGGGATGGTACTAAAAGCCACCACGACAACGAAAAGAAACCTGGTGCGTGTATCAAAAAGGAGCCCAGCTCTAATTGGAGTGGGGCTAGTGTGTAGACCGAGACCTCTAAGGCTAACCTTCTTCTTGCTAGGGCTCGGAACGCGGTCGTATACCGCCTTTCCATATCAGCAAGACGGGTCCAGACCTCCTGGGGCTATTCAGTGTCCTTGACCAGGCTCGCGAAACTGCGCCTCAGGAAAATCCGAAGACTTTGGCGGAAGCTAGTATTTCGGCTCCCAGACCGGAGTAAATCAACCGCCTAAAAACCCCCGGGTTCTTAAGCATACGTGGAACGGACTCACCAGGCTGTTTCGCATCGGCGTCCACAATGATATCTTCTCGGCGTCTGGATGCGGTGGGTTAAAGCTTTGTGTGTCAGGACTTACACGCTACACTACTGAGGCACGGTTGGGTCACTTTTTCGGTTGCTGCGGCGATTTTTACCCGAAGTTGGGGAATTTCCGATAAAGACGTTCTTCAGGCTGCTAGATATTCCTGTAACGGGTGTTAATTTTTCCCGGCTCGTCCCAGTTCGGGCGCCACTCGTAGCGAAGTTCTTTGGCCGAGGTAGGTCTCAGTCGCGAAAAAGGAATCTAAGCAAGACATTTGTATAGAAGGACGGTGATAGTCGGAATTTCAGCAATCTAGTTAGGAATCTGACACTCCGGGAATCGATCTAAATCGCTGAATCGGTCGCGGCTGTTCGATTTTTATTAACTTGGCCGAGATTCCATCGATTCCGCCAATCTGCGTGTGGCTGTCTGCGTTACCGATCACGGTACAGCTTATCGCACTGCGTTATTATTATTGCTTTCATTAATCTACCGGTACGGACTACACTGCCATACCGTTAATATTTGTACTGCCTTATCGAAACTAATTGCGCCGAAACCTAGCACTGGCCGAGAACTAGCCTAGTTCCGCGGAGGAGGCGGAGGAAGCGGATACCCGGGGTCGAATAATAGGGCTGGGGCGGTTTTCTCCGGATGGGCGCGGAGACTAGCTGTGAGTCTCGGTGCCGGATGGTGGTGCCAGCGACTGTGCCTGTTTACCGCGGATAGAATTCCAATCCACGCGTCTCACGTGTCCCCGTCTAGAGGGGGACGAGGGAAAAAATAGCACTAAACGAACCCACCTCGAAGGCTACAAGTTTTCGACTGGAATGCCACGGCGTGAGACTTGCAGCAGCTAGGAGAGAGGGTGCAAAACACGAGGAGCAAATTCACCAATACCAGAATTCCAGCTGAAAAAACAACAGAAAAAAAAACACAAATTCAGATGTATATTTATATAACGTCTGGTATATCTACGCTACTTATTCTACTGGCCTTACTTTGGGGGAAGGAAAGGTGGGGGTAATGAAACTTACGGAAAGCCAGGAAAGCTTTGGCTGGGCGTGGTAGGGCTGCGCGGGCGCGGATCCCGACGGCGATGCACTGGCCTTACGCGGCTGATCAGATGTGTTTGTGGCCACTGCTGCGGCGGCGCGGCTCGCGGGGGAAGTAGTAGTATTAGACGGTGTGCCAGGGCCTGCAGCACTGCTTTCTATATCGATGTAACTGTGTTACGTTCGCGCCTGGATCTAGTGGCGGTCGTTGGTGGAAGAGAAAAGAAAAAAATTCCACGTCTGTGCCGTTTTTTAGACCTGAATGAAAACACGGATAACGGATTAGTGATCGCACCCGTGGAAGCTTTCTGGTTCGCGAACCGGTTAGGAACGCTAGACTCTATAATAGGTGCCTCCGTCAGCAGAGTCTTAAAAGCCTTAAAGGAAGAATACTACTCTGCTCCAAAGTTCGAGATCCGGCTCTGGTGTACACAGAGGGGCGAGTTTTGTTCTGACGTAATCCTGAAAGTGGACAAGTCGATCCAAATTTTGACAAACCAGGAAAAATTGACTTGCTTATCGGCGCAGAGCATTATTATTCTTTGCTTTTGCCAAATTAGATGCTGTGGAAGCCGGAAGGCCCAACTCTCCAAAATACAAAGCTTGGATGGATTGTGGCCGGGAAAATTCCTGCTGAGCATGACTCAGCGGCATTTTGTGCAGCGGCAACCACAGAAGAGGGGTGGATATGCTACTAGAGCGATTTTGGACCCTAGAGAATCTAGTCACCAAAGAAAAGGCTCGATCTCCAATAGAAGCTCACTGCGAATCTCATTTCGTTGCAATAAATGCAAAATTTATTGTAAAACTTCCATTTTCTAAAGAAATTTCAGCCCTGGGGGCATCTCAGAGAAGCGCAACCAACAGATTATTGGCATTAGAGTGACGAACGATACCAGAAATCTGGAAAGGATATGTAGACTTCATGGAAGATAAACGTCTTGGACACATGAAACTGGTGCATCCCACTCACGTACCCTCGGATCACAACTTCATTCCACATCATTGTGTATTAAAGCCCGAAAGCAGTACCACAAAACTGGGTAGTTTTTGATGCGTCCTGCAAAACTGCAAGCAATAAATCATTGAATGATATATTGTACGCTGGACCCACCGAATTGTTTGCGATTTTGCTACAATTCCGCACCCACAGATACGTGTTTACTGCAGATATACAGAAGATGTATCGGCAGGTGTGGATGCATCCGGATAACCAGTTCCATCAATTAATCGTATGGCGGAAGAAACCATCAGACGATCTATAGTTTTAAAGACTTAAAACCGTTACATATGGTACAACATCAGCGCCATTCCTGGCTACTAGATGCTTGGATTATCTGTCCGAGAAGCCAATAACCATCTACCGCTTGGATTGTCCGTACTTAAACGTGATTTTTACGTGGACGACTGTCTCACAGGAGCATACAACATTCCAGAGGAAGTAAAAATTCAACAAGAATTAAACAAAATACTGCTGCCTTCCGGATTCAAGCTCCGAAAATGGTGATCCAATAACACAGAGGTATTAAGCCAGATTCCCATAGAAGATATCGTGGCTAACCTCAAGTTACTCCAATAATATAGTGTTAAGACTCTGGGTTTGCTTTGGATGCCACAAAAGGATCTTATGGTCACCACCCCCGCCAAGCTGCAGTGGAAACCCCTCCGCTCCCCTCATCTGGCCGACGAAGGCCGGAGCTATTGATACTCGCTTATCGCAAGCTGCAGTGGAAACCCCCCCCGCTCCCCTCGCTTATCGCAAGTGCATTGGATGCTGCCTGAGACCCGTGGGAACACCAAGATAACACCTCAGGTGTTGGAGCTGATATTTTCTTTCGTTTTGTTTTGATTATGTATTTCTTTTATATATTCTAAGTATTAATGATTTAAACACTCGCAGAGTAACTGGAAAATGGCATGCGGTAGGAGTTTGACTTAGGGTTTTATGAATTTTGACCAACAGCTCTTCAACGTCGACGTGAACTTGGGCCCAACTTTACGCACGTAACATGATGTGATCATTTAGAAAGAAAAAAAGGTCGTGAGTACAAAATAAAACCACAACAAGAACAAATACCTATTATAAAATTCTATCAAATGCCACTGTATCTCTCCTTTAGAATTCTTACTCTTTTTCATGATTATATTAACTTTCTTTAATTGATAAATGTATATACTTATTACTACCTTTCTATTAAATATCTTAAATACTAGAAAGTAAGCCATGGGTTAGTGAGTAAATAGGAAGGAATAGAAGATAGGATAAGAATTGTTATTTACAATTTAAAATTAAAATGAAGAATCAACGAAAAACATTTTCTTTATTGGGTGGTAGGGTTATTTGAACTCGGCTAAGGGACAATGAGGAAATTTAGCAACATTGTCATGGTAGGGAGGGTAAAGAATCGTGGAATTATTAACACCTTAATTCCCAATGCATATCAGAATCCTTAGTACATATATAACGCGAGTCGGCGTGCGTCCGCTGTATATCTATAATTTCATTTCCTCACACTATTTCGCTAGTTCAGCTTAGATTATGATTTATTGTTTTGATTAAGCCGCACTAAATTAAATGTAGTAGCGTCGTACTATCCCTGGCTGAAAGAACCCCGACATACGGCGAGCTAGATCCGAGCCTAGCAAGAGTGCGCATCACCAGCTAAGGAAGTACCAGGCCCTCTTTTGTTGTAACTACCACCCACTATAAAAAGGCCAAAAAGGAACATCCTTCAAACTACGTACACTACACAAGTTTGATGAAAATGGTTTGAAAATCGGCTAAGTTATGTTTTTTTTTTATTTTCCTGATAGTTTCTATGGAAGCTATAGGATATAGTCGCCCGATTTTCACGAAATTAAAAACAAAATTCGGATATAATATAAGATGGCTAAATATCAAGTTTGGTAAAAATATCTTGAAAACTGACAAAGTTATGGTTTTTTCTTTTATTTTCCTGATTGTTCCTATGGAAGCTATAGGATATAGTTGGCCGATATTCATGAAATTAAAAGCGAAATTCTGGAATAGTAAAACACGACTAAATACCATAAAAATATGTTAAAAACTGACAAAGTTAAAATTTTTTTACTAAACAATTTTCGGCTTGGCCGAACCACCAGGCCAAATTTAGCGGGGAGAATCGGTGTGAATTTCAGTTATTTAAAAACAAAGCTGAAACTGTATGTGAGGTCTCTCAGTCAAGGTCCGAGTTGTTGTGGTCGGCAACGCATCAGCGAAACAGATGGATGTCTCATAGAACTTCAAGCGGTGTGCAAAGGAATATCTTCCACAGTGCAACTTAACGGAACGGGCTTATTGTCATTGGCCCCAGGTTTCACTGCACGCAATTCAAAAATTAGCGTTAGCACATTCAGCACTGTGGTCAGCGAAACGAAGGCTACATATGTTCGTTTGGCAAAATCAGAAGGATTGACTGTAAGAACCCACCTGAGCCACTCCAAGGAACGGCAGCCAAGGAAGTCAGCTTGGAGGAACTGTGCGCTTTGCAACGCCAGTTGGTCAAATTAAAGGAGACTACCTGGAAGGATCAACTTGTCGCTCCTCAACATCAACAAGTAGCTGCCTATGTGGCCCTAGCGATATCAATCCTATTAGGCATTGTATGGGCTCTCAGACGGACGGTCAGCAAATGGACACCACGACGCCAGATACATTTACGCCGGACACCCGAGCCCAGTCAGAGCACGGAACAACCAGCACCAGAACCTACCCCACGGAGTTTTTCGTTCGACCTTACTGAAGGTTGAGCACCTGTTCAACGGCCTGGAGAATGTTTAGTCACGGCAGCGTTTATGCATAAGCAATATTATTTAGACAGAATTAATATGACATAATAATTCTTTAGTCGCAGCAACATGCAGTTATCGTAAATAAAGTATCAGTTACCAGGTCAAGCGAATATGCATAGCGGACATGAAAAAATTTAAATAGGGCAATAAGTCTCAGGTCACTTATAGCTGGCAATAACCCACATTCACAGTAACCCATAATATTTGTTATACGATAGTTCTGTTACCATAAGCATTTTGTACCTATATATGTATACTGTTAAGTCTCATTAATAAAACCAGTAATAGATCTACCTCAACCAAGAGCTTTTATTCATTCATCAGAGGCTGTCGCCGTGTCTTCAGACCCTCATCCCTTCACCCAAACCAACCAAACCGTCCACCTAGTTCGCAGTGCTAGTTGCGACAACCAAAGGCAATAGTTTATGCACTATCTGTCAGCCTCCGTATAAACATATTTATTTATTTATTTCGTGGAAATTCGCGTATTATTTTAAATTATTAATTAAGGTTCGTATATTTTAATTTAACATAAATTGTTGTATGGCTTTCTGGTATTAGTCGAGGATATTATCGCAGTAATTATTGGATTTGCTTGTCAAGGTCCCAATGGTATTTTTTTCTCAAGATATGTTTGTCCTCTCGATGTAAGGAAATATTTTATTATTATAATTGTATTTGGATCCTCTGCCGATGTTGCCGGCCGTTGGTGCCGCTCGATGTTGCCGGTTGCCGGCGGCGATGTGTTATGCTTATGCTATTTCCTACCTATTCTTATCCTAACTATATACATTATTTACATATTTACAACACGTAATTTGACATCGTCACACAATTTTATAAAGAAATTAGAAACAAAATTTATGAATAATAAAACATCAACAAATATTCACTTTGATAATCAATTGTTAAACAAGTAAGAAAGCTACAGTCGAGTGAGCTCAACTGTGAGATAACCGCTACCCATAGTAAATATTTAATACATTTTTGAACAAATGCAAATGCAAGTGTAATAATATAATCACATGCATACAAAAATACATACACATGTATCTATGCGTGTAAAAACGCTTTATTATTGCATTAAAGGGTCTAATAATTATTACCATTTATTAAAATTGCTTCCCGAATATCTTATAAGATTATTTTCCGATCACAATCAAGAACTGGTAAGAATATTTAGTTGGTCAACTAAATAAGGCATGCTGCAGCACCCGTTTGTGGCTGTACAAAAATATTTCTTTAATAACTTCGACATTTTAATCTTATCGCAACTAAATTTTCAGGAATCACACAGACTATAGTTCTGAATCTATATACCAAAAAATACGTTTTTTGCTGATTTACGGGGGCGGAAGTGGGCATGTTAAAAATTTGAAACAAAATTGATCTCCGTGCAAGCATAACAAATACTGTCAAGCTGTTAGAGCTCTATCACTTATAGTCTCTGAGATCCAGTGTTTCATACGGACAGACGGACAGACGGGCATGGCTAGATCGTATCAGCTGTTGCCGCTGATCACGAATATATATACCTTATAGGGTCGGAGATGCCTCCTTCTACCTGTTACATATATTTCCTGCCGGCACAAAGTTATATGTAATACCCTTCTACCCTATGGGTAGCGGGTATAAAAATAGCAAAGTTATGGTTTTTTCTTTTATACGTTAGCTCTTTGATTTAGACGTCCGATTTTCATTAAAATAAAACCCCAAATTATGAATTAATAAAATATATCTAAATCTTAAATTTAATTGAAATATGTTGAAAACCAGCGAAGGTATATCTTTTTTTCTACAAATGTTTTTTAAGTTACGAGTGAGAGTATATAGAAGACTAACTGCAAAGTTTAATTAAAATACCTTTATTAAGGATATTGATATTAAAGAATTCCTATTAAAGAAGTCTGTGTCTAAATACAAATTACCTTAGTACATTATTTTCACACAATTCTGACACATATCCAAGTGTACCAAATTGTAGACATTTGTAGACATTTGAAGAATCTACGAGAAAGTGGATGTACTTTTTAATAAACACTTTACAAGTTACTAAGCTTTAAATAGGAAAAAAAACTTGTAAACCTAAAACTGGGGAATAGAAATTTTGTTAATAGATCCAGAAAGCTGAACAGATGGAAATTCCACTTCGCGAACGAAAATAACCCGGGCAGGTTCGAAATAAGAAGTCGGGAGCGTAATCGTGTCGGCTTTAATTAGCTTCATACATAAGTTTAGAAGTTGAGCAGAGCTTCCGACCGCTTTACTTGGCTAAAGCGATAGGGGAAATCGATGACGGCAGACCGCAGAATTCGGCCCAGGAACCCGAGTCCCAAGTTCCGCAGCTCCATAATGCATGAGGGGGATGCACTCGTAAAGCTCGGTGAGCCAAAGCGACTCAGTGGGCCCCTCACATGTCAACTACTACATGTACTATATCTAAATAATTGTATGTCAATATTTGCATGTAAATTTATATAAATACATAAATATATAATTTATATTATAAATAAATAAGAATAACTACAAATCGAAAAAAATCGAATTTTCAGGACGACTTAGCTTTAAAAATAGAAAATGCTCCCCTGTATCAAGAAAATACTTTGTAATATCTAAGGCCAGTTTTTCTTAATACAAGAAACTTAAATTTAGAAAAAAAAAATATTTCTGAAACGGTCGAACAGCCCTAAAAATTTGACAAGTGCATATTTTCTTAAATCAAGAAAAACTGTCATTGAATTTAGAAAAAATCTAGTTTTAATGGTAATATAACCCTAAAACTAAGGAAAAACACTTTTAATTTTAGAAAAGATCAATATAAATCGATATATTTGATTCCCACATCCACTTATGGTAATTTCAATATTTAAGCTTCATTGAGCTTTATTGGTTTACCTTTTTACAAATATTTTAGCGTATTAATGCCGAATTTATAATCAAATATCATGTATAATTTGTGTATTAAATAGAATGCACATTTACGAGCACCGATCACTATAAATTTGTACGGCAACATTTTCTACCTGTAAATATTGATTACACATAAAAGTTATTTTTAACAAACAGATCATTTTATTTTCTCAGTTTTGAAACAAAGATAATTAATCGTACTTTAAAAAAATCTCTATGCTCCGTTACCAGTAAACATTTCAAGGTGATAGCCTAAAACCGAAGCTATTTTTTATTTTTTTAATTGCATTATACTTTTGCGCATTGCAATTATAGGGAGCAAACAATTATAATATCCAAAATATGAATCTTTTAGCATGCCATTTACCCGTGGAATACATTAAATAGTCTAATATTAATAATTCTTATTATATTATCAAGATAAAGTAACTAAATTTATCTTACAATAGAAAACTTCTTTAAAAAACGTGTCTCATCTACTTCTGTTGAAGCTGATCCTAACTTGTTTATTTTTTCATAATTACTCTAATGGTGTCGTAATTCTAATTAAAATATAAAATTTTCAAGATATTTTTCGAATACCTGTACTATTTCTTAGGACTCTAATACATGTATGTTTTCATACTCTTGAAGTACATAGAGTAAAGAAGACATTTCCGAACCCTTTAAAGTTTATATATTCTTGATCATGTTCGCCTGTCTGTCCGAATATATAGTCTTCTATATAATCTACAGAAAATTAAAATAAAAAATTATAACTTTGTCAATTTTCAAAATATTATAAATAAATTTTGTTTGGAAATTAATTCTATGACAATCGGACCACAATCATATAGCTGCAATAGGAACATTAAAGAAAATCATAGAAAAAAACATATTTTCGCAGTTTTTCAACATATTTTTGTCTAATTTGAAATTTGCCCATTATTAATTATTCCAGAATTTTGTTTTTAATTTTGTGCAATCGCAAACTGCAAGCGCATACAAACTTCGAAAAGCAGAAGTTAGCTTCCTTTCTTGCTATATATTGCATACATTTTTTATATTTGCATACGAGTACCATATTTTCATGTATTAAAGAAAATATGGTACTCGTATGCAAATATAAAAAATGTTTACATTATTGTCCATCTAAAAATAAATTCTCGAGTACGAAGCTGGTTCGGAAATAAAAATATTCTTACAGAAACAATTCAAAGGGAATACTTATGCTCGCTTTTCAATTTTGTTTCAATAGTTGTTTTTGTTTTAGCGAAAATAGTTGCACCGAATGCAACGAGTGATGTTTATACATTTTATTTGATTCTAAGATTATGGCACTGAAACCAATAGATATAATTTGCGCTATAAGAAAATCTATATTAATTCCTTGCCTTCAATCATTGCAGCAGTACATTGCCATGCTTTTATAATAATAAAGCAATCGGTAAAACGGACTTTCAGCCCTAAAAAAAACGTTTTTATTACCGTATACTAGCGCAGATCAATATATCGAAGTAAAAACACAACCAAAACGAAATTTTACTTAATCAATTTTATATTCGCGAAATTTATTTAAATAATACAATAATATAATTCTTTTTTTGTAATATCGTCGACTAAAGTGAACAAAATGAGTGTAAGTTAATCATGTATTAATTTTTGATATCTAAATAATATAATATCAGCTAAGAATAATAAATACAAGTAGTGAGCGGAATTACTAAAATAAAAATGTATTTGCCAAGTAAGATTAATACTTTCAAATACTTGGATTAGGATTCAGTGCGTATAATACAAGTCATTTTCGACGATATAAAGTAGAGTTCTGCATGAATGTACCCAAAACGGCAAATGAATCACTTCTGGAATTCTAGAATTATCTTTTTTACCTACCTATCTTTAGCCTACTTACTTTTTCTCAATTATACTGATTAATAGGAATAAGTAAGTAGGCTAAATCCTGTATTTAACAGCTTTTAATGAGTATAGCAAAATCGGAACATTTTCCACTCACATATACACACAGTACACTGTACAGTAATTTTGTGTGCAGTATTTTACTAAACACTAAACTTCTGTACAGTTCTATGAAACTAGGAATGAATACATTAATGCAGAAGTCTATTATAAAGTCAATATATAGATTAATGATTAGCATCAATAGCCGAATCGCCTAGTCACGGCCATCACACAGTGTAAGATTTTGCAAATCTAGAGCACCTCTATTATGCGCTTTAAGCTGCACTTTTAGAAAAGTTAAACTATGTCCTCATAGATTATCACAATCAAAACTGAATAACAAATTTTTGCTTTGAAGATAACGATTTTTAAAGTGGAAAGTGGCCAGCGAGCCAAAATTGGCAAAGTTTAGTCTTTTCAATTGCATTGCGTAATCAGTGGGTGCAGCCAAAAATGATTTTTATCATATTATTTGATCTATTCTTGATCTATTTTCAATAACAAAAATATTTCTTTTACAACTCTAAAATTTTTTTTTTATTGTTTTTGGAAAAAATTACAAAAAGTAAGGGTTTTTTCATCATTCCTATATTCGGTGAGAAAACCGTATATATTCAATCACACATAACAAACACAATTTACAGCAATTCATATAGAATCAGTTTAGAAAATCTTGCTCATATTGTGCACAACTACATTAAGTTTGAAAATTTGTGAAATAACACGTGCTGAATTTTGGAGATTTGAACGTTAGCGAAATTCACGTGTAAAACTGTCAGTGATGGTGTTTGCCCATGACATTTGGTAATTTTATATTGCTATAACTATATTTTGAATTTCAAAACAGATTTGGAAGAATTGGGAAAGATAAAACCAGAAGTTTATGGAAATTTATAGTAAAAACTTCGTGTGTACATACAAATGGTGATCTTATGGACGTGCAACAGATATCAATATATTTCTTTAAAATTTTTTAAACCCCCAAAAATTAGTCACTAAGAATTTTTAGAAGATGTGCCCAACTATTTTCTTAAGATCAACAGCTCTGAACCAAGTTCAAATCAAATAAGCTTGACGACCAAAATGATGATGATGAAAACATTTCTTTATAAAAATTCTAAAGATTTAAACTTACGGTTTTTTTCTTGCTCAATCAATAATAGCTAAAAAATTCATCGTATATGCAAAAACACTCATTTCGCATAAAATTGAGAAAAAAATGTCTGCTAATTAACAAACAAACTATTTTTTTTATGTAAACAAGAAAGGAAGCTAACTTCGGCTCACCGAAGTTTATATACCCTTGCAGAACTTTAACAAAAAATTAAAACCGAAAATCTGGAATAATTACACAGTGCAACACGATTTCTGTATCTGGAATGAGACAAACCTTTTCTTATAGATTTTTGGACGCTGAATCCGAATCTGTAATCAGAGTTTGTCTATCACGTAACGCGTTTAAAGTTGCCAAAAACGCTGTTTTTGCCCTACTTTACAGTAATATAACTCGGTTTCAAGATGTGCTAGAAACTTCGTTCTTTTCGCAAAATATAGCTAAATACTTCTATAATGATGACCAAGTGGTCATTTATCGGATACATTTTTAATTGATGAATGATATGCAAATGAATAAGGCGCGCGCGCGCCCCATATTGCTGCGGTAACATCCTGAACAAGGCGCGCGCGCGCGCGTTATTCAATTGCATATCATTTGTCTATTAGAAATGTATCCGATGAATGACCACTTGGTCATCATTATAGAAGTATTTAGCTATATTTTGCGAAAAGAATGAAGTTTCTAGCACATCTTGTTACGTGATAGACAAATTCTGATTACAGATTCGGATTCAGCGTCCAAAAATCAATAAGAAAAGGTTTGTCTCATTCCAGATACAGACAAAAAGTTGAATTTTGTCGCACTGCGTTATTAGTTGCCAAATCTCAAGTTTGATGAAAATGGTTTAAAAATCGGCTAAGTTATGGGTTTTTTTTATTTGCCTGATTTTTCTTATGAAAGCTATAGAACCGACCGATTCTCACGAAATTAAAATTAAAATTCTGAAATAATATAAGATGGCTAAATATCAAGTTTGGTGAAAATATCTTGAAAACTGAAAAAGTTATTAAAAAATAATAATACCAACTTTGATAAAAATATGTTGAAAACTGCCAAAGTTACATTTTTTTTACTAAAAATTTTTCGATTGTTACTATGGCAGCTATATGATATAGTCGTCCGATCCGGCTCGTTCCGACATATATACGAGTGAGAGTATATAGAAGACTAACTACAAAGTTTCCTTCAGATAGCTTTAAAACTGGGGGACTAGTTTGCGTAGAAACGAACAGACGGACAGACGGACAGACGGACATGGCTAGATCGACTCGGCTGTTGATCCTGATCAAGAATATATATATTTTATAGGGTCGGAGAAGTCTCCTTCACTGCGTTGCAAACTTCTGACTGAAATTATAATACCCTGCAAAGGTATACAAATTACAAAAAATAATATGAAATTGCTTAAAATTCTCGAAAAATTTTGTTAACATTTCTTTTTTATTTTTTAATTTTTTTTTGTTTTTTAAATGCCCTTTTTAAAAGATTTTGGCCACGCCAATTTCCATTTTTCCAATTTATCCAATTCCTTGGAATTTCTAAATTTCAAGTTGATCTCTAAAAAAATACGAAAGTTATTGAAAGTTATTATTATTATTGAAAGTTATTGGCGTCAGTCAATCTGTCCGTCTGTCCATCTGTCTAATTTATATATTTTATTATTATTATTCAAACCAAATTATTATATCAATAATATGTGTTAATGTAAAATATTTTTCCTCCCAAATTTTTTATTTCCAATTGTTTACAATTTTAATTGTAATTAAAAATCAGCTTCTTTCGGCAAGCTTCTTATATTTATTATTTATTATTCGACAAAACAATATTATTACCCACTTACCCACTTTGCAAATTCCCATGACCGAATTAAGTATAAGCGGAGCTTCCTATTTGGGTCTTGCCCGAGGCACCCAAGAATTTAAAACGCGCTCATTATAATTTCGAAAATTGTTGTACACGATAACTCCAAATCTATGGGACCAATCTAGTATTTGAAATGTTGCTTACCTAAGTATGCTGGTACTTACATCGCTCTTTTTGATTTTTACATTATACTGTTTTATATTTTTTTTATTTAGTTGTTTTAGTATAGTACTACTTCTTCTTTAGATTGATATATAGTACTACTCATAACAACTTTCGTTTAAAACATTTAGATTACTTATCAACAAAAGTTTATATATACTTATACTTAATATGAATATAATTAATATCTAGTTTATTTTTTACTTTCTTTGTGTCTTTACGTCTGTTTTCAAGGTGATTTCTAATTTGTATTTAAAATGTGTTTGTAACGCCAATCGATTTTATATCGTGTGAAAATTGTTTTCAAACAGAAATAGTAGTGAAGAAGCGCTTGTCAGAGCTTGCTAGTTAGCTTTTAATGGAATTATATTTAGATGGCCCAGATGGGAATCAAAAGCATCCTAGGCAAAATTGCCACAGACGCAACCATGCATGGCCATGGTGGTAGTTCCCTAATGATTTGGGCTGCGTTCAGATTTTATGGGAAGTCACCTATATGCTTTGTGCCATGTCGCATGAATGCAGAAATGTATTCGAATCTCTTGGAAAGTGAGCTCGTACCATTTTCCGAAGAGTTTCATCCCGGAGATTTTGTCTTTAAACATGATAACGCTCCTATACACGTAGCGCAGTATACAAAGACGTTTATTGAAAGCAAAGGAATCGATTTGATGCAGTGGCCAGCTCTAAGTCCGGACCTAAATCCTATCGAGGTTCTTTGGGGCATCCTTTTAGCCAAAGTTTTCGGATGTGGAAGGCAATATGACACCCTAAAGGACCTAAAGGCCACAATTGTGAAGGAATGGGCATCAATTGATGTAGCGTCCTCCAAAATTGGGTAAATTCAATGCCAAAGGGAATAAAATTATTAGACCAACAAAATGGAGACACTATTCAATATTAACCTGTTTATCAACTGAAGTCAAATTATAAATCACATTCCAATCAAAATGACAACATTCATTTAATGAGTCATGGATAATGTACCTAAAGTCTTGAGTTATATAATTGAATATAAGGTTACGTTGATTAATTGAATATCAATATTATTTTCATTATGTTTGTATGAGCTTCCTTAATTGTCATTATTTGCATATAACCGACCCTAGCTTAATGATCATTATTGTCTTGTTTACAACATAAAAGCTTTAAGCACACACTCCTGTCCAAAATGCAAAATATATGCATAGGTATTGGAACATCACGCGATCTATGCTATTTTTCTTTTTGCATGTTGTGAAAATCGGGCGCATTGATAGTTGAACTTTAACCGCAACCGCTCGCTTATCTCACCCGCATAGAAACTTATTGTAAAACGCTAAATACATATTTAAT